>CM076581.1:272698093-273298093 GCA_034641835.2 Pinus albicaulis
TACTAGTGTTTGGTCTCAATCTAGTCTCCTAAATTGAGCTCATTTAATTGTCAACCAAGGTTGGTAAACTGCTGAAGTGAAGTGCACCATATGTGCCTAAGTAACCTCTTCCTACTTCGTTGTGTTTAGTGTTTTCTGATGTTTTTGGTTTTATGGTTTTATTTTGAAAAGGAAAAGAACTAAGTGCTAAATGAAGGGAAACTATTGGTCAAAACAAAGTGAAGCCTAAACTATGATGGTAAATAAATGCAAATATTGAAACAAAACATAGTCTAACTATGACTAGCAACCAACAAATACAAAGCTTGATAATGACTCTATTGTAAACTCACAACATGAAATTGAAATGAACCTGAGAAATGAACAAGCTAAGTGGAAATGAAGTTTTCTCCTAAATCACTAATCAAATAGATAACTTACAATGTACAACATCTCATCCATGAATAAAGATTTGTTGGAAAATATGTGGAAAAGAATATTTGTAACAAGGTAAAGTTTCTACTCTAAACTAGTTTCTACTTCTATTCTGCAACTCAATTTAACACCACTAAACCTATCTCAAAAGTTATAGATTTCTTTTCAAAAATAGTCTTTGAGAAAGAGGCTTGTTTGTGAAATGAAAAAAAGAGGCTGCAAAATACTCCAGACTTTATAATAATACTATCTTTTGTCCAGATAATTGTGTATGAGTATGAATTTTGAACAAAAGAAGTTTTGTAAATAATTAAGCCTGTGAGATTGAATTTATCAACTAAGACAAAGTAAGCTACAATGGACAACAGCTAAACTTGAAATGTTAAAGCAATGAGTTAAAACTAAACTAAGATGCCATTACTCTACAATGAACAGTATTAAACTAAAGAGCCATTATCATACTTGAAAAGAAAGGACAAAGCTGAACCACATGCATTCTACCTCTGGAGTATTCTATTGAAATTGACATGCCATTACTCTATGAAATTACACAGTCCATCTTGTTCATCATGAATAATATGTTGGAAAAGTTTATTAGAACAATTCTGGTTGTATAACTCAATGCAATTGAAACATAAACATAAGACTGAAAGTAAATACTCATCTAAACTGTAAAAACAGAGCTAAAATACTTATCTAAATTATAAAAACAGAGCTGCACAGGAGGTAGGGGCCCTCCACCACCTGGTAGCATGCAATCTAACTCAAAATTGACTCAACACATTCACAAAAATGATGTTTCTTTCATTAAAGGAGAAAATGACTGAAAACAGAGTATTCACGGTTCTGAAATCTAGCAGAAAAAGCCAAAAAACTAACCAGCGTTGCTTGGTCTCCCAAGTCATATTTATAATTAAATTACATAACAGAACTTGAGATAATGCAGGAATTACTGTCTTTCCCATTCCTATTCGAATTAAAACTCTTATTGAAGGCAGCGTACTTTGCTGCAGACAGCTGTAGAGTTTGTGTCCCGGTAGAACTCTACCTCTTGGTTTTGGTTTCCCACGTGCATAACCACATGTAGAATTGTGTTCAGACTTTGTAGGGAGCAAGGAATGATGTGGATGAAGTCTGGAATTTGCCCATATGCGCCTTTCTTTGAGACGACACCTGTAACCCACTCAAACTGTAAAATAGCTGCGGAATGCGGGATCAGCTATGGAATGCGCGGTCAGCTACGGAATGCCTGTATTCTGTAGCTATTTTGCAGAAAATTGTTAAAATAGCAAAAATCATGAAAATACAATATGTTAATCAATTTCATGTAACCTTTAAGCAATCCTAATCGTTCTTCATTGATTTTAGGCTTATGAAGTGATAAAATAATGATGAAATGAAGTGAAGGTTTGTAAAAGAGAAGGCAATTCTAAGGCTCAACAACTAGCCCCTGGCGAATTGGTGTCTGGTGGGGTATCGTAATTTTGGTTCCATGTCTCAAAAACATTTCTTCGCCAGTCATATTGATTTCATGGTTGTTTTTTCTGAAATCATCGAGAGTTGTTTATTGTTGTTGGGTGCTAACTGTCCCTTGGTGGGGCAAAGGCTCCTGCATGATGGTTATCTGCTATGAGGATCCCCCTTTTCCACGATTACCTTGAAGCTTCTTCAGCTTAGGGATATAGGGACAGTGGTGAGTGTAGTGGCCATATTCACCACAGATTGCGCAAGAGTGGTTAGTCCAAAGATTCACCCTCTTTTTCTGTCCTTCGGAGTTATTTGGCTCCTGGTTTTGATTTCGGTTGGAGCTTCCCCCAGCCTGAGATTGCAGAGGGCATTTTTGATTGTTACCCCCCTATCCAGGATTTCCCTTTGGTTTGTTTTTTTTATTTTTTCCTTGCCACGTTAGGAGGATAGTTGGGATTCTCCTGATTATATGATTTCCGCGGTTGTGCCTGGGAAGGTTGCACAAATTTCACTTGTGCATTATTCTGCATGGGTGGGGTTTTTGCTGGGGAATAGGAATATTAGGGTCCATGTTCCTTTTTTTGAATGGTTGTTGGGGGGGAGCTCTTCCGTTAGCACTTCTAGTTGCATACTGGGTCCCCTGAGCTAGAGGGTATGGTCCTCCTTGCTGATGATGGTATGACTGCGCCCTATTGGTCATGTTTTGCAAAGGTGCATGATGACTCGAGTAGCTGAGTTGTGGGATGTTCTAGTTAGGATCATACGCGTAACCAGGGTACTAACTACTACTACCTAGGTGACTCTAGGTTAGTGACCTGATCAAACCTTTTGGAGAGTTCGACGCGCCTGCCAGTTCTTTATAAGTTTTCAGGTGCGGGGCGTTAGGCAGGATGTTGTAAATGTATCCTGACTGTGTAAATCAGCTCGATATGTTGGGCCTTATTAATGGTGTCCTCTTCGAATGTAGGTTTTTGAGTTGCTACATCTTTTGAAATCTTTGCAGTGAGAGTTTTCAGGAACAAGTCTAGCAGAACTCGATCGTCGAGTTTAGCTTTGCACAAACTACGACGTCGCCTCCATTCGTGGAGATTGTCCGTGATATGGATGACTGTTGTCTATCTAAAGTGCGTCATTAATTCCATCCCGCAATCATGGTGGATGGGTAACTGAAAATACGTTAGGAACGTAGAAGCGGGGGCGCTAAAGGTTTCATGTGTAGTAGAAGGTTTCTCCACATACCATTTCGTAGCTGGTCCGGTCAGGGTGCGCTGAAATAGTATTAGTCGAATAGTATCATCAATGATGTTGTTCGACGAACACCACAAGTGGAAATTCATTATGTGATTTCCTGGGTCTTCCGCTTGCTTCCCTTCTAACTTTGGAATGTCCGAAGGGAGCTTTGTGGGCATGGGGGGCCATGTTGGGTTGGGTGCTATAGGGTCGTTTGTTAACTTGGTTATATCGAGTAAGTTCAACGATGCTAAGAATGATGACTACGGGTTGAGAGCCATTGCACACTGTGAAGACACAGTGCTCTGGTTAGATACGAGGTTTGTCTGTGACGTACCTTGCTGTGTGTTCACTTGGTTTCCCGAATGGGTAGCGCTCCTCTGCCCCCTAGGGGTTGTGGGAGGAGTGGTATGTGGTGACCCTGTGGGGGTGTCCACTAGTGTGGCATTGGGTGACCATCGAGGGTTCCCAACTAAAGATGCCCCGATAAAGGATGAACTGATAAGGGTGGCAGTGTTCCGTCTTTGACGCCTAAATGGTGAAATACCTAGAACCCCTCTTGGTAATGGGGGAAGGTCCAAAAGGCGTCTAGATCGACAAGGTCTCGTTGGGTCCATTATGGTGTCGACCAGGTATGGTTTTGGAAAAAATCCTCAGTTCTACGAGAGGTGAAGTATCAAATAAAAAATGGTGACCACATACATAAAACAAAGCGAAAACAAAAGTTAATTCTCCTTTAAACTATTTCTATGTGATCAAGCAATCAAAAAAGTGGTTTTGGTTGTTTTTGTGCATGATACTCAAAATCCTAGAGAGTTAAACGTCCTCACACTCTCAATTGTAACTGGGCCTTGCGACGATATATTCTAGTGGGTACTGGGGCTAACATCCTGAAAGAACTGACGACACCTTCCAGGAGCCAAAGAATCGACCAAGGTAATGGGTAGTGGATCTAGTGCTGCCTGCATCGTCACCTATAGGGAAGGATGCCCTAGATTTGGCAACTAAGTACCATCATCCCACGTGAGCGTTCGAGTCTTGAGCTTCTTGGTAAATCAGCTACCAGTACTGAGTATTAGACGGGTTAGGTAGCCCCAAATAATACCACACACACTGGGCCTAAGCTTAACCCTCTCTGAATCGGGTCTCTGTGGTGCTCGGGTTTTCTTTTCCGTGGTTGGATAGACGGATTTTATAGTTCCCTAAAATGTCAACTTCTATGTTTCAAGATGTAAACTGACCAAGGCGACTTATTGGATGCCTACCCCCTTGGTTCTAACCTTAACTATAATTTCTCTTGTGGCCCCTGTGGGGAGAGTTAATGAGTTTAGTTAGGTTAATTTTAAGGTGGCTTTACTTCACTTATGGTGTGGAAGTGTGTGAGAAAAAGATGAACAATCACATAGTTTTAACATGTGGATATGCGGTGATCCTTTACACATCCCCTATTAATCTATGTTTGGTTGTTCCTTGCCATAAGCAAATCATGTGCGGATAGTGGGCTACTAACAATTTTGGCTAGTTAATCTAAGTGATCAACTAAAGGGAGATGGAAAATTATCAGAAGAGAGCTTTCATATGATTGCCTAGGGTCACCAAAAGGTGCAAAGGCAACAAAGATTACTTGCTTCTCTTAAGATAATTAATTCTTGGTCCCAACTTCTAGTGCCAAAAATTAAACTAAAATTAATGACTTTAAACTAGGAAGAAAAATTAAAACTAGCTAAGCATATGTGGATTAGGGCCACTTACTCCAGCTAATTATCTATGTGTTTTTGGTGTTTCGCAAAAAATAAGTTATTTCAGATTGCAAGTAAATTCCCCCCTACTTAAACTATGTGGTTTTTTTGTGAAGATAAACTTTGAAATTTTAAAACTAGCAATTAGCAATACTCAAACACGGCCAACAATGAGTTTTAATCAGTCGCGGGACACCTCGCACAGTGCTGGCAGTTTTTCTCTAGGCTGCCAGCTACTTTACAAATGGGAAATTGAGGAAAATAGCAGATATTTTCTGCCTCTGGTTTTTGCGCGCAAATGTCTCACACAGGCGCGAAATTTTTTGCACAGGTTAGCGTTGAACGCGCACAATAGGGCGCGTCTGTCTGAGTGAAATGCGTGCAAATTTCCTGGAAAAAAATTTCCTGAGCTTCTGAACTTCAGACTTTCACTGAGGGTGAATGAGCAGAGAAGAAAAGAAGTGGAGTTGTCCAAGCAACACTCCAGAGTAGAGAAAAGGTCCCTGCAACAAGCGTAACCACATTAACTAAAAAAAAGTAAAGCTAGTGGAGTCGCCAATCCTGTGGTGGTGGTTTTGGTGCAAAAGTGTACCAATCCACAATTGCTTAAGAGGAGTGGTTTCTGCCTCTAAGCTTTGGTCAAAGGCAGATAAACAAAAGAGTAAGCAGGTTAGTGAACATGCTATAAAACATTAAACACACTAAATAATGAGATAATATGCATATGTAGATAGAAAACAAGACTAAACTAAACACAAACACGAAAGCTCATAATGAGTCAAACACAACAATAATACTAACAGTGGCATCATTGTCCCCTCTTATTGCTTGCCGTTAGGAAGAAAGATACTACATTTACACACTTGCCAAGGGCCCTTAGAACTATGGATTTCTAAGACCCAATGCAAGGACGTTTTTACCTTCTAGCTGTTTGGTGCAAGGTCTCTCTCTCTACTCCTAATGATTGAAGTTGTTGGATGGCCAACAACAGAATCCCATCTCTACTTCTGCTCTGGATTGCACACTGTTGGATTGCTTCAAAGCAATTTTGGCCAACATAAAAATGTGCTCTCCCTTTTTTCATCTCTTGGTGGTCTTTTATAGATGAATTCAAATTCTCCTTCCTTCCCTTGGTACATTGATGGATGGTGACCCAAGAGAGGGGGTTGATTCCATTGTGTGCCGCTTGATTCCTTTGTGTGCTCCCTTGAGGTCCCAAGGAGGCTGTCCTTGAGCGGCCTCAAGTGTGGGATCATTTTCTTGGAGTGTGCCTTATGGTCCCAGAAAGTTACTTTCACCACTCTCAAGTCTGTGCGGATTTTTGAGGGAAAGCAGCGCAAAGATGTGCTTATCGAAGAAAAATGTGCGCAAAGGCCCATTTTTCCAGTGTCTTGATTGTGCAATTTGATTTTTCCTCTAGACCTTAGAGATTTTTAAAAATTTTCAGATTCTCTAATGTGCCTTAGCCCTCTAAATCCTTTTGCCTGACATTTAATAAAGTCGTCTTTGCTTGTCCGATTTTCCAGTGATAACAACTATTTTTATATATACATCTCAAACACAAAATGACGAATGAACATAAATGAAAGGAATCTCTCATTTATTTATATAAGAGGTAAAACCATATTCAATGTTGAGACATGGGTTTGATTTCATTCTTGAATGGGATGAGTAAAATCATGGTTTGAGTATATTATTTTGAGTGCGAACAACATTTATAATTTCAGGTGTTTAGGTTGAATTTTTCTTCTTAATCCCATGATTTTGTAAGTGGTTATAGATTTCTTACATATACATGTTGTTTTAAATTTGTGTTATCTCAATATTTGGTGTAATTGTTGTACTATTTTACTAAAAGGTATATATGGATGGAAATGTAGATGGATCGAAGGGATGATTTACAATATGAGATTGTTGTTGGTGAAGGGAATTTTGTCATTGGCATAGTTAGGTGGCTAAGATATACTACACTATGAAATTTTATCCATGAACTTGTGGATGATGAAGTCATTGAATATCCTTTTGGGTTCGTTGGTAGTAAAGGGCACCCTTTAAATCCAAAGAAAGATAAAACTTAGTTATTACAACAACAATTGTAGATATTAGGAGGAAACTAGACACACTCGAAATTGAAACATTTTGATCATGTGCAATGGAAAAGGCTCCAAATGTTGGAAGCATGAAGAGAACGTGGAGGAACCTATCCATAAAAAACCAAGACTTGAAAGGGTTTCAAATTTTACATAACGACGCATATTTGTTAATCTTGTTATATTGGCATCCTGGGAAAAGAAAGTGAATAGTTTAATGGAACAGTTTGTTGGGGAGAAACTTAGTCTCCAAGTACCTTTAAAAAAGGGAAAACCTCAAATAATGATCCTATGTAAAATCATGGTGTTACTTATGAAAGAGGGGAAATATCATTTGCAACTCAAATACTTATGTACTTTAGAAATTCTCATATGAAATCAACAACTCATCAGTGTAACATTTTAGCAGTGGGAAACAATCCAAATACTTCATGTAATGAAGTAATATAAACGATAATGGTTGGATATTGGTTTGAGATTGAGTAGGAAATAAAATTATAAATGATTTCGACAAGACATGAGAGCTTGATTTGTTCAAGGTGGTGGATTAAACACTTGTAGAATATGAGGAAAAGAGAAAAGTAAAGGTGAAATATAAATAATGTAGTAAATGGTTTTCTTTAGTGCCAAGTAGTGTTAATATCGCCAATTCTTTAAATGAACACATGGAATCAAAGAAGCATATTACTTCTACATATGAGGTTTTGAAAAATACAAGTAGGTTGAGGACTGACATAGTAGGGAGACCTAAGAAGCCTACCATAGAGTTTGACCAAATTCTTGGTCCCATAATCACCATTCCCATCACATGGGGGTTCTACATGTGCAAATTCTTTTACTAGGTGTGTTAATTATGCACATTTTAATTTGAATTTGAATTTGCACCTTATTTTATTACGCCAAAGGCATTTTCTTTGTAAGGTTGGGTGGGAAAACATTGTTCAGCTCACCCAATCAGATAGCTTTATTTTCGCCCTTCAAACTAATAAAAAATTGACACCTAACCTTTCCTTCTTTGTCCTTCCTATTTGTAACTGGCAGGCTACGTCCTTCGAGTTTTGGCAGACTATGTCCTACAACAATAACAACGATGTCTATTCGGACCAATGTAAATCTGCCCCTCATTCATGCGCTCCCTGTAACTCTGTCTTCATACCATCTCCTCGATTAAGAAAACTCTCTTACTCCTCTACCTCGAATTCCAACACTTATCACAAAAGCGGTTACAACAACCCCATTCACATAAATCTTGATTCCTCGATTTGCTGGGTAGCTCGGTTAACAACTCCTCTCCCAATAATGTAGATTCCATAAAGACTATCCCTTCAAACGTTATCAATGATAATGTTGCCTCTTCCTCCTCTTTAGCTCAAACCATTTCTCACCATCAATCTCATTCAAACATTGCAATCTCCTCTAATCCCTCCAATTCCAATAAAAAATCATTAAAATACAACCCTCAAAATGATTGCAATTTCCAGAAAAGTGTGTTGAGTATAAACCCTAATTTAAAGAACATACCCCTCAATTTAATTGACAATCCTTTTAATAATAAAAACTACTCTGATATGCAGAACAATTAAAACTCCTTAATTATTAATAAGGCGCAGACAAGAGTTATTTCTATTATCTTCAACTAATCGAGATTGTTTTCAACTAATTGATGTACCTTCTTTGGTTTCAAGCATTGATACAACATTTTTCAATAGCCTTTGTAGCAGGTTTTTGCTAACAGGTTAACCCCAATGTAATGTTGACTAGTTAGCTGGATAGTAACGCTTAAAAATTAGGAGGTTTTCGACATTCTAAGGCTTCTCTCTATCCAAAGTGTTTAGAATAAAACTAGTTGTTATAGACAACTTCGGTATAAAGGACCTTCGTCGCTCCTACGTCCCTCCACATAGAGCCATAATAATCATCTTACAAATTCATTATATTTTTCTTAGCGAGGAGATAGAGGCGCTCAACCATTTAAAGGGTTCTTGGATACGTCTAGCGTATTCACAAAATTTGTTTTTTATTTTTATTTTGAATGAGCGAATATTAGATTTGTTGAATAATAACATTTACTATTCAAATTATTTCAATTATCTATAACAATTTATTAAATTTTGGAATTACAATTTTTGGTAATTAAAATTATAAATTTTATTTTATTTTTTATAAACTTTCACCAACATATATGTTTATTTTTGTCTCCTTTACTTTTTGGTATTGCATTGAAATAATTATAGAATTGGATAAAAGAATAATGTAAGTGTTGGACATAAAGCTAAGATAATTGAAGGATAATAAAGGACAATGTGCATTAATGCTCAGAAAGGCCAAACCTCATATGACCAACATTTCTAAAAATTAATTATATGTCATTAAAAAGCTAAGAAAGAATGATAACATCGTTGTTTTAAGAGTAGAAAAAGGGGGCGCCACTGTGATCCTTACTAGGGACAACTACATTGAAAAAATGAAAGAACATCTTAATTGTGGAAGTTACAAAAAGCTGGATAAAAACCTGATTTCAAAAATCCTTAAAGAAGTTAAGAAGGTGATTCAAGATTCCAATCTTGATGATAGATTGAAAAAGAATCTCTTCCCATCTGCTGAAATAACTCCTAGGATCTATGGTCTCTCGAAGATTCATGAAAAGGATGTTCCCCTTCGACCTATCATTAACACAATTGGCTTCCCACCTATAATTTAGAAAAATATGTTGCTAGTAAATTAAGCCCCTTGGTTGGCCATGCCAACTCCTTCATTAAAGATTTATATGATTTTTTCGAACTCATCAAGGATGAAAAATTAGATAGAAGTGATATAATATCTAGCTTTGATGTTGTTTCTCTATTCACCAAGAATCCATTAGATGACACTATCAAATTTCTTTTTGAAGTGGCTGCCCCCGACACTGCTAAGCTTGTAGAAGTATGTCTCTGCTCCACATATTTTAGCTTTCAAGGAGAATTCTATGAACAAACAATAGGGGTTGCAATGGGTTCCCCCCTTCTCCCTATTGTAGCTAATATATACATGGAGAAGTTTGAACAACATGCTATTAACTCCTACCCAATTAAATCCAAAAGATGGAAAAATATTTGTTGATGATACAAATGTTAAATGGCAACATGGAAAATATGAGCTTATGAAATTTGTTGATCATCTTAATAGCATTTCTGAATACATTAAATTCACCATGGAGCTAGAGGATGATGATTGCATTCCTTTCCTTGATGTATTCATTACTATAAACTTTGATGGAAGTCTTGGGCATTTTTTTTTTAGGGAAAAAACTCACACTCACAACTATCTTCATGCAAATTCCCATCATTACCCAGCTTAGAAGTTTGGGGTTCTAAACACCTTGGTTTTAAGGGTTGTTGGGATATCATATAAGGATCACTTGGAGCAATAACTATGTTATCTCATAAGAGTTTTTAAAGGACTTGGTTATAAGGAGAAAGGCATCTCTAAGGTCGTTAAGAAAGCTAGAGAAAAAATGAACAACTCCCTAATAACTAATTGTTCTCAACCTTCCATTAAAAGAGCTCAGCTTCCTTATATCCAAGGTGTCACTGACAAGATTTCCAAGATTCTTAGAAGAAGAAAAATCGGCTCAGTGTTCCAGCCATTTGTAATAATTAGACATAAAATGAAATTGGTAAAGGATAGCATTGCTTAAAAGCAGTTACAAGGTGTCTACAAGATCATTTTTTCATATGGAAAATGTTATATAGGCGAAACTGGAAGATATTTCAAAACAAGAATTAAAGATCATTGTGCTGACATCATAAATCGAATATCTCGCACATCCTCCCTTGCAGAGCATGCTTTGCACACTAAACATCACATCTGCATGGAGGATGCCACTATCGTCGCCAAGGAAGATCACTATTTTAGGAGACGACTCAGAGAAGATGTGGAGATTCTAAAGCATCCTAATAACCTTAATCGAGATGGAGGTCTAGACGTTAGTAGAAGTTGGCTTTCGGTTCTATCCTAACTTTAAAATGGTTTGTCGCTTCCTCTTACGTTAATTTTTCTATTTTAATGATAAATTATTTTTCATATAACCAATTAGTTGATTAATAATTAATTTACCTTTTTTTTGTATTATTTTTCATCATAATTTTTTTTTAGTTTTCCTTATTGTTTTCTTCCACAATTAATTTAAACAAATTAATTAATTAATTAATTTTGATTAACCTATTTGTTTATTAATAGTATTAACCCTTAAAAAATAAATTTGTTCGCATCATTTGTTCCTTAGGTCTCACTTTAATTAATTAATTAACATTGATTAAATTATTAATAATTATAATTTTATAATTTTATAATTTCATATTTTATTTTTATTTATGTTTTTTTTTTGTTGGCCTTTTTTTTTTTTTTTTTTACTATTTATTTATTTCGTCTGCCCATCCTTTCTCTCATCAAGATTCCTCCTCATGATGGTCCTGTTTTGGATTTGAAGCATCGAGAAAAAAATGAACACTGTGGACAAATCTCCAAATACCTATTCTTCAAATTCTATTTACCACAGAAATTTTCAAACAAGAATATAAACTATACATGCTAGTGTGGTAATTGATAGTTTGTTTTGTTTGGTTAAACCTTATTAGTTTCTAATATAGTGTTGGATTGATGTTCAAAGACATGGTTAAGTTTTGGAGAGGTTGGTGCCTATGGAATCCACACTTTTAAGAAATTTATCTACTGTTGCTAAAGAGGTAAATCAAATGTATGAAAAAAACACATTACAAGTTCTTTAGTCTTTTTTATTGTATCTCATTCTCGAAATAACTGCCTTGCTCATTGCCTTCCATATTCCCCACTCCTCTTATTAGCGTTCCTTTGCACCTCTCGGTGCAATTGCTAGTTTGTTATCTTATTTGAAAGTCGTTCAATTTTTAATGTGTTTCCCATGTTATTCTTGGTCATTTATGTCCCTTGATATTACAATGTTGGGGTTATTGGGATACATACATTGATAGAAATGGAGAGAGATTAGATAAAAAGGTCCTAATGGATGATCAACAAGGTGGGAAATTATGGGCCATAGAGAAGCATACAAAGAGGACACTACATTATTATATTATTGAATGTCTTATTGATGGCATGTACACACATATTCATTGCCAGAGGGATTCTAAAATATGAATCCCTTTTGATTCCTTGGCGTGCAACTTTTGTACATTGATTCGTGAATGTGATTGCTTTAGGATGCATTTGTATCATGAATCAAGGAGAAATATTAAAAGGCATGGGAGAGATATATGCAAAGGGAGAAGATTGGACCTTTTGACTCAAACTAAACTCAAAATTGTTGCATTAGCTACAAATGCTAACCATATATGAATAATTCAAGCTCTTTGGTGGGAGAGGATGAAGGTTTCTAAATCATCTATAAGAATGAGGTCCCTAAAGGAAAAATGGTTTGAATCTATAAAAGGGAAGGATGTATTTAGGTTTTGTAAGGATGCGTGCGAGGTTTGTAAGTAAGGAAAAATGTAGGATAAAGACGTAGTTTTGGAAAATTTCTAAGACATTTTTCACAATTTGATGCATCCAAATATAAGGAGAAGGTTAAGTGAACCTACTAAATGCATCTATGAGATGATTAAGTTGTAGGGAAGTCCTAGATTACATAGCTTTATTAGTTTGAATATGGATAAATCTTCAATATGTACCATTTTAAGGCAATTTAGAAAGTCATTGGTGGATCCTAAGGGAGCACAAGTACATTTTTGAGGAAATTGGAAAAGTTTATGCTTCATATAAAGACAAATATGATATAAAAGACCCAATTCATGCATTGTGAGCATTGAAGATAAAACCATCATGAAAAAATGTGCTAAGTGGTAGGAAAAAGTGATATAATGGTTGGATTTTGTGGTAAGAAATATGAACACAAGTTCCAATCACATTTCTTGGTGACATTTGGTGAGGTCATTGCAAGATGTGAGATTATTATAAACACTTTTAATAACTATGTGATTGGCCCTTATGCACATGTTATTATTGAAAACCCTTTACATGACAAGCTTTATCGTTTGGTTGTGGTTGTTCATCCAATGTGTAATAGGCTTGATGCAAATTTTGTTCATCAATGATGGGAAAAATGAATGACTCATGGAAGAAACATATTGAAATTTTTTTTGGACCTGTTATTGGTTATTCATTGGATGGAGACAATAGGAGAAGACATCTTATGTTCAAGGATTATTCTTCAACAATAGGCATTAGATTTTAAATTCCTTGGCAAGCATGGAGACTAATTATATTATATGACGGTTACAAAGTAATGGGACTTCAAGACCAAGATGACATGATCCACAAAGGCAAAAAGTTAATGAATCCCTTGTTTAGCGTTAGACAAGATTTGATTGTTGGAGAAGAGTTAATTAATTTTAACCATGTTAGAATGGTTTATAATACGTTTAAAATGGATGATCACAAGTTTTTTTTTTTTTAACTGTAACGGGTATAATTTATTATTTGAAGTATGGTTGGGCCTAAGCCTAATCAACCGTCATTACACAGCTTTTCCTTGCATCTAAATGCTTCTTGTACAATTTTTCGCTTGAATTAAGGAATACAATATGGATTAGAGCTTTTCTCATTGATGTTGAGAACTCCCGATGCTAGGAGGCATCCTTTGTTTGCCATTTCATCTGCCTCGCTATTCAAACTTCTGAGAATATGATATATTTTGAAGGAAGTGAAATCTTGCAGAATGATCTTTAACCTTTTCAGAGACTTGTTGAGAATGGCGTTGTTTAACTGGGCATCCGAGGTGATCTTCTTAATGAGGATTTCAGAATCTCCGAATGCTTGGCATTCTTTGATGCCTTTATCACGGACAATTTGGCAGGCTTTTGTGAGTCCAAGGAGCTCTGCCTGATTGTTTGTACGAGTACCAAGCCCCCAGAAAAAGTGAACTATTCTGGAATTGTCTGAGAAATAGATGACTCCACCTGGTCCCGCTGCCCCAGGGTTTCCCTTGGAGGCACCGTCGAAAAATATTGAAGTTGTGTTTTGGGTCTTCCACCAAGCTTGAAAGGAAGCTTCAGATTCTCTTATTTTCAAAGATGGATTGGGGAGGGGAAGGGGGAGGGTATGGGCTTTGCTTTTGGGATGAGGGCTGTGAAGGTTCAGCCATTCCTTTTCTATGGGGAGGAGAGAGGAATCAGATTTTTGGGAGTGTAGGAGGACAGAGTCAAGAAGAAGAGCTTTTGCAATAGAAGCAGATTTTGCAGGAGTGCGAGTGGAGTTGTTGAAGATCGAGTCGTTCCGGGCAAGCCAGATTTCCCAGCATACAAATTTGGGGATGGAGAGCCAAATGTGAAACCAGAGAGAATTGTTGGGGATATTATGAGGATAACATTGAAACCAATCAGTAAAGAGATCTCCCACGGAACTGTGCTGAGGAGGGGAGACCTGCAATCCAAGAAGAATTAATTTCCAAACTTCTTTGGAAAATTCACAATCAATGAATAGATGAGAGGCTGTTTCTCTAGAGTTTCTACACATTGCGCATCTATGTGGCCCGACGAAATTTCGTTTTGACAGATTGTCCCCTGTGAGCTGTTTATTCTGCATAAGGATCCAAAAAAAGAAGTTGACTTTGGGTAGCCCATTGGTGTTCCAAACCTGTTTCCATAAGGCTGGAGATCTAAGTTTGCATTTTTTGGGCTGCAAGGCAATGTAACCCAAAGCTGAGGAATAAGAACCGGATTCACCCCACCCCCATCTGTCTGTGCTGTCACGGTGGATCGACGCTACGTTTGAGAGCAGCGTTTTGAGCAGTGCGAGTTGGTTGTGGAGCTGCGCCGGCACGGGAGGGAATTCCCAGTCAACCCAGTTCCCTTTACTGTCCCACACAGAGATATCATTCAACTTCCGTAGACCTGCGCTGTGGAGCCATTCTCTTAGATCGTGGATTTATTCATGGGAGTTAAGAGGGGGGCTGTTCATAATACGATCTTTCCAGAGTAAGATTTTTTCCCCATTGCCAAGTATGCGATACAAGTGGTTCCTGAAGCTGCTGATACATTTTCTACAGAGATTCCAAGTTTGTGTGCCTGCAGGAGTATTATTCTTTGATAGATGCTTGAGAGAGATCCCCTGCGCATATTTGGAGGTGAGCGTTTCGCTGACAGGATGTGAGGGGTCTGAATAGATTTTCCAAAGGAGATTGCATCCAAGTGCCAGGTTAGATAAAGCAGGGTCTCTAATATGTAGTCCTCCGTCCAATATTGGCCGCTTGACAAGATCCCATTTTTCCAAATGCAATTTACTGTGATTGCCTCTGCCTCCTTTCCAGAGAAAGTCTCTCAGGAGACAAGATATCTGCTCCATTATGTGTTTCGGAGCAAGGAGGAAAGAGGCTTGATAAATGGGGAGTGCAGATAAAACAAATTTAAGTAAGATGATTTTTCCTCCCTTGGTGAGCCAGTAACCTCCCCAGGAGGTGATCTTGTCTTTAATTTTGCTGATGATGCCATGCCACAAAGATCTGTTGTTGACTCCAGATGTGAGAGGTAAGCCGAGGTATTTGATGCTGTCCCAATGTGCGAAGCACTCAAAACCAAGAATCTGAGCTATGGTGTTGAGATTGTGTTGACTTACATTCCATCCATAGATCGAACTCTTTCTGTCATTTATCACAGCTCCTGAGGCGCTGCAATAACTTTTTAGAACAGAGTCAAAATTAGCTGCTATTCTGATAGAGGCTCCGCCTAGAAGTAGGGAGTCGTCTGCAAAGAGAGCATGATTTATAGGCTTGAGAGCATTTGTGGTTCGAATTCCTAGGAGTCCACCAGTGTTCATTTCTGCAGCCAGCTTCCTGCTGAGAGTATCTGCCATGAGTATATACAGGAAAGGCAAGAGCGGACAACCTTGCCTTAGTCCACGATGGGCTTAGAAGAAGGATGTTGGGCGACCATTGACCATAGGAGCTATCCATGGGTTTGAGATGCAAGCTTTAATGAGATTGATAAACTGAGTGGGGAAGCCGAAGGATCAGAGAACTTGGAGAAGGAAGGAGTGGTTGACTCTATCGAAGGCATTAGCCATGTCAAGCTTGATCAACATCCCCTTCTCTTTCCTCTGTTTGCTAGAATGGATAGCTTCCTACACTTGAATGACGTTGTCTAAGATGTGCCTTCCTTTGACGAACCCCCCTTGGGAGCTGGATATTAGTTTGTCTAGCAGGGGTTTGATTCTGTTTGCAATGATTTTGGACAAGATTTTGTAGGAGGCGTTACATAGAGAGATGGGCCTGAACCTACCGAAAGTTTCCGGATTAGCCTCTTTTGGAATTAAAGCAAGAAAGGTGGAGTTGATGCCTCCCCCAACCTTGGCTTTTCCAAAAGAACCTTGTATCATTTTCAGCAGATCTTTTTTGATGATGTCCCAACAGACTTTGTAGAAGTGTATTGTAAATCCGTCTGGCCCAGGAGCCTTATCTGGTTCCATTGCCCATATGACCTTGATGATTTCTTCTTCAGATAAGGGTTTCAGTAAAGCCTGATTCTCCTCATGGGTGATGAGATGGGGAATATGGGAGAGGAGATCTTCAGTGTCTTCTATGCTGTCTTCATTCACTGGACCATAGAGATTTTTGAAGTGATTTTCAGCTGCTGTTTTAATTTGGTCAAATTTGTTGCAAATCTGTCCTTCTTCATTCTTAATCTCGGTGATGTGGTTTCGAGATAGGCGGGCTTTATACTGACGATGGAAGAACGAGGTGTTTCGATCTCCTGCCTTGAGCCATAGACTGCGAGATTTGAGCCTTTAGTACTCTTCTTCCCTTCTGAATGCTTGGTGGGTATTTCTTTGATAAGCTGCCTCTTTGTTTAATATTTCAGGGGTAATGTGGAGATCTTCCATTCCAGTTTGCAATATTTCCAGCTGCCAGACTTCATCTTTTCTCTGCTGAGAAGAGGGATTGGGAAGTTTCCTAGCCACTCTTTTAAGGCTTTTTTGGTGGCTTTTAATTTTTGCTCCCACACGTAGCTTGGGGATCCTGCGATGGGGATGTCCCAAGCCGATTGGATAGTGTCCAGAAAACCTACTTTATCAATCCAGAGGGGACTAAATTTAAAGGGAATTGGGCCAAGGTCTTCCTCAGGGGCCATAATGAGTTGAATAGGCTTATGATCCGAGGAAAGTTTGGGGAGAATTTTTGTTGAGATAAGGAGGCTTTCCAGCAGCAGGGAGCTTTGGATTAGGAATATATCCAACCGGGAAACAATGTGATCGGGCGCCATTCTGTTATTGGTCCAAGTATATTTTCCTCTCATCGGGGCAAAATCTAGCAGGTTTAAATATGAAGACATAGGGACGATTGATCGACAACATTGACGATTCAACACAATACATTGCTTCAAGGCATATTAAGAGGTGTTTGAAATAGATGAGAAATGCAACAAGTGGTAAGATAGAGAGGACATTAGGTACACATATTTGTTTAATAATTGCTGTTAACTATGTTGCTATTTTATGTCTCATAGTTTCTCTCTTTGGGAAAGAGTACAAAATGCTTCAAGAGTTCATCAAAATTTCATGTTATGTTTATGTTCGGTAAAAAAATAATGTCATACTAATATCAACATAAATTTCATTGCTAGAGAGGCATATCAAGATGTGTAAATTTCTTGCCACTTTACAGTTTTATTGATGAGATTGTTTTGAGATCAATATTTTTACTTGTCATATTTGTTGCACCTCACTAGAACAAATGTATGTGAAAAATTATTTAAAAAATTTGGTGGAAGGGTCGGAGTTCAATATAGGGCCTATTATTTCACTGACTTACTTCATGCTATTGGAACCCTTAATAAATTTGTTGAAGAAGAATCAAATCCCGAAGGGCTTTGTTTTAATAAACCTCATAAGAAACAAACAAGCATTTGGAATACATTGCAACAACAAATGAATAACAACAATGACATTTTGTCACAATATGATTCAATATATACAAATTATAAAACTATAAAATCCCCCATGATAGAATTGGAGGATGCACATCACATTTTATCAAATGTTGGCATGCAACCAAAAAGAGATGCACAATGTTCTTAGTGGTTTAAACCATGGATATTAGAGGATAATAATTTTCCAACATTCCAAGATGAAGTAGTTGATGATTCTCCACTAGGTCATTCCAAGTATATATTCCAAACCATGTCCTCAATGGTACTCAATGATAGTGAATTGCATACAATGGAAAGTGAGTGGTGGCATGAATTGGATGAAATCTTATATTACATTAATGAGAATGAAAACATAACCACCAAACTCATGGTGGTGCGTGATGACAAGGATATGTATAAATATTGTTTGATTAGTTCCCTGAATGGAAATCCAACATTTTCCAAAGATAGGTTGACTAAAGTGAAAAATAGGGTCTACTTTAGGAAAGAAAATAGGGCCCCAAAAATGGACGTTTCAATTGATTTTGGAATTGTTTCGGATTGTATTGTGTTCTTTGAGGGTGATTCTATACCTATCCATGAACATGCTACAAGAAAGGTGTTTCCAAAAGTACAAAACATGGTGTTTCTTGTTGGCTGTGGTACATTGGAAGAGTTCAAACAATAAGAAAGAAGGATGGTAATAGGGTGCTTGATTACCATAATGACAACAACCTTTTGGATATACCAAATGGAGTTGAGATTCAACTTTGTTGGAACAATAAAATAAATGGGAAACACATGTATGAGTATGACTTGAAAAATCAATTTTCATACAACTTGAAGTTGTTATAGCAGTGGCCAACTTATCACACAATCTCAAGAACCACACATACACATTAGAAAATGTAATTATAAAACTTTTGAAGCTTTTCTCAAAAATATAAATAGGGTGGAGTTTTTACATAGTTTTCAAAACATTCTACTACTTTTTTCCTTTTTATTGCTATCTTTGATTATTTGTAAAGTATTCTTGGTTGTATTATTGGTGATTTGTTTGCAGTAGTTTGATGTTCACTTTATATTTTTTGGTCTCAGGTGTGTTGGATGGTTCAAATGGTGAATGGTTGGGATAACTCAACATGTAGTTATTGGGCTTTGGATATTTGTTATTATTTTCTTGAAAAGTGTCTCTTGAGGGTTCTTGAAATTTTTGTAATAGCTTCAAAATGGGAACTTGTACCCTTGGAATATAAAACTATAATAATTTTATTTGTCTTAATTAATCATATTTAAGTGTCTAACTTCTTTTAGGTTGTGTAATTTTTTTGGATAATATAGTCATGCTTTATGATAGAGTGAAAAGAAGGCATCAAACTTATTGAAACTTTTAAGAGGATAAAACAATTTTTTGCATATCAACTGTTGGTGGCTATACCCATATTGAAGTTTTTAGACCTTGACATTTTCTAGTTAAACATTTAATTTGAATATTACTTGATGTGTGTTTCTTGAAAATTGTCTTCTACATCTTTTCTATTTATTTTTATTCATAAAATAACATACTTAGTTCTATTTTTTCTTGCATTTGAAAATTCAAAATTGATATTGAATAATCCCTATATACAAATTCTACTTTGAAATGGAAGAAACTTGAAGCCATACAGTAGAAAATAGCTTAGTGTTTATGAACAATATGTTGCACACTAATAAGTTTAAGTGAAAAACATGGAGCTCATGGAAGAAAACACATTTTATTTGTTTATGATTTTGAGTCAATATAGAAAAGTGATTCAAATAGAAAGATATAGGTGTCAATATCGAAGTTTCTTCTAGATACAATTGGAAGCAGGTTTCTTATAACAACTTCAAGATGTTGGTTTGGTCAATGCTTTGAAGGTCAATAAAATGGTTCTAATGGTTTGTCTTCTCAATATTGGTTTGCGATAATTATTGAAGTTTTTCACTGATGACGCCCTTGTGGAAATATTGAGTAGGGAACAACTTGTAGTCAAATAGTTCAAGTATCTATATATAGGGTCTAAAACACTAAGTTCTCACATTAGGTTGAATTTTTCCACTCTCGTAGAATATTCCATAGTAATGTATGGAAGCTTATGATGGAATCTTGCATGATTTTCTTGATAATTATTTTTTAATTTGTTATGTGGGATTTTTTGAAATATTATATAACTTAATTTCCAAGAAGCTTTTCTCCATGGTATTATGTGCATGGTTAAGAAAACTCCTAAGTCCCAAATTATGGTTGTTGGAGCAATACATTCTTACTTTAGAAAGGTTAACTGCTTTTAAAGTGTTACAATAGGTGATGGGATTTAGCATTTACTTTCTTTGGATCATGCTCTCTTCTATTTTGTATCATGAGAATTTGTGATTTGTAAATGTGGACAACCTTAGATTTTTATAGCTTATGGCATTGATGGGAGTAGTTTTTACTTTGTTCAATTCATGCTTTTGTACCATTTGCATGTTCTAGGTATCACATGTGAATTAAACAATGAAAATCATATCCCTTTCAAGGATGATACCATTTTATAATTATGTTGTTATAGATAAGCCTAGTGTGGATGCTTCAAAGTACGATTTCTTAGAGTTGAAGATTTGACCATTTAAAAGTCATTGTATAGTTTGGTTGTTAGGTGAAGAGTTTCATGTTTTGGTTTTCATTATTTTGAAACGAAATTAAGCCTAAACTAATTTTAAGATGTTGTTTTTTCTGCAAGGCATATTTTTAAGTGCGAGGATGTTATAAGCTACTCGGTGGATTCATTTGTGCAAAACCTTGAATTAGACAAGATTTAGAACCATTTAACCATTATTGTGGAGTGCTTAAACATGGCTAGAAGATAAATTTTAAGATGCCATGCAAAGAAGAAATATAGATGAAGGATATGGAGGAGGCTTTGCTCCAAATGTTCAAGTGCTTACTCATTGAAGATAAGATTGAAAATATATAGCATTTTTGCTTTTATAATATTAATTGTAGTAAATTCCATTTCATTTAAATGCAAGTGAATAGAGGAGGCATGGAATTATTGAAGATTGTCATTATTGGCAAGGCTGGAATATTATTTTTAAATTTCATTCTTTTCCATTGTGGTTAGTTACAATGTGGATATTAGTAACCTATAAATGGTCAAAATGAATAAAATGTTATATGAATTACCAGGTTGTTATTGTCATGGATGTTGCAGCTTTTGAGTTTTACACTACAAAGGATCAAAACTATAATTTGAACGTCAAGGAGGAGTTGGGTCCTATCTTGAATTATTGATAATGATGCATATAGTGTGCTCCCTATTATTAACAATTTATATTGTGAAGAATTTCATTCTGTTAAACAATTTGCATGCAAGAACATAGAACCCAAGGGCAGGCCATGAATTTTTCATATAATAGATAATTACATACTTTGATCCAATTAGTAATATTCATGTGGATTTTTATTGGCAAGAATTTCCTTAAATTGTACAACTCTTGAAATGGGTCCATATTATATTAGGTCTTGTTAACTCCCCTTGGCACAAGTATCGTTTAGCCAAAATGTCACACTTGACTTGTGACCTGGAAAAGACTCCATAGTGGATCTAGCAGAGACTTGTGAATAGAAATAAATTCACTTTGAACAGACATACAATTTTTATTAACGTAAATTCATTTTATTTTGCCAAATTTAAATTTCTATTGATACACACTTTAGGTATTCATTAAAGGTCTTGACCTCAAATGCACCCTTGGATATTTCAAATATTGCTAGATTAAAATTTCCCCAACCAAGATCAAACACATCAACCAAACCATTTTCCTCATTCCTCCCCATTTAAAATGGTTGAAGGGTAATATTTGCCTACAAACTTGCAGGCTATAATGTCTGCCTACAAGCCTATAGGCTAAGAGGCAGGCTTGTAGGTAAGAATTATAGCTTATAGGCATGTAGGTTTGTAGGATGTAATGAAAACCTACAACATGTAGGTTTGGTGTCAACCTATAGGCTTGTAGGAATACATTACAAGTTGTAGGCATGTAGGTCTATAATCTATAATGCTAACCTACAAGCTTATATGTTGACAACACAACCTACACGTCTATAGGCTAATATTACAACATACAAGGCATGTAGGTTGAGATGTAAGCATTCCTTGACTTAATTTTCACCATCATTCCCAATTTTATAATTATGAGATGTAGGCATTCATAGCTATATAATTTTGTGTTTTATTAGTTTTCTTTATAATTTATATGATAAAATTTAAATGCAATAGTGTGGCTAAGATATAAGTTGGATAATTAGATAATCACATTGTTAGAAGTATCCCATTGCAATTTTGGTTACCATATCTCTAAAAACTTGTAGTAGCTTGAAATGATTTAATGTGTGAAGATTATTTTGTTAAAATATTAATCTTATTTGGCTTAGGGACTTATCTCAAGAACTCCATACTTTATTTTCTGACTATTTTTATGTAAAATTTATTTGCCACTCAAAATAAACCTTTATTTCTTTGTTAATTTGTATCTGACTTCGTAAACCCTTAGATTTATCAACACAAGAATTGAATTGACTATCAAACCCACGAAGTCAATACAAATCCATATGATATCCAATCTTCCTTTCATTATGTAGAGGCAAGCAACTAGGTTTTTGGGAAATACAATAACAACCTTGCTAAGTGTTGTCACCAATTTGACCCCAATTAATTCTTGGTTCCTTCTGTCAGTTTTTCCTTATGTCTCCTCTCATATTCTCATGATAAAAAATCGCTTCCTTGAATTTTCTTGTTTGCCCTGCATTAAGTTGGTTGTTATAGTAATCATTATAACCTATAGAAATCATTATTGCATCAAATAAAAATCTGAAATCTTAACCTTAAACTATTTTTTTTCTTCACAAAAAACATTCTAGCTATAAATTATACTCATTACTATTATAATCCTTAAATGCATATTATTATTAAAATAATTAAATAATAATAATAATTAAATAAATGTTAATTCAAAAGATTAAACAAAAATACCATTTAAATCAATTAATTAAACCAAACATATTAAATAACATACGTAATCCACTTACCTCCCTTAACTCTCTCTACCTACATTAACATTGGAAATAGTTAAACGTGGGTGTATGGTATAACTATTTAAAATAAACACTCCCTTTAAAATGTGTGCCTCCACTCCAATTTCAAGATGTCTCCATGTGCATATTAAAAAGGAGAACCATGTATAGCTTAGGAAATATATTTAATATACTCTAAGTATTTTGCCCCCAACTAATTGTTAAATCACAAAATGCCCATGAATAATCAACCACTCACTCTAACTACACCACCGCACATACATTCGATACATGAACTAGAGAGGTGAAATGCATTTAACATGCCCTCCTCAAAATTATAACTTCGACTCATAAACAAACCAGTTCAGATATTAAACGAGTTTCCGTGCTATATTTAATGGCTAGAATTGCTTCCATGCGATATTAAAATTCTAATATATAATATATGTACTAAATTAAAATTCACATATATATAATTTAAAATTATATATATATATATATATATTTTTTTTTTTCAGATCTTATTCATTTAAATTCAAAATTTTTATTTCTCATGGTTGGAGAAGAAATTGTGAAGACATTAATTTAGTATGGGAGGAGCATTGAGATTTCATAGCGGATTTTTAGAAATACAAGTTTTCAACATTTAAAAGGAAAAAACATATTAAATTTAATATACATTTAATATTTTGTATTATATTTTGTGAATGTGAAAATATGTTCACATTAAATACATCATTTATGACCTAATATTTATATAGTGAGAAAATTTTTACGGGTCTCACCGAAGGTAACAATTGAATTTCATTAATAATGTGCCCGATAATGAGAATTCATTTAAATGAAATATGTATTACATTTAGTCAAAATAATTATTATTAATTTCATTCAGGAGGTAACAATTGAATTTCATTAATAATGTGCGCGATAATGAAAATTCATTTAAATGAAATATGTATTACATTTAGTCAAAATAATTATCATTAATTTCATTCAGGAAGTTACGAGAACTATAAATAATGTAAAAAATTGTTCAAAAAGATTTTTGGCAGGTTGGAAGACTTTAACTATTACATCCATCTTATACATGTTGCAAATGGCTTCTTTGATGGATGATATTACAATTCTTTTCTTTTACATTCTTCCATTGTGTTCTATTTTAATTTTAATTTTATGCACTAGTTCTTCGTTCCAGAATGATGGCTTGACTTGATTATGCATTTTGGGATAAAAAACTCGGAATATCCATAGTCTTCATTTTGATTATGTAGTATTCTTGAACACATTAAATAATTTCAAATACTTTGAAATACTTGATATTTAGGGTTTTAAAATCATATTTTGAGTTTATTTGTTGCAGGTTTAATCTCATGAATACCTGACATTTAGGGTTATGTGCACTGTAAATTCAAAAGCCATAAAAACCAGTATTATTAGCCTTTATTTGACTTGTTCAGATTATCTGATGTTTCACACATTACATTTAATTTAATAAGTCTCCAATATTTATTACTTGAAATTATTAAATCTAATTGTCATGCAGGCTAAATAATAGTAATATTTGATGTTATGTTATTTAAACCACATGGTTCAATTAGATGTATTTAACACCTACTTGATGTTATGTTATTTAAACCACATAGTTCAATTAGATGTATTTAACACCGGTATGCTTTAATTTCTTCATTTTCTTTAATTTTAATTTTTGTTTCTAGTTAACCTTTGTGAATTATGATATATATTAATTTATTTCATTTGTCATTAATGAAGTTTTAATTTAATAAGTTTTCATGAGTTATGTACCTACCATCTCTTTTTTCCCAAAAAACATTATTTTATTTAAAACATGCTTTATTCAATAATTTGGCCTATTTATTTGTTAATTAGAAAATCTATTTAATTCACACTATTTTACAACAACTATTCAATTTTGATTATCATTAGCGAATACCCTTTGTGGTAAAAGGGAGGGCAGTCCTTGTTACCTAGAGTGGGAAGATCTAGGATCCTTAGTGATGTGGTCTTAGGCTGTCCTCAGTTACCGAGAAAATTTGAGCACCAACATCTTTTGGTGTTGTTGCTAGGGAACAAAGGTATAGTTTTCGTTTTCCTTGGTAACTAATTAAACGATTAGGTTTGTGACCTATTGGTGAAAAAGGTCATAACATCAAGTGCCATAGAAGCGTTTCAAGTGTATATCTTTCTTATTTATTTGTTCACCTGGTGACTCCCTGGTTTATAATTACTAATGGTTGTTTCTTGGATTGCACCATGTTTTACTCCTTGGGATTTTCCTCAGATTGTAGGGTTTCCAAATGAGTTACCAAATATAGACATATGGGATACACCTACCCCGTTTTCGTGAAGACAAAGACTATGATCCAATTGAATACCTGCTCCTATTACATGACTCCATTCCTAGGATGGGGTCAAACATGAGGACGTACATATGAAATTATTCGTGATTTCGTTGGAAGGTAGAGCTCGATAGTGGTATAGGAAACTCCCTCTCACAGGTATTTTATCTTTAAAGGATTTCCACAAATTTTTATGTACATTATGCAACTATGTATCGTTCTAATTCACTTGTTGGAATTTTTTGTTGTTTACTAGACGAATATTGTGATGATTCTCATTCCAGATTTCAAGAAGATGAATCTTATATTAATAATGAAATAATGAGTTGGCAAGATGGTGATTCAAACGAAAAATTCTTACCCTCTCTTGGTTTACCAAATGAATGTTTAGATGGACTAGGTGTAACATCTAGTGTTCACTACAAGAAAAATACACTCTAGCAGATGTTTTTTAGGAACCCCTTATAAAAATACCCCAGACATTAGTTTCTAGCGGAGGTTCCTAGAGGAGGTTGGCGGGCGGAGGTTTTTGCGGATGTATTTGGTCTGCTGCTCCTATCGTCGTACAATGCACCGGTGTGTTAAAAAATGAGAAAGCACCGATGCAGTTAAAACATTGGCACACCGGACACCGTGCGCTGCGTACACACCCGCCCAGTGCATTGTATTTCTATAGCGCACCGTTACTTTACATAACTTCCGCACCGGCACCTCATACAAAGCGCACGAAAACCGAAATTGCTCGAGTCGCCCTTAAATGGACCTGGTCGCCCTTAAACGGACCTGGTCGCCAACGCACCGGGTCGCCCTTAAACGGACCTGGTCGCCAACACACTGGGTCACCCTGAAATCCCCACGCACCGACACAAGGTTAAATAAATAAAAAATTACGGCCAAAAAACCGCACAAAACATAGGCACGCCGAACACCGTGCGCTCCTAACACACCCGCCCGGTGCGTCATATTCATGTAGAGCACCGGTTCCCTATAGCTCTTCCACACAGGTGCTTCAGAAAACTTGCATGAAAACAGAAACCGCTCGGTGTGGAATAAGGAAAATGCACCGGGGTGCCCATAAACCCCGCGCACCGGCATAGGGTTAAATAAAAAAAAATTACGGCCAAAAAATCGCACAAAACATTGGCACACCGGAAACCGTGCGCTCCGTACACACCCGTCTGGTGCGTTATATTAAGGAATCGCACTGGCGTGTGTCAAATCGTCAGCACCGGTGTCTCATAAAAAGCACGCTAAAAAAGAAACCACCCGGGGTGGAATGACGGAAACGCACCGGGGAACCTATAAAATTCGCGCACCGGAACAGGGTTAAATAAAAAAAAAAATTATGGCCAAAAAACCGCACAAAACATTGGTTC
Organism: Pinus albicaulis; assembly: GCA_034641835.2. Classification (NCBI taxonomy): domain Eukaryota; kingdom Viridiplantae; phylum Streptophyta; class Pinopsida; order Pinales; family Pinaceae; genus Pinus; species Pinus albicaulis. The sequence goes on from CM076581.1 coordinate 272,724,757, forward strand.
ACCAGACACCATGCCCAGTGCGTCATATTACTATAGAGCACCAGTGCATTACAACTACACCGCACCGGTGCCTCATAAAAGCACGCGAAAACAAAAACTGCCTGGGGTGACATAGTGCAAACACACCGATACGCCAATAAAAACCCCGTGCACCGGAACATGGTTAAATACAAAAAAAAATTACGGCAAAAAAACCACATTTTTCACTTTTGTCAGTGCTACAAAGCTCTCAAGCACCGGTGCAAGTTATCCTTGTTTGAGCCACCCTGACATCCGTGCTCCCATTGCACTCATTGCACGCACTACTGTTGTGCATTGCCACCAATCTCCAGCTTGAATTTTGTAAAACGGTGGACAATTTTTCTTTTGCAAATTCTACAGCCAATATGCCTCCTCGATGGGTAAATGTACAAGTATTTTTCTTGTTTTTCCATAATTAAGCCTTTTAGCAGATTAGAATTTCAAAAAACCTTAAAATTAACCATTAAAAAAAAAAAAAATGTCGCGCGGTGCGCTTGAGCCGTTCGGCTCGCACTGGTTTGCGGTGCTGCCTGTAAATTTACAGGCCGCACCGCCACCAGTGCTAACGGTATCTGCACTAGTTCCGGGGCAGTACTGATAGGCGCACCGTGTTATTATTATTATTATTTTTTAAAAGTGCAGTGCGGTCGTTTACCAGGCTGCACCGTTGAGAATGTGGTATCGCGGTAGCTTGGTGCGTTGACAGAATTATCCGCTCCAGGACGCGTAATGTTGTCAGTGCACAACATACCGCAATTTGACATTGTCAATGGTTCAGCCTAGTAAACCATTGCTAAAGGTATCCGCACTAGTTCCGGGGCGGTACCAAAAGTGCAACATGTTATTTTTTTTAATATATAAAGAGCGGTGAAGTCGGTTACTTGGCCGCACCATTGACCTAGTTGAATAGTGGTGATGCGGTGCATTGACTGAAATAACTACCCCTGGATGGCTATTTTTATCAGCGCACAGCTTACCATATTTTCTTGCATCAACGGTGCGGCCTTTTAAAATACCTTACCGACGACTATGTACGGTGGCAGGAGGGCGGTGCGCTGACTTAGCTATATGCCCCGAGGCATATAGTGTAGTTAGCGCACCGCCCTCCTGACACCGCACGTAGTCAGCAGTGCGCTAAAAATATTTTCTAGAGCACCGGCCCTGGTGGACTGAATATCATTAGGTGCACCGTCCCCAGTGCACTCCGTTGAAAGACGCACTGGGTCTAGTGCGTGACTGTGTTTTTGGCGCACCGACTGTTGTTTTATTTAATTTTCAAAAAATATTTATATACGTACATATTTCTAAATACATGTGTCATTTAATATGTCAATCATTCAGAGACATGAAAGGAGAGAAGAGGGGTAACAACAACAACAACAGGTAGAACAGTATAACATGGTTCGCCTGTGGGAGGTAAGAGAGAGGGAGAGAGATGCGTACCCTCGCCCTATTATAGTAGCGTCGCAGGAGCTCCTGAGGCAAGTAGGCCTCCTCAAGTTCTATGAGGAGGCTACTTCCCTAAAGTCCCATAGTTTGTTTTTGAGACATCTTATTCGAAGGTGGAATGCCCAACAACAGGCTTTTCGGGTTGGTATCAACCAGTGGTACATGCCCACTGAGGAGGATATATATTTTATTACAAGGCTATCGAGGAGAGGGGTGGATTTTCCCTCGTTCCCTGAGGTTCCAGCTGGCTCTGTAGTAGGGAGTCAGTTAGTTTACTCCTAGAGATACATTGGAGAAAATTTAGTATCTCCTGCAGATTTTCGGGTCGCTGGAGGGCAGTTATGTATTGGTGCGTTTGGTTGTGAGGAGGTCCAGTGTCTCTCACTTATCATTTCGATCATTTCGCCCAACACCAGTGACATGCAACGCATTAGTTGCTCGCTTTTATATTATGTTGATTCTTTAGTACAACAACCATGACTTGTCAAGTGGTCTGCCATTTTTTTGCGACAATTCTGTAAAACATTAGATAGATGTCGCGCTCATGCACAAGGGAGGGTCAACTTCCCTTTTGATTCAGAGATTTTTTGTTTATTTTTTGAGAGGTTTCCAGAGATGAGGCCTATTTTTCTTCGGCAACCTCGTAGGTCGATTACTGAGGCACGTAATGTGGGGGCAGATGATGTCCAAGAGGGAGGAGACTCTGTTTCCAGCAAGGATATCAGATGATGCACTAGAGTTGCTAGCTAGTGTTGATGAGAATCCCTTCATTATGGTCCCTTGTCCTTGTGCGAGGTTGGATTGGCGAGGGTGTGCCAACATCCTCTTCACAACTGATGAGCTGCCAGATGATAGAGGTAATATTACTATTTTATTTAAATTTATTCTAACATGTTCTTTAATTTGTTTTTATTAAATTGTGTAATGAAATTGTCTAATTATTGTTGTGTACTTGTATATATTTTGCAGACATTTGCTCTTTTGATGGCAATGAGATGCCGCCACCACCACATTATCTAGGTGTGGATCCTGATGACAATGAGGGCATGCCAGATGCCGAGGATCATCAGGAGGTTGGTGTGGAGAGACCTACTCCTGCTGGTGCACCGGTGCGCGGTCGACTTAGTGATGCTAGATACAGGATGGATTTGGGCGACCAACTCATTGCATTGATTGTTGAGGCGGGCATCAGGCCCGCTCATTACAGAGACATAGAGGCCGATGATAGGTTATTACAGATGTGGAGAGGCATGCCGTGTGACATGTACAGCCTGGTGCGGCATGTCGTAGGAGTTACGACAAATTTTATGCGACTGACGAGGACTGTTGCACATTACGATCGAGCCGCAACACATGATGGATAGTGTGCGAGGTGCAGCGTACCGTCATCTCATGATCGTTCACCTCGCACCGCGCGAGATGAGCATGAGCCTCCACTAGCATCTAGCAGCAGTCATCATGGAGATGAGGCTAGACCATCAAACACGTCCAATCATCAGCTTGCAACACCCATAAGTACTCATGATCATAAGTAGGCAACATTGACTCATGAGCAGGCCTCCACTAGCACTGATATTGATGTTGTACTACCACCAACTGATCCATGACATTTATATTACAATTGTATATTTTTAACATTATTCAGTTATATATATATGGTCCATGTATTTTATGTTCATGTTGCAGTTGTACTTAATTTACATGTTGGTGATCATCATGATGTGTATGTTGTTAGGTCATGTTAGATATGTTCATTTAATGTGCAACTTGCAGATAGATGTGTATGTGATAACATGAGTTATTTGACATGAGATGTATATTTGATGTGTATTTTTAATTTGTAAAATTGTAATTGTAATTGTAATTGTACGTGAAATTGTAAAATTATAATTGTAATTGTAATTCTAACTATAATTGTAATTGTATGTAAAATATTTGTAAAATTTTAATTGTATTAATATGAAACGAATTTATTAAAATTTGTAAATTTGTAAATTTTAAATAACTGTAAAATAATAAATCTAGAGTAATATGATTTATTGTAAAATAATAAAGTTTAGAAAATAATGAAAATAAATTCCTGTACTTTAGAATTATCATTATTTTATTATGATCTAAGATACAAAAAAAAGAATTAATTTATATAGTACGCTATTGTTTTTGAGATCAACATAATTGCAAATTATCAAGTGAATTATTGATTTTAACATTAACACAATGCAAATTACCAATTAATTCAAAATACATATTATATTAATAATTCGAAAAACCCATCTTAAAAAGTATAAATATTGATGAAATAACACATGTACCATATCACTCTCGGTTCTCATGATTACCCTCATTATCTTCTAGCTTGCATGACATGATAACACTATTGTTCTCAAAAATATGTTTTGATCTAGGGTCATGTGTCAATACGAACCACCAATCCTTATCCAACAAATCTGGGTAAAAAAACACATGGTTGCAGTGTTTAGGGAAAACATAGGGCTCCTTAGCTTCATCCCACATCTTTCTAGAGTTGATACATATTAGCCTACTATCGCGATCTTCCTTTACATTATTCCGATAAAAGGTGTCCCACTACTTGCACCTAAAAATAACACATTGGAAAGAAGAAAAATCCACTTCAATGATCTCTTTTATCTTTCCAACGTAACCTAATGTCCCTCGTACTAGGTTTTGATCATGGTAGCTAGATCGACTAGATTGATCGAACTCGACTTCCACTCCATAGTCTTGTCTGATGTTTCCAGCATCAGCATTTTCTGTGCGAAAATGGTGTCCATATGCCCACATAGATGGGAATAAATGCATCTATTATAAAAAAGTTAAAAAAATCATAGTGTCATGTGTCTTATAAATAATAATCCAACAGTTAAAATATGAAATGTAGATGTCTTAATATAAGTTTCAAATTTACATATAAATTAAAAAGATTATTACCGAGTTGCTGCACCCAATCCCTACGTTTAGCGCATCCTCTTCAGCACGCAGGTAACAACCGGTAGCACCATATTTCTCTCTGAATTGGTCAACAACCCAATTGTTGGGGAATATTTTTGGCATATTTTCTTTTAAATGATCGAGATAAGGCACACTTCTACCATTCAACCGTCTGAATTCTTTCCTGTCACTATCCCATTTCATCCTGTTTTGTGTTCAAGATTGCAACAAGAAACAATGAAGGAGGCATCCTGAAACATCATTCCTGATCCTAGTTGGAAAGTGATCACCAAAATTAGGTGGGGGCCACACAGGTGATTTTTGTCGCAAAGTCTATTTTTAGACATGTTGATCATATTCTATGAGTTGCAGGATGCTATTTTTGGATGGTTGGTCAAGTCAGAAAAAATAGATGGACTTCTATTTTTAGACATATTGGGCGGAATCTATTTTTAGATTGCCAGTCTAAAAATAGATATGTCGAATATTATTAGCTCTTAATAATATTTGGACTATAAACATTATCTTATTCTCTTGGAGCACTTCGGTTAAGTGCACAGATGTGGCACAGGAGCTGACAGAAGGAATTACGCTATTCCTAAGGGTTAAGTGGAGCTATTGCATGGATACTTCAGTTAGAACTCATGTGACAGAGTTTGGTGGAGTTGATTGAGGAGTTAATGGAGTTGTGTTCAGTTTAACTAATCTAAACATAGTTGAGCTATTTGTATCTAGTTTAATTGATTGATACAATTAGTGAGAGTGGTGTGAATTAATTATTAATTAATTCACTAATTATAAACTCATTATTCAACTAAAGAATACATCAGTTAACTTCAGTGCATGGACAGTTTCAGTGGAGACCAGTGCAAAGATAGGTGAAAGGGCAAGTGTGACTATCAGTTGTGACTATAAATGATGCATGGTTTGCATCCAACACTTAGTAGAGATGCCTATAAAGACTGCGTGAGCAAGGCTGGGGTAATACATTCTCATCAAGAGGCATTATTCAGCAAGGATTGCGCAGTAGAGGCAGGCTAAAGGCTGCCAAATATCTGTGCATGGGATTTGCAAGATCAGGCCTAATTAGTGTGTAGCAATTGGAGATTGTACTGAGAGCTCGTGAGGAGCTTTGTATAATGATTGTTACATGATCTCTATGACATATATAATATAAAGATAGTTGGGGGTTTTCAGCTTTAAGTTTTCCCATTACATACTGTGTTCATATGTGTGAATTTTTATGGCTTTATGTGTGCATGCAATTGATTTTATTTCCGCATGTGATGATCAATGGTAGAAGAGATTCTGTATTGTGCATGAAGTCAAATAGTGTGTGATCAGGAGAATCTCGGTGAATAATATATCAGTTATTCAAATTTCTACATTTTGTTCGTACAATGCGAACCACGGTTGTGTCGCTTCAGAATTGTAAAGAAATAATTTATTGATTGCATTCGCTGATGAAATCAAACCAACATTATATAGTACTTAGAGATCAAAATATACATTATATCGAAGTTCAACATGAATATTAATTACTTTTTGTAAATTTGAAAAATTATAAGTCGCTTACTCTTTATCAAGCGCTTTTTTCCACTCGTTTAGAGCAACTCTCCTTCTCTTTTGTCTTCATCCATTTCATTGTCCCAAATCACCGCACCTGGTCTGTTGTCGATCTGCTTGATGTCCTCACTGACATAATAGAAAGACTCATATGATATGTACCCCTCTGCTATAGACCCCTCGGTTTTTTCCCTTTATCGAACAAAACCTTTCAATTTATTCATGTACCTCTCTAAGAAAAACATCCAACGACAAGAAACAACCCTAACTAATTCAACCTCATTTACCAGGTGGATTAGAAGATGAGCTTGTAAGTCCATGAAAATCGTCGGAAGTTCCTTCTCAAACATACAAACAATCTCAACTATCTCCTGACGCCACCATGGAATGCTAGCCACATGAATCTCCTTTGATGTGATCCAACGTACAAATGCATATAATTTAGATATGGCACATCCTAGGTCTTTAGGGAATTCATGTTTCACACACCCACGCACGACCAAAGGATAATGACACTACAAAGTTATAAACACGTGCAATAATATACAAAATTAGTTATGTTTTATGATCCCCGCATGGGATATAATTTATTAATATAACAAATAATAAAATCCTGCTTTTGACATTATACGTACTCTTAGAAGATTCAAATGGTCATGTGATTTCAACCCTGAAAAATGGTCATCCACGGTGAAGCAATGCCGTAGTGAAGACCCTTACGAAGTTGGCACTCTCACATCCATTATAACTTCCTTTTCCAAATATATATCATCTTTTTTTAAAATCCATGGGACATCACCTTCTTTGAAAAACCATGAATTAGAGAGACCAACGCCTGCCTCTAATCCCGTACTTTCTAATCGTCTTGGCCAATGTTTCTTTTTAGTTTTTGAAGTAATAAGATCTTTCCTAATAGCCAATGTGTCACTTTTTTTCGATGATATGTGCCTCCATAAAGAAGATGAAACATTTTTAAATATATGCATTGGATCTAATAAGTGGGCAATCTTAAGATGCTCCCAATATGGGAGGCCATAAAAGATAGATTTCATTTTCATCCCAATGGGAAATTTCTCAACATAGGTGTCGAAGAAATCTGGATCATCGAACATAGGCTCCCCATTTGAATCGAACATTTCTATGAACTCCTTCTCCTTCTCTCTCTCATATGCTCTAAGCCATTGTGCTGGTGTCATTATTGGAGGCCTTTGGGTTTTCTCTCGTTTACCATTGAAAGTGGATGCTACTCTTTTGTAAGGGTGTTCTTCAAATAGGAATACCCTAGAGCAATCATACAATGGATTTCGTAGGTCCTTCGACCATCTAGCTTTCACAGAAGGTCCACAACATTTACATCCAAAATACCCTTTTGTTACAAGACCTGCGAGATTATATTTGTATACATTAATTAATATGCATGGCACGTTAATGAATATCATGAAGATCATAACAAATATTACAACGAATTAAATAACTAATATGTGAAAGAGTATTGTTACATATATAAACAAATCAATAAATTAAACATGTAATTTACCAGAGCAAACTCCTAAGCATGGATAATCATGTGTCGTGTAAGCACATATGCCATACAACATAAAAATCCTCTCTACTGCGATGGGTCTTGATACATCGTATACATTTATCCCATCCCATAATTCCTTCAATTCATCTACTAGTGGTTGTAAGTAGACATCCATATTCTTCACTTGTCTTCTACCAGGGACTATGAGAGCCAACATAAGATGTTCATTCTTTAGGTACAATCATGGGGGGATATTGTTATTGATCACTACTACAGGCCAAACAGAATAGTTGGTGTTATGGAGGGAATATGAGTTGACGCCATCCATGGCTATGCCGAGTCGTAGACTTCGTACTTCATCCTTGAATTTTTCTTTGCCATGTATCCTCTATATGCTTCATGGCTATTGAATCAGTTGGGATTCACATAACTCCTAACTCACTTCTATGTGAGGCATGCCATCCCTGCAACATAGCTAATTCTTTGCAATGAAAGAGCCTTTGAATCCTTGGGATTATAGACATGTGCCTCAATATCTTAAAAGGAGGACCGGTACGTGATTTACCCTTCTTTTTTAATTTATCATACCTGTCATGCCCACATTTCAGACACATCTCTTTGTCTGCATATTCTCCTCTATATAGAATACAATCATTTGGACATGCATAATATGATATGTACTCAACGCCCAACATTTTCAACAATTTCTTTGCCTCTTCGCAGCTACTGGGCAAGACATTATCACTCGGAAGAACCTTATCTTTGAATAAATTGTAGTTGGTGATCATGGAAAAATATATTAATAAATGTACATTAATGTCGATATAATTATTAATGTTCATAAAATTTACCATTTGTAATGTTCATTGCAGTGTACTGATTATATTTCAAATTTATATAAGGGAGTACGAGGGATAATTTTAAGGATGGAAAATTATCTTGAAGTTTAGAAAATTGCGAATCTCACTAGTCCCTAATATGCAAACTATAAAAATTTTATTGATGTATTTGTAAAATTATTCAAATTTATAATGATATTATGTATATTGTCTATATAATGTTGGTGATTTTTAACGTAAAATAATTTTGTATTGTAAAATTTGGGCGAATAATTTTTATAAAAAAATGGAAATTGACGAATCTTTTTTTTGGAAAAACCATGGAAAATTAGCACACCCATGAATATTAGCCCCTAAAATTTTCCACGGGGAGTACTTTATGGTAACTTACCTCAAAATTTCCAAGAAACATGCATTCGACAAGCCAAAATTTGCTTTCAAGTTGTACAGTAACATCATTGTCCCCAACTGGGTAGACTTTGACTGACCGCCATGTCGAAAGAGAGGGGTGGTGGAAGCAAATTTAAGGATTTCGAAAAAGGTGTCAGTGATATGAGCATCATCCCCTACATGATCATCATTTTGGAACGCATTTAACAACATTTTCTTCATGGCATTCGTATCCCTTAAGTAACATCCATACCAACCTCTATTTGATTGCCTCCATTGCCATCTTGTGAAGAACTACTATTGTTGTAGTCATTCCTAATTGGTGAATCTGGTCGTAGCGGGAATTGAATCGGTGGTTGATTCAACCATTCTTGGTATCGTTCCTCTCCGAGTTTTCTCTTAATTCAGTCTTCTCTCGATTTGACATTGTCGTGGGGTGCAACGAAATATGGTAGATAGGTCATTCATCATCACTAGAATCCTAATAATTAAAAAATAATAATTTTGAACATAATTAGTACAAAATATATGATATCGATTAGTAACCACGTTGACAATATTGCATGATTATAAATTGGTTTGACGTTGAAATAATTACATATTAATCAATATATATACCAAACAATTATAATTATAATTACCATCATTGTCCTGGGATTGTGGCTAGAAGATGCAATATTGTTACAATTGGCAGGGTGAAGCGGTTGTCCATTTTCATCTACCAAATGCGCCTTGCGGTATGCAACTCTTGATAAGAACTTCTCACGTTTTGGAGCAGTTTGAATATTTTGTGCATTTGAATTCGGTGCTGAATCTGCATGAACCTGCAAATTTGTATACATTATAAATTTAATTAAGTTGTGCATGATTGACTGCATGGATAAACAACATAAATTCAATTAGATAGTGAAAAAATAAAACAAATCTAAAGTAAATATTATGTCTCCAGATGGATAGGGAGAACTCTACGGTGGACTTTGAGAAATATTATGGAACAAGTTGGATTTTGAAGAATTGTCCATTCCATATAATATATGATATTTTCTCCCTGCATTTGAGCAAAACAATAATAAATTTTGGTGCACAAACCTAAATGTAATTTTGGTGTGTAATGTACAGATAACCGCACCGATGCATTTTTGGTATTGAGCACCTATGCCATTTTATAACCCAACGCACTGGTGCAGTTTGATTAAGGGATGCACCGGTAGACAAATAACCGCAAATAAAAAAAACGCAACTCTATTTTATTTAAGTGAAAAAAGAGCGGTAAATTGAAAAATGGGTGGCAAAATATTTTTGAAAATCTAATTTCATAAAACATTTCTTTAAATACTAAACACTTTTCATTATTTCACTATTTTTGCAAAAAAATTTAGCCAAAGATTTGTAGGATACATACTTGGAGCAAACATAACACGAGAGCACTATGGAGCAGGGAAATACGTTCAAACAGAAGTATTCAAACAATCAGAATTTCAAACCTCTAGTGATTCAAACCTTGTACCATAGAATTTCAAACGATGTGAGTAAAGTTTAAAGTATTGTTTTTTTTTTTTTTTAAAATGCAGTAAAAGAAAAAATCAAAGTCTATTGTTTTTATTTTAAATTTTTTTGTAGTTTTTTTTTTTTTATGAAGTAAAATAACAAAATCAAAGTTTATTGTTTTTTATTTTTTTTCCTGCAAGTTTTTACCTTTTCTGCAGTTTTCAGAAACAAAATAAAAAAATCTATTTTTAGAAACAAAAACCCTAGATTCTTTTTGTTTCTGCCCTTTCTTCTCCCTCTTTCTGTAATTTCATAATTAGGGATTTTCAATTTAGATTTATAGGGTTTGTATAGTCATAAGACATCCAACCCACTTGATGACTTGCATAGTTGGATTCCAATCCATGTTGGCCCTTGTGCCAATCTAAAAAAAAAAGATTTTTTTTTCGTCGGTGCGCCCTGCATAACATAACGCATCGGTGTAGTCTGTTATACCAGCACACCGCGAAAGTACAGTGATAAAAAAATAAAATATATTTTTATTAGTGCGCCATATGTAACATATGATACTGGTGCGCACTATTTCATTATGGCACACTGCAAACGTGTTGTTTCACAAAAAAAACCATTTTAGAAACAAACCCTACATTCTTTTTGTTTCTGCCCTTTCTTCTCCCTTTTTCTGTGATTTCAGAATTAGGGCTTTTCAATTTATATTTATAGGGTTTGTATTGCTAATATAATCCTAAGACATCCAACCCACGGGACAACCTGCATAATCGGATCCCAATCCACCAATCCATGTCGGCCCTTGCGTAAATTTTATATATATATATATATATATATATATATATATATTTTTTTTTTTTTTTTTTTCGGTGCGCCTTGTGTACCTAAGTGCACCAGTGCATTCTATTATCCTAGTGCACCGTGAAATTACTGGGATAAAAAATTAGAAAAACAAAATATTTTTTCTCATTGCGCCATTTGTAAAATATGCATCCGGTGCGCTATTTCATTATGGCACACCGCGAATGTTCTGTTTCGGGAAAAAAAAATTCAAAAAATACAAACCTTAGATTCTTTTTGTTTCTGCCCTTTCTTCTCCCTCTTTCTGTGATTTTAGAATTAGGGCTTTTCAATTTAGATTTATAGGGTTTGTATTGCTAAATAAAGACCTAAGACATCCAATCGACGGGACGATTATCATAGTTGAATTCCAATTCATGTAGGCCCTTACATGAATTTAAAAAAAAAATAGATTTTTATTTATCAGTGCGCCTGGTGTAACATAGTGCATCGGTGCTCTGTGTTTTACGAGCGCACCGCATAAGTAATGTGATAAAAAATTAATAAACAAATTTTTTTTATTGGTGCACCATATGTAAAATATGGCACCGGTTTATGCTACAAAAACCAACATTGGACGATTTTTATTATTTTATCATGGTTAACCAGTGCGGTGGTTGACATGTAACGCATCAGTGCTCATTGTTGACATAGAGCACCGTATGGTCTATTATACTATTTGTGCGGTGCGTTTGGAAGACACCCACGCACTGACGTCGATGCGTACACCATGAATGGCGCACCGGTTTCTTGAGATTTTTTTTTACTTGAAAAGTTGACAATTTATTTATAAATATATTAATGAATGATATGGTGCAGGTTTGAGATTGATAAAGAAATGACTGACAAGAGATCAAGTAACAAAAATACTGATAACACATCAAGAAAATAAAAAAGTGTAAGTTTGTAAATTCTTTACAAAAAATATTATTTTGGAACTATATGTAAGTTTAACTAATATGTATTGTTTACTGTGTATCATGTAGAGTCACAAAATGACGAAGCTCGATAAGATTATTCATGATCTAGACCAAAAGAGCGTTAAAGCTTGATGGAAAAATTGCAAAAGGATGAATCAGGTGAATGAAAAAATACTATCGATCCAATATGAGTTTATTTTTTTAGTTTTCATTAATAATATAATTAAAATTATTAGAAAACATGTGTGAAACATTTTATTAATAAACATCTGTTTAATGTTCTACAGGGACCAACATCTCAGAAAAGGAATGTTGTTCTAAGAAAAGAAAAAAAATAGAACATGAAAATGAAAATGAATTGCTCTTTAGCTCATCTGGAGTGGTGCTGGAGGTTAACAAAAGGGGTAAAAACTTTTACAAAAGTTTGAGGGATCTAGTGGAACGAATGTATAGATGTTCTTTCCACTTATAATACAAAAATCAATCCAATGATTCCAAGAACCAAATTTTATCTAAACTATAGGAAGAGTTTCCAGAGATTTGGTCAATAAAACATGCCAGACTTTTAATAGCAAAAACGTACAAAAAAAAAGAAGGAATGAAAAAGTAATATTCCTTTAGATGTTTGTCTAGATTTATTTATAAATATCACTTTTGTTATACTTAATTTTCATATATCAATATAAAAATTAAATAGTTTATTGTCACGTTACATTTTCAGCAAGATTATGAAAATCTCAAAAGATGAACGAGTTGATATTAGAAATATGCTAGTAGGAATGTCCAAAAAGGTGTACAAGGAGATGGTCAAAGAAATGGACAAAATTGCATCGCGGGAGTAGCCATCTCAACAACAACGTGCTTCAAATGTAATATGTAATCATTGAATTTTTCGATCATTAGGTACAATAAATAAACAATTTAGCATTAAATATTAATTTTCAAGTATTTTCTTGCAGAAAAGAAATGAAAATGGAACCCACTCAACACATAAAACAAGATGACAAGGAAGAAAATGATTGATATCTAAGATTTTGAGTAATTGTTACTTCCTTATAACAACTTAACTATATTTCATTTTTTTATTTTTTAAGTTGTTTAACAAAAATCATCGTTGAATGTCTTCAAATAGGTGCTAACATACAAAGAAGAACCATCAGAGGAATTGATTGAAATTAGGTTAAATATGGGTTGTGAGTATATGTTGGCATATCAGAACTTAATTGTGGAATTTGTAAGTATCTATCGATCTTGTTTTACTTAGTTCCGTCTATAATTAATAGAAAAAATAAATCATTTATATTAAATATATGATTTGTTATGGGGTATAAAACTTGCACGAAACAAAGTATGGCACTGCGCCAACAGATCAAATCTTGAAAGATGGCATGTTATATGGTTTTGAAAGAATGTGTATAGTTTATGAGTCAATTGTTGCATTGGTACGTCATTTCTTTTCAATTTACATTGATGTATATTATTTAATATTGAAATTTTTATTATTCTCACCAATGTATTACACTCATTACAATTTATTTTTATGTTTGTAGATGTAAGGTAAAGAAGAAGAAAACAATCAACACCGTGAACAAAATATTCTTGAAAATAACCCAAGTCACGGAAGTAGCTCTAGCAGTGATAACAGTTCAAGCAAATAATGATGACCACTATGTTTGGATATTAAAGCAAGGCGTTGTATTTTTTGAAAAATGTCTGTGAAATCAGACATTTTCTTTAATGTAATGGACATAGTGTCCCAATTGAAAGATAAAGGGATGCCAATAACTGTCCCATTTTGTATGACAAATAATTGTTGAGATTGCAACAAGATGATGAGCTTAGTGGAAAGAAGTTGCCTTCACTAAGTGGGCCCGCAGGCTATTTTTGGCGCAGAGTCTATTTTTAGACTATGTTTAATTTTAGACATGTCGATCATATTCTACGAGTTGCAGGATGCTATTTGTGGATGGTTGGTCAAGTTGGAAAAATAGATGGACTTATATTTTTAGACATTTTGGGCGGAATCTATTTTTAGATTGCCAGTCTAAAAATAGATATGTCGAATATTATTAGCTCTTAATAATATTTGGACTATAAACATTATCTTATTCTCTTGGAGCACTTCAGTTAAGTGCACAGATGTGGCACAGGAGCTGACAGAAGGAATTACGCTATTCCTGAGGGTTAAGTGGGGCTATTGCATGGATACTTCAGTTAGAACTCATGTGAAGAGTTTGGTGGGGTTGTTGGTGGAAGTTAAATGGAATTTAATGATTCAGTTTAATTATTCAAAACATGGTTAATTTAGTTCGTTAGTCTAGTCTATTAATTATTCTTTACTAGTAGAATGATAATTAATTATTAATTAATTCACTAATTATAAACTCATTAATCAACTAAATAATACATCAGTTAAATTCAGTGCATGGACAGTTTCAGTGGAGACCGGTGAAGAGATAGGTGAAAGAGCAGTGTGACTATCAGTTGTGACTATATTGTTGCATGATTTGCAACAACCAGTGGTTGGAGATGCCAATGAGGATTGCGCAGTACAAGCCAAGTGGTTCGAAGTTATTTATGATCCATTCTTCAGTATTGATTGCGCAGTAGAGGCAGGCTATCAGGTGGCAGAGATTGGAGCATGTGTTTTGCTAGATCTAGCTTGATTACTGTGTAAAAATTGGAGATTGTACTGAGATCTTGTGAGGAGCTTTGTATAATGATTGTTACATGATCTCTATGACATATAATATACAGATAGTTGGGGTTTTCAGCTTTAAGCTTTCCCATAAAATATTGTGTTCATATGTGTGAATGTTTATGGTTTTAATGTGCGCATGCGATTGTTTTTTTATTTCCGCAATTAATGATCAATGGTAGAAGAGATTATGTATTGTGCATGAAGTTAAAATAGTGTGTGATCAGGATAATCTCGGTGGATAACATATCAATTATTCAAATTTATACATGGTATCAGAGCGATATTGATCATTGGAGCAATTGCAAAACATTGAAGCGGTTGAGTTTTGAGTTGGTGGAATTCGAATTTGCAGTAGTGTTTTCTTGGTGTCGAAGTTGAGATGTATTTCAATGGATTTCGATTGGAGTATGCCATTGAGGGAAGCTCGAATTATATTGCATGGAAGGATAGGATGGAGGCGGTGTTGGATGACAATGGGTTGAAGGAGTTCATAGATGCAGAAATTCCAAAACCTGCTTCTAGCGATGCTGCCGCACTTGACGCATGGCAAAAGAAGACAACAAAGTGTCGAAGAATTCCGTTGGAAGGTGTGAAGGATCACATAGTGTCCAACATTCAAGGTAAAGCTTCTCCATTCTTTATGTGGAAAGCTTTGACAGGTTTATTTCAAAGAAAGAGCAACCAGAGGAAGTTGGCGCTCAAGGATAAACTCAGGAACATAAAAATGGAGAAAGGCGACACTATGCCCAGGTACCTCACGAAGTTCATCCAATGCAGGGATGAGCTGGGAAGTGTGGGGGTTACTGTTGATGACGAGGACTTGGTGAGCTTGGATCTCCTTGGGCTTCCGAAGAGTTGGCATTCCTATCAGGACTCTGTCAATGGTCGGGAGAAATTGCCAGGATGGGAGTGACTTTGGTTGGATCTTGTGCAAAAGGAGATAAGGCGAAGTACCAAGGATGGATCTTCATCAAAGAATTCAGATGAAGAAAATTGTGCTTTGGCTGCCAAAGCAAGGAAGGGGAAGAGAAAAAAGAATGCTTCTCAATCCGGTGCGAAAGGCAAGAAGCAGGACATGTCCAAGGTGAAGTGCTTTCACTATCACCAACACGGACATTATGCCACTAATTGTCAATAGAAGAAGAAAAATAAGCAGGCTGCTGGATCTGCAGGTGGAGAGGCCTTAGCCTCGCATTTTGAGATATATTTTTCGTTGATCGCATGTTTGGTCTCAAGTGTGATGGGTTCAATGTGGTTTCTTGATAGTGGTGCGTATTTTCATATGACCGGAGACAAATATTTGTTTACCGATCTGGATGAGAAAGATCTTGGAGTACACATCGAGATGGGAGATGATGGTAGATATAGTGTGACCAATATCGATACCATTTTCTTTGAGAGGGAGTACCCTTCGTATTGAAGGAAGTGATGCATGTTCCAGGATTGAAGAAGAATCTGATCTTTGTGGCCATGTTAGAAGACAAGGGATATGATGTTTTCTTTAGCGAGGGAAAGGATTTCCTACGCAGTAAGGAAACTGTTGAGACCCATAGCATAGGGGTTCGAGTTAAGAACCTTTATCAATTGCAGGTAGATGGATGCGCAACAATGGCAGGCAAGGCATAAGAAGTGGTGAGCCGGGATGATGGCGAGCTGTGGCACAGGAGATTGGGCCACCTTCACCATGGAGCTTTGAAAATTTTACAGCAGATTTTTACTGGGCTTCCCAAAGGTACACTTGCACAGTCAGATCAGTGCAAGGGATGTACTTTGAGAAAATTTGTGAAAGCCACCTTTCACGAGAAGGATAGTCACGCCACGATGATCCTTGAGAGAATTCACATAGACGTGTGTGGACCTTTCTCAATAGCTTCGACAACAAATCACAGCTACTATATGATATTTGTTGATGATTTTTCTCGTAAGTGCTGGATCTTCTTCATGCAGAAGAAGAGCGAGACATACTCAAAGTTCTGTGAGTTCAAGGCATTGGTTGAGAAAGAATCGAGGAAGCAGGTGAAGGCTCTTAGGAGCGACAATGGTGTTGAATTCATCCCTGGCGAATTCAAGGACTTTTGCAGCGCAGAAGGAATTCGAAGAGAGCTCATAGCACCTCATAACCCACAACAGAATGGGGTTGCTGAGTGGAAGAGCAGAATGATCGTGGGTGCTGCACGGGCGATGTTGCATGATCAGGGCCTTCCCATACACTTGTGGGCTGAGGCATGCAATACTGTGGTTTATGTGCAAAACCGTTGTCCTCACAGGATACTTGGCATGAATACACCCGAGGAGGCATTTTCTGGTGAGAAGCCTGATATTTCCCATTTGAGGATTTTTGGTTCACCTGTTTACATTCATGGGATGAAGGATGCTAGGAAGAAGCTGGAGTCGACTGCAGAGGTTGGGATATTTGTGGGGTACACTGATACGCCCCAAAAATATCGTGTGTATTTGCTAGATAGTCACAAGACTGTTGTGCGACGGGATATCAAATTTCATGAGGAGAAAGCCATGAAGTGTTCGCTTGAGAGGGAGCCACACTTGCATGCAGATGAGGAGCTATTAGTTCCTAAGGATGAGCCTCAGGATGTGGATCAGCCACAAGAGGAGGTTCATGGAGTGGAAGAGACCGCTCATGCAACACCAACCATCAGAGGGCGGAAGCGCATTACAGAAGATGAGCGACTGACTCAAGATGCAGAGAAGGTTGTAGGAGCACCTACATCACAGCGCAGACAGAGACAGTCACCTGACCAGTATACTGGATACATGGCTCTTATGAGCAAGTGTATCGTGACAGAGCCATCCTCTTTCGAGGAAGTTGTGGAGGATTCCGCATGGGTAGATGCCATGGTGGAAGAGTATGATTCGATTGTTAGAAACAGTGCATGGGAGATTGTCCCAAGGCCAGAAGGGAAATCAGTGGTGGGTTCGAGATGGATCTACAAAGTGAAGCAAGCAGCTGACGGGAGTGTGGAGAAGTACAAGGCAAGATTTGTTGCCCGAGGCTTCTCACAGATTGAGGGGATCGATTATGAGGAAACCTTTGCACCTGTCGCAAGGTATTCTTCCATACGGAAAATTCTTACTCTCTCAGCGCAGATGGGGTGGCACATTCATCAGATGGATGTGAAGACTGCGTTCCTCAACGGGGTGATTGAGGAGGAGGTGTACATAGAGCAGCCCGAAGGTTTCGAGATCTTTAGCAGCGAGTCGTATGTGTGCAGGCTCAAGAGAGCACTGTATGGGTTGAAACAAGCACCTCGTGCTTGGTACACACGGATAGACAGTTATTTCACCAGACTTGGATTCTCCAAAAGTGAGGCGGATCCGAACCTATACCAGATTGTGGTGGAGGGTAAGTTGCTGATCATTGTACTTTATGTATATGATTTGATTTTGGTAGGTGATGAACTGTTGATACACTCATGAAAGGCTGATCTTGTAAAGGAGTTTGAGATGAAGGACTTGGGCCTCCTTCATTATTTTCCGGGATTGGAAATTTGGCAGCGTAGTGATGGACTGTTTGTTTCTCAAGGCAAGTATGCCCGGGAGATACTGGAGAAGTTCAACATGCATGGCTGCAAGCTTGTTGATACTCCTCTTCCTTGTGGATGGAGGAAGGAGGATTCTACTTCGGCAGAGGTAGTGGATGCCACTATTTACCGACAGTTGGTGGGGTCGGTTATGTATCTGGTCAATACATGACCCGACATATGCTATGCTATTAACCAGCTTTCATAAGTTATGGTTAATCCTACCAAGCTCTTTTGGAAGGCAGGCAATCATGTATTGAGATATCTCGGAGGCACATCGGGATATGGATTATGGTACAGACAGTCAGATGAGGTGAGGCTATGTGGCTTCACGGATGTAGATTGGGCAGGGAGCCCAACAGACAGAAAGAGCACATCTGGAGGGATTTTCATTATCGGGTCGACAACATTTTCTTAGTACAGCAGGAAGTAGAATCCGTGGCACTCAGTTCAGCAGAGGCCGAGTATATGGCAGCGAGTTTGGCTGCATGCGAGGCTATATGGATGAGGAAGATCCTAGTTGGGTTGTTCGGTTCACACTTAGATCCTATTGTGATTTATTGTGATAATTAGAGTTGCATTAAACTCTCGGTTAATCCAGTATTTCATGATAGATCTAAAGACATTGACATCCGGTATCATCATATCAGAGATTGTGTGCAGCGGAAGATCATGTTACTTTCATACATTCCCACGGAGGATCAGGATGCTGATATCTTGATGAAGGCGCTCACCAAGAGCAAATTCGAATACCACAGAGGCAGGATAGGGGTGTCAGATAATCCTTATCTTGTTGAGAGGGAATGTTGAGATTGCAACAAGATGATGAGCTTAGTGGAAAGAAGTCGCCTTCACTAAGTGGGCCCGCAGGATATTTTTGGCGCAAAGTCTATTTTTAGACATGTCGATCATATTCTATGAGTTGCAGGATGCTATTTGTGGATGGTTGGTCAAGTTGGAAAAATAGACGGACTTCTATTTTTAGACATATTGGGCAGAATCTATTTTTAGATTGCCAGTCTAAAAATAGATATGTCGAATATTATTAGCTCTTAATAATATTTGGACTCTAAACATTATCTTATCCTCTTGGAGCACTTCAGTTAAGTGCACGGATGTGGCACATGCAGCTGACAGAAGGAATTACGCTATTCCTAGGGTTTAGTGGAGCTATTGCATGGAGACTTCAGTTAGAACTCAGGTGACAGAGTTTGGTGGAGTTGATTGAGGAGTTAATGGAGTTGTGTTCAGTTTAACTCAGTTAAACATAGTTGAGCTAGTTGTATCTAGTCTAACTGATTGATACACTAGTGTGAGTGGTGTGAATTAATTATTAATTAATTCACTAATTATAAACTCATTAATCAACTAAAGAATACATCAGTTAACTTCAGTGCATGGACAGTTTCAGTGGAGACCAGTGAAGAGATAGGTGAAAGAGCAGTGTGACTATATTGTTGCATGATTTGCAACAACCAATGATTGGAGATGCAAATGAGGATTGCACAGTACAAGAAAAGTGGTTCGAAGTTATTTATGAGCCATTCTTCAGCATTGATTACGCAATAGAGGCAGGCTATCAGGTGGCAGAGATTGGAGCATGTGTTTTGCTAGATCTAGCTTGATTAGTGTGTAGCAATTGGAGATTGTACTGAGAGCTTGTGAGGAGCTTTGTATAATGATTGTGACATGATCTCTATGACATATAATATACAGATAGTTGGGGGTTTTTCAGCTTTAAGCTTTCCCATAAAATACTGTGTTCATACGTGTGAATGTTTATGGTTTTAATGTGCGCATGCGATTGTTTTTTTATTTCCGCAATTAATGATCAATGGTAGAAGAGATTATGTATTGTGCATGAAGTTAAAATAGTGTGTGATCAGGAGAATCTCGGTGGATAACATATCAGTTATTCAAATTTCTACAAGAATGTCTTATTCATATATATAATAATAATAATAAATGTTGTAATTTATTCTATTGCATTCTCTATTGTCGTTATTGCGTTCTCCATTGTCGTTCTCAAATGCACTAATAAAAATTTAATTCATATGAATATTGTTATAAGATATATATGTGTGGAATTTTGATGAATAATGAATTAAAAAAAAACACAATAATTATGATATGATATAGCAAATTAATCCAAACATCACATTCAAATGCATTAATAAAAATTTAATTAATATGAATATTGTTATAAGATGTGTCGGCTTTTGATGAATAATGAATTTAAAATAATCACAATAATTGCACTGTCACAGGTCAATGTTTCTAAAAAATACAAAATGAGAACCGGTGCGTGTATTCTTACACTGGTGCGCTTGTATTCTTAAGCGCACCGATGCGTTTTTACGACCTATGGGCACCACACAAATACCAAAACTAGTTAAATATATCGAGGCGTTTGTGCGGTATGACGCTCCGGTGCGTTTATGTCTATATACGCACTGGTGCCATTTTATGACCTATGAGCACCACACGAATACCGATACCAATTATAAATCTCAGTACATTTGTGTGATACTATGCACCAGGGCGTTTTTGTGTCTATATGCACCGGTGCATTTGTACAACCTATATGCACTACATGAATACTGATACCAATTATAAATCTCGGTGCATTTGTGTGATACTGTGCACTAGGGTGTTTATGTGTCTATACGCATCAGTGCATTTGTACAACATATGGGCACCGCACGAATACTGATACCAATTATAAATCTCGGTGCATTTGTGTGATATTGCGCACTGGTGCGTTTCTATAAGTCTATGCACCGGTGTGTTGATACGACCTATGGGCACCGCTCAAATCCCAAGACCAATTAGAATGGCCTCGTGCGTTGTATCACCAACATTATGCCCGATGCTATTTTATACCTTAACGCCCCGGTGCATTCTCCTTCGACCGCCCTAGGGCTCCGGCTATAGGTACGCACCAGTGCGTTAAATCCTGATTAGTGCACTGATGAAAAAAACATCTGTAATTACCTTCGACCACCCATTTTTTTTTAGTTGTGTTGAATTTCCATTAAAAGCTTCGCCAAAACCTCCATAACCATAAACTGATGTTGTAGCATATGTTTTTTTGACAATATTGGCCAATTTTATAATACTAAAAACCTCCTTTATAACCTTTGCTTGAGGGTCTTTTCCTTGCAGTGGTTGAATATCAAGAAAACCTGGAAAAATCTAATAGTTTAACCACCAATGATAAATTCGATTTCTTTTCTTTTGATTCTCCTAAGGGTAGTGTTTATAAAGTTTGTAAAGTAAATGATTTTAAAGAAGAAATTATACCTATAACCGTACCACCATCACACATTTATGATTACATAGATAAATCATTAGTAGTGGAAGGTATTGTTTTATTTAACGAAATGTCATGTGGTGATATCTGTAGTAATTTTAATTCTGTCGTATGTGAGAGTTAGGTTGATTTTTCAAAGCCACCCATATATGACACATATGAAGATGAATTATCAATTTCCTCTCACAATCTTGAATTGAATGACGATCAACTTACAAGGATAAATTTACAATCATGTTGTTATTTCAATTCCGTTGATGCAAATGAATATCTTGAACATAACGATTTAACCCATTTAAGATCACTACATGATGAAGAACCTGTTTATGATGATCGTATGGTACAACAGGTTATTAATATTTCAAGATTTTCTTCATTATATGTTCATACATGCCTACAAGACTTCGTTGAAACGTGGATGAGCACATACTTTGAAAATGTTTCTTCTTGTTTTCAATCAAATGTGAATATATTTCTCGATGTCCTGGTAAGACAATTTCTCCCTTGCTTCTTTCCATAGTTAAATATATTATTTCTATTGATCAAAATGAAGCCAAGAATCAAGAGGTTTCCCATTGATAAGATTTGTGTCTGGTTACATTAGATTTTCGACTTCTTTGATAAAAATTGTTATTGAGACACACTGTATATAAACCATGTACATATAAATAATTTTTTTTTTTTTTTTTTTCACTTATGCTTCTTAAGTTTAGAATGAATAAAGATAAAGTTGTTTTCATCTTGAAGAGTCTTTATGTGATCAAAGTAGAATGGAATACACATATATGAGTCCTTAGTATGAACCATATTAACAAGATTTTTAAATACATATATAAAGACTTGGTTTGTAAATCATGTTTGAGGGGTAACAATATTTAAAGGGCTCAGATCTCAATTTCCTAGTAATGTCTCCTTCATATTTAACATTCCTCACCACATCTCTCTTTCATACTACTTACACATAAATACTAAGGGACCACATCAAGTCATAAAGGCTAGACCTATAAACATAAGATTAGAATTTCATAAAATACAATTGAAACTTTGGTAGCACTAGTTACATTATAACCATGCATGATACCTTCCCATATCACCATATTATCCTAAGGATAGGGACCTATGTTTTCTTGGGTGGGGCATGTTGGTATCTCTGCCGGGAATTTTGAGGTCTAAAATGGGCCTCCTAAGAAAAATGTACATCAAAAATAAACTTTATAACAACCAATAGGATTCAAGATGATGATGTCAACCATGGGGGATGATTTACCATTTTTTAAATAAAAGGGTAAAAATATTAAAAAATAATAAAATAATAAAATAATAAAACTATTTTTTCAACTCGTATTTTCAACTTATCTCCCAAAATTTTTACTCAAATTTCGAGTGGGAGTACTCGTTGGATGAAAAATTTAATTCCTCATCCAAGGAGTACCCATGTTGCATACTTTCAATGAACCCTGCTACATGAAAAATGAGAAATACATTAAAAAACGTGATTACAATCACGTTTTTTTATGTATTTCTCATTTTTTGTGTAGTAGAACCCATCGAAAGTATGCAACATGGGTACTCCTTGGATGAGGAATTAAATTTCGCATCCAACGAGTACTCCCGCTCGAAATTTGAGTAAAAACTTTGGGAGATAAGTTGAAAATATGAGTTGAAAAAGTAGTTTTTCCATTTTTCCCTCTAAAAATTGATGATGTCATCAAATCTTATTTGATTTTTTCCACTATTATTTTATAATTTCCTTAGGAGGCCCATTTTAGACCTCAAAATTCCCCTAATGAACAGGGTTGATGGCGGCAGATCAAGGCCAATGACGTTATATTAAAATCTAGTGTGTAATCCTCCCACTCCTTCCATTTAGGTAACTTCCAATGGGGCATGATGACATCTTCACCGGGACTATGAACGCTCGTTGGAAGTGGGGCAAGGAAAGTGGTATTTGACTAATTATAGTGTGTAATCCTCCTATCCCATGAATTCTATATCTATTAAATAACTTGAAAGAAGGGCCTCTAACATGAAGGGAAAACAAGAATTCAAAAAATTCCTCATCTCAGGATGGTGGACGACTCTGTCGGGGCTATGGACACTCATTGGCAGCAGAGCGACATCCGATTCTAGAAACTCGTGTCATGCAACAAAAAGGGAAGCAAATCCTTGATAACTAATATCCATAGTTTCAACCTTATTCCAACATGAAGGTCATTCTCATGAATCTGTATTCCGTGATCATGAATTGTAAGTAGATATGACTTGTTATGGTGTAGAATTCTCTTATGAAGTGACACATTTATCAATTATGATAATCTGCCCTTAATCACTATCATAGCTACCCTACTACACTTTGTATACAAAGAAACATCTTATGTATGTAAATAATCACTGAAATTTTTAATCTATAGGTACTGGGGCCTCACATCTATTCTTGTTTCATTCTTGGTATTTTTCGACTGAGACTTTAAGATGTGAAAGATTTCCTTCTATTGCTCTATTTTTTGTCTTTTGAGTCCCCTTCTTCCTCATGAGTCGATTCCATGCCCACTACAAAGACATATGGTCTGTGTTTTTAATCCTCCGTGGGGGAGCATCATTCCCAATTGGAGCTGAAAGTTGTCACCAATTTGACCCCAATTAATTCTTGGTTCCTTCTATCAATTTCACCTTGTGCCTCCTCCCATATTCTCATGATAAAAAACCACATCCTTCTTTTTTATTGTTTGCCCTGCATTAAGTTGGTTGTTAAAGTAATCATTATAACTTATAGAAATCATTATTGCATTGAATGGAAACTTGAAATCCTAAACTTATACTATTTTTTTTCATAGGAGACATTATAGCTATAAGTTATAATTATAATTATAATAATCATTAAATAAAAATTATTATTAAATTAATTACAAAAAAGTAATAATTAAAAATTAAATAAATGTTAATTAAAAAGATTAAACAAAATACAAATTAATTAATTAATTAAACAAAACATATAAAATAACATTCCTAATCTACTTACCTCCCTTAACTCTTTCTACCTACATTATCATTGGAAATAGTTAAATGTGAGTGTATGGTATAACTATTCAAAATAAAAACTCTCTTTAAAATGTGTGCCTCTAGTCCAATTTCAAGGTGCCTCCACATGCATATTAAAAAGGACAACTATGTATAGCCTAGGAAATATATTTACTAGCATTTGCACCAAAAAGAGTGCAAAGATATGCCAATAGAAATGTAGATGAATGTATAGTAATGCAGAGATAACACTGTAGGAAACAAGGATGTGGACGTGGAAGGCATGTGGAACATACGACTAAAGTATTGGTAAAATAGAGCTTTCCAAGTGGGAAAAGTGCATTATAGAATCTATAATGTATCAGATTTCCATCACCGAACTCATAACTAAATTAGAAGCAATCTTATAGGAGACATCACTGTGATATTCTACTAGCTTCTCTGAATAACATCCTGGAGATTATGATGAGAAGTTGTTTGGATGGAGAGGGAAAAAAGAAATTGAGAAACCCACATTTCATAGGGTGCTCAAAAGCCTAAACGAATTGAATTAGTGCCCTTCTCCTCTACAATTTAAGGAATCCCTGAGTATTTTTATCATGCTGTGATTTTGGATGGGCAGTAAGTGGATTACTTGCTCCCACTCTTGTTTCAAAGTTTAGAAAATGAAGCTTGGAGGACTAGATAGGTTGAAAAAGACAACAATTTGTTTTGTTTGAAAACATGGAAATTTTGAAAACTTATGGCTTTTGGAATTTCAAGAAAAAGCACAAATGATATCCTCAACTCCATTTTATTGTTATAATTCATCTCCATCTTAAATAAACTTAAATTAAATAAAATACAAATTAAATAATCACATACTTTAAAATACACGATAATTAAATACATAATAAATAAATATATGTAAATTCATTTTAAATTTGGATTTGTCGATCATAGAAAAGAACTAAATTTGTTAATACATAATTTTTTTAATATAAATGAATTAATACATAATAAGTAATCAAATAATATATATGTATATTAAAAAAAAATTCTCTTTTACAGTTTCTATTTTTTTTATGGAGTACAGGAATGAATGTCTCTCTAAAGTGGGTTGTTGGTACCAAGCCAACCCACATGTATACTCAAGAATTCACAAGGCTCAAAGTCAATATAACAATATTTAAGACATTACAACCAATCATGTTACTAGCCAGAGTTTGAACTTAGTTAGAGAAGATAATAACCATTATACCCAACAACCCTATATAAATCCAATTAACAAAATGCAATCTTCCTAATATCCAATCAAAATATTATCACTCAATTATAATACTTTTATTATTATATTAAAAATTTATACCATAATTTCCCTATATTTTATTATTTTAATTAAAATATATTTAATTTGTTACCATATTTAAATATAATCCATATGAACTTATATACATTGATATTATTGATAGAAAATTTAGCAAAAAAAATATCATTTAATAATTTGATATGTAATTGTTAAACCAATAACTTGAAAAGTTCACTTTAACAATTTGAAAAGTTGATGTTGATAGTTTCAATATTAAATTTTATTAACATGAAAGAAAATCAATTTTACATAATCTTTAAAAATATATAAAATTATATATTAAAATTGATAAGATTTATTATATTTAAATTTTAAAATAAAAAAGATAACTATAAATATTCAATGATTAAAAAGTTAAATCTTTAATTTAATTTTTTATGTATTATAAAATGATACATATATAAAATTGAAAAAATAATTTTATATTTACAGTGGAGGCGTTCTCTTTGTGAGATTGGGTGGGAAAACACTATTCAACCCACACAATCAAAGAGTTTCATTGTCACCCTTCTAACCAATTCTATTTTGACACGTGGAGACCACTTTTCCTTTCAATGTCATTGTCACTGCTCAACTCATTATTTGAAAGACTAACGGATTAAAGCAGGCTTCACTTTTACCCACCATGTTTATAAGTTGTTGAGTTGAGTGCTCTCAGATTGGAAAGCCGTGATGCCTAGTTGTAGAGATGTGATGCTCCGTCGCATGACCAAGTGTTAGAGGTCGAGACCATACCCGATGCTACAAAAATACACTTCAGCCCTTGTGACATCCTGTGTGATTTCTACAGGGAGAATACAAATAACAAAGAGAAATGTCGCACCTTGTAGACACTTGCGAAGTGCTTCGAAAGAAGTTCCTTCAAAATGGGAAGATCCGTTCAGAGTCGCATACTTGGTGAAAGTCGACTGTGGAAAGTTGATTGTAGCTGTGTGTTGTGCGTGAAGACCTGGAGTCGAGTTGAAGATTGTAGAGTGCTTAAGTTGAAGGGATGTAGAGTGGTCAGAGGGCTTTTGGACCTCCTTTAGACACCCCTTAGAGTTTCTTGGTGCCGTTGTTGGACATTTTCTTCAAGTCTTTTGTTTTATAGGCATAGCACTATGTTTTTGGAGTTGGAGTGTGCGCTAGCCAGAGTTGTGGAGCGCTGGCGAGAGTAGAATATTAGTGAGGTTGTTTGTGCCTGTTGTGGATTGCAGCGTGAGGAGTCGTGAGAGCTCTGTGCTGTGACTGGTTGTTGAGGAGTAAGCCATCATGGAGTTACATGGAGTCGTCTTGTTGATCTTCCACAATTATTTCGCTCTAAGCTACAAGAATTACCGTCAAGACAGTGCAAGATCTGTGGAGATCTGTTGACATTGTTTAGAGGAAGACCTGTTTGCGCTAGAATCTAGAAGATCGGGGCCAAATCTCATTTCCTAGCAATGAGTTGAGAGATTGTGGAGATTTAATACCACCTTTTAAAATAAATAAAACAAACCTTCCTTTATTCGCACCATTTGTGTTAGGTCTTCAACCAACTTTTAAGCTGCTAGCTGTTTTTCCACTGGATTTGTGCCCCACAGTCTCTATTGATTTCAGCAATTGCATTCCCCTTTTATTTTCAATAAAAATTTCAACCTGCCAACTGTTCTTTGTCAACATCTGTCGTCCACCGATTGTTAATTTCAGCGTAGGCCCCATAATCATCTGAGAGGAGACGTGGGGTTTCAATCAACTGGCTATTCCTCTTCTAAATTTGTACCTCAACCTCCTCTGTCTATTTCTATAATTTCATGTAATTATTTTATGCTCGAGAATGCTCTCAAGAAATTCAGTGTGCTTGACTGTAAGATGTTTATCAATAATTAATTATATTTAGTTTGTAGGTGATTGAATACATTTTTATTAAGTTAATAGTGGTGGTCTATATTGGAATAACAATGCATGAATTTTGTGTTTTTATAAAATAAAAAATTATGGATGATGGTGAGAATAAAAGAGCTTTAACAATTTCAAATATTGAAATGCCAAATTTTTGCACTATCAAAAATTGTGTGTAAAATCTTTCGGTAAAAATCACATCAAAGTAAATTTAGTCGACATGTTTCGAACCAGCCAGTGTGGTTCATCATCAGGACTAGATGAGAAATCTGATCACTTAACCCATTTAAATAGATAAGTAAATCCCCAACTAGCCGTTTGTAAATTAACGACCAGTTTGACTAAAAATAAAAATAAAATCAAAATAATAATAATTTATTTATTTTTAGAATAAATTAAATGTTTAATATTTATAATTTGAGTTTTTATTTTTAATAAAAACCATAATTATTTATTTATTTTTGAAGAAAATTTTTATTATGTTTAATATTTTTATTTTTTTGGAATAAATTAAATGTTTAATATTTATAATTAGAATTTTATTTTTAAAATAATAAAAGTAATAATAATTTTTTTATTTTTATTTTTAGAATAAATTAAATGTAAAAATAAATAAAAATAAAAAATAAAAAATAAAAATAAAAATTTAATAAATAAGTAAATAAATAAATAAATGTTCAATATTAATAGTTTGAATTTCATATATTTATTTTTATTTTTAATAATATGTTATATATTAATAAATATATGTTATGTAATTTAAACAATTTTCTTATTTATTTTATTAGATAGGTAATTCTATTTTTACTTATTGGAAATTAAAATTATAATAAAAAATTACAAAAAAGAAGAAAAAAGAAGGAGAAATCAAGAGAAAGAATCCAACATCTGCTAACAATCCACCCATCATCTCTGTTGAGGTTAACTGGCCTCTTTTCGATTTCCAGGGCTTCATCACATTTGCATTGAAGATGCTAAGGTTATTGCGAGGATTGACCATTTCCACATGACAAGATGTGAGAAGCCCTAGAAATCGAAAAGAGATCGCTTAACCTTAACAGAGATGATGGGTGGATTGTTAGAAGAATCTGGATTCCTGCCCTTCATTCTTAGTTTTGGTTTCTCTACCTTGTTCTCCTCCTTATCTTTTCCTCTCCTTTAGCTCTTGGTTTCTCCTTTTTTTATATTATAATTTTAATTTCCAACAAGTAAAAATAGAATTACCTATCTAATCAAATAAATAAGAAAACTATTTGAATTACATAACATATAATTATTAATATATAACATATTATTAAAAATAAAAATAAATATATGAAATTCAAACTATTAATATTGAAAATTTATTTATTATTATTATTTTTATTCTAAAAATAAAAATAAATAAATAATTATTATTTTTATTATTCTAAAAATAAAATTCTAATTATAAATATTAAACATCTAATTTATTCCTAAAAAAAATAAATATTAAACCTAATAAATTTTTTCTTAAAAATAAATAAATAATTATTGTTTTTATTAAAAATAAAAATTCAAATTATAAATATTAAACATTTAATTTATTCTAAAAATAAATAAATTATTATTATTTTGATTTTATTTCATTTTTTAGTCAAACTAGCAGATTTCTCATCTTGTCCTGATGATGAACCACATTGGCTGGTTCGAAATGGGTTGACTAAATTTACTTTGATGTGATTTTTATTGAAAGATTTTGCACACAATTTATGGATTAGAGAAGCCAAATTCCTAATACTATAAACAATTGTCAAATTCCAAAATATGATAAAAATTATTAAAAACACTCCACTCTCATCATTGCTTTTGACTTCACTATTTCATTTCTCTCTGCATTTGAATTCACCTTTTCATTGCTTAGTGCATTTCAATTCACCTTGGGTTTGAATTTGCTATTTCATTGCTCTCTCCATTGCTAGTGGATTGCACCAAAACCATTGCGTGCACATGGGCTCCCATCAAAATGTTGGACTACAAGAAAGCTAAGCTGGCCACCCCATTGCTTTGGGTATAAGCCATTACTAAGAGTAACCTAGACTCAATAGTAACTTCCACAATTTAATCCTTATTGGTAGGGCTCAGCTCAATAGTAGGTTAATTCTCATTGGTAGACATCTCACCAATTCTTGAATATCAGATTTGTAGCTCAACGGGCTGCATATAAAATTTGGATCAGTTGGTGGATTCCATTTTAATTTTTTATGAGTATTTCCGATTTCGATTTTGTGTTTAAAATTCTATTCATTGAATTCAGATTTAGATTTCTCTTTGATTTATTTCTATGATTATATTTTGTAGGTTTCATTTGTTTATGAGAGTTTGAGACATCAAATGCTCACAAATCAAAAATTCCCTACTAATGTTCATCATGAATGGATGTAGTTTTTATTTTTTCTAGTCCCTAATAGCCTTGGAAATGAAATCCGTGAGTGAGCCTTTCTAAATGCATTAAATTTTTTAGGACAAGTTCAAAGGGGTTTTAACTCATATACCAGAAAAATGTTGTTCCAAATATTGGTTTTCCTAGTATTATTGGTATCTTGACCAATAATTTTTTTGGGTAAATTTATTTATGGTTATATTTCAATCATAAATTTATATATTGTTATATCTCAATGGAATTATCTTTTTCATTATTATCATATTTGGCCCCTTATAATGAACTCTATTAGATTGGGCTTCTCTATAATAGTGGAAGAGATTATCTTAAAAGAGTTAGAGTTTAAATTATATACATACTTTCCATTTTAAGAATAAGAATTTAATATGAAGTTGGGTGTTCAAAGCAGTTTGTTTTGGTACACTCAAACATAGGAGAAGTTTGATTAAAAATAAAAAAACAAGTCAATGTGTGAAACACAAGAGAATTTCTTTTAAGTGAATAATAAATTTAGAAGATTGTCATATATCTATATATATATGTGTGTGTGAATAATAAATTTAGAAGATTGTCATATATATATATATATATATAAATTAAAATTCATTTTTTTTAAATGGTTTTATTTATAAAATATAAAATTAAATTGTTAATAATGGATAGATTACTATTAAAGTTACTTTAAATGAAAGACAACTCTTCAATCAAATTATTTTCTTAATTAAAAGCAACTCTTTTCAATTAATTAAATTATTTTTTAATAAAGACACACTGAAGGAATACAAGTTTTGTGAAGATCCAGAAAATTGTGAAGACAAAATGAGTTTTTTTTTCAAACCCTTGCATTCACCAATCGGGTGTATACAATTAAGAGGACAACTTCAAAGATCTATAAAAAATTTGAACAAGTAGAGATTTCTGGAGAGGTTTGAGCACTCTTGACTTTCGAAATGATGATTATAAATTTCATGGGCTTGCCAATGTCCAATGCCGCTCTTCTTGGCAAAAATAACTAATGCAATTTCATAAATCTGCATGATATTTATTAATAAGTCTGTACCATATTTTTAAGTATACTTTAATATTAATTCATTTTAAAATATTTTATTCATAATCCACAAGATATTTTATTATGTAAAAGATAATACCTTACTTTTGTATATAATAAATATCCAATGCTTTTATGAATTAATAACAAAAAAAACCATTTTAATGTGCGATATAGGTGAATAATATTTTATTTGTATTTTAAGAGGGCCAATTGTCAATTCCAAATTGAGCACAAACAAATTACAAACCAAGTTACATTCATAATTTCCACTAAACAAATTTCCAAAGAGGAAATTATATTAAATAAATATTGCTGTTTTATTTTACAATTGATCCCTTTATATAATTTTAGGTTATCATAATCACTATTTCAAAATTGGATATTTAATTCAACAATCTCCATAAATATCTCCATGATATTTTTATGAATCCTTCCAAAAATCTTTATTCCTAACTTTTTCCCTTTTTCCTCTTTTTATTTTTTACAAAATTATATTAAATAAACAATATATTCTACACTCTTATTTTATAATTGGTCCCTTTATATAACTTTAGGTGACATAACAAGCATGTCATAATTGGATGATTAATGCAACCATCTCCACCATATCTTCATAACTCTTTAAAAAAATCTTTATCCCTAACTTCTCACATTTTTCTTCATCTATAATTCTTACATAGAATTATAATAAGAATTATAGAATTACTTGACATCATTACCAATATACCATATTATATATTATACATGAGAGTAGGAGTTTGTCTTTCATACACAACTTCTTTGATTTTAATGCCTTTTGAATTATATGTAAACATATCCTCGGTTTTATATGGATTAACTTCAACCATTACACCTATGGGTTTTTATGGATAACCCTCAACCATCACAACTCCATGTTTATGTGGTTTACCCTCAATTGTCACATCTCTAGGCTTTTGTGGATGAATCTCACCCATTACATCCTGAATGTTTTATATCAACATACATTTAACCATTACAATCTTTAGGTGGTTTCAATTTATCCTAATCATTTCATCAATAATTTTTCGATGATCATGAACCATAAACAACAATGGGTTCAAAGTACCACAAACAATCCTTTTTCATGAAAAGTGGTTTTGGCTTACCACAATCCTTGCACTACAAATTTTTTTTTACAAAACAACAAACTTTTAAATCAGGGATACTTTCCTTTTAGGTTTACATCAATATCATTTGACTTAGCTACATAAAATTCCAGAATATGAGGTTAATCTAGCCTTTTATACAATCACTCAATTAAGACCATCTCTTTTCCATGTGAAAAGGATTGTTAAATTGTTGAATGACGTGTTTCATGAATTCATCCCATTTGCATCACAAATTGAACACATGATATCATTATTCTTACCTTGTGTGTCCTTCCTTTTGTCTATTACTTCATCTTCCTTTTTCTTGTTCTTTCACTTCTATCATCTTCCTATTTCACTACTATATTCTATTTGTTTTCTTTTATTAAGTGTAGAGGTCCACATTTCAACTTCCTTTTTCTTTCATCTTCTTTGCTCATGTTGTGTATGCTTCCTTTATAAACTTTGCATCTTCTCATCTTCATCCGCTTTTGTCATCTTCCATATTTTATCCTTTAAATATTCCATTGTCCTTAGATAAATTATCTTTCGTAAGAGGGAAGTCTCCATCCAACAAGACATCCATGACACCAATTGGAAAACTTACTCAACGTAGTAATGTCATGATTTTAAATATCTTGAACATTAATTAGTTTTCTAATTTTACCTTCAATTTTTCTTTGTCCATGAATTTTTATTTATTACCCAAAAAATCATGACACAACTACCATGAAGCCATTGTTTTACCGAGTTTATAACCATAGGCGGTCTCAAACTGCCATAAGGAAAACCAAATATATGGATCGCCTATGGATGGGAAAGTTTAACCAAAATAAAAACAAATGTTCTAAATAAATAAGCTTATCAATTATTGAACTGTGAATATAAGTGCTACTATAATACATAATATAAATTTAGGGCTTTGAGGAAAATCACTAGTGTAGGATCCTTGCTACTAGACCGTGGAGGCGCTGGAGCCTTTACAACACACACACACTGGATATGGCTCTCAAAATGGGATATGGTAGCATCTAGGTGCTCCATACACAAAATTTCCGCTGGGCACACATTCTATCATTCAAAGTAGAGATAATATCATTCCATTCCTCATGTTTCTGGTCAACAATGGTACAAAATCATAGTAATCCCAAACCTCCCCTTTGGTTCTAGGATACTGGACAAAAACCTCGCAAACATCCTTGAAATTAATAAATAACCAAAATCCCTTAAAAACAACCTCCAAGACCTTCATGTGAAGGGTGCCTGCCCAAATTCATGTGCCTTCTGTTGCATTAGTCCTTTTGCCAAGAAGAGAGGCATTGGACATGGGTAAGCCGATGAGATTTATAATCATCATTTCGAAAGTCAAGAGTGGATCCAACCTCCCCAAGCAATCTCTTCTTGCTTAATTTTTTTTCTAGATCTTTGAAGTTGTCCTATGAGTTGTATACACCCGAATGGTGAATACAAGGGTTTGAAAAAAAAACAAAACTCATTCTGTCTTCACAATTTTCCAGGTCTTCACAAAAATTGTATTCCTTCGGTTTGTCTTTGCACCTTTAGGGGAAATTGGTAGTAATTAATGGTTTAATTAAATATTAAATAAGGGTAGCCTAGGCTTTGTCAATCTCAATTAATTTTTTTAATAATTTATCTACAAGTTAAATGGTCCTAAGAAAATAATTTGATTGATTGAAAAGAGTTGCTTTTCATTAAGAAAATAATTTGATTGATTGAAGAGTTGCCTTTCATTTTAAGTTACTTTAATAGTAATCTATCCATTATTAACAATTTAATTTTATATTTTATAAATAAAACCATTTTTAAAAAATATTGAATTTTAATTTCTGTTAATATATATATATATATGACAATCTTCTAAATTCATTATTCACTTAAAATAAATTCTCTTATGTTTCACACATTGACTTGTTTCTTATTTTTAATCAAACTTCTTCGTCTTGTTTTTTATTTTTAATCAAACTTCTCTTATGTTTGAGTGCACCAAAGCAAACTTCACAGTTCCTAAATTGTTTTTTGGATGTCATTTTTCTTCTCAACAGACTCTTCATTTTTGTCTGGACAACAATTAAATCCAACTTTTAACACCCAACTTCATATTAAATTCTCATTCTTAAAATGGAAAGTATGTATATAATTATTTTAAATTATTATAATTTTATAATATATATTTTCAAAACTTAAAAAAATGTTTATCCTTTTATTTTTTTTAAATATAAATAAGGATAAATCAATTTTAAGTTCTAGTTTCCTGAGAGGGATCAAATCCCTTAAGATGTAAACTTCTTTTTGAGTGTAAAATTTGAAGAAAAATTCTCATTTGGAGAGATTTTATTCCTCTCCATGGTTAGTAGATCATGACTATAAATCTATAATAATTTTTAAATCCCCACTCCTCCTGCATTCCTTTGCACCTTTCGGTGTAATTGCTAGTTTTATTTGTTTTTAAATTATAATTTTATTGTACAAATCCCTCATTGTTGAACATTGATGTCTAAGTTAATATTTTTTTTCGCTGCTGCGCTCTGAGCCCACACTGCTACTCTTTGCCTAAGCTCGCGTTGTTGTGCCCTGGCAGCTGGTTGCTACCCTTGCTGCCCTTTGCTCGAGCATGGACCCTTTGGAGTCCTCCCCGGAGGTGGCCGCTTCTCTAATCTAGGCTCAAACCTTCTATGCTCTTGTCAACTCTTTGGCCCCTACTTGCCCTAGGCCGGCGATCTCCAAATTTGTTAAGAAGCTTGATGGACTACATGAGGTTGTTCTTCCACCTTCTCTACCTTGCATGGATGCCCTTTCTCTTGCTGAGAAGGGCCTCATTGGTCAATTCACCAGACTCTGGCCCTTGCCAAAGACTGTGTAAAGATGGGTCGAGCGCAATTGGTCTGACAAGATCAATGGAAAAATTTCCATTCGCTTCTGTGGAAGGGGATATTTCACCTTCCACTTTGAGACGAAAGAAGATAGGGACCTGATCTTCAGAAATGGACCCTATTTGATGGACACCAGGGGCCTCTACCTCAACAAATGGACACTGGATTTTGATCTTGAACTTGACGTTCCAAATGTTGTTCTTATTTGGGTGCACCTCCCGCACCTCCCTTTACACTTTTGGGGGGATGATTCAATCTGAGCCATTGAGAACGTAGTTGGAAAATTCATTGACCGCAGTGAGCCAAAGGATAAAATGCAAGCCTGCGCCATGATCTGTGTCGAGGTGGATATGGGCAAATGCCTTCCCGAGGCTATCAAGCTAAAAGTAGATGAATGGACGCATATTCAACAACTCGACTATGAGCAGATCCCGTTTAAATGCAAGGTATGTCACGAGTATGGTCACTTTGCTAATCGTTGTTCAAAAATTATTAATGTTGAAAACCCAGAGACTGATTCACAATGGGAAACTGTGAAGAGAAAGAAGACTTCCTCTAACCCTAAGAGTACCAGCCCTACAGCGCCTCCTCCAAAAACAAACCCTTCATCCTCCTCCTCTCTTAAGATCTCAGATCCAAACCATCAAGCTTCTACTCCTTCCTCTCCCCTCCCAAATCCACGCTAGATCTCTCCAATCCATTTTCCTCCATCTCTCCCCCTGATGAAGATCCCCCCCTTCTTACATCTCCCTCCCAACCTGATTCCCCTCGTCCCTCCCCCTCCGTCCCTGACCCTCCTTCCTCCTCCCAAGATCCTTCTTTTGTTCGAATCACAAGAAAATCTATGAAGGAGCATGGAGCAACACTGGAAAACACTAAAAATCATGGCCCTAGAAAGAAATCGTCAAAGCAGCACCGTGATGAAAATTCTCAAAAGGATATAGCATTGGGAACATAGAACCCCATCAAAACTTATATATTGGGGCAAAATAGCAAGGATATAGGACAAAGGAATGAGGAGGGAAAGAAACTCTCCGAAAATCCTTTTTGTAATAATGAAAGTCCTGTCATGGAAAAACAGGGGTCTAGGGCATCCCTCAAAAACATCAGCCCTAAGAGACTTAATAAATCAAAAGAAATCGGAAATTATTCTCCTGCAGGAAACAAAACAGGGAGATCTAGAAATGAAGACAATAACGGAAAAAATGAAGCATTATGGTGGCACCCTATCTGAATCAAGGGGAGCCTCTGGTGGATTAGCCACCCTTTGGAATCACAACATATGGAATCATAAAGACACTACAACAAACCAAAATTGGAGCAAAGTGACTCTAGAAATTTGCAGAGACCAGAAAAAATTCATTGTATACAATGTTTATGGCCCCAATCATTACAGGGAAAAAGAACTTTGCTGGAGCTCCATTAAAGAAGATATAGACAGTGAGGGAAACAACAACATTATAATGGGAGGAGACTTCAAATTAATCCTCCATGCAAATGAGAAAAGGGGAAGCTGTTTCAATCCGGGCCCTTGTCGAGATCAGCTTGAAGACATGATGCAAAACCACGAATTGGTCGACATTGCCCCAAAAAATCGCAGATACACTTGGACCAATAGAAGAATTGGGAGAAGAAATATAATGGAAAGACTTGACATAATTTTGGTTGCTGTCACTCTTCTTTCATACTACTCCATCGCCACTGCCAACGTTCTCCCTTTTTCAGCCTCTGATCACTATCCCATCACCCTCACTTTTGGTGATCACCATTCTCTTGGCCCCATTCCCTTCAAATATAGTGCGCTTTGGAATGACATCCCGGAAGCAAACTAGCTGGTGCGTAATACTTGGATGCAACACATTGAAGGTTCTCCCTCCTTTATATGGGAATCCAAATTAAAAAAAACTAAGTTGGCCCTGAAGGACTAGGCCAAAAATCAATACAAAAAGCCGGAAAAGGCCAACACTGATCTTAAGTCCAAATTGGATGATGTCCACAACAACATCGAAAATCATGGCCTCAACCAAGATCGCCTCAACCAGGAAAAAGATCTATATTGGCAGCTCTACAGAGCCAATAGGAAAGAGGAAGAGAAATGGCGGATTAAGTCAAGGAATCTACGGCTTCAAGCAGGTGATAAAAATACTGTCGTTTTTCAAAATCAAGCCATAGTTCGAAAAGCCAAGAATAATATTTCTGCCATTATCGATGCAGATGGCCATATGAAAATAGATCATGAAGTAATTAAAAGCACTACCACCATGCATTTCAAATATCTCTTAACAGAGACAAAAATGCTGGAAGATTACTCTGATCTATTGCAGCACCTTCCGATCATGATTACTGAGGAGATGAGCAATGCTCTCAACAAATAAATTATAAAAGAAGAGGTCAAAAATGTGATATGGGCCTTGAATCCGGATAAAGCACCTGGGCCAGATGGGTTTTCTATCAGTTTATACAGGACTTATTGGGATCTAATAAAAAAGGATCTTGTAAAAATGATACAATGGAACCAAAGGAAGAAGAAAATTGGGGGCTACACCTATTCTACCTTCCTTGCCCTTATCCCCAAAGAAAATTGCCCCTCTTCCTTATCTAGATTTAGGCCTATCTCTCTTTGCAATTCCTCCTATAAGCTCATCACCAAAATTCTTTCCATGCGCCTCAAACCTTACCTTCACAACCTCATTTTGGAAAATCAAGGAGGCTTCATATCCCAGAGGAAAATTACTGATTCCATCCTCCTTGTTCAAGAAGTCATTCACTCAAGCACCTCACGCAAAGAAAAATGATTTATTTTAAAGCTTGATCTTGCCAACACTTTCCACAGGGTCAGACACTCTTTTCTCCTAGCTGTGCTAAAAAAAATGGGTTCTGATCCAAACTTCCTTGCGCTCATCAACTCCTGCATCTCCGGACCTTGGATATCTCCTCTCATCAATGGCAGACCAGCTCCTTCTTTTCAATCCTCTCTAGGCCTAAGGTAGGGATGCCCTCTTTCACCCTACCTCTTTATCCTCATGGCAGAATCCTTTAGTAAGGCCCTGGATCATATGAGGTGAGCTGGCCTCATTACGGGCATGAAGTTCGGCAACGGTGTTAAAAATATGAATCATTCTCAATTTGCAGATGACACTCTTCTAATGGGAGGAGCATCCAACATAATTGCACAATGGTTTAAAACTGTCTTGGAAAAATTCATACTCTATTCCGGAGGCTTGATAAATTATCAAAAAAGTTTTAATTATGGTTTGAATGCTACTAACCAAACCATACACAGTATTTCTAACATCTTTGGCATCCCTTGCAATCTGAATTGGGACCACTTCACTTACCTGAGCATGCCTGTGAGTGCTGGCCCCTTAAAGGATGAAGTATGGAATATCACTATTGACAAAATGAAGAGAAAAGTTCAACAATGGGGCTCATCATGGCTCAATCTTGCTGGGCACTTTGTCCTCCTCAAATCTGGTCTCTCATCCTTGCCCTTATATCACTTCACTATCCTTTAAGCCCTAGCTATCATCCATCTCAAATTCGAAGCTATCACTAGGCACTTTCTTTGGCAAGGAGGAAATAATGAAAAAAAAATACAATCTGGTCAAGTGGAGACAAGTAATCCAAGACCAGGAACATGGAGGAATTGGCATTCACCCTCCCAAGCTCCTGAACAAAGCCTTCAAAGGGAAGATTGTTTGGAGGCTAATCAATGGGAATCAGGCTTGGTGGAAAAAATTCATGGAGGTAAAGTATCTTAACTCTACCCGACAACATCTCTTTGACCATGAAATTCCTAATAGACCTTGCTCTAAAATCTGGGCTCTCTGCAAAAAATCCATACCTTTTTTACCCCATAATCTCTCCAAAGTCCCCATGCGGGATAACACCATCAACATTGGGAAGGACCGAATTATGGGGCAAACTCCCATTATAGACAGGCCTGGCACCCAACGCATCATCTCTCACTTCAAAAATATGGGCCTCAGCTTCTTAAGTAAATTTTCCAAATGGGATGATAAATCTCAAATATGGACTGGTTGGAATTTTTCCAAAGTCCCAACCCATCTTGAAGCTAATCTTGGCAACCTCCAATCCCACCTCTATGACTCAGCTCTTATAAAAAAAGACAACATTTATGAATTTTGATGGGACCCCTCAGGCTCGACATTGTAGAAATTATATAACTTATGTGTTATATGTCTAAAATTCTCCCGATCTCACACTATTTTAACTTCATGCAAAATACAGAATCTATTCCACCATTGATCATTTGCGGAAATTAAATCAAGATTGCAATGCACACATGAAACAATAAAAATTCACACACATTAACATAGTTGTTTAACAGGAAAGCTCGAAGCTGAAAACCCCAAATATATGTATATAATATATGTCATAGAGATCATGTAAAAATCCTCATATAAAGTCAGATCATATCAAGCTTCAAGACAATACAATCGCTACACACTAATCAAGCCCAATCTGCAAATCTAAAAATTGATCTTTGCCAATTGCCAGCTCCGCCCACTGCGTTAACCCCTGCTAAAGAATGGCTCTGAATGAACTTGAATTGCTCCAGCCTTGCTCACGCAATCCTCATTGGCATCTCCACTGAGTGTTGGATGCAATCAATGCATCACTATAGTCACAACTGATAGTCACACTTTCTCTTTCACCTATCTCTCCACTGGTCTCCACTGAAACTGCCATGCACTGTAGTTAACTGATGTATTGTTCAGTTGATTAATGAGTTATTATTTGTGAATTAATTAACTAATTAATTCACTCCACTCTCACTAGCGTATCAAACTTCGCTGTATCGTATACAACTAAGGTTTCAATTGAGTTTAATCGAGTTAAACTGAACACAACTCCACCAACTACTTCTATAACTCCACCAAACTCTGTCACATGAGTTCTAACTGAATTCCTCCATGCAATAGCTCCACTTAACCCTCAGGAATAGCGTAATTCCTTCTGTCAGCTCCTGTGCCACATCTGTGCACTTAACTGAAGTGCTCCAAGAGAATACGATAATGTTTATAGTCCAAATATTATTAAGAGCTAATAATATTCGACATATCTATTTTTAGACTGGAAATCTAAAAATAGATTCCGCCCAATATGTCTAAAAATAGAAGTCCATCTATTTTTCCAACTCGACCAACCATCCACAAATAGCATCCTGCAACTCATAGAATATGATCGACATGTCTAAAAATACTTTGCGCCAAAAATAGCCTCGGCCCACTTAGTGAAGGCGACTCTTTTCACTAAGCTCATCATCTTGCTGAATTCAATACCCTCCTCAACAAGATAGGGATTAGTCCGCCATCCCGATCTTGTCTCTATGGTATTTGAATTTTCTCCCCCCGGTGAGCGCCTTCGTCGAATATCTGCCATCCCGATCCCCGTAGGAATGTAA
Source organism: Pinus albicaulis (assembly GCA_034641835.2). Taxonomy (NCBI): domain Eukaryota; kingdom Viridiplantae; phylum Streptophyta; class Pinopsida; order Pinales; family Pinaceae; genus Pinus; species Pinus albicaulis. The sequence continues at coordinate 272,765,412 of CM076581.1, forward strand.
GAAAGCAACATGATCCTCCGATGCACACAATCTCTGATATGATGGTACTGGATGTCAATATGTTTAGATCTATCATGAAATACTGGATTAACCGAGAGTTTAATGCAACTCTGATTATCACAATATATCACCGTGGGATCTAAATGAGAACCGAACAAACTGACCAGGATCTTCCTCATCCATATAGCCTCGCATGCAGCCAAACTTGCTGCCATGTACTCGGCCTCCGCTGAACTAAGTGCCACGTATATTTTTTTCCTGCTGTACCAAGAAATTGCTGTAGATCTGATACTGAAAATCCCTCCAGATGTGCTCTTTCTGTTCGTTGGGCTTCCTGCCCAATCTGCATCCATGAAGCCATGCAACTTCACCTCATCCGACTGTCTGTACCACAATCCATACCCAGATGTGCCCTTGAGATACCTCAGGACACGCTTGCTTGCCTTCCAAAAGAGCTTGGTAGGCTTCACCATCGCTTGTGAAAGCTGGTTCACAGCATAACATATGTCCAGTCGTGTATTGACTAAATACATGAGCGAACCAACCAACTGTCGATAAACAGTGGCATCCACTACCTATGCCGATGTAGCATCCTCTTTCCTCCAACCACCAGGAAGAGGAGTGTTAGTAGGCTTGCAACCTTGCATGTGAAACTTATCCAGTATCTCCCGGGAATACTTGCCTTGAGACACAAACAGTTCACCCTTCCGCTACTAAATTTCCAATCCTAGGAAATAATGAAGGAGGCCCAAGTCCTTCATCTCGAACTCCTTTGCAAGATATGCCTTGCATGAGTGTATCAATAGTTCATCACCCGTTAGTATTAAATCATCTACATAAAGCACAATGATCAAAATCTTACCCTCCACCACAATCTGGTATAGGTTTGGATCCGCCTCACTCTTGAAGAAACCAAGTTCGGTGAAATAACTATCTATCAGTGTGTACCAAGCACAAGGTGCTTGTTTCAGCCCATACAACACTCTTTTGAGCCTACACACATGTGACTCGCTGCTGAAGATTTTTAATCCTTTAGGATGCTCAATGTACACCTCCTCCTCAATGAATTCATTGGGGAATGCAGTCTTCACATCCATCTGAAGAATGTGCCAACCCATCTGCGCTGAGAGAGCAAGGATGGTCCATATGGAAGAATACGTTGCGACAGGTGCAAAGGTTTCTTCATAGTCGATCCCCCTCGATCTGTGAGAAGCCCCGGGCAACAAATCTTGCCTTATACTTCTCGATGCTCCTGTCAACAGCTTGCTTCACTTTGTAGATCCATCTCGAACCTACCACTGATTTCCCTTCCAGCCTTGGGACAATCTCCCATGCACTGTTTTTGACAATCGAATCATATTCTTCCACCATGGCATGTACCCATGCGAGATCCTCCATAGCTTCCTCAAAAGAGGATGGCTCCGTCACGATACAATTTCTCATCAGAGCCATGTATCTAGTAAATTGGTCAGGTGACTGTCTCTATCTGCACTGTGATGTAGGAGCTCCTACATTCTGCGCTGCATCAAGATTCAGTCGCTCAGCTTCTGTAGTGCGCTTTCGCCCTCTGATGTTTGGTGCTGCATGAGTGGTTTCTTCCACTCCATGAACCTCCTCTTGTGGCTGATCCACATCTTGAGGCTCATATTTAGGAATAAGTAGCTCCTCCTCTGCATGCAAGTGTAGCTCCCTCTAAAGCGACAACTTCATGGCTTTCTCCTCATGAAATTTGATATCTCGTCGCATGACAGTTATCCAACTGTATGGAAAATACACACAATAATTGTGGGGTGTTTCTGTGTACCCCAAAAATATCCCAATCTCTGCGGTCGGCTCCAGCTTCTTCCTGGCATCCTTCGTCACATTAATGTAAACAAGTGAGCCAAAAATCTTCAATTGAGAAATATCAGGCTTCTTACTAGAAAACGCCTCTTTGGGTGTACTCATGCCAACAGTTTTGCACATAAACCGCAATGTTGCATGCCTCAGCCCACAAGTGTATGGGAAGCCCCTGATCATGCAACATTTCCCGTGAAACACCCACGATCATTCTGTTCTTTCTCTCTGCGACCCCATTATGCTGTGGGTTATGAGGTGCTATGAGTTCTCTTCAAATTCCTTCTTTGCTACAGAAGTATTTGAATTCCCCAGAGATGTATTCACCACCATTATCACTCCTTAGAGCTTTCACCTGCTTCCCCGAATCTTTCTTAACCAGTGCCTTGAACTCACATAAATTTGAGTATGTCTCGCTCTTCTTCTGCATGAAGAAGATCCAGCACTTACAAGAAAATTCATCAACAAATATCACATAATACCTGTGCTTTTCTGTTGAAGCAACCGGGAAAGGTCCACACACGTCTATGTGAATTATCTCAAGGATCGTCGTGGTGCGACTATCCTTCTCATGAAAAGTGGTCTTCATAAATTTTCCCAAAGTAAATCCCTTGCACTGATCTGACTGTGCAATTGTACCCTTGGGAAGCCCAGTAGAAATCTGCTGCAAAATTTTCAAAGCACCATGGTGAAGATGGCCCAATCTCCTGTGCCACAATTCGCCCTCATCCCGGCTCACCACTCCTTCTGCTTTGCCTGCCATTGCTGCACAACCATCTACCTGCAATTGATAAATATTCTTAACTCGAATCCCTATCCTCCTAGTTTGACCAGTTGTTTTACTGTGCAGGAAGGCTTTTCCCTCGCTAAAAACAACATCATAACCTTTGTCTTCCAACATTTCCATAGAGATCAGATTCTTCTTCAATCCTGGAACATGCATGACATCCTTCAAGATGAAAGGTTTAACAGACTCCCTCTCAAAGGAAATGGTCCCGATACCAGTCGCACTGTATCTACCATCATCGCCCATCTTGATGTGCACTCCAAGATCCTTTTCATCCAGATCACTAAACAAATCTTTGTCTCCGGTCATATGGAAAGACGCACCACTGTCAAGAAACCACACCCTTCCAATCACACTTGAAACCAAGCATGCGATCAAAGAAAATCACAGCTCAAACTATGAGGCTAAGGCCTCTCCAGCTGCAGATCCAACATCTTGCTTATTCTTCTTCTTCTGTGGGCAATTAGTGGAAAAATACCCGTGCTGGTGACAGTGAAAACACTTCACCTTGGCAAAACTTGCTTCTTGCCTTTAGCTTCGGATTTGGAAGATTTATTTCATTTTTCTTTCTGAGCTTTGGCAGAAAAAGCGAAATTTTATTCATCTTCATTCTTCGATGAAGATCCATCCCTGGTACCCCGCCTTATCTCCTCCTACACAAGATCCGGACAAAGTTGCTCCCATCCTCGCAGTTTCTCCCGTCCATTGACAAAGTATCTGTAGCTATGCAAACTCTTTGGAAGCCCAAGGAGAGAAAATCTCACCAAGTATTCTTCATCAAAAGTAACCCCCACACTTCCCAGCTCATCCTTGCAGTGGAAAAACTTCGTGAGGTATTTTGGTATACTGTCGCCTTTCTCCATTTTTATTTTTATGAGCTTGTATTTAAGCACCAACTTCCTTTGGTCACTTCTGCTTTGGAACAAGTTTGTCAAAGCCTTCCACATTAAGAATGGAGTGGCTTTACCATGAAGGCTGGACACAATGTGGTCCTTTACACCTTCCAACAAAATTCTTCGACACTTTGCTACCTTCTTTTTCCATGCGTCAAGTGCGGCTGCATCGCTAGAAGTAGGCTTCGGAATATCAGCATCTATGAACGCCTTCAACCCATTATCATCCAGCGTCACCTCCATCATGTCCTTCCATGCTATGTAATTTGATCTCCCATCAAGGGCATACTCCAATCGCAATCCATTGAAAGACATTTCAATGAATGCTCAACTTCTACACCAAGAAAACACTACGGCAAATTCAAATTCCACTAGCACAAAACTCAACCGCTTTAATAATTGCAATCTCCTCCAATGATCAAGTGCTCTGATACCATGTAGAAATTATATAACTTATGTGTTATATGTCTAATATTCTCCTGATCTCACACTATTTTAACTTCATGCAAAATACATAATCTATTCCACCATTGATCATTTGCGGAAATTAAATCAAGATTGCAATGCACAGATGAAACAATAAAAATTCACAAACATTAACACAGTTGTTTAACGAGAAAGCCTGAAGCTGAAAACCCCAACTATCTGTATATAATATATGTCATAGATATCATGTAACAATCCCCATACAAATCTGATCATATCAAGCTCTTAGTATAATACAATCGCTACACACTAATCAAGCCTGATCTTGGAAATCCATGCACCGATCTTTGCCACCTGCTAGCCTGCCTCTACTGCGCAATCCCTACTGAAGAATGGATTTGAATGAACTCGAATTTCTCTAGCCTTTCTCACACAATCCTCATTGGCATCTCCAATGAGTGTTGGATGCAATCAATACATCACTATAGTCACAACTGATAGTCACACTTGCTCTTTCACCTATCTCTTCACTGGTCTCCATTGAAACTGCCATGCACTGTAGTTAACTGATGTATTCTTCAGTTGATTAATGAGTTATTATTTTTGAATTAATTAACTAATTAATTCACTCCACTCTCACTAGTGTATCAATTAGTTAAACTGGATACAACTAGCTCAACTGAGTCTAACTGAGTTAAACTAAATACAACTCCACCAACTAATTCTCCAACTCCACCAAACTCTGTCACATGAGTTCTAATTGAAGTCCTCCATGCAATAGCTCCAGTAAACCCTCAGGAATAGCATAATTCCTTCTGTTAGCTGATATGCCAAATCTGTGTACTTAACTGAAGTGCTCCAAGAGAATAAGATAATGTTTAGAGTCCAAATATTATTAAGAGCTAATAATGTTCAACATATCTATTTTTAGACTGGCAATCTAAAAATAGACTCCGCCCAATATGTCTAAAAATAGAAGTCTGTTGGTCACTTGAATTGCTTATTAATTTAAACAATCAAGTTCTACATAAATTGTCAACCCAGGGAATTCTGTTTATTTCAAAGGCAATCACACACTGTATATGCTCGATCTCAAAAGCAATGAAAAGTTATAGTAAAAATTACACTAATCACACCTTGCTTCAAATGGACTGAAGTTCTACTTTGAATTACAACAAAAGAAATCTCTCTATTGCAGATAATTTTCAGAAGAATCCTGGATTACATTAAGAAAACAACAATCTAGGAAAAGAAACCAATCTATAGAAGAAAAGACCAATTATGCTATAACAGAGAACAAGACCCTATTCCCCAAGTAGGAATCTTCAACACCTGTTTCTGACTACCACGCTTTCACAAAATCATTCTGTAAACAAGATTACTAATTAAAATAATCAACGATTACCTGGAAATGAATTATATGAAAACAATGCAACAATCAATGGAAACGGAGTTTCAACAATAGATAACAAAGTTCCAATAATGCATAAACAATTTCAACAAAACAGAGTTTTAACAAGGCGTGAATGAAAATAACGATCAACACACTACGGAAATTAATGGGTGAATCTTGTGAGGAAGGTGGGCCCTTTCCTTCTCACAAGGTTCCCCAGAATAAGGAATTAAGAAGAAATGCTCAGAACAATCTTTTATTCATCTGTCAAATGTAAAATATTACAAAAAGATCCACGTTCCTTCTTTGTAATTCCATTTGAACTAAACCTTCCGTAGTCCCCCTCTAATGCTGATGTCTCCTCTATTTAAAGAGGAGATATCTATTACACATTTGATTACATCATACAAATCCTATTCTTAACCTGATCTGATATTCTATGTTGGGATAGGATATTCTGTTCTTCCATAGCAAAAATGCTGTTACAATGGTTATGATGGTGCTGGCTTCGAGGTGCAGTTGTTGCGGCCAGTATAACAACTTCCTTAATTATCTTTTCTTGTTGCTGCCATACCTGAAATACTGTTTCAACATCGCAAATCACAGACTGTTTCAGCAATGGGATTTGCGTACTGTTTTGACTGTTTCAGCAACGCGGTCTTCAGATAGCAACGATGAATTAACTACAGTCTTCAAACTGTTTTAGCAACTATATATTTCCAATTAATGGCTGAGTATGAAAGTAATGTAAAATTACATGTAAACAAGTTAAAAATATAGTAAAGAGAAGAAACGTTATATACCTTTGGAAGAATAGATTAAAGTGATAATATAGGCTTTAAATATGGACTGGAAAAGGATGGAATGATAGAAAAATGTATGAGAAAAAAGGTACATTACAGGGTCCTAACACCCCCCCCAACTAAAAAGGTTGCATGTCCTCAGGCAACTTCAATCAGAATCAGAATCTGGATACTGGCTCCAGGCGTGCAAGTTACTTATGCAGTAGCTATAGAAGGCACTGTCTATTGAAGCTCTGAACCCTTGCACATTTTGCAGCCTTTTCCAGGCTGCTGCTTCATCCTTCTTGGCCAACCTATGATGAGCATGATGTTCCTCTGCTGGCATCCATAGAATAGGAAAATGGAAGTGATACCCTATCCACTTTTCAGCGCATTGCTGGACACATTTGATGTAATTGGGTACCCTAGATATTGTTGTTTCAATATTAGTAGGACTGAAAGGATTGTGCTCCTGCTTTTCCTTAGAAGATTGTTGCCAAAAAATGTTGTTTTCTTTTAAGGAAGCATTTTCTTTGGCCTTAGTAAAGTGTTGACAGTCCTGGAGTACTGTTGCCTGTAGTTGCCGCATGTGTTGAGTCATCCCTGGTTTCTTCATAAATTGATAATATTTTGCAAAAAAAGTGGCAGGGTTCTGTGGTTCTGGCCGTATCCAGAGGAGACGGTTATCTTCATTATGCTTGGCCACTAGAAAAGCAGTCTGCCACGTAATCTGGTTGGCAAGGAAAGAGGCAAATGCCTGGATCTGGATGTCGCCAAGAAAAGGGTTAAGATTAAGCTTTCTGTTTTTAGGAATGGCTTCATTATGAAGATATAATTCACACAGTAAATTCTGGTCACTGGGAGAGGCTTCTACAAAAGTTCGCACAAACTGTTCGGATTTAAACACCTCATGTGGTCTTCCATCTTTGATTGCTTTTATCTGAAAGAATGCAAGGCGTTCTGTAAGGAAAAGAGAGTAATTTAAAGATGGTTTCCTGGCAGCCAATATTTTTTGTACCAAATCAAACATCAGGAGCAGTTTACTTTTTAGCTCTTTATTCTACTTCTTATGAGCGCGAGATTGTTGGAGTATTTGTTCCAAAGCCTCCCAGTTTGAATATATGTGGTTCTGCCAAAGTAATTTGTGCTCCTGCAAGATTTTGTCTTGCGAAATGGCATACTCTTTCTTCCACTTGTTCATTATTTCCTGCTCATCTCGTGGTTCAGTTTGTGCTTCAGCGTTGCAAGTGGTAGGCTGAGGTATAGTTTGAGTAGAAATAAAAACAAGAACTTTAGATTTAACAGTTAGAGTAGGCTAGGGTACTTGTGAATTATTTTCTTTTTCCGAAATTTTTGAAGGCCCTACTGGTTCTTATGTAACACTAGGGCATTCCTCTTTGACTGCAGAAGACGTAGATGCTCCCAAAATTGGGATTTCAACTTCTTTATATCCCGCTTAATGATAAATATTCCCACATTGGCTGCACATGTATTCTTTATACTGATCATTTTCCGTGTTTTTCTTTTCCATGGATGTTGCGTGAGCTAAGGTATACAAATTAAGCTCCTTGTTATAGGCTTCCCTTGCCATTACCAATTCTTGCTTATAGGCTTCCAGTTCTGATCTTAGAAACTCATTTCCTTGTAAGAGGGAAGCTAGGGTGACTGGGCCTTGTGTAACAATCACAGTTTCAGTAGCTGGTTCTTGTGTAGCAGCTACTGAATGAGTAGCTGGTTCTTGTGTGGCAGCTACTGAATGAGTAGTTGGTTCTTGTGTAAAAACTACGTGATGTGCAACATCCTGGGCATCTAGTTCTTGTACATCAGCAACTGGTTCTTGTGTAGCAGCTATAGCTGGTTCTTATGTGACAACTACTGAATGAGTAGCTGGTTCTTGTGTGACAGCTACTTGTTCTGAAGAAAATAATGTCGCAGTACCCTGGGCATATGGTTCTTGTGTTTCAGTGCCCCTGGGTGAGACAGGTAAAGATTCTGGGATTTGGGAGCGTGGTGATGTATGGGATTTTAGCAAAATGGTTTTAGGGTCTAGGGTAGTGGCAATGGTTGCTGCTTCGGTTGACGCCCTCATTCGTCTTCTAGGTAAAAAGGCAGGAAAAGTAGTAGTTTGATTTTTTATTTTATGAGTGGGTTTTTCCTAAGGGGAAGGGCTATCAGGAGTGGTGGCTGCTTTAGTTGTGGCCCTCGTTCGTCTTTTTGGTAGAAAGGCGGTCGTGGTTTGCCTTTTCCTTTTGTGAGTAGAGGAGGGGGGGTTATCTGCTTGAGAATCATCACTAGGGATATGAATAGTGGGATTAGATGATTCTGGTAAATTGTGGGATGGAATTGGTATGGTAGGAAGGTTAATTGTATCAATTGGTTCTGCGGGTGGAATTTCTGGAGGGTCAGGGACGTTTTGTGGTTGCTGTTCATGAGGATTTTTAGGATGGTCAGGAATTTCCTGAGGATTTTCAGCAGCTTGCTGAGGGTTTATGGATGGGTTATTTAGGGGAGGGTTTTGTTAAGAAAAACCATTTTGGATAAGTAACTAGACGAGACGGTGATGGGTGAGGTAAAGGAGGGGGAATTTTACCTGTCTACAATAATGCGACATATTTCTAAGACATCTAAGTAAATAATAAAGAATATTCACCAATCTACCATGTTGTAAATGATTTAACAAGACAAAATCATACTGGTAAACTACTTGGTATCGGCCTTCATAGGTGAGGTAGTGTTTGAAAAATTCTGCAACTTTTGGCCAGGGAGGCGGCAACGAGTTGAGTCGGACACCCCGGCCTTTAGGCTCAAGTTGTTCTCCTGGCAGGAGAAAATCTTGCTGTGCATTAAGAATGATATGTTTTCGGCTGAACCATTGAATGGAAGTGAAAGGAAGGCCCGAAACCTGTGCTATGTCACCCTCTGAGACTGGAATCCAAACTCCTTGAACAATAGAATGATCTTCCTTAAGATTTCGTGAAAATTCAAGAACCTATTGTGGATCAAATTCCTGAAGCCTCTGAAAATAACCTACCCAGCCTTCCTGCTGAAAAATCTGATATACCTTTGGGTATAATTCAAGCAGGGCTATCGTGGCAGGTTCGTGTCGAATAGCAGGTCCTCCCATAGCTAATCATCTTTGGTAAAATGCACAGTCAAAGAGCCAAGTTACCACACTCGAACAGAGTAAGTTTTGTGAATGAGAACATGGAATGATGGTGAAGAGATGAGGTAATGGATTAAAAAATGAAGGTAATCAACTTGTTGTGAAATGATGGCGTAAAGTTTCGATATTCCCCCCCAACTACGGCTGAAATAATGACTTTACATGTATGGGGATTATGGTAATAATGAACGAAATCTTCTCATTTTTAACCATAGTTTAATTGTACGTACATATAAAATTACATACCTCATGTTTACCTTTAATTCGTACTTCGAAAAATATAGTGCTTGCTCATAATAGATCGGCAATAGTCATGGAAGAAACTTTGGAAGATTTTTGAAACATGAGGGAGATTATATTAGGGGTCTGTTTAATCATAGGAGAAGGCAATGAAAGGACAAGATTAGCCTGAGAAATAAGAGAAGTGAGAATGAAAGAATTGAAGAAGATGATTTCATGACAGGAAATGTTGCATGGACATGACTTTGAAAAAAAATGGTGTTTCAGCAATGGGAAAAATGAGTAAAGTGTTGCTGAAGAGTGTTGTTTCAACAATGGGAAAGATGGGGAAAATGTTGCTGAAGAGTGCTATTTCAGCAATGGGAAAGATGGGGAAAATGTTGCTGAAGAGTGTTGTTTCAACAATGGGAAAAATGGGGAAAATGACATGAAAAGGGGAAAAGAAATGAGGGGGAATGAATGATGGAAATGTTGAAAGAAAATTGGAAGATGGGGAATGAACTATGAATGGGTTGAAGTAAGAGGAGCAATGCTTTACAAAATGAAGCTTGTATTTGCTTGTAGTGAGATTGTCCTTTCTTGGTAAGCCTTTCCTAAATCGAGAATCTGCAAAATAACCAGTTGCAACATGCCAGCCCTTGACAGGGATTATTAGTTAATAAATATAATTCTAATGCTAAAAATACAATTCAGAAAAATTAAATGCAATGAGGGGCAGGGGGCTCCCCTAAAAAGAGATAATGTGAATCTGCCATGCAAGTGGCCTTAAAATCTTCTTTGGAAATGGGGCGTTGGTATAGACGGAGCCGATGACCATTAACTAATAACGGTGTTTTAGAGTTATCAATTATTAACAGCCTTACTGTTCCATTGGGAAAAACAATATCTATTTCGTAAGGTCCTAGCCATCTTGTACATAGTTTCCCTTGAAAATTTTCTAACCGAGAATCATACAATAAAGCCTAATTACCTTTTTGGAATTGCTTATGCTTGATGATTTTATCATGCCATTTTGTTCTTTGTTGTTGAATCATAGTTGTCTGATGAATGGCATCTAATCTTTTTTCATCCAATTCATGAAGTTGCTACAACCTGGCTGTCTGTGCATAAGTCAAATCAAGGTTAAAAGCTAAAGCAGTCCTTAAGGTTTTAATTTCAAATTCCACAGGAAAAACAACACTTTTACCATAAACCAATTCATAGGGAGAAAATCCTGTAGTATTTCTCCAGGTAGTTCTGTAAGCCCATAACGCTTCAGGGAGCCTTTGAGACCAATCCTTCTGGTTTTCCTTCACTGTTTTTGTTAGAATGGCTTCTATTACTTTGTTTGTACTTTCCACCTATCCATTGGCTTGGGGGCAGTATGGTATAGTCATTCTATGATGAATATGATATTTTTGAAGGGTGGCTTTAAAACCATGAGAAGTGAAAGGAGGACCTCCATCTGTAACTAGCTCTCTAGGCACTCCAAATCTGACAAAGATCTCTTCAAATAGGAAAGCTAAGACAACTTCTTCATTAGCTCTAAGGAGTGCTTTAGCCTCCACCCATTTAGTCATATAATATGTGCAGACCAATATATAAACTCTTTGGTTGGATGGAGGATTAATGGGTCCTACAAAGTCTAAGGCCCATCTTTCGAATGGTTCAAGTATTACCTGGGGGTTTAATGACATTTCATCTCTATGATTAGGTTGACCCATTCTCTAACAGCTATCACAGGCCCGGACGTATTTCTTTGCATCTTTAAAGAGTGAGAGCCAATAATAACCCATCCTAAGAATTTTATGTGCTGTTCTCTTATCAGCAAAATGCCCTCCACAAGGGCCATCATGACAAGCTTTTAGTACATCATAAACCTCATCTTCTCTAATGCATCTTCGGATTTCATGATCAAGTCCTATGTAGAAAATACACCCACTTATCCAACTATACCGAGAACTTTGTTGAATGATTTTTTTTTTTTTTTTTTTTCTCTTGATGGGATAGGTGTGGTGGTAACTTCCCTGCAACCAGATAATTGGCAATGTCTGCATACCATGGTGAGTGAGCAGATACTGCAAATAAATATTCATCAGGAAAGGAATCATCTACTGGAGCATTATCATCATCTTTTAACCGAGAAAGAAAATCATCAACTACATTTTCTTTTCCTGGTCGATCTACAATTGTAATATCAAATTCTTGTAATAACAGTAACCATCTGGTGACTCGAGCATTTGTGACAGATTTTTTCATTAAATACTTAATAGCCGAGTGATCAGTATGGATAAAAGTAGAGTAACCAGTAATGTAATGTCGAAATTTATTAATAACATAAATGACTGCTAAAAATTCCTTTTTGGTAACTGTGTAATTAAGCTCAGTAGGAGTCATATTATTACTAATGAAGTAGATAGCATAAGGAAGATGGTTTTCCTCTTGTCCCAAGACAACTCCAATTGCAGTATCCGAAGCATCAGAGGATATATGAAAGGGAAGTGCCCAATCAGGTCCCCTTAAAATAGGAGTTGTAGATAACTGATGCTTGAGTTCAACAAATGCTTCCTGGAAAAGATTAGTCCACTTGAATTCAACATTTTTCATAAGTAACACAAACAAAGGAGAAGCTATTTTGGATTTTTTAAAAATAAATCTCCTGTAATATCCTGAAAGTCCTAAGAAACTTCTCACATCTGTTTGTGTTCTAGGAATAGGAAGGTTCTGAATGACTTGTATTTTGGATGGATCTACCTGAATTCCTTGAGATGAAACAAAATTTCCAAGTATTACTCCTTCACTCATCATCATATGAAATTTTTCGGTACTTAAGGAGAGGCGAGCTTGTACACATCATTTAAGTACTTTCTCAAGATTCTGTAATGCATCCTCAAAAGAAACACCATAAGGGGTAAAGTCATCCATAAATATTTCCATAGAGTCATTAAGCATATAAGAAAAGATTCCTATAACTGCTTTTTGAAAGGTTGCTGGTGCATTACATAGTCCAAATGGGAGAACTCTATAAGCAAAAGTTCCCCAAGGACTAGTAAAAGTGGTCTTATCTTGGTATTGGGGTGAAATTTTGATTTGATTATACCCACTAAACCCATCTAAAAAGGAGAAGAATTTCTTCCCTGACAAGCTATCTAACACCTGATCAATGAATGGTAAAGGAAAGTGATCTTTTTGAGTGGCTTTATTTAAGGCTCTATAATCTACACACACTCTCCATTTCCCGTTTTTCTTAGGAACTATTACCAACGGGGAAACCCATTCACTGTCAGATATAGGATATACAAACCCTGCATTAAGAAATTTTTGAAGTTCCTCTTTAACAATTTCCCTTAAATTAGGGTTCATTCGCCGTTGAGGTTGACAGATTGGTCGACAACCTTCCTTGATATAGATACGATGAGTACATAATTCAGGAGAGATTCCCTTCATATTTGTATAGTCCCATGCGAATTCTTCCTTATTTTCAAGAATTAACTTCATTAATTGTTGTGTTTCAACAACTGTCAAGTTGGGGTTTATGTTCAGTGTTTTTCCAGGTTCAATTTCTATTGGTATACTTTTAGAAGAGATGGTGGTTGATGTTTGAGGTTGATCTTCATATTTAAGCTTTTCTTGGGTATCTTATTTCAAAAGTGCAGCCAGCTGATTATGTGTTTTTGGAGTCACAGAGGAGGGTTCACAAATAAAATTATTAATTACCTCAGCCTCAGTGGTATCTTTAAGGCTTAAATCTTGTCCGATAGTCAAAATAGGTTGAGTAGCATGATCATCATAATCCATCCATACAGAATTATCATTATTAATGATGGGTGTAGCGTGAGGGTAGAGAGTAAGCTGCTTGGTTTCATATCCATTGGAAATTGTCATTGAACTAGATCTGCAGCTGATAAAGGAATCGGCTGTGGCTAACCAAGGCCTTCCCAAAATTAGAGGATGTCCCCCCAAATTTGTTTTAGTCTGTAACACCACAAAGTCAGCTGGGTAATTCCAGGATTCAACTGAGATGATTAGGTCTTCAATAACTCCTTCCGGTTTGATTGTAGAACAGTTAGCTAACTCTAGAATGGTTGGTGTATCTCTGATTACGTTCTTTAGCTGTAACAGTTGTGAAGTTTCAAGAGTCATAATATTTATAGCAGCACCTAAATCTACAAGAACTCGAGGAATTATTGTTTTTCTGATTTGCACTGTGACAGTAGGATGGCCGGGATCACCATATTTAACTGGAGGAGCTTTACTAGAAATTAATGCAGATAGATCACCCATAACATGAACTGTAAGGTGATCTTTAGCTTTTCTACCGGGTTTCTTAACACAAATATCTCTCATAGTTCTGGCATAAATTGGTACATCTCTTAGTGCTTGTAAGAGTGGAATTTTAACATAAAGATTCTGTAATTCCCCTAGAAGATTGAAAGCAGGTGGCTCAGGCATTTTAGTTAAAGCTAAACGCTCAGGGAATGGTGGTTTTGTTGTTCCAATACCCTTATTAGAGGGTGGTTGTACCTCTTCACGTGAGTCACGTTTTTCTGTCTCATCTTTATCAGAATCAGAAGAGGTAACATCATCAATAATGGGTTCAACTATTTTCCCAGATCATAAATGAATATCATTGCATTGTGCAGGGAAAACAGGAAGTATAGGCTAGTTTTGAGTATCAGGACCCCGCACAGCTTTATTATTTGGGTTAGGTTTTGGTTGTACAGGTAGCTGGGGTCTCATCATTTGATTAATCTGTGGAGCACCTGATGGTAGAGGGAGTGGTTGCTGAAATTGAGGAAATTTATTTGGAAACGGGAGTTGTTGACCCCTCCAATTTGGGTTCCATTGGTTAAAGTAAGATTGTTGTTGTGGAGGCTAAGGAGTCCACATTACTGGGTCTACAAAGGGAGGGTTTGTTTGTTGCATGGGTGGGTAATTCATTTGATTGAAGGGCGGGTATTGCATTTGATTAAAGGGAGGGTAATTTGCTTGACTAAAATAAGGATAATTGTTCCAACGATTAGAAGATGTAAATGGCACATTAGAGTTCATACCTTGTCCTCGCGGTTGCCATTGCCTTCTATGTGTCAAAAGATAGACCGCTTCAGCTTCTTCTTCGGTTGGTTGCAACACTGCTTTTATTCTTGGTAAAGAAGGGCATTGTTGTGTTTCATGATCCTTCTCACAAAGGGTGCAAATTGGCACCTTGTCCAATGGGCATTCCCTTAGTGGGTGCTTATCTCTGCATTTGGGGAAAAAGACAGACAAAGCCGCTTCTGCTTCGGCTTGTTTCTTCTTCACCTGCAAGGTGTCAATCTGTGAAGCAAAAGAACTTAACATTTCAGTTTTAAATTCCTCAAGTAAATTACCTATTTCATCTCTTGTTGCTCCTCCACTGGCTGATTTTTGAACTCTTGAATATGTGGTATCCCTGCTGTTTGACCTATTCCTTGCAGCTCCTCTTGTACATCTTTTACAGAGGTTAACAATTTCATCGTATGATTCTTTAGATATGTCCCCTTTACCAAGCATATTTAGCATATCTAGACAGTCATCCCTCACTCCTTTCAATAATATTTTTTTAAGAATATCCTTACTTACATCGGGATGATTGGATCTCTGCAAGTTATATTGTAGTCTTTCCAAAAAGTCCTCCAGATTTTCATCCTCCTTCTGTACCATCTTAAATAGTTCCTCTCTTTTTTCTCTCGTCCGGCAGTAGTCTTGATATTTGAGCAGAAATTTATGTTTCATCTGATCCCATGTTGTGATTACATGGCCTCCAAGACTCATGAACCACCTTAATGCGTTTCCTTTTAATGTTGCTGGAAATAGCTTTAATTTTTTGGCATTGATAATATAATCGTAACTTCTGCATAATATATCAAACTCGAAAAGAAATTCATCAGGATCTTTAGAAGATAAACCATGAAATTTAGGTAAAGCTGAAAGTGGGATATTCTTCATGGGAGTTGCTCCTCTAGGAAGATCACCAATAGGAAACCCCAAGGTAGAGAGAGAATTCTCATCTCTTCCCTGTCCTTTAGGATCTACCTGTCTTCCACTGAAGAATTCTTCATTGTTCCCCTCCATTGCTTGTTCTCCTATTGCACTTGCCCGATCCTCAATGTTTTCTGCTGGCTCCTCAACTGTTCCAGGGCTCACAATTTCTTGCTATGTTTCGCAGTTCGGTTGAAGGGAATGTTGAGGCTTTGGCTTTCGAGAGCTTAGCCTCTGAGAAGATTCAGATTTTAATATGATCTTGTCAATAAAGGTCTTTCTTCCTCCCCTTCCTCTGCCCCTGCCACCTGTAGGGTTAGTTTTATTGGGGGCTCCACGTCCTCTCATACAATCCACACATCTGAAAGAAAAACATCAATGCTTTTGAAACTTATAATTGCCTTCCCCGGCAATGACGCCAAAATGTTGGTCACTTTAATTGCTTATTAATTTAAACAATCAAGTGCTACATAAATTGTCAACCCAGAGAAGTCTGTTTATTTCAAAGGCAATCACACACTGTATATGCTCGATCTCAAAAGCAATGAAAAGTTATAGTCAAAATTACACTAATCACACCTTGCTTCAAACGGACTGAAGTTATACTTTGAATTACAGCAAAAGCAATCTCTCTATTGCAGACAATTTTCAGAAGAATCCTAGATTACTTTAAGAAAACAACAATCTAGGAAAAGAAACCAATCTACAGAAGAAAAGACCAATTATGCTATAACAGAGAACAGGACCGTATTCCCCAAGTAGGAATCTTCAGCACCTGTTTCTGACTACCACGCTTTCACAAACTCATTCTGTAAACAAGATTACCAATTAAAATAATCAACGATTACCTAGGAATGAATTATATGAAAACAATGCAACAATAAATTGAAACAGAGTTTCAGCAATAGATAACAAAGTTCCAATAATGCATAAACAATTTCAGCAAAACAGAGTTTTAACAAGGCGTGAATGAAAATAACGATCAACACACTATGGAAATTAATGGGTGAATATTGTGAGGAAGGTGGGCCCTTTCCTTCTCACAAGATTCCCCAGAAAAAGGAATTAAGAAGAAATGCTCAGAACAATATTTTATTCATATGTCAAATGTAACATATTACAAAAAGATCCACGTTCCTTCTCTGTAATTCCCTTCGAACTAAACCTTCCGTAGTCCCCCTCTAATGCCGATGTCTCCTCTATTTAAAGAGGAGACATCTATTACACATTTGATTACATCATACAAATCCTATCCTTAACCTGATCTGATCTTCTATGTTGGAATAGGATATTCTGTTCTTCCATAGCAAAAATGCTGTTATAATGGTTATGATGGTGCTGGCTTCGAGGTGCAGTTGTTGTGGCGAGTGTAACAGCTTCCTTAATTATCTTTTCTTGTTGCTGTCGTACTTGAAATACTATTTCAGCATCGCAAATCACGGACTGTTTCAGCAACGGGATTTGCGTACTGTTTTGACTATTTCAGCAACGCGGTCTTCAGACAACAACGATGAATTAACTGCAGTCTTCAAAATGTTTTAGCAACTATATATTTCCGATTAATGGCTGAGTATGAAAGTAATGTAAAATTACATGTAAACAAGTTAAACATATAGTAAAGAGAAGAAACGTTATATACCTTTAGAAGAATAGATTAAAGTGATAATATAGGCTTTAAATATGGATTGGAAAAGGATGGAATGATAGCAAAATGTATGAGCAAAAAGGTACATTACAAGGTCCTAACAAAGTCCATCTATTTTTCCAACTTGACCAACCATCCACAAATAGCATCCTGCAACTCATAGAATATGATCGACATGTCTAAAAATAGACATAGTCTAAAAATAGACTTTGCGCCAAAAATATCCTGCGAGCCCACTTAGTGAAGGCGACTCTTTTCACTAAGCTCATCATCTTGTTGAATCTCAACAGACATCTACCATCAAAGCTGCCTATCAACATCTTTTCAATGACTATTATCCAGCTCCTATTTGGCCTAATTGAAAAGCAGTATGGAAATCAAAAGCAATCGCCAAGATTAATATGGACTCTCTTGAAAGAAAAAATTTTAACTTCAGAAAATATAAAGAAAAGAGGTGTGCTCGGACCAACAATGTGCCCAAATTGTCAAAGTGCTGAAGGGACAACTCTCCATCTCTTCATTGGGTGCGCCTTTGCTGCATGCTGCTGGATTGAGCTCATCCCTTCCTACCAGCCTTGCTAGGCGCATCATGGCTCCATTGCAGAGGTTCTCCACTCCTGGAAAAGCAACTACCCCTGGGGGAAAAAGAAGAGCAAAATTTCGAAGAGGATCTGGGATACCCTACCATATGTAGTTTTATGGAACATTTGGCTCATTAGGAACGGGAAGATATTCAGAAACAAAGAGCCTTCTTTTAGGAAATTTTGCAGCAAGTCATGGAGCCTCACCCTTGAAACTATCTCTGCCAAGTGCAATAACATAATTGACTACAATGAACTCTATGTTGAGGAAAGGAGTTTCCTTGGCAACCTTTGGGACAAAGCTAACAACATTAAGCCGCCTTCAAATCAGCCCTCCAGAACAAACACAAGCTGGAAGATTCGGCTCAAAGAAGCGGACTTCACTGAGTGGATTAATAGTAGCGCCATACCTTATTTTTTCTTTAATGGTGCTTCAAAAATGAATCTGGGAATTGCAGGAGCGGGAGGCATCATTAGAAGTGTGAATGGAACCATTCTCACAACTTTTGAATGGGGTCTTGGCACCCTCTCCAACAACAGAGCGAAGGCCTTTTCCATCCTCCAAGTTTTGTATCAGCTAAAGAAGCTCAATATTTCAAATGCTATGGTTTTTGGCGATTCCCTATTGTTATCAACTTGATGAATCATGATCGCCGAACAAAAGACATAGCTCTCCACCAGACGATCAATAGATGCCACAACCTTTTAGAAGGTATGAAAGGCACTTCCTTCTATCACATACTCCATAAAAATAAAAAGGACACTGATCTGCTTGCCAAAAGAGATTGCGCTCAAATTCCGGGGCAATTCAATGTTCTAAATATCACTCCTTTGCCATAATCTTGCTTCAGTCTGTATTTAGATCTCATGCGATCTTTCTCTCTGGCCTCACTGCACTGCCATGCCTTAATCGTACTCACACCCTCTGCCTTCCCATGATCTGATCACTTTGGGTCTCCCCCCGAGCTACCTCCCTCTTCCTCCGCTGCTCTATTTATTCTTTAGCTCCCTGCTCAATCTGTCATCCCCCTGCTTCCTTTCCGCGTGATATTTTCCTCCCCTGTTATGCTCCACTGATTAATTCTTTGGACTTTCCCTTCCTGACGCTGCGCTCATCTCTTTCGACGCTGTCTCCTCTGTATTACTTAGGCGTTAACCTTCTGCCTTCGCATATGCTGCCAGCTTCTCAACCTTCCACCATCACACTGCTAGCTACTCAACCTTCCACCATCACATCTGCTGTTCCTCTCACCTCCCTTCTGAAGCTTCGCCCTTGTAATCCTTGCCCTTCTCTGCCTTCTGCGGACACTGCGCCCTCCCTCAGCTTAGAATTCTCCTCCAACATGGCTCGCAGTGAATATTGCCTCCACTGCGCGGATCTTCAAGATGAGCTTGAACAAATCAGAGCTCACCAAAAAATCCTTGATGCAACGCTACAAATAGAGGTAAAAATATTAGATGAAAAACATGAAGCAGATGTTAATTTCTTCCTCCACAGGGTCACCTCTCTTCAAAATCAGTTTAATACACTCTCCAGTCGGTGTACACATGCAGAAGAATCAGTTAAAATCCTCAAATTCATGTTGGAGAAGTGCACAACTCCAAGCTCCAGCTCTAACAACATGAGGGACACTGGCAATGAAGACAATCCGGATGTCTCAATAGCGTGCCATATCAGCCATATCAACATTGATTAACTTCCCCTCTTCTATTAAGCATGTCTTTTAAATTTGTCTTTCTTCTATCTCAGTTCGTCCGCATATATGCATTGTCTGTATTTCAGCTCTTCTCGAAAACTAGAAACAAGGGAACTGTAGAATTTTGCTGTAGCTACTTCCTCTACTGCACAACAAGTAGTCTAGCATGTAATCTTGGAGCTCTTTCTCCTCTTTTTTGGAATACAAAATAGCAACCGATTATGTTAAAAAAAAAAAATTATAATTTTAATGTTTTATTTAGTGGTCATTTTAGTTATTTAAATATAATTATAATAACACATTTAATATATAAGTATAAAATAGTTAAATGATAAAATATATAGTTTAACTGTTTTATATTTTTGTTTTTACTAAAAATGCAAGAGATAGTTTTATTTGAGATGAAAGTTTTCTTTATTTAAGTGTAATTTTAGAATAGATAAATAAATACAATATTTTAAAAAACTTCTAAATCAATTCTACAATCTGCAAATTTGAAGTTACTCGTTCAAAAGCTTGACTTGGATATTGAAGTAATCTAAATTGAAGCAAAGCTAATGGTAAAATTTAACCTTTCTTACCTTATCCTTTATTACTAAATATATTTAGTTAACCTTTCTAATTACCTTATCCTTTCTAGGGTCATATCATACCTTATCCTTTATTGCAAGTACTTTTATAATGCAAAGTTTGGTTTGGTGAACTCCACATAGACACACTGCCATAAACCAAAATTTGCAGGAGGGTTAGACTACTAGTTTCCTACAATGAGTCGGTCGGTGCGGAAAAGGGCCTAAGAGTAGCCAATTATCCTACACTGCAAATCAATGAGTTGGAGAATGGGCCAACGTGTGGGCTCTTTTCCAGATTCTCGTTCATTCAATAACATACGTTGTTGAATTTGAGAATAAAATCCGTCAAATTTGCACAGCCCGGTTACCACATGCAACTTTTCCCACTTTTGGGCATAGAATATGGTGAATTCACAAATTCTCTTAGCACATGTATCGAATATAGATTATGCCATCTATGGTTAATTTCTCTATAATAAACCAATTATATAGGATATCACTTTTTGGTCATGAGAGATTTTGATCTTACACTGAAATCGTTATGTTGATTGCTGATTCGATGTTTAATTGCTGTAAGTTAACTTTGCTTGACCTCAACGAGCTTAGTAATATGGATATGAATGTTAATATGAATATGAATATCTATTTTAACTCTAATATCAAGGATAATGGAAACTAATTATTAAAAATCCATATAACCGTGGGTTGGATAAATGTATTCTTACGAGGCATTTACATATAAAAAATGATTTTGGTATATTTCCATTCCTGGGTTCAACAAGTTTGCTGGTCTACCTCAATATCGTACTCTAAAATGGAAATTGAAAACCCGGTAACAATATACTCTTAACATATCGATATTCAATTGGTGTGAATTACCTTTGCTTGACCTCAGCGAGCTCAGTCTTTTATGTGAATTGTTTTCCACGAGAATTCTGATCAAATGGGTCCCACACCTGCAACAGTTAGTCCTCTTAAACCACATGGCTCAGCAAAACCCTCCACGTTACTTCATCCATGTACTTTTAACAACGCGGGATTGAATATGATTATCTAAACTTCTCCATCAACACGTACACATCTATTATTCCTCTATTCCTTGTATCTCAAACTTGATTTATATTTGCCTTTAATTACGATGTTAGTCCCCGCATGAACTTTGCTTCTTCAATTTTCTTTGTATTCTGTCTTGTTCGAAAAGCACTGGGACTTCACACGACAACTGAAAGGTAATAAATACTTGTGGAATAATCGTAGCATAATATTTTGTTGAGATAAAAATATTGTTGTAAAAGGTATTGCTAATAGGATGGACTGGAATTGTATTGTTTTGCAGATGGGGAAGTCACTGGTTCTAAGTCACAAACATCGTACAAATCTCTGTGTGCTGCTTGCAAGATCCAATAAAATAAATGTTCACAAAAATGTGTGCTCGCACCTTATTTCCCTCACAACAATCCCCAGAAATTCATGTTGGCACAAACTGTTCTGAAATGGCCATGCTACCAAATTACTACAAGGTGTGTTATATCGCTAAATTATGTTGTCTTCTTGCATAAAGAGAATAAGTGAAATGTAAAAATATGGATAAAGGTCCCAAACTCGGCACTAATCGCAGATGTGGAGCTATTGGATCTCTTGCTTGCAACTGTAAATCGTAATAAATAACAATTTTTCTCAGAAGTTGAAATTTTGAAAACCATTCAAGCTATCATGCTCATATAGGTAAAAATAATTTGATTACTGTTTGTAGCCTGTGTAATCTGCACTAAGTCTTTAATCGATTTCTAATTGTAAGCATACTCCTACGTCTCGATGCTCATGAAATTTTCTAATTTTTTCTCAAACATTCTACTCCTATTGGATGTTCAATTGACAAATACTACTTCCACAGATGTAGATGTGAATTTAAAACTCTTAAATATTTAAGCAACCCAACTAAGTTTTAGTTGGATCGTGATCCATTTTTTCCATTCGAATGACCCTAATTGCAGTTGCATTTAAAAAGTTATGAATACATTTCCTGACATAGTTATGACAACATTTCATGACATTTCATTAGCGTGAGACCATGGCGAGCAACATCATAATCACTATAATATTTTGCAATCACACAATTTTATTTCTGAAACCTACCAAGCAAGCAATAATCATTTAACTCAGGGTTATAAATCTGTCCCTTACCAGTAATAGTCACATGAAAGTATAAGCTTTCCCGCCCTCGCTAACCCCGGAGCTAGCAACTAGCCTGATAGAGCTAGATCTAGTATTAATGGGAGGGAGTTCTATCCAACCCTTACTTCTGGTTCAACTAGCAAAGTTGTTGAGATAAGGCGATGGAGATAAGAGTCTAGAGATAGAGGCAAGGAGGAAAGTTCATGCTCGAATGATCAAAATAAGGGGATAGCATGGAAGTGACGAGGAATCTTTAGATGGAGTGAATGAGATGGAAACGAGAAAATCTTGGTTCTATCTTAGTCAAGGGATCTATAGGTGTAGGGGCAGTAACCCACAGAAAATTTCTTACTGTTAAAGCTTTAGGGAGTCTAAGCACGAAGATAACTGGGGAGTAGTATTTAATGCCTGAGCACGAAGATAGTCGAGGAGTAGTATTTAATGAAAATTGATCAATGGACATGACACTGTTGAGATTCATGCCAGCCGTTGAGGATGACGAATCTCAACAGTGTTACAAACAACAACCTCACAATAAAATGCCTATCAACATAAATATACTTTAAGTATCCCGCCCCCCCCCAAACGAATTGTTAAATCTTAACGCCCATGAATAATCAAAATGTTATTGCCAATAACATTCTTCTTCTTCTTCTTCTTGTTTTTTTTTTTATTCCAGTTTTGCATCTTCCCTTGCTCTAAGTTAAAAAGCCATCCAAAACTTAAAAATCCGACCTTTATCCTTTCTCGCATCGCAAAATCACAAATTTCTTTTTCCCAAACTTATGTTTTCTACTCCCCCTTGCGATTGCGATACCCCGATGTGATATATCGCAGATCACAATCGCATATTGCATTATCGCCCACATCACGTTATTGCATTATAACATTATCACCCGTACGCCATTCACCATTTATGTGCCAGATCCTAAACCCTGATGCGATAATGCGATATATCGCGTCGCAATCCCACCACCTTGTTACCTCCTCGGTAGGACTCACCTTCTGCCACATCACTCATCGCAATCCCAAATCGTAAAACATTTTGTTTCTGCCTTATGACCTCCGCTTCTAAACTCCCCATGCGAGATGATTTAAAGTCGTGAATGATTAGATGGTTGATTAAAGCTTTGAAGTACATGATTAGATGGTTACGCATGTATACACCGCCAATTGAAGGTTATCAATGTTTATCAAGGTTTTGAAGTACAAAAAATGCCTGAAGCCATCACATTTTCAAATTTCGAGGAGCAGATCCTTAATGTCAGTTAGTTGTTATTTATTTTGGTTATGGAAAGTGCCACTTCACTCAAAGTGGTCATGTTCGATAATATCATCATAAATACATTATGTAAAGACTTTTTGTGTAATAAATAGAATTTGAGTCCTATCAGGTCTTAAACTCTTGTAAACAGAAATATCCCGATGTTCTCTCCTTGTAATTTGTTTCCTTTTTGGATAAGGTGTCTTTGGAAATATTTGAAGGTCTAGCCTGGCTGGAAGACTACATGTAAATTCTATAAATAGGAAGATGAGAGGATGGGGGGGATGGATGTAATGCTTGAAGCTAATTTTGTAATATTTTTCAGTCAGTAATATATAGTTGCAACTAAACTTCTTTCTCACCTGAGATTCATCATGTATTCTTGTATGTGTTTGTCCTACAAGCTCTTTTGATCTTCTTTCAGTTTTCTTTATGTGTAATCACTTGGAATTCTTGTTTAATCATGCTTCAACTTCCTGTACATATATGGTTTACTTTTCTAGTTGTGTTTTTGTCTTTCAGTTTTCTTTATGTGTAATCTCTTGGAATTCATGTTTAATCATGCTCCAACTTCCTGAACACATATGGTTTACTGTTCAGTTTATGTTTTGATGAGAATACACACATGCCTCAACTTCCATGTTAGATGATTTTCATGTAATTGAGTTCCTTTGACTCCACACCCAATGGTAGCTACTTCTTCGCATCCTTCACCTACATAAAAACATTTAAAGCAAATTTCAGAGTTAGCCATCTGTTGATCTTCATTTACATAATATTATCTGTATCCTTGAGAGAGCCCTCTTAGGCTGGAAAGGCTAAGTTCTAGCTAAAAGTAGGTTTGAAATAGTTACTTTGAGTTAACTGTTGAAGCAGCCCATCAACCTCAATTTAGTGATAACATTTTGGGGCATCTACCGGGAGTCTGAAGATGTATTTTCCCGAGAAAATTGTGCTCAAATAGAAATACTGAACTCTTGAAGGTAGCAGGAGCTCAGAAATATTCAAGGCTGCATTCGACCTTGGTGATTCCATTCTTAAAGAATTCATAAATTCATAGTCTCATGGTGACTCCACTTCTTGAATATCAGTATCTTGATGAATTTCCAAGATGACTTCTATTGCACGAAAGAATGCCAGGTATGCCCCTATGAATTGGTCTCACATCCTTGGTTTTCCAAATCTTATGCCAAAATTTAAATGGTTAAATTATATTCCCATATTTAAAGATGAAAAGAAATATAATGCTACTCTTCACTTGGTTAGATTCCATCTACATGTTCATAAGTTTCGAGTTGAGTTTCCTGAGGATTGTCTCATGAAAATGTTTATGACCACCTTGGAGGATGAAGCCAAAACATGGTATGAAGGGTTGAAACCGGGAAGCTTATTTTCTCTAAGAGATTTCCATAGGAATTTCTTAGAACATTATGAGAAAACTCAGAACATTATGAGAAAACTCATCCTTCGGTATCACTGTTACAAGACTGCTGTGATTTTTGTGAGGTTTTCATTCGATATCTTAAAAGTCTTGGTGATACTGGAGAGTGCATGGATGAGGATATGTTAGAGGCACTCTATGATTTTTCTTCTTATGTTAGTTGTCATGATAATCAAGAATATTTCCAACAAAAAAATGTATCTTCTTTGCTTGGTTGTCAACACTTTGACAACCAAGTTATCCTATGAAATTTGTGAAAATGTGCATCAACTTTCCCAATCTTTAGATGATAAAGAGAAACATAATGATGGTCAGTTACAAAGCTCTTCACCATGTTCATTTTTTGAAAATTTGAATCTTGAGAAAAATGAAAATAGGCAGAAGCAAGGAGAAACTTATGAGAAACATATTTATTTTCATCATGAGGAGGTCGATTCCTTGACTATGCTTAAAGTCTGTCATGAAGAAGTGGATGAAAAATTTTCTTCGACCTTGTCTTCTTATTTAAAGTCATTATAATGCAAGTCAAAACATAAGATTCAATTTTTGGATGAATTTACTAAGAACATTGAGAAAGACATTGAAGTTTTAGAAGATCAAATTCATTCCTATAGTTTTCATTGTCAAGATCAGTCTTTTGAAATATTTTTCATGCCAAAATACAAAGAGAAGGTGGCGCTACCTGTTTCTTTTGAAACTAGGGAGAAATGTCTTGTTTTTGAAAATGAGTTTGATAGCAGACAACTGAAATATTATGTTGCTAAAGAAAGCATATATGAGTTTTCCAAAACTGTAGAATGTCTTGAGAATCACCAAACAAACTATGTCTTCTATGATCCCATAGCTGACTACATGGAAGAGTTCTAGAGTTAACTTTTCAATTATGTTTTCACTGTGAAAATCAGACCCATTTTCTGTTGCCTTTGACACTACAGTATCCGGTTTTCATTTGGTTTAAGCACGTTCAAATATTTCAGGTATCAGATCATCAGCTCATTGACTGGCTTTATTGGAGGTTTCATGTTTTTTGAATCCAACATTTGATTTACAGTTGTTAGTGCAGGTAGGTGTGTGTGTGTGTGTGAATAATCTCAAGAAATTATGAGCATCTTTTCATCATGTACATATTTAGTTTTCAACATGGATTGCAATTTTCAACAAGTTTGAGCCCGAGGTGAAGGCCATAAGAGCTTGGCGAAGATTTCATCAAGTTAATAATTTTTAGTTTTCAATAAGGCAATGGAAATGCTGGTTCTTTGCTATACCTCAGGGGCACATCCTCTCAAGTGGAGTCACTGTTATCACCAATAAAATTAATTTTTTTTGTTTTGCATCTTCCCTTGCTCTAAGTTAAAAAACCATCCAAAACTTCAAAATATGACCTTTATCCTTTCTTGCATCGCAAAATCACAAATTTCTTTGTCCCAACCTTATGTTTTCCACTCCCTCTTGTGATTGTGATACCCTGATAAGAAATATCGCAGATCGCATTATCGCCCGCATCGCATTATCGCATTGTCGCCCGCACGTCACTCACCATTTATGTGCCGCATCCTAAACTTCGATGCGATAATGCAATATATCGTGTCACAATCCCATCACCTTGTTACCACTTCGGTAGGACTCACCTTCTGCCACGTCACTCATCACAATCATAAATCGTAAAATATTTTGTTTCCGCCTTATAACCTCCACTTCTAAACTCCCGATGCGAGATGATTTAAAGTTGTGACTAATTAGATGGTTCATTAAAGCTTTGAAGTACATGATTAGATGGTTACATATGTATACGCCTCCAGCTAAATATTATCAAGGTTTTGAAGTACAACAAATTCCTGAAGCCATCACATTTCCAAATTTCGAGGAGCAGATCCTTTAAATTCAGTTAGTTGTTATTTATTTTGGTTATGGAAAATGCCACTTCACTCAAAGTAGTCATGTTCGATAATATCATCATAAATACATTATGTCAATAATGTCAGTGTAATGAATAGAATTTGAGTCCTATCAGGTCTTAAACTCTTGTGAACAGAAATATCCCGATGTTCTATCCTTGTAATCTGTTTCCTTTTTGGATAAGGTGTCTTTGGAAATATTCAAAGGTCTAGCCTAGCTAGTAGACTACATGTAAATTCTATAAATAGGCAGATGAGAGGATGGGGGGGGAGGGGATGGATGTGATGGTTGAAGCTACTTTTGTAATATTTTTCTATTAGTAATATACAATTGCAACCAAACTTCTTTCTGACCTGAGATTCAACATGTATTATTGTATTTGTTTGTCCTACAAGCTCTTTTGATATTATTTCAGTTTGCTTTATGTGTAATCACTTGGAATTCATGTTTAATCATGCTCCAACTTCCTGTACACATATGGTTTACTGTTCTAGTTGTGTTTTGGTCTTTCAGTTTTCTTTATGTGTAATCACTTGGAATTCATGTTTAATCATGCTCCAAATTCCTATACACATATGGTTTACTGTTCAATATATGTTTTGATGAGGATACACACATGCGTCAGCTTCCATGTTAGATGATTTTTATGTAATTGAGTTCCTCTGAATCCATACCCAATGGTAGCTACTTCTTCACATCCTTCACCTACATAAAAAAATTTAAAGCAAATTTCAGAGTTAGCCATATGTTGATCTTCATTTACATCATATTATCTATATCCTTGAGAGAGCCCTCTCAGGCTGGAAAGGCTAAGTTCTAGAAAAAAGTAGGTTTGAAATAGTTACTCTGAGTTTACGGTTGAAGCAACCCATCAACCTCAATTTAGTGATAAAAAAACCAACCACTATAACTACTCCACTGTACATACATTCGAATCATGAACTTGAGAGGTGAAATGCATTTAACATTCCCTCCTCAAAATTATAACTTCGAATCATAAAAAAACTAGTTTAACTATCAAACTAGTTTCCATGTGATATGAGTAATTGACGTTCAATTGAAAACATTTTAATGGCTAGGATGGCTTCGGGCATCCAAGTCCTAACACAGACCCAACAGAGGTGTTAAAAGTGTTTAAGAAGAATTTCAAAT
Organism: Pinus albicaulis; assembly: GCA_034641835.2. NCBI lineage: Eukaryota > Viridiplantae > Streptophyta > Pinopsida > Pinales > Pinaceae > Pinus > Pinus albicaulis. Next base: position 272,793,334 of record CM076581.1, read on the forward strand.
GATGTTTAAAACACACACACACACACACACACACACACACACACACACACACACATATATATATATATGTATGTATGTATGTATGTATGTAAAATTATATAGCTTATTTGTAGGACTGAATGTCTGGAAACCATCTACATACTAAATGACTATAACATAAAATCATAATCGACATATACATCATATAAAAAAAAAAAATGAGTGCAACAATAGGAAAGCATATTGATATTCATCAGAGGACTCCACAGGAGCTGGGTCCTTCACACTTAAACCTAGTAATTTAGGTTGAGGAAGACACAAAATGTGTTTTTCAATGCGACTAAGACAAATATTCTGCTATTGAATTTGGAACTATATGAGTTGAAATTCTTTCTAAACTTTCTGGAAACTTGGATCAGATTTAACAAAGCCATTTGGAGAGTTCATCATAGCATTGGCCACAATTATTTTCATCAACCAATAGAGGTGAACAATTTTCTTTTACTGGGTGGTGCGACCTCTAGAATGTCCCGGGTCGGGAACTAGGTCATGCCAATCTTCCACCTGAAATTATACTTCTGTCTACTGGTTCAATTTAGCTTCCCAATTTGAAATTAATTGTTAAACTTGTGCCGAAGTACCTATTTTATATGCATGGGCTGCGTTGTAGGTGTTTTAATTTTCTTCATATATGAAAAAGGAAAATGAATATATATATATATATATATATATATATATATATATATATATATATATATATATATATATATATATATATATATATATATATATATATATATATATATATATATATATATCTGTGCGTGTGTGCTTAAAACAAATAAAAAATAAAAAATAAAAATAAAAATCAGATTTAAGTTTAATTTAGGATTTTGATTAATTCCTAATGGTGGATTAAGCAACAATAAATGAGTTTAATGCAACATTAAAGTTAATGGGTTTGCTGGGTCCTAGCACTAAAGCCCGACAAGGTTTAAACGTTGGTTGGATTGTCGGGCGCGATGGATAGAAGGTGATGGGCCCAACTGATGGTTCAAACCCGACGACACTACATGCCCGACGGTTATCCCACCTGCTGCCTCCGTAAAGGTTTTCAAAGATTTGCGCTAACCACAGATCAACGATCAGGATGCTTTATGGGGGGGCTCCTTCAGATTTCCTTCATACTAGAGTATGCCCCCATAATACGTCAGCAGGTGAGCGCGAGTATGTCGGCAAGCGAGCATGAGTATGTCGGCAAGCGAGCATGAGTATGTCGGCAAGAGAGCGTGAAAGTATTATCCCATTGTTTTGTCACCACCTCGTCACCACCTTGTTACCGTTGTTTCTCTGCTACCTCATCATCCACATCATCTCGTCACTTCAACCCATCTTGTCACCACGTTACTAATTCATACAACCCACACACACATTTATTCCCCCCCCATTTTCCCCCATAAATCTTGTTACCCTTGCTCATTTCATTTTACAATTGTATTTTCGGTCTTCTTCCGTGGATTAGAATTGTACAATTCAGAGCTCCAGTCAGCATCAACCACCAGTAACAAGGTATTTACACATCCACTCCTTTTTCCTAGTCAGAATGTCCAAGAAAACTATTTTAACATGGTCTTCTTCTCATATACCTTTAATGGAAATTGAAAGGGACGTCTTTGACCCAATTTTCTCTCTGAACTTCATAGAACTACACCAACATATCCTACTTAATCAAACTGAATACCTAGTGTATGCTGCAACTGTCAGGTCTAGTATTCTATCCGCAATGATCCCTCATACATATTTTTTCCCATAATTTGTTTATTGGATAGTCTTTTCCCTGTACCCACATAAGTGCTTTGTCATGAAAAAATTAGTGGAGAATATCTTCAAGTGTCTTCCCTTTTAATTCAACAAGATTTGGATTTTCATTCTTCGAATCCCTACACCTCTTTCTCAGAAGAAACCTTGTTGACTACTTTCCAAAAACTATCTGGACAAAATTATGCTCAATTGACCTTCTTTTTAATGCCTACTAGGAAGCATTTGCCTCTGGAACCCACTCATTTTCCCTTACACATTTTGATGAGGAGGTTATACCTATTCTTAAAGTTATTGCTAAGATTTTGGGGAGAAAAGACACAACTGTCATTGAAAAAGCTATCCTGGGCTGTTTAATTTGATGATGAATCCTAAGATAGTTTTTGATATGCCCGCTTTTTGGGATATGATGGTTAACTCACAATTAACAAATCTTTTCCTCACTAGATATTTTAGACTTCCCTCTTTGGTTACTTATCCCTTTTTATATACTCATGTTGAAAGGTTTATGCACCTGGGATTAAATATCATGGATGCTCATAAAAACAAACAACCAATGGTGTTTTGGACAGATGTTATAAGAAGTAATTCCAATTATGAGGGGTTTATGTATTCCACCACTTATTTTCTATCAGTTTCCTATTCAATTATCAACAGTTCTCCTTCAACTTGTATCCTACCAAAGGCTCAATCACTTTTTCATATCAGTAAAGATGTCAAAGTGGGTGATTGTTTTTTATTTGAAGGTTATGAAAAAAATAGATTATATTGAGTAGAAGTCCCCCCCTACAGACTCCCCACATTTTTTCCCATGAGACTATTTTATTTAAAATTCATCAGGAAGAGTTTAAATGTTTATCAAGTACACTTTTTCCCAACAAAGAAGGGACATTTATTAAAATTTCCAAGAATAGTTGGGTCATTTATTGTAAATAATATGAAAGCCATGGGAGAGGTGCAGAAAATACTTGAAGGTATGAAGCTACAGTTGGGTAAGAAATAGTCATATGAACCTAACCATATTATTTAAAACAAGAGAGTATAGAATGCCTATGCTCCTTATGTGCATGAGCCTCGACCTGATGTGGAGAAACTAGAAAATGGAGGAAAAACCAATATATAAGGAGGTATGGAAGTTGAGACTCCTCACCCAAGTGAGAAGAATTTGAAAAGAGGTAGTGATGACATTATTGATTTGGAGGAGGAAGCAGATAAAGGATCTAAAAGGATTAAGTTGTCTGAGGGGGGAAATTCTTCCGCATCAATGGGTTTCTAATTACAATTGGGGGAGGTTATCTGTACACCTTATTCCCCTGTTCCAGAAGAGGCTGCTCAGAGTTCTGTTCCAGTCATCAAATAATTATATTCTCAAATAGAGGAAAGGAATAGAAAGGTGAAGGAAAGCAAGGAGTCTCAATTGAAAGCTCAGTTCACCTCCGAATATCAGAATATATTACTTTCTACCATGGACCTTGAGAAATCAGTTAAAGATATCTTTCTCTCAACATTCTGCTTTGACTGTGTATTCCTCATCAGGTTTCAAGACTGTCAATTTGACAGTAGATGCTAAAGATATCCCACTGCCTGATAAGATCAATTTGCACAAGAAGACTGGAGAGCTAATATATAGTGATTTGAATAAGACTTCCTTGGATGCTAGAAAATCTGAAGCTTTGTTAGGCAAAGTGGTTAATCAATTAAAATTGGAAAAGGCAAATTCCAGGGCCTTGACCACCCAGAATTAAGAGCTAAAGGAGTTGATTATAAAGATTAGTGTGAACCCTGAAGACATGAATGTTGTCCAAAAGTTATTGCAGGGAGATGAGATATAGATTCAAGTTCTTAGAAAGAAATTTAAACTACCTATGTTCCCTAGAAGTAGCCCAGGTAGAAAAGGAGGAAGAAGTTTTGACAAATGAACTTGTACAAAGAAATAATGAAATTTCAAAGTTGAAATATATGAACTTTGTTTTACAACAAAAAATGGACTCCCATTTTTTTACTATCTTAGTACAACTGGATTTTGAAGGCCCAACAAACAACTGAACTAGAGTTATGACTGAGCTTCAAATTTCTTAAAATGAAATGAAGAAGATTAAGAGAAATTATGATGATGCTCTTAAAATGATAAAGGTGATTGAAAGAGACTTTGCCATGTCCCATGAAAATGCTACAAAATATAGAAATGATTTTCAAATTGCTTCCCAAGAGATCAAAGAGTTTAAGGAGAAAGTGAAGGGAAATATGTCCGTTATTCAAGCAAGAGAGACCATATGGACTGACATCATCCATATAGTTAGAAATATTTGGGAGCCTTTGTTTATAATTGTTGAAGAGAAGGCTATTGTAAGAGACCTGGAAAGTATAATTGCTGCCAGCAAGAAAAAACTCCAACAGTGTGCCCATTTTGCCAAGAAATTTATTGATTTCCTTAACTCAAAATCATCACCGGAGTTAAGGGAATTAAAAATTTAAGATAGAACTGAATTTGTTTTAGAAAGTAACAAAATTATTATGAATAATATGTATAGGAAGACAACTGAAACAAAATTGACAGAGGTCAAAGAAGTTATTATTAAATTCAATAATGATTTTGATAAAAGAACCAGAGTAGGTCTGCCTTCATGCTGGGATCAACAAGGGGATTTACTTCCCTCAGAGACATATGAGACTTTGTTGGTGGAAGTCAAGATAAAAAATGGCTCTTCACATGAGAAGACAACAGTTCTCAAGGGGCAATGATTTTGAACTACTTGCACAGATATTTTCAACTATTGTGGCTAATGAGAACTCTCTTTGTGGACAAGTCAACCTAGAACAGGATCACTAACTTTAGAATGGAACACACCATATTTGTTAAGAGTCCAATTGTAGATATGGAAATCTAGAAACAATGTAGAGGGTGGATGTCACCTACAACAACAAGTGCAGAAGTTGGACCCTCAACTGCACCAGAGTCTCAACAAACTCAGTGAATTAATGTCACCTTTCATAGTAGTAGTTTTGAAAATGTTTTTGAAAAATGATGTATTAATGTATTTTTATTTTTTTATTTTCATCAAGAATGTAATGTTTAAAGGAACAAGTAGTTTAAGAACAATTTGGTTAGTTGGAAATTTTTTTACAGTTGACAGTTTCATAAATGTCCCCTTTTGTAATTTTTTATAAAAGCATTTTGGAAAGAGAAGTGAGGGTTCCAAGTTTTGGACCTCAGAAGCACAAGTTCCTTTGTACTTGAACTTTTTTGGTGATTAATAAAGTTTTCAACGTGATTCCAAACCTATGATGAGTATGCCATGTTTTTCCTATAATCTTTCATTTAATGTTTTCTGCTATAGAGAAGAGTAATGAGGTTGTTGGTATGTAACATTATATTTTCACAAGTTTTGATGTCTATAAGTTAAAATAAAACCTTAAATGCGTGCTACTCTTTTATGTATTCCACTTCTTCATAATTCCATGTTTCTGTTAAAGGTTTAAAACAAAGATTTTGCTACATGTAGCCTATTTTTTAAAGCTTTTTCACCATCTCTCCCACAGTATACTACACATTAAAATCAAATTCATCATCTGAAGGCCACTTTGGAAGGTGATTTTCCCATTTAAGTTTAAAGAAGCATTATATGTAAATTAATATTTCTGGGGTTTCAGAAAATGGGACAACAAATTAATCTTTTTACAATTATGTATAATTGTCTTGGGCATTGACCTCTTCTCAGCCAGGGGTTGTCTTCTGTTATAGCATCATTTGTCACCATTATATACTTGATGACTTATGCATTGGCCTTGGGCAACCCTTCCATTCAGACTTGGTCATACTTCTAAAAAAACAGTATCTCAAAACCCATACGCGACTCTGCCCAGACTTTTCCGCATATACACGTGAGTCCATACATAGAGAACCTGCGTATGCCATTTAAAATATTAAAAAATATATAATTTCCCTATTTTTGAGGAGGGTTTATGGTTGTTCCTGTAACTTAACTACCCCAGCCCTTGGCCTAATTGTTCTCCAATTGAAAAATCTAATTTGATGAGGTATAAATACCCCTCAAGGGAATTGCCTAATAGAGGAGGAAAGAGAATTATAGATATTATACCCTGTTGTAGCCTTGTCCAAGTTTGATATTTCCCCTGTGCCTCTTGCACTTCCCAGATTTTCAGGAAACCCTTGTTTCCTTGAGATGTTCACCTTCATCTTATGTGACATCCATTGTGCATTATTCTTGGAAGAATTTTTACGAGGCTAGGGATGGACAGATTTAGAGGACGGTTTGCTCGAGGCCGTGGTAGATTTCAAGTGATCTCTGCACTATTTACTTATTTTACATGTTATCAATGAAAGAAGTGCCATCTTGTTCCTGATGTTTACGTGTCATATATTTCTTATACATGTTTAACGATCTTAAATAGTTCATTCATTGTTATTTATATGAGATTATCCATGTTTTTTATAACATATAGAACATATATATGCTGTACAAATAGGTTTTTGTGCTTGTTCTTTACTAGTTTGTAGGTTTCGGAGCACAAGGAGTTGCAAGGGGTTTGAACCCCGCAGGATCTACTAAAACCGAAGGATAAACAGGTAAGATCTGCATTCCTTATTCCCTAGTTTAAAGCAAAGAAGTTGGTTAATTGAGTCCTTCTTGTGATGACATGCCCCTGATTTGTGAAGGTTTATTAACCCAAGACCTTAGGGTAACATTGCCCATAACAGAACTGGCTACTCTGTTGGGGATTAAATCCTTGTAATTCCTAGTTTGGGTTGTTTTATCTGTCTTTTAGGTTCCTTGACAGGTTTATCACTTTTTACAGTCTAGTAAGTCTTTTTTCAATTATACAGAAGACCTGGTCTCTTGATCAGACTTGACTTTGTAATTTTTTTTTTTTTTTTTTTCCATACACTACTTAGTCTTTGCACAGTTGCATATACCTCCTGTATTTTCCAAAATAACCTGTGTATACCCGAGTTTATTTGGTTACAGTCGGGTATACATGCTAGTTTCATATAACAAAACCGCGTATGCTTGGGAAAAATTGAAAATTTTGAGTTTTAAACCTCTGTTGTTTTTTCTGTCTATGGTGGGCCACTCCTGTGGTGCCTTTAAGGTGTATGGACTATGTTTAATGTGGTCGCATATCCATTTCTCTCTTGTTCTTGTGAAATCCTAGCCATTTGGTAAATTTTCCTATTTTGTGTGATTGCAATTACGGCTATAGCACCGAGATCTCTTCCTGGAGTTCTTGGTTGTTCTGACCATTCAGAATAGTGAGCCTTTGCTTGTTTTCTCTTCTTGGCCCTATGCATTGCTTCGCTTTTGGTTTTTACCCTTTTTGACTACCTTGGTTTTCTTGATTTCTTGGAATAGCCTTGTAGCAAATCCTGAAAAAACCTTTCTTGATTTTTTGAGTTTTTGTTCGCTGAAATATTGTGTTGATGTACTGAATCAGTTGTTTAAGTTTTTGCTTCTTCTTGTTCATTTGGGTCCTGCTACGAAAGTGGCATAGTTGGCTTGAGCACTTTGAAGCCCTTTTGAGACTCATTTTTCTTGATTCCGGTTCTTGGGTAGTTTTATGCTTGTCTTCTTGAAATATTTTTCCTTCCATTATAAGTGAAAAGCTCAAAAACATTTATTATTTCCCGTTGCTTTTTCTTTGAGTTCATTTTTACGGTTTTTTCATATCTTTTGAAGCATTTTTGTTGGTTTCTAGTCTTTGGTTCTTGGCTTGGTTTTGAAGGAAGTATTTTCTCGATTTCTCTCTATTGCATCAAGTACTTTTTGGCATTTTTTATGCATAGTAATTCTATTTGGAACTAGACTTTCTTTACTGTCAAAAGTGATTGAACCATTTCTTTCTAGAGACTCTTTCCGCTTCTTCAAAGTTAGCAATCTTGGAATTTGCATGTCATTGGTAGTTTTTCATTAAGTTCATTGAAGCAATTTAGTATTTTTCATAGTTTTCTGGAGTGTGTGAAGTGTGAGTAACTGAAAATAAAAACAAATATTTTTTCTTATTTAGTTTCATAGAACCCATATAGAGATCTCTTTTCATCGAAAGGAAAATATTGCATTTTCATGTAGTAGGTTTTCATTGATTTCTTTTGCGTCGACATACACCATCAATTTCACTTCTGTATACCTTTGAATTAAGTAACAACCAATTTAAAATCAAGCGCTATAATTAAAATCAACTAGAAGTTTTTGTATCATTGTCATTAATAATACACAAACTAGCTAGGTTGTAGGGCCTTGGAATAGGTTAGTGGAGAGTTAACTCTCCAAGGCCGCTCAAACTGTTAAACATAGAAAGTTTATTAAAGAGAGAAATCCAACTCCGTTAAGTGGACCAGGAAAGATCTCCTCAAGAGAGTCAAGTGCAAGGGAGAGTGCAGGTAGAGAAGAGAGATACCCCCTCTCCTATTTGCTGAATCTTGAACTAAGGCCATTTTGCCTGGCTTCCGATACGGATTGGTGCCCTTAGTTGCCTCTCCTAGGGACCACATAAGTGACTACGGGGGGGAATACCCGTGGTACCTGAGATAAACGTTGCATCACTTTCATCAGTACTTTTGTAGGGTGCCCTTCCGAATCTTGGGGACTTGCACCGACAAAGGCTGTTGTCAGGAGATCAACGTAACTGTTTCTGTTATCTTCGCTAGTAGGCTTGGGGCATAATTACCCCAGAATATTTTTGGAAGGTCCTCTTATTTCGCTTTCCTGTATTTTGGTGTTCGGTCCTCATCACTCGGAGCAGAAATACTTGAAAGTTGCTTGATTGACTGTATCTTAGGAACTTTTAGAGTGTGCTCTTTGCTCCTAGATTGCTTAGCTTCTTATATTTTTTGAGTTTAAATTAATCTCTTAAAGTGGCTGACCGATCGCCTCATCGATTGAGGAGGTTTCGTGGGCTTTCTCCCGCGAGTGCCGAGCCTTCTTCAAGAAGGCATATGAGTGATTCAGTAGGTGATTTTTACTCGGTGGTTTCAAACACAGTGGAGAGTTATCCTCCATCTGGGCTTACTGTTTCTGCAGGTGGTCCCGGTGTTAGTATCATTTTAGAGAGGAGTGCTCCACTCATCTCTAGAGTATTGTTTCTAGCAGAAGAAGTTGAAGTAGAGGAAGTTCCTCAGTCTGCTGAGTCCCTTCCATCTCATCTTCTTGCTAGTTTTCCTGACTTCCTTTTGTACATTAGGCCTGAGTCTTAGATACCAGCTAGTCCTTTTCCGTCATATCCCTTTCTTTCGATCGCCATGGCTGGGAATATAGTTTTGGCTATGAGCACTACAAGTGTTCATACTCCTCTTTCAGTTGAAGGAGGAGGAACTATTTCCATATCGACAATCACTTCTACTGCTGTTGTGCTTGGCTTCGCTTCTGCTCCATTTTTGAGTGGAAACACCCAAACACATGCTTCTCAATCTGGCCCCTTTTATTTTGGAATGCCCTCTAGTGGAATTCCTTCTTTCTCCTTTTCTGTTGTCTCAGCTATTTCCACACCCATACCTTCTATGGCTAGTGGATCAACTTCATTTCAAGGGTTCCCCTTTGCAAGTGGGAATATCCCCCTTTCGAACCCTTCCTTAGGATCCATTCCCTTCACCTCTCAGAATCAAGGTTTCAATCCTTTTTCCAGGGGTCAAGGCTCTAACGTTTTTTTAGGATAGAACCCTGCTTTTACAACATTAGGAGCAGGGAGTTAGTTTTTCGCTGGTCAGCAAGGGAGTGTTCCTTTCCCTTCAACGGGTATGTCTCAGGCTTTTTCTCCATTTGAAAATTCTTGGAACCCTTACCAAGGGGTTTCCTCTTCATTCAATACCTCGGTTGGAGGGAATGTTCCTGTTTATAGTAACCCTATGTTGGGAGGGGGTCCTTCTCCGAATGATGGGTCACAAGGTTTTTCCTATGGTCCAGCATTTTCTACGAACAACACCTGGAAACCTAGTGCCTCAACAAATCCAAGATATTATTTTCAGAATGTGGGGAATCCTTCCTATGGGGGATGTAATTCCCAGGATCCTCCACGCTTATCATTTCTGGTAACGTTAAACTTGCCAGATCTATCGAAATTGACTAACTATCCTATTCGATATAGTCTGGGTTGGCCTCCGGTCCCCACCAAACTGCCCTTAGACATTCCAAAGTTTGAAGGGAATATTGACGAGGATCCGATGGATCATGTCACCAATTTCCATTTATGGTGTTCGTCAAACTCCCTTATCGACGATTTAATTAGGTTGAGATTATTTCAACGAACCTTAACTGGAAACGCAGAAAAATGGTACATCGAGCTGACTGGAGGAAATTTTACTACTTTTTGAGAGTTGGCTACAATTTTCTTAAACCATTTTCAGTTACCTGTTCGTTATGATGCCGGGACTATGTAATGTTCCAAAATTGGGATTGCACAGCAGGCTTGGGAAAATAACGCACTCCTTGGGAGATTGATGTACATAAATGAGTTTGCAGCCCTTGGATCCCTTAGATCATTAGATCTAGAGTCTAAATCCAAGAGGGGAACAAAAACAAATAAAACTAGGTGTGGTAAACATGTCTCCCACAACCTAGTCTAGCTGGAAAACACCCTACAAGAGGGGCTGCAGCTATGCACAACAAGCAGCTTTAGGAATAACACAGTCTTTGACAATTTAAGCAGGAGGCCATCAAATATAATTAATAAATGAATGTACAACAAAAAATTATAAGTAAAGTGAAGCCCTTTCAATATACAGTAGATTACATGAGACAAGAGAGCAAGATATCTTCAAAAAAGAGAGCTGCAACATATATATATATATATTTGCAGAAATGGCGCAACAACGTTATTTTCAGGAGATGTAGCAGCTGCATATTAAAAATCAGATCCAGGATAGATTTGTGGACAAAACATCAGATCTATATTAGATCCGGAAACTAAATAGTTTTCTCTACAAGACCCCCTTGGGGTTTTGACCAAATCATGCATAAATAAGAGTAGATCTGAGATACAAGTTGCAGATCTGTAAAATACTGCAGTAATTTCTGAATATAACATTACAGTAAAAAATATCAGATCTAAACAGAACATGGATCAGCAAGCTAATCCATGGATCACCAAAGTGAAAGGCAAAGCCTAGCACCAGAGATCACTGATCAAAAGTAGAATAAAAACACCATAGATAAGCTCATATCAAAATAACACAGTCCATCAATAGAAAAAAAACTGTGGCTTAAGATGACATGGATGGCCACTTCCAAGTTACAGATCTGAAGTAAAAATAGGAGAGGTACTCTTCCAGGAGGTTAAAAGACACACTCCATGAGAAGAGGCTCCCAAAATAAACTAGATCTCTGTAGATCTAGACCCCCACTTGCTGCAGCTTGCAAGAGCAACAAAACTCTCTATGGATCAGTGCTGCAATTGTAAGTAGAGCTTGGCCTCAAGCCTGATAGTGAATAAATTCAGCAAATACTCCAGGAATCCTCAAAGGAAGAGGTGAAATCCCTACATAGGAATTCCAAGCACAATCCTCCACTAAACAACATATAATAGTATTTGTCTAAGCAGAAAAAATACTCAGAAATATGATCAATCAAAAACCTTCTCTTGCTACCTTCCCTCTCCTTTTATAAGATGAGAGCCTTTGAAAACCCTAAACCACCTTGATGAGTTAGCTCTTTTCACATGAGGGATCTACTTCTAAAACTGCGCCGTCCCTTTAGGAGAGACATTGAACCTAGACAACGTTGTAGATTTGGTCAAGGTTGACCCAGTCTCACAGCTCAAACCCCTTTCACACCTGCAAGTGATTATTTACATGGCCTTGATTTAACTGTGTTCACATGGGCATTGATTTATTCAGTATTATTAGGAGTTTTACATGTCCTCCTTTATTCATTTATTCATGCAACATAAAATAAAACAAAAATGAATATTCCTCTTAGCTTAGGCTAAGTAGGAATATTACAGTCCTCCCCTCCAAAATGTTTCTTGTCCTCAAGCAACTGATAGGGTAAGAGCTATAGTATTTCTCCTCCTTCATTTTTGGCATCATCAAGGATCAAATCTTCATCATAAAACAAGTGCTCAACAAGCCAAATCATCATGAATTGTTCCTCCAAGGCCAACATAATATGTGCATAGTCCATCCCTTCAGGAGTGAAAAACTCAACAGAAATAAACATGGGTGGAGAAATGCTACATCTAAAACATGTATCATGAAGCACAAGTTGAAGTTCCAAACCATGTGGTACATACACACTACCCATCCTCTGTCCATACAATCCCATAAATAATACAACTATATCATCAATGTATGGAAGAAAGACTACATAGATGTAAACTGAAATTTGAACTTGAGGGGGTGGGTCAAAATCCCACATGTGATGCCAACGCAGTGCACCTCTTGTCTTCATTATATTCGGGTGTGGTAAGTGGCATTCCCACCACAATTTTGCTGCATAAGTCACCTTAGCATGGATGAAGGTGTTACATAAGTTTGGTGCCTTTGGGAAGCGCCCATCATGAAAAGGAATCTCCCTTTGCACATCAAAGGAGTGGCCAAGTTCAAAATTTTCATTGCCCCCCAACAAACTATGAGATCCATATGATCTCTCACTCCCTTTAGGAGTCATATCCTACAAAAACATGGCAAAGGAATGTAATATATCAGAAAATAAAAATCGTTTATCATGATCAAATCCTTTACCATCATATTCCTTCACACACATGGAGTTGTGCATGAGCATTCCCTTCCTCTCAAGCATAGGAAGAGCTGGCTGAGATGACTCTTGCAAAGAGTCCATTGGCTGCCCCAATCCTCCATAGCTATTGCACTCTTGAAAGTGCTGATGCAAGTCCTCTCTCATGCCTTCCCAATCAAAACTCTTCATGATCAGGGAATAGATCTTCATTGAATACATATGGCTGAGGAAGAATTCTTCATATGCTCCTTGTAGGATCTTCTACTTGAGCTTGGAAGCTCTAGCCAAAAATACCTTACCATGATAGTAGATGACTCCTCCTTGGACCAAGTAGCCCTCTTCTTTATGCATGCCATCTAGTATCATACCTGTGTTGAGATCTTTGGAATACTCTACAAGCAGTTGAGATTTCCAATAAAGATCCACACTGCTCAACAATGACAGTGCTGCTGATACATCCATGGAAGTTCTTGTCATGTTGCTGATTTCCCTTTTGACATTACACATGCCAAAAGGGTTTGTTGGAAGGTTGATCCTCCCATTCATCTCCTCCCACAGTGCAGATTCATAAAAGTGAGAGGGAGATAGTGAAGCAGGAAGAATATCTGCCTCATCCTTGGGCTGTCCCAAGCCTCCCAGTGCTGTAACTTGGTCTCTCATTGCTCCAATAATTCCTGGATCTAGACTTGGAGCAACACTTTGTGGAACCTTTCCCACAAGAGCTGAATCTGATGGCATTCCATGTGGCTTGCCATGAGATAAGAATGTCCCTTGCAGCATCCTCATGAACATGAGAGAAGGAATTGTGAGATCCCTGCTTCCACTGCGCAAATCCATCTCTATTGTTTGTGTGGAGACATTAGGTGAAAGATAAGTGTGCATGCCTTGAATCATTTGTGGTTTCCCACTCTTCAAGTCCACTCATTCCATTTGCAAAGATTTCCAATCAGTGGTAACCTTCCCCAAGGTAATCAACCATTGGACACCCAATATGATGTTGGTGTCTGGTATGTCAACTATAAAAAAGTGATCCACCAAAGTGTAGGATCCGATAGTGACAGAGAGTGATGGAAAATATTGCATACATTGCTTGGTCCTATCCCCGGGGACCAAGACAAAAAATCCCTCAAAAGTATCAATGGGGATTCTTCTCTTTTGCACCAGATGAGCATCAATAAAGTTATGGGTTTCCCCACGGTCAATCAGTACAAATAATCTCTGATTCATAACTGAACCTTGTACTCTTAGGTTCAAGTACTTAGGCACTCCTCTCAAAGAAGCAAGAGTCCCACTGGTTGGAGCAAAGGCTCCCTTCCCATCTTTGGTGGGTGTTTGGTCTTCCTCATCATCATTAGCACTGTGACCCCTCCTAGGTTCATCATCATCATCTTCCTCCTCAAAATCAGAAAAAAATTCTATGTAGTGTGCTTTTCCAGCAACACACCTATGTCCTGGTGCCCATGACTCTTGGCAGTGAAGCACAAATTCTTCTTCCTCAATTCCCTCATGATATCAACATCAAGAGGTTTCTTTAAAGAGCTCTCCTTGGGAGGAGAAAATTTTCCTTCCTTCCCCTTAGAGAAGTGAGGGGCCTTGCTTTGGAAAGTTGCCTTTACTTTTGGCAAGGCATCTTGGAGATCTCTAGCCCTCTCGATGGCATCATGCAAAGTGACGGGCTTGGTAGATTTGAACAACCCATGCAAAGGTTCCTCCAGGCCATGAATGAACATGTAGACCCTCCTGGCTATAGATAGATCAAGAACCATGACTGATAATCTCAAAAAATCAAAGATATAAGTCTCTGCATCTCCTGACTGCTTCAGCTTTGCAAGGCTTATGAAGGGTGCTTCAGGATCCTTCCTGTCAAACCTCTCCACCAATATTCTAGTAAACTCAGAGTAGGTAGTCACATTGATATGTCCCAATGTAGATAACCCATGTAACCACCAATTGTGTGCTTCTCCCTCAAAGTGCAGCGCTGCAATCTGATGGCTTCAGTTTCAGGGACCTTATTTAACTAGAAGTAGATATCCATCTTCTCTACCCATGCCTTGGCAGAACTGGAGGGTGATCCATCAAACTTGGGCAAAAATAATATACCCATAGTGTGGTGTCTACTGTAAAAGAAACCACCATCTCGATACTACTGCCCTGGTCTTTTTCTGTCCTTGAGGTGACAAAAGTCTTGGAAACTCAAGTGATCCTTGAATCTCTGACTCTAAGAATCATACTCCACAAAGTAATCTTCAAGGGAAGCTTGCTCATGTGGTCCTTCATTCTCCACAACCAAGAAGGTAGGCATATTGGAGCGTTGTGAAGCTTGTGGGGCTGGTGGTAGATTCACTGGTTGACCAGTCCCATAGTGAGACATATCTGAGCTCTCTCCCAAATGAAATCTTCCAGGAGATTCCCTCATTTTTTCCACCCTCATCTCTTTTATCTCCTTAGCGAGATCTTGCATGGTCTCCAAAAGAGTTTTTACAAACTCCTCTGCTTCTTTATCATTCACAGCTTCAGTGGCCTTCCCCTTGTCTTGACCCTTGTCAGGATCATCAGTAGTGTAGTCATACTTCTTATGAATTATGTTCTGATACCTCTTCTCCATCTCAGTAAGAGGATCATCTTCTTCTGAATGCAACATGACTAGTGCTCCAAGGCAATCATAGGCTGTGCCAAGAAAGGAGCTTCGATACCACTGTAATGTTCCCAAATTTGGATTGCATAGCAGGCTTGGGAAAATAATGCACTCCTTAGGAGATTTATGTAAAGAAATGAGTTTGCAGCCCTTGGATCCCTTATATGATCAAATCTGGAGTATAAATCCAATAGGGGAGCAAAAAAAAATCAAACTAGGTGTGGTAAATAGGTCTCCCACAACCTCGTCTAGCTGGAAACAACCCTACAAGAGGGGCTGCAGCTATGCACAACAAGCAGCTTCAGGAATAACACAACATTTAAAAATTTAAGTAGGAGGCCATAAAATATAATTAATAAATGAATGTACAGTAGCAAATCAGAAGTAAAGTGAAGCCTTTTCAATATACAGTAGACTATATGAGACAAGAGAGCAA
This sequence comes from Pinus albicaulis, assembly GCA_034641835.2. NCBI lineage: Eukaryota > Viridiplantae > Streptophyta > Pinopsida > Pinales > Pinaceae > Pinus > Pinus albicaulis. Next base: position 272,808,887 of record CM076581.1, read on the forward strand.
TATATCTTCAGAAAAGAGAGATGCAACATATATATATCAACATAAATGGCTCAACAACGTTATTTTCAAGAGCTGTAGTAGCTGCATATTACAACTTATATCTAGGAAATATCTGTGGATAAAACATCAGATCTATATCAGATCCAGAAACTAGATAGTTTTCTCTACAACATCCCCTTGGGGTTTTGACCAAATAATGCATAAATAAGAGTAGATATGAGATACAAGTTTCAGATCTAAGTAATTTCTGAATATAACATTACATTACAAAATATCAGATCTAAACAAAACATGGATCACCAAAGTGAAAGGCAAAGCCCAGCACCAGAGATCTCTGATTAAAATTGGAATCAAAACAACATAGAGAAGCTCATATCAAAATAACACAGTCCATCAATAGAAACAACACCGTGACTTAAGATGACATGGATGGCCACTTCCAAGTTACAGATCTGAAGTAAAAATAGGAGAGGCACTCTTCCAGGAGGTTAAAAGACACACTCCATGAGAAGAGGCTCCCAAAATAAACTAGATCTCTGCAGATCGAGACTCCCACTTGCTGCAGCTTGCAAGAGCAACAAAACCCTCAATGGATCAGCGCTGCAATTGTAATTAGAGCTTGGCCTCAAGCCTGATAGTGGATCAATTCAGAAAATACTCCTCCAAGAATCCTCAAAGGAAGAGGTGAAATCCCTGCATAGGAATTCCAAGCACAATCCTCCACTAAATAGCAGAGAATAGAATTTGTCTAAGCAGAAAAAATACTCAGAAATATGATCAATCAACAACCTTCTCTTGCTGCCTTCCCTCTCCTTTTATAAGATGAGAGCCTTTGCAAACCTTAAACCACCTTGATGAGTTAGCTCTTTTCACATGAGGGGCCTCCTTCTAAAGCTGCCTTGTCCTTTTAGGAGATACATTGAACCTAGATAGCGCTGTAGATTTGGTCAAGGTTGACCCAGTCTCACAACTCAAACCCCTTTCACACCTGCAAGTGATTATTTACATGGCCTTGATTTAACTATGTTCACATGGGCATTGATTTATTTAGTCTTCTTAGGAGTTTTACATGTCCTCCTTTATTCATTTATTCATGCAACAAAAAATAAAACAAAAATGAATATTCCTCTTAGCTTAGGCTAAGTAGGAATATTACAGACTGGCCTCTTGGAAAATTTTCAGCAGGACAAAGCAACTCACATTTCTGATCACATTCAGGAATGGAGAAGAAGGAAGAGGCTCATTAAAGCCCAAATCCTGAACGAATTCTTTGAATGGTTTTTGAAATCCTTACAACCAAAAATCTCAAAAGATGTATCCCTTTCAGGGGTATTTTCTGAAGAGCATGATATTTTTAGGGCTCAGCAGCTAGAACTAATTTATTCTCAGTCAGGATTCCTTAATAAAATTTTGCTGGATGCTCCTCACTCCAAATTATATTTAGCCAAAATTAAACTTGGTCCTCATGGTGACGGGCTTATCGGTTCGATCGATAGTGGTACGACTAACTTGCTAAATCAATTGTAGCAGTTGTCTATACAATCTGCTCCTTCTGGCCAGGCTATGCCTTCAGTGTCAACTCCTTCCCAACCCTTGGAAATTAATGATGTTCAAACTTCTAACCCCAAAGGAAATAAAAAATCCGATGGGAAGAAGAAGGGATGAAATAATAAGAAAAGGGACAAGGATGGGAAGGGGAATGTGAAAAAATCCAACAATCATGTTGGAGAGGGTAAGAAGGATAATAAAAGGAAAGTTAAGTTTCTATGCAAGTTGTGTACTAGAGACCATCTTACTCACCTCTGCACTAAAATTAAATATGCACAGTGCTTGTTAGCTCAACGGGGTTCTTCTAGTTCCCAGGCTGTGCTGACAAACCCTTTTCCCCAAGGGAAACAATTACTTGCTGGCGCGAATGAAAATACTGGGACTCCCTTCGGGAGCAACCAGGAAAGGGAAAATCCATCAAAAATATACATGATGAGTACTCACGTAGATATCGCTATGAGATATAGTGATTATGGCGAAGCTGAGTCTTCGAAATCTAAGGGTGCTCCTAATAATGCTGAGCCACTCCATATAGAGAGGCCTGCAGTCAAGCCTATACCTCAGATACCGAAAGGGTCTACAAAGTGTATGAGGATCAATCTTAATGCCAAGGCTGCCCAAAACTACTTGATTGTAGAAGGTCTGGCTAAAATTCCTTGTGCCATGTCTGTGTTAGAGGTACTCCAGTTGTGTCCTACATAAAGGAATGCATTGCTCACTACCATTGGAGCTGTTGATCCGAAGAATTCTATGATTGTCACATTTGATATGTCAACTTTTAAAAAGATACTTCCTCAGCATATGGCTTTCCATATCAAGTCAATATATCAGAAATTTAATATTTTTTTAACGGTTGTTGATGAGGGTGCTTACACGTGTGTAATGTCTCTTGCATGATGGAAGGCTATTGAATCTCCTTCAGCTGTTCCTTCAACCAATCTTCTGACTGCGTTTAATGGTTATTATCATAGGCCACATGGCATTGTTCCAGCTTTACCCATCTGTGTTGGGGGTAAAACTGTCAATATCGAAGTTGAGATAGTTGATTGAAGCTTAGACTATAATCTTCTGTTGGGGCGAAACTGGATCTATGAGATAGATGCTATTGCATCCTTATTATTTCGTATTGTATCTTTACCTCACGAAGGGAGAATTGTCATAGTTGATCAACTGGATTGTTCTCCTGTAGATCCGAATGCATCTCCTGACTCAACCATTCCCTTATTGAAGGATAACAGGCAACCTGTTGAGAATTTGGGGGTTGGAATGTATACATCCTTGATGGGTACTTTTGATTTTCCACCTCCTTCAGTTCATATCAATGCTATTTCATCCTCTAGGGTTCCTATTCGAAGAGAGTTATTCTAAACTCATTATTTTTTTGATCCTTGGACCTTACCTTCTCCTACCTCCACATAAGCAGAGGGTCAAGTGGGTGGAATGGCATTTCCTATGTCTACAGTTGAGATTGCTTATAGATATATTCTTCACTCTGCAGATTCCATTCCAGTATCTCTTTCACTGGAGGAATTGGATGGATATGTGGCTCCGTCTTGGGATCTTAATTCATCTTCTGCTTAGGATTGCTTTGATACCACTCTTCCATCTGAAGATGCCATCCTTGAAGCAATGACTGGTGTAGAGAGACCGTGGGATGATTTGCATCATCGATCTTACTTTCCACCAGAATTGCGAGAAGTTGAATCAAGTTTCCCTAGCCTTTGGTCTTCTGGTCCGATTCACCCAATCCTGAACCCTTTGCACCAACACAGGTATTTGCTAAAGGGAGCATGGCTGTCATTTCTGCTACTACCCCGGTGAAAATATCCAAAAATCCCAACATTATTGAGAACATCTTCATTGGAGCCGAATGTGCCCCTGAAGAAATTCAGACTTATACTGATATTTTTCAAGAATTTAGGGATGTGTTTGATTGGTCTTATGAGGAAATGCCTAATATAGATCCATCTATTGTCCAACATGAGATCAAGACATACAAAAATGCTAAGCCTATCAGGCAGAAGCTTCGTCCGGTCAACCCTAGGAAGGTGACAACTATCAAAGTCAAGGTGGAGAAGTTGCTTAAGGCGGGTCTCATTTACCTCATTCCATTAACCGAGTGGGTTTCAAATCCAGTTCCTATGGACAAGAAACAAGGAACGATCCGAGTTTGCATCGATTTTAGGGACCTAAATAAGGCATGTCCTAAGGATAATTACCCCACACCATTTATAGATCAGATTATCGATGAGTGTGTGGGGAATGAGATTTTCTCCTTCATGGATGGTTTCTTGGGATATAATCAAATCACTATCCATCCTGAAGATCAGCATAAGATTGCGCTTATTTATCCCAGGGGTACCTTTGCTTACAAGAAGATGCCTTTCGACCTTAAAAATAATGGAGCTACCTTTCAGCGAGCTATGTCTTACGCCTTCCATGACATCAAACATATTATAGAGGCATATTTGGATGATTTAGCTGCTCGTTCTCGTAGGATAATTGATCATCCCTCTCACCTCCATCAAGTTTTTGAACGATGTTGATATTATAAAATTCGGTTGAACCTTAATAAATGTGTTTTCACTGTCACATCCGGTCGGTTGTTGGGATCCATTATGTCTACGGAAGGGATTCAAGTAGATCCCTTCAAGTTTGAGGCAATACTTTAGTTGCCTCCCCTGTCTTCGATTCATCAACTTCAAAGTCTGCAAGAAAAAGCTAATTTCCTGCGGAAATTCATCGTGAATTATGCCGAGATTAGAAAGGGATTTATGAGGTTGTTAAAGAAAGGAGTCCCTTTCTTTTGGGATGAATTTTCTCAACGTTCATTCGATGATTTGAAAAAGACATTGACCACTGCTCCATTACTAAGTCCACCTGATGATAGCAGGGATTTCCTCTTGTATCTCGTTTTAGCAGAATCTACCATTGGTATGGTTCTAGTTCAGGACGATGATGCTCTTTCCGATCATTTTATATACTACCTTAGTTGAGGCTTGGTAGGTCATTAACTCCGGTATTCTCCAATAGAGAAACTTGTTTTGGTAGCTGTTCATGCTGTTCAGCGGCTCAAACATTATATTCTCCTCCGCAAAACATATGTTTTGGTAGCAGTCAATCCATTTTAATTTGTTCTCAGTAGGCGAGTGATTGGGGGAAAATACAATCGATGGATTGTTATTTTGCAGGAATTTGATATTGAGTTTTTGTCTGCCACGTCCAAGAAATCATCAGTATTTGCGGAGTTGATTTCTGAGTTTCCCTATGGAGAAGAGATTGTTTATGAAGAATCATTTTCTGATGAACATTTTTTTCTCATCTCTTTACAGGATCCTTGGTATGGAGATCTAATAGTTTATCTCCAGACTGCGAAGTTTCCCTTATCTTTTTTGAAATATGGGTGCCAAAAGTTGTGTCACTTAGCCAAAAGTTATTTGATCATTGGTGACACTCTATATCATCGTGGGGTCAATTCGATTCTTAGACGCTGCTTAACTCTCGAAGAAGCTGAGGTTGTGTTGAATGATTGCCACTATGGAGCTTGTGATGGTCATTTATCTGGGCTTGCTACAACCCAAAAAATCTTGTGTGCAGGATAATTTTGGCCTTCGATTTTCCAAGATTGTATTGAAGCGGTCAAAAAGTGTCACCCTTGTCAGGTTTATACTCGAAAGATGTGCACTCATCCAGCTCCACTCTTTCCTGTCATCACTGTTGGTCCTTTCACAAAGTGGGGTATTGATTATACTACTTGTAACTCACCTTCGGCTAAAGGTCACAAGTACATTATTGTAGTCGTAGACTACTTCACAAAGTGGGTTGAGGCCATGCCCACTTTTGGGAATGATGGTGAGACAACAGTCCTGTTTCTTTTCAATCAAGTCATTTCTCATTTTGGTATCTCCAAAGAGATTTTCACTGACCATGGCAATCATTTTCAAAATAGCAAGATGGCTGAATTGGCTCTGAAATTGGGTTTTCAGCAGGAGCATTCATCTCCTTATTATCCTCAGGAAAATGGGCAATTTGAAGCCGTTAACAAATCCTTGAAGACAATTATTCCACAGAAAATTGATAAATCTAGATCCAATTGGCATATCATGATTTATCCTGCACTTTGGGCATACCAGATGTCAGTCAAGACTGCAACTGGTTTCACTCTTTTTCAACTAGCTTATGGATTGGAATCTATATTTCCTATTGAATGCGAAATTCCTTCCCTTAAGTTAGCTGTTGAGCTTCTTCCTGACACTTCCAGTCTCGAAGAACGCCTTTTCATTTAGAACATCTCGATGAGTAGCGCCTAGATGTAGCTATGATGAATGAGGTGCATAAGAAATAGGTGAAGGTTTAGTACGATAAGGCAATCAAACCTAGGGTTTTCTTTGAAGGTGACCTTGTCTTGGTTTATGCCCAAGAGAAGGATGCTTTGGGGGTAGGAAAGTTAAAATCTATGTGGTATGGCCCCTTTATCGTCAAAAATGTCCTAAAGAAAGGAGCTTATGCCCTGGTTGACTTTGATGGGAACGATTTGGTGGAGCCCATAAATGAGCTCTATTTGAAAAAGTACTATGCTTAGGCTTAGGACTAACATCTACTTTGTTGTATATATTGTATTTTTGTACATATCTGTGTTTCGATTTTTGGTGTGATTTTGATGAGTTTGATATGCTTTGGCAGGTAATGTTGGATGAAACAAGTCAATTTGGCTTTGCCGATGGTGTTAGTAGATATACCTGGAACCTAGCTTCTGTGGCTTGGGTAATCCACTATCCATCCGGTCAGTTGTTAGTTTCAAGAGGTGTTTTCATTGGCCCTGCTTCGAAAAATGTAGCAGAGTACACTACAATGGTCAACCTACTCTCGGAGGCAATATCTTTTGGTGTTGATTCGTTAGTGGATTACTTGGATTCACAAATGGTGGTTTCACAATTGAACAACAACTATCATGTCAGAGACCCATTTTTGCATCAATTTTTTTTAAGGGTACGTTTATTACAACGTTCATTCATATCCCTCGATCTGATAATTGGTTGGCAGACTCATTAGCTAATCAAGCACTTGATTAGCATATTAATCATTCATTACTTTAAAAAATATCAAAAACATCATTCAATATTGTACATTTGGGGCATCACATCATACAAAATCGCTATATATATATATATAAGAATGTTCAAAATATACAAAATCTAGACCATCATATCTTAAAAAATTGGGGCTCATGCCCAATCATGTCTATCATCAAAAAATATTATAGTCATTCGATTAAATCTAAGGTACCTGCCCAAAATTTGTGTTCCGATAGAACACAATGGCAATTGCTACAGGGCAGAATAACCATACCCAGTCTCGTGGTACCCCCACCACCCGCCTCTGGATACCCTCTGGTAGGTCCTCTATAGCGGCCATAGGAACTTGGCGAGTGAAACTCTCCAAGTTTCTTTGTATTGCATGAAGGGTCCTGCCTGTTTCTTCAGAATCCGCCTTACCTCTGTGGCACTTATGCCTTGGGTAGCCCTTTGGCCTGATTGGTCCCATGTCTGCATCATGATCATTCAAATTTTGTAAGTCATATTGTTCTATGATTTTTTTTTTTTTCATTTTTTCTATATAAGTTGAAAAATAAAAAAATTCTATAATCAAAAATAAAAAATGCAATCTTAACAATTTCATCCCATGCTGCTCTGGGTGGAAGGACTAGATCAGGATCCGCTCGAAATCCATCCCAACATAGGGATAGTCCTCCACTGCAATTACTTGTTCTTCCCACCACTGTAAGAACTCATCATTCCAGGTGGTTCAGGGAACTTCACTTCCCCCCAACCTCTTCATCAGATCTGCCCATCGAGCTATTCTTGGATCTCTGGGGCTACTGATTATAGAGGTGACCTTAGGCCAAATTCCTGGGACCCTCTCAAAGAAGAATGTCAGCAAAATAGTTCCGTATCCAAAATGTTTAGTCTTTAACTTTCTGATAGAAGTCAATTTTTTTTTCAGATTTCCCAGCAAGGCTGTGCACCAATCATAAATATGTATCAAGCATTCCACTGCTATACTCATGTGTGTGCGTGAAGCATGATGTAGAGAAGCTGATCCTGCCACTCTACCAATGGTAAGCAGAAGGATTTTCATGTACAAATCCTTCATATCTTTGATGGGAATCTGAGTTCCCACCTTCTTTGCATCATCTACGCAATAGATTTGGACATAATCCTCTACATTAGAACGTTACTAGGGAGATTAAACCCAAAGGTATCGATCTTAGAATGTAGTGAAAATCTATAAAAACTCAGCAAAGAGGAATTACATGGAGTTCTCATAGCATATGAAATGAGACTTGATGAAGAAGAGGGTACTTCGCATCTAGAAACTGCGTTCACTGCATATAAGAAAACCAATAAGGAGAAACAACCTTCAAAGGCACAGACCTGAACCTGCAAGTGTGAAGAAAAGGAAGATGATGAAGAAGGTCTTTCAGATGGAGAATATGCTTACTTTACGAGAAAACTAAAAATTGGTAAGGGGAAATTCAAGGATAAACGCCCATTGATATGTTTCGGTTGTGGTGAGGTTGGGCATTTCGCAGCAAAATGTCCAAACATAAGTGATGGAAACTCAAAAGAAAAGAAAGGCTTTAAGAAATTCAACAAGAAAAGAAAAAATAAAGGATTTAAAAGGAACTTTCTCTCTAAGAAGACAATGGAAGCGAAGAAGAAGCCAACGGGAGAGTATTGTTTATGGCCAAGCACATAAAATAGAAAGTATCAAACAACGAAGAAGAAGGGATGACCATAGAAGAATTTTCTAAGGAGGCAAGCAAGATTATAAAAGAGCTCAAGGCTGAGAAGATCCGTTCCAATACACTTGAAGAACAAGTTCAAGGTCTCAAAATTGAAGTTGAAGAACACAAATGTATTGAAGAGTCACTTCAAAAGAAGTTGGAAGAAAGCAACCAAGAAAGAGAAGCATTAGAAGCCGAAATAGTCTCGCTGCATAAGGAAGTGAAGAAGGGAAAAAATGTTCAAAACTATGCCAACAACTCAAGGGAATTGGAAGAACTCATCAACAATCAAAGATCTTACAATGATAGAACTGGCCTCGATTACAAAGAAGAAGAAGCAGGACCTTCTACAATAAAATAAAATGAACCTATGAGATCTGACATGCATGTAGACTTCATTGGACAAGATTCGCAAGAAAATTTTTGGAAGATGATTCCTAGACAAAGATTTCCATCCAGGTACCAACATATTTTTCATGGCTATTGTTATTCATGTGGAAAATTTGGTCATAAAGCTATAGAATGTCACACGTACCCTAGGAACCAATACAATTCCAGGAGATCTGTTAAATATGAACCTCCCAGGGCTCAACGAAAAATCAATAGATTTGAACATGTAAGAAATAATATGGAATGTTACAAATGTCAGAAATTTGGACACATAGCTAGAGATTGCAGAAAATCCTCTAGAAGAATCTTCTAAGCCACAGAATGAACGAACATGGAAGAAGAAGAAGACTGATAATTTTGCTCTTGCTCTCAAGGCTCAAAACAACAAAAATGTGTGGTATGTTGATAACAGTTGCTCAACGCATATGACTGGAGATAGAAAGAAATATGTATCTATGAAAGAGAAGAAGGATGGAACTGTGTCCTTTGGAAATGATGGATCTTCAAATGTTATAGGATCAGGTACCATCACTCTCGGAAGCAAAAGTGCTCTAGCCAAGAATGTTCTATTGGTTGAAAACATGAATCACAATATTCTCAGTGTTGGAGTGTGTTTGGTGCACATATGTACGAAATCACACCAACTTAAGGGGTGTGGTCTACCCACTTAAGTTATTGGTAACAAGAAGGAAAAGAAGTGGAGTCAAGCAAGTTAGTGGAACAAGCTAGAATCATAAGCATACTAGATAGAGAAATAGCATGCATATATAAACTAAAAATTAAACTAAAAACTAAAAAAAATAAATAGGAGCTCTAAAAAGAGTCAAACGACAACAATAATACGAATGGTGGCTCTAGGCCCCTCTTATTGAGCGCTGGTAGTAATAAGAGTGAAAATTTACCCTCTTGCAAAAGGGCCCCTAGAACATGGGTTCTAAGTCCTGATGCAAGGATGTTTTTATCCCAAGCTTGCCTCGATGCAGTCTCCATCTCTTTCTACTGCGTTGGACTGAACTTGTTGGATGGCCAACAATTGAGTCCCGTCTATATTCAGCTCTGGCTCACACACTGTTGGTATTGCTTGGGAAATTCTGGCCAGCATAACAATGTGTTCATCAATTCATCATCTCATGGGGACCTTATATAGGAGATTTCAAATCCTCCCTTCCCTCTCTTGGTGCATTGTGGATGGTGACCCAAGAGAGGGGTACGATTCCTTTGTGTGCTCCAAATATTCCATTGTGCGCTCACTTGGTGTCTAAGGAGGCATTGGTGGATGTCCTTAGGTGGCTTCAAGTGAGGAATCACTTTTACTTTGCTTTGTGTGGTCTCGGATAGTAAAATTTCGCCACTCCCAAGATTGCGCGCATATCAGGGAAAAAAGCATGCATAAGGCGCTCTTCATGAAGGATTATGCACGCAAAGAGCATATAGGACTTGTTCAAATTTGATTTTCCTTAGACCTTAGAGATTTTTAAATACTTTCCAGATTCTATAATGTCTTCCAACACTGTAAACCCTTTTGCTTCACATTAAATAATGTCATCTTCTGCTGTACGATTTTCCAGTGTTAATAGTTTCCCCCTAATGTGTGAGGTTTAGGAAGAACTGTATAGCCAAAATAAATTATAGTTTCTTTTCTTTATCGTCCGTAGAGAGAGAGACCTGCGTGAAGCTTGGAATTGAAAACACCTTGCACTGGTTCGAAGAATGACCATGTCCTAAGGAACCCCTGTAAGCAAATATAATACAATATATATACAAAATTTCTACGAGGCGGGCATGTCCCATGCTCATAATGTTGTGGCTAGTTAAGCAAATATATTTTGACAGATATATGTTATGTCTGTATCACTGATGTGGTAGTGATCTGGTGGTTACTGATGACGACTGCTGACGCCCTCAGGGGTGTTTTCTCTTTGAAATAGGTGGGATATGGTACCCATATGCGTAAACTCAGTGTAGAAATTTGTTGAATAATGAAGATTTATCCACTAAGATTATCCTGGTCATACACTAATTCGAATTCATGCATAACACATAACCTCTTCTACAATTGATCATCAATTTGCGGAAATAGAAACAGTCGCATGCGCACATAAACACAATATGTAATGGGGAAAGCTTATAGCTAAAAACCCCCAGCTATTTTGTATATTATAATAGAAGAGAACATATAACAATCTCAGTACAATACTCCTCACAAGTACTCAGTACTGTCTCCAAAAGTTACACACAAACTAGCTCAGTTTTGAACAAGTCACAGGTTCAAAACCCATCCACTATTTTCCTGCCTCTATTGCGCAATACAAGTTGGTTGAATGAGAGATCCAAGTTCGAATCTCCTTGGCTTCAACTGCACAATCCTCATGGGAAATCTCCTCCAATGCTTGTGCAAATCCCATGCACAACTGATGTCGCAACTAATAGCAAACTCACCCTTTCATCTACCTCTTCCACTGGTCTTCACTGAACTGTCCATGCACTGTAGTAAACTGATGTGTTCTTGAGTTGAATAATGAGTTAATAATTAGTGAATTAAATAATATTTAATTCACTCCACTCATCTCTAGTGTATTAGCTAGTTAAACTAAATACAACTAGTTCAACTAAGTTAAACAGAACACAACTCCACCAACTGTCTCATCAACTCCACCAAACTCCGCCACTTGAGTTATAACTGAAGTCAACCATGCATGAGCTCACCAAACCCCTAGGAATAGCGTAATTCCTTCTGTCAGGTGCATGGGCCACATCCATAGCTCCAACTGAAGTGCTGTAAGAGGATAAACTGAAGTTTATAGTCCAAATGTTATTAAGGGCTAATAATATTTGACTGACCTATTTTTAGACAGGCAGTCTAAAAATAGACTTCGACCTGTATGTCTAAAAATATAGGTCCATCTATTTTTACCAACTCGACCAATCATCCAAGAATAGCATACTGCAACTCCTAGACCATGCTCCATATGTCTAAAAATAGACACAGTCTAAAAATAGACTTTGCGCCAAAAATAGCCTGCGGGCCCACTTAGTGAAGGCGACTTCATTTCACTAAGCTCCATCATCTTGTTGCATTTTCAACACTCCCTCTCAACAAGATATGGATTATCTGCAACCCCTATCCTGCCTCTGTGGAATTCGAATTTTCTCCCGGTGAGCGCCTTCGTCAAGATGTCAGCATCTTGATCCTTCGTGGGAACATATGAAAGTAACATGATTCTCCGCTGAACACAATATCTGATATGATGGTACCTGATGTCGATGTGTTTGGATCTATCATGAAATACTGGATTAGCCGAGAGTTTAATGCAACTTTGGTTATCACAATAAATCACAGTAGGCTCCAAATGCGACCCGAACAACCCGACCAGAATCTTCCTCATCCAAATAGCCCCATGCGGGGCCCAATTCGCTGCCATATGTACCGGCCCTCTGCCGAATCGAGTGCTACTTGGATTCTCTGCTTCCCTCAGGGCCTTCAGAAACTCATTGTCGACCCAACATGAAAACCTTCCATGTTTTCGTCTCATGGCCTCGCCCGCCCGTACTGAAGCCGTTGCTTCGAAGCCCATTGTCCGTTCGTACCATAGACCATACCCCGATGTGCCACTAAGATACGGAATATATGTTTGTTCGTTTCTTCCGTAAGAGCTTGGTAGGCTTAACCATGGTTATGTTGGTTACTGCGCATATCATATATCAAAGCGGTATTGGACCGACATAAGTGACCCCACCAACGTCGATGTACGGTGCTGAATCCACTACCTCCGCTGAAGTAGCATCCTCCTTCCTCCAACCTCTAAGAAGAGGAGTATCAACAGGCTTGCAGCCATGCATGTTGAACTTCTCCAGTATTTCCCGGGCATACTTACCCTGAGAAACAAATAGTCCATCACTGCGCTGCCAAATTTCCAATCCCAGGAAATAATGAAGGAGGCCTAAGTCCTTCATCTCAAACTCTCTAGAAAGATCCTCCTTGCATGAAAGTATCAACAGCTCATCTCCCGTCAAAATCAGATCATATACATACAGTACAATGATCAACAACTTCCCCTCCACCACAATCTGGTACAGGTTAGGATCCGCCTCTCTCTTGGAGAATCCAAGTCCGGTGAAGTAACTGTCTATCCGTGTGTACCTAGCACGAGGTGCTTGCTTCAACCCGTAGAGTGCTCTCTTGAGTCTACACACATGCGACTCACTGCCGAAGATCTCGAAACCTTTGGGCTGGTCTATGTACACCTCAATGACTCGTTGGAGGAACACGGCTTTTCACATCCATCTGGTGATGCCATCCCATCTCACACAAGAGAGCTAGGATCGTCCGTATGGAAGAGCATTGCGACAGTGCAAAGGTCTCCCACACCTCCAATTTCAATCATGGGAGAAGCCACGGCAACAAATCTTGCCTTGTAATTCTCCACACTCCCTTCAGCCTCAATTGCCGCCTTGCAGATCCATCGCGAACCCACCACCACCCCCCTTCGGCGCTCGAACAATCTCCCGCCATTGTTACACCACAATTGAATCCATACTCTTCCAATTGTTTGGCATCAACCCACGCGGTCTCCTTCCACGGTACTCTCCTTCGGGAAGAGGATGACTCTGTTATGACACATTTGCTCACAAGAGTCATGTATCTGGGGCAGACCAAGATGTGATCGTCTCTGTAGACCGCCCAGGTCGTAGGTGGTCCCACAACCTTCTCTGCATCCCGAGCCAGTCGCTCAGCTTCTGTAGTGCGCATGCGCCCTCTGATGGTTGGCGCTGCCTGGGTGGTTTCTTCCACCTCCTGAACCTCCTCTTGTGGCTGATCCACATCCGGAAGCTCCTCCTTAGGAACTAACAGCTCCTCATCCGCATGCAAGTGTAGCTCCCTCTCAAGCGAACACTGCATGGCTTTCTCCTCCTGAAATTTTATATCCCGTCGCACAACAGTCTTGCGACTGTCTGGCACATACACCCGATAGTTGTGAGGTGTATCAGTGTACCCCACAAATATTCCAACTTCAGCAGTTGGATCCAGCTTCCTTCTCGCATCCTTCGTCACATGCATGTAGACAAGAGATCCGAAAATCCGCAAATGGGAAATATCAGGCCTCTTGCCAGAATAAGCCTCCTCTGGTGTACTCATGCCAAGAACCTTGTGAGGACAACGGTTCTGCACATACACTGCTGTATTGCATGCCTCAGCCCACAAGTGAAGGGGTAGGCCCCGATCATGCAACATCGCTCGTGCAGCACCCACGATCGTTCTGTTCTTCCGCTCAGCCACCCCGTTCTGCTGTGGGTTATGGGGTGCGATGAGCTCTCTCCGAATCCCTTCTGCGTTGCAAAAGTCCTTGAATTCAGCCGAGATGAATTCACCACCATTGTCGCTCCTAAGAGCCTTCACATGCTTCCCCAATTCCTTCTCAACCAGCGCCTTGAACTCACAGAACTTTGAGTATGTCTCGCTCTTCTTCTGCATGAAGAAGATCCAGCACTTCTGAGAAAAATCATCAACAAAGATCACATAGTACTTGTGCTTTACTGTCGAAGCTACTGAGAAAGGTCCACACACGTCTGTGTGAATTCTCTCAAGGATCGTCGTGGCGCGACTATCCTTCTCGTGAAAGGTGGCTTTCACAAATTTTCCCAAGGTACACCCTTTGCACTGATCTGACTGCGCAAGAGTGCCCTTAGGAAGCCCAGTAGAAATCTGCTGCAGTATCTTCAAAGCTCCATGGTGAAGGTGGCCCAATCTTCCTGTGCCACAGCTCGCCCTCATCATCCCGGCTCACCACTTCTCCCGCCTTGCATGCCATTGCTGCACAACCATCTACTTGCAACTGATAAAGGTTCTTGACTCGAACCCCTATCTTCCGGGTCTCTCCAGTTGTCTTACTGCGTAGGAAAGCCTTTCCTTCGCTGAAGACCACATCATACCCCTTGTCTTCCAACATCGCCACAGAGATCAGATTCTTCATCAATCCAAGAACATACAATACTTCCTTCAATATGAAGGGTTTACCAGACTCCCTCTCAAAGGAAATGGTACCGATACCGGTCGCACTGTATCTACCATCATCGCCCATCTCGATGTGCACTCCAAGATCTTTTTCCTCCAGATCTGAAAATAGATCCCGATCTCCTGTCATGTGAAATGACGCACCACTATCCAAGAACCATACTGATCCCATCACACTTGAGACCAAGCATGCGATCAGTGAAAAATCCAGTTCGAACTGGGAGGCCAATGCCTCTCCCGCTGCAGATCTAGCAGCCTTCTTATTTTTCTTCTTCTGCGGACAATTTGTGGCATAGTGTCCGTGCTGGTGACAGTGAAAACACTTCACCTTGGACATGTCTTGCTTCTTGCCTTTCGCACCAGACTGAGAAACTTTCTTGCTCTTCCCCTTCTTTGCTTTGGCAGCCAAAGCGCAATTTTCTTCATCAGATACCTTTGATGAAGATCCGTCCTTGGTAGTCCTCCTTATCTCCTCTTGCATGAGATCCGCCCAAAGTCGCTCCCATCCCGGCAACTTCTCCCGACCATTGACACTATCTTGATATGCATGCCAACTTTTCGGAAGACCAAGGAGAGCCAGGTCTACCATATCCTCTTCTTCGACAGTCACCCCCACACTTCCCAGCTCATCTATGCATTGAGTGAACTTCGTGAGGTACTTGGCAATACTATCGCCTTTCTCCATCTTAATGTTTCTGAGCTTATCCTTGAGCGCCAGCTTCCTTTGGTCGCTCTTACTCTGGAATAGATCTATCAATGCTTTCCACATCAAATATGGAGAAGCTTTTCCATGCAGGCTGGATACAATGTGATCCTTCACGCCCTCCAACAGAATCCTTCGACATTTCGCCATCTTCTTTTGCCAAGCCTCAACTTCAGCAGGATCAGTAGGCTTTTGGACATCCATATCTACGAACTCCTTCAGCCCATTATTCTCTAATACTGCCTCCATCCGATCTTTCCATGCAACATAATTTGAACTGCCTTCAAGAGCATATTCGAGTCGCAAACCATTGAAAGACATTTCAACTCCGGCACCAAGAAAACAATCTGCTGCAAAATTCGAATTCCAAGCTCAAAACTCAACTGCTTCTGGATCTGTGAGAAAAAATTATTTCTAGCATAGAGATCGAATGTAAGGGCATTTACTGGATATATCACCTTTCAAGGAAAGGATGGATCCAGAGGTTACCTGGCCCGTTACAGACTCTGTCTACCGAAATAAGATTGTAATCACTGTAATAGATCCCGATGATCAATTCGCTCTGATACCTTGTAGAAATTTGCTGAATAGTGAAGATTTATCCACTAAGATTATCCTGGTCATACACTAATTCGAATTCATGCATAACACATAACCTCTTCTACAATTGATCATCAATTTGCGGAAATAGAAATTGTCGCATGCGCACATAAACACAATCTGTAATGGGGAAAGCTTATAGCTGAAAACCCCCAGCTATTTTGTATATTATAATAAAAGAGAACATGTAACAATCTCAGCACAATACTCCTCACAAGTACTCAGTACTGTCTCCAAAAGTTACACACAAACTAGCTCAGTTTTGAACAAGTCACAGGTTCAAAACTCATCCACTATTTGCCTGCCTCTATTGCGCAATCCAAGTTGGTCTAATGAGAGATCCAAGTTCGAATCTCCTTGGCTTCAACTGCGCAATCCTCATGGGAAATCTCCTCCAATGCTTGTGCAAATCCCATGCACAACTGATGTCGCAACTAATAGCAAACTCACCCTTTCATCTACCTCTTCCACTGGTCTTCACTGAACTGTCCATGCAATGTAGTAAACTGATGTGTTCTTGAGTTGAATAATGAGTTAATAATTAGTGAATTAAATAATATTTAATTCACTCCACTCATCTCTAGTGCATTAGCTAGTTAAACTAAATACAACTAGTTCAACTAAGTTAAACAGAACACAACTCCACCAACTGTCTCATCAACTCCACCAAACTCTGCCACTTGAGTTATAACTGAAGTCAACCATGCATGAGCTCACCAAACCCCTAGGAATAGCGTAATTCCTTCTGTCAGGTGCATGGGCCACATCCATAGCTCCAACTGAAGTGCTGTTAGAGGATAAACTGAAGTTTATAGTCCAAATATTATTAAGGGCTAATAATATTTGACTGACCTATTTTTAGACAGGCAGTCTAAAAATAGACTTCGACCTATATGTCTAAATATAGAGGTCCATCTATTTTTACCAACTCGACCAATCATCCAAGAATAGCATACTGCAACTCCTAAACCATGCTCCATATGTCTAAAAATAGACATAGTCTAAAAATAGACTTTGCGCCAAAAAAAGCCTGCGGGCCCACTTAGTGAAGGCGACTTCATTTCACTAAGCTCCATCATCTTGTTGCATTTTCAACACTCAGCATGGAATATAACTACACATTGTACACATAGGTGCTGATTGGGACCTTCCCGTGTAAGAATTGCTGAAAGAGACGCTTATGGAGGCACGAATCTTCGACGAATTTGATCAAAGTGCAATGGTTGTAAGGTACGATACCATCTTGACATAAAGGCTTTTGTTGTAGTCAAATTTCAGGAGGATCGATGACATATATGGGCAATGATGTCTCCCATAGTGCCACCCGAGGATGCCCCTTGTATGGAGAGAGGTAATCCAAGGTACCACTTCCTTTTTGGAGAATAGGTGTCGAAGTCGACAAAAAGGAAGCCTCAACCAGCCAAGGGTTACCGACGTGAGGGGTCGGGGACCTGGATGTGATGGGTTTAACATAGGTATGTTGGCGAGGGGTGACTGAAAACTGATGATGGGGATTCCATGGCCCAAGGTCGGAGTATAATAAGCAACTTGGCGGCAGTCATAGTTATTTCTGATGAGGAAATCCCTGGAGTCGGTAGGAATTCCAGGGCGGGTATAAACCGGCTATGAATGTCATGATGGCTTGTGCGTGGGGGGTGTAATACTCCGACCAAGGGTGTTCAAGGACTGCTGCCATGGGAGAAAAAGAAGAATGGGAGGGTGAAGGACATAGTGCACCGTTCAGGATATTTGTACACTTACCAAAAGAAAAAAATAATGGGGTTTGGTTTGTACAAAACACAGAGACAGGTACCCCAAAACATGAAATTGTTCACTCACTGATGTTGTGAGGAAGGTGTTTTGCTGAGGGTGAGGGTCCCATTGGTTGGTCTCATGTGCGGGGTTGATGAAGCAGATGAGAAAGTATCAGAGATGGGATTATGATGGTGGAGGTATGGTGGGCCAAATGCGAGGCACAGTGGTGCGCTCTTGATCTGCTTGTACAACCTGGTCGTCTGAGAAGGGGGTTTTAGCTTGTATGGTAAAAATTGACCTTATGCATGGTGGATGGATGGGCATGAGGTGCTTCCCGAACTGAAGTGGTATGGCCATGGCGTCACTTTTGTTGTGATATATGGTCTACTGTGGGTGACGAGCGCCATGGAGGGGAGGCTCTACCGACCAATGAGGATGTTTATCATGTGCAGGGTGAGGTGATGATAAACACGGTCGGATATGAGGACCCTATGGTTGATTTTTTATGGAGAAATGATGTCAGGATATGCAGAGTTGATTGGGACTCTATCATGCTGTGGGTAGAATTATACTTGCTCTGGAACTTTCAGTAGATGGCGTTGTGGATGGTTTGCGAAATTTTCCTGCAAAAACAACTACCTCAAGTGAAAGCATCTTCTTTATCAAATATTATTGAAAGTCATGAGATTTAAAAAAGAAGATGAGAGAGGGCATACCTGCCAGCGCTGAAAATTTAATTTTTGGGGAGTGCGATTGTGTGGCATCGCCTTTGTTTATCATGGAGTGTTGGTCGCGACGAAACTTATGTTTTGAAGAACAGACCTTCTGATCTCTCATTATGGTCCTCCCAAGTTTTTGAAAAGGGTGATATATAGGTGATTATGGCCCTAATTCAATTCATTTGTACTTGTTGAGTTTTTGAGAGGTCAAAGGCTTTTGTGTAGCAGTTCTTGCCGTTGCGATCAACTTGAACACCAAGGATTTGCGAGATCATGCCCAGGTAACCTCCATGATGTCTTGCACTTGAATTTTTTCAGTTTGATGGTGCCGAGGTCCGTACAGTCTGGGTTTGTACAGATTCTAGGTATCTTTTTCCATAGATTGCACGGGCGATCAGGGAAAAGGCACACTCTATTTGTGCGCTTTTTCGGGGGATAAGCTCACTAAAGGCACTCTATTCCCGTTATTTGGCACACCCAATGTGCGCTTGTGGAAAATACAGTCGCGCGCTAAAAGCACCTGTCTGAGGGATAGGTGCGCAAAGCCGAGGGTAAGTTTTTTTTTTTGGTTTTTTGCCTATGTTCACAACAAGCACAACATTGTTTGATATCTATAAAATAATACGTGCATTGAGATACTTATTTACAATTAAGCATTTTGAGCATGTTTAATAGCAAAGAATAACTAATTTTCCTCCAAACCATGGGCAATCCAACACATTGCTAATCCCACAATGAACTAACAAAAAACAAAAAGGGTATTCACTTTGATTATTAAATAGTTAATTTGTAATAACAAATCATAGTAGAGACCACTTTACGTACCAAATACCCAAAATAGCATAAAAATAAAAGGACAAGTAATTCCACGCCTTGAGAATGATAGAGAATCAATAAATGATAAGTGTGTTCAAGGGGGGGACTTATTTTTACAATATATCAAATGAATAAGACAATATGTTTACTCAAAGGAATCTCCTTTTACTATAAATAGGAAATATAGAGGAGATGATGTATCATACTCTCTAGTGTGACTTATATATGACTAATATAATAATAGTGAAAGAGGGTTAGGACACTAACATAGCCCCCCTCTTTTAATATATTTTCCCTCAAAGCTTGTAATTGGAAGTGTTTCTTCGTGAATTAGTCATCTTCCCATATTAATTCTTTTGGAGGCATATTCTTCCACTAGATTAGGCACTCCATAATGGTTCTATTTTTAAGAGAAAGAGAATGTTAATCTACAACTTCCTATGGTTCAAGAATATTTTTTCCTTCTTCATCTAGTTATGAAAGTTAAATCTATATCGACATACTTATCATGTGATATTTTTAGGAAAAAGACATGAGAAATCTTGTGAATGCATGAAGAAGTAAAAGTTAACTCATGATCCACTTTTCCAATCTTGCAAAGAATCTTATAGGGCCCATAAAAAATTTGGGCTAGTTTCTAATTCTTCTTTTGTTTGAGAGTAGATTGTATATATGATTGGAATGTTATATATACCTAATTCCCCACCTCAAATTGTCTTTCACTTTGATGTTAATCTACTTGCTACATCATCTTGTTTTAGGCCATTTGAGGGTATTCTTTAGTTGTTTATAAAGTTTATTTAGTCTATCAATATATGATTTTTCTACCTGTACTATGGAATGGTCCTGCAAAAAGGAATTGATGCTAGGAGTTTGATAACCATAAAGGGATTGAAATAGAGACATCTTAGTAACTATGTGATAGGTCATATAATACCACTATTCCACTAGAGGAATCCACTTGACCCATTGGGATTCTTTGTCTCGAAAATAGTAATGAAGATAATCCTTTAAGCATTCATTCACTATTGATGTTTGACCATATGTTTTTGGATGATATGTTAAACTCATGACTAAAGTTGTTTTTGCTGTCTTCCATAACTCTTTCCAAAATTTACATATTCATTTTAGATCTCCATCACTTCCTTTTAGTTTAGGGAATCCACAGAACCTATGAATTTATTTCATGAAAATTAAAACTAAATGTCTTGTAGTATATCTACATTGAGTTCTACAAAAATGTGCATTTTTTTAGTTTATCCATGTCCATGAAATTTGCATCCTTATCTTTTTATTTTGGTAAAACCTACATTAAGTTCCAATGATATATTTTCCCATTTTTTATTAGGTATGTATAAAGGGCTAAAAAAACCCTAGAGTTTATTTGGAAGACCTCACACTCTCTTACAAATTTTTTAATGTCTTTCTTCATTCCTTACAACAAAAAAAAAACATTTTGGATCATTTGATATGTTTTAAGGAACCCTTAGTGTACTGCCATGGGATAATTTGGAAACTCCCCTAATATATGTTGTTTCAACGTTAATTAAGAACATAAAAATGTTATAGCCTTCTATTAAAGGATGTTCTAATCCCTCTCTTCCATGGAGTTCTTCCCTTATTTTAAACATTGTATTTTTTATTTAAGCTTCTTCCAACCACATAGGAATGGAAGATGTAATGGAATATAAATCAATTGCTTCTTATATCCTCAATGGGGCATCTACTAAAATGTTGTCCTTCCCTTCTTTTTAGATTATTTTAAATTCAAAGTTTTGCATTTTAGCCACCAATTTGTTTTCTCTTTTGAAGATAACCTTTTCCCCGAAAAGTACTTTAGTCTATCATGGTCTACCTTGAAGATAAAATGCCTTACAATATTTTAGTTTTTAAGTTCTAGGCTAACGTTGCCCATATTTTTATAGGCTTGATTCTTGGTTGTAACAACCAAGACATCTTCCTTCTCATCCTAATCTAAGATTTCCATACTGTGTGCCATTTTTTTCCATGCATGTGTTATTTTTCATTTTGAAAAAGTTGACAATAGTTCATATCATGAACCTCATCATGAAAGTTGCACCATGGCCAAGTAAGAATAGACTTGAGCTAGAAATTTTGTTGTTGAGGTCTAAGAGGGGCTTGAAATATGTTTCAAGATTACATTAGGTCAGCAATATTCTCTCAAGAGATATGATCTTGTTTTTCATATCTTGAAACAATTTAAAAATAATAAACAATCATTTTTCCTACCAAGTTCTTCCAAAGAAAAGTCCATCTACAAATAGTGTTCTTCAAATTCAAGGTAGATTTACAAGGGTGAATCTAGGTTGTATACACTCTTTCCCCTATCTAGTTATGGTAGGGAGGCAAGAAAATTCTATGATAATGCATTATGATTACTTTATTGGAAAATTTGATAATCTCAAAGATTAAGTTGTATAGGTAGTAAAGTGGAGGTTGAAAAGTATTAATAGTGTTGCCAAGGTTATATGTTAACAACTAAGATACCTCCCTTAGCCATTAGGTAATCCATGAGAATTCAAACTTTTTTTATCCAACTACTAAGCCAAATGAGAAGTCTAACAACAATATAAATATAATTCATTATCATATTGTAGCTAGAAAGCATTCAATAGTTAGACTAGAATGAACACTTATCTGTAAATGAGTGCAAGTTCACTAAAATCATTGTTAAGGAGTGATTTATCACCCTTATATTAATTGGGAAAATAAAGTTTTTATGGGGCTCTAATATCACTCAACCCAAACCATTGTTCTCATAAAAAAGCCAATGTACTCATGTTGAGCATTGTAGACCCACATCCAACCATCAATCCACCATGGCACTTTCTTTGCTCTCGTAGCATAGAGGAGATATTCCTTTTCTTTGCTCCATAATCCCTTAAGGATCTTCTTCCCTTGTAGTGCACATAAAAAAATTCCATGACTACTAATTTCCTCCATAAACATATGAGAAGTTTCACTTGGTTGGAAATCATTATAACCTGTGTTGATACCCCTTCAAGTAGTATCACATTAGACAACACCTGTATATGGAATTTCACTTGCACGTACCCTCAGGTATATCATAATTTCTCTAGATGTCCATTAATAACACTTGGAAGACTACTCTTTAGTACCTAGGTAATCAGGTAGTATGGATAAGGGTACAATCAAACCTCCTTAGTTAGAGCCCTAAAATATGGGGTTTAGTACTATTATTGGATCCTACACATATATCATAGAACTATAGCACATGGTACTCCCTCGTCTTTGGGACCCTTGAAGATCTACTCCTTTCTGCTAGTCCTAAAAACTCATAAAAAAGGGGTTGTCTTGAACATTTGGAGAATTAGTTACTATAAACCTTGTCTCATGCTACCAATCAATGAAATTCATACATAATCTTTGTTAATTTTTGAATTTAAATGTAGGCACTGCTTTTTATACCCATTAACTAGTTTAGATTCATTTTTTATCACATCTCCCAATTGAGAGGCTTTCTGGTCTCCAAAATATTGAAGGGAAATATTTTGGATCAATGCATCTTCTATCCACTTCTCTATAACATAGATATGACTCTAAAACCTAGCTACAACTCTACCTATAAGTCATTTCTCTATTTATTGGCTTTGGTCATGGATATGGCTATGGATTCAGTTGTTGGCTCACTTGTTCATATAGTTTAAAAAGCTTAATAATTGAATCTTAGCTCTAAGTAATCTCTAGATCCAAACTTTAGACTCAACACTCATTCCTATCTACCTTTCAACTTTGGAGGCAGTCCATCTTGGTAGTCAATGAAGCCAATTCAAATGATTGTCTATGTTCAACGTGACTCCATCATATTATGCCATTGTGCATTATTCTCACAAAAGGAAGTGTGGTCTACCTTATCTTGTTAGGATCAATTTCTTCCTGGCATGGAAACAAATCTCTAATGTATGCACTTGCTTACAATCACATCATGAAGCTCTTAAGAAATCCTCGAAAGTTCGTTGACCTTTATGCACCAATATTTGGCACATCTTCAAGAACATATTCTTCTAATACAATATTGAAAACAACCATTGGAATGTGGTTTCCCTTGACATCAACAAGTTTCTCATATTATTTGCACTTATACCCTCTTGTGTTGTTATCTTTGATTTGACAACTTCAACCCCTTGGATTGAAGATGTAGGAAGCTCTTCATCTCCTAAATAATCACTCTCCACACTCTTCTCTTGGTTGTGCACTTTCTATAGTGAAGCTACAAATGATGTTGCCAAAACTTTGCTTTACAATGACCACTCAAATTGTAGTGGTGGTAGAAGTTCTTGGCATTGTTGTATGAACTTAGGTGAGATAATCATTTTCTTCTTGTGTCTCTAATTTTGAAATTGTATTGAAGAACACATTTTTCCATTTTTCCTCTAGGAAAAATCAAGCTTATGGAATATAACTTGCTTCTCCTAACAATATTACTTAAGATGTCCTTTCTTCTTGAAAAATGAACAAGCCTTGGAATTCCAACAACTGCCATTGTTATGGCCTCTCTTCTTGCAACAATTGATAATAAGGAACATATTATTTGAGGTAGAGCTCTTGGCCTTCTTATTTAACTTTACTTGGTTGATCAATATGCTACTTTATTTTAATGCAAGTGTAGCTAAGTCTATGAGTTGTTCTTATTGTTGACTCTTTCGATTTTCCACATGAAGAGGGTTGAGGTGGTAATGAGTTGCCACCTTCACTTACCACTATTATTTCTCCTAATGAGTAGGAAAAATCCAACACGTATTTCACATTTACAATGTAGTTTTTATGGTCACGGGATTTTCACTTTTACCATCAAAGCCTAGGCCTTCATGCTTGACCTATAATGTAGCTACAATTGGGCTCAATATAGCCTTTATTTTGTGTATCCCTTGTCCATCAATAACCCATCTTCCTTGAGAGGTTGTGTTAGGTCCCTATAATACTAGTGTATCCCCCTTATTGTTATTTTTAGTGTATCCCCCCTTATTGATATTGTTTTTCCCATGTAGCCCCCATATTCTTATTGTTGTGCCCCATACAAGCCCACTATTTTTATTGTTGTTCCCTTACATTATTTTTGTTATGTATGCTCTGATTATATTGTGACCCCTTAGAATCCTATATATACAAAGGAGGTATTGTCATTTGTATCATCCAAGAATTATTCATTTATGTAATGTAAAGGAGGTTTATCCCTTGAAGAGGATAATTTTTATGTTGTTGATCTATGTTTTATTATATTTTGTGAGATGGTTTCATAACATTTGGTATCAAAGATTTGGATTCTAGGGTTTCACTTCTTCAAACAGGTCATAGTGCCATTTTCGCTATAAATTTTTTTCTACGAGGATTGAAAAGTTGAAATTGCGACCAAATGGAGCTGAAATATTGGTGAAATTTGTGTATGAATTTCAAATCTTGGTTCGCTATATTTTTAGAGATATGATATGAGGAAGTTAGGGTTTTTGCAGGCTCCAAAATTCGGTCTCAAACAGGCGACCTAGGGAAAATAGTCATAACTTTCTCTCTAAGCATCTATTTGAATTTCATAAAAAGTTTCCTACAGCACACAGACTTTAGTTTTTCATGTATCATTTTCAGATTTGAAGGTAAAAAAAAATGACACATGGAATTTTGTACATGTTCGCTCTATTGAACTAATCTATAATCAGGTCATCGTGGGAGATTGGGAATAACTCTTTTTAAGAATCCAATCTCATTCTTACTTGTGGGGTTGGAAATAATTCTTAGAGAGATACCAGTGGATGAAATTTCAGACCTTGGAGATCAAAATTTATAGATATACAATAGATTCAATATGGAGCCCCTACAAAACAAGAAAAAGGTGTGCATTTTTTAAAAAAATGGAATAAGTTTTGTTTGAAAAATCAATTTGAAGTGATTCAAGGGGCATAGTGAAGCATAAATATCATTGTTTGATTCCAAAATGACTCAAAGCAGGAAAATGGAAATATCTAGTAAGTGACAAGAAATATTTACTATGACGCATGAAGAAGAGGAAGAAATGCAACATGATATATAAAAATTACGAGACCAAGTGCAACAAATTTCGCTCTCGCAAAGAGTAACCAAAAATGAAATGGAAGCTAAGATAGATGGTTTGAATAATGGTATGGAAGCTAAGATGGAGGGTATAGAAGAAAAAATAAAATGCAACATGGAAGATTTGAAGAATGGTTTTAAAGAAAATATGGAAGGTTTGAAGGAATGTTTGACAAAATTGCTACAAGAAATGTTTCCTAATGGTGAAAATCTATTAGATGAAACTCATGATGAGAATGAAAGGAATGTTAATCATGATTCCATAGACTTTAAATTTGGATTGAAGACCCACCATATTCCAAAGATAGAAATGAGGAAGTTCGATGGCAAGGGTCCGGTAACATGGATAATACATATGGAACAATATTTTGATCTCCATAATATGCAACACACACAAAAGGTACACCTTAATATTTATATTTGGAACCCAATCAGTTTGCATGGTATCAATGGCTTTGTTCTTGTAAATCACTTGTCACTTGGTCAGTTTTTATGGAGGAAATGATAACACATTATGAGGATACAAAGAGCAACACCTTCTTTAGCCAATTGATAAATCTCAAACAAAAGGATTCAATGGAGGAGCACATTGAGGACTTCCAAAAATTGAATATAAGGGTAAATGATATTCCAAAGGAGCATAGGATTGATATCTTCATAGGGAATTTAAAGGATAAAATCAAACATGAGGTTCACCTTTGGGAACCTGATTCATTGGAGAAGGCATTCAGGGTGGCAAGAAAAGTTGAAAGAAAAATTATGGCAACAAGAAAGTCTACCACTCACAACTATAAAGATCGAAGTATTGTTGCTCCTAGCCTTCCACGACCTACAAGGTTGACACCAAAAAAATTGGAGGAAAAAAAAGTATAAGGGATTTGTTACAACTATGATAAAAAATACACTAAAGGTCATAAGTGTGCTAAGAAAAAAATATTTTACATAGATTGTGAAGAGGATGAAGAAAAGGAACAATAAACATCAAAAGAAGAGGATATACATTAGGAACTAACCCCAAAGAAATAATAAATGAATCTGACCATATTTTGTAATGCATTGACAAGAATTATCACTCCTCAAACTCTCAAGATAGAAGGACATATCAAGAAGAAAAAGGTAATAGTGTTGATTGATTTAGGTAGTACCCATAATTTTATTCATTGTAAGATAGCCAATGAATTGAATTGCTTCTTATATCCAGCACTAGAGTTTCAAGTGATGGTTACAAATGGAAGAACTATAAATTTCTCTGGAAAGTGCCATAATATCAAGCTATCCATGGGGGAATATGTATTGAATATTCGATTTCTTTCCATTCCAATGGGTGGTGTTGATGTTGTCTTAGGAGTCTAATGGTTACAATCTTTGGAGACAATAGCTTTTAATTTTCAAGAAATTATCTTGAATTTTTTTTGGGAAGGAAAGGAAGTTGAATTAAGGGGTATCACAGAGAAATCGGGAAAGATAATCAACTCTAATGACATGGCAAAGCTTCTAAAGAAATAATAACTAGGAGTAATTGCACAATTATACTCACTAGAGGTTCAAACATTGAAATCATCTATTTCTCCAGATCTCCAAAAGATATTAAAAAATATTTCCAAGGTATTTGAGACTCCCAAAGGCCTCCCAACTATTTGTGACCATGATCATGCTATTCATTTGATTCCAGGAAGCGTTCCTCCAAAAATCACACCTTACATATTTCTCTATGGCCAAAAGAGTGAAATTGAACTTATCGTTGCAGAAATGTTAGAGGTCAGTATAATTCAACCTAGTCAGAGTTTTTTCTCTGCTCCGATAGTATTGGTGCACAAGAATGATGGATCATGGCACACGTGCCTGGATTATAGGGAGCTCAACAAGCTCACTATTAAAGATAAATTTCCCATTCATATCATTGATGAATTATTGGATGAATTACATGGAGAAATTTACTTCACCAAGATGGATCTTCGTTCAAGATATCATCAAGTCAGAATGAAGAATGAAGACATTCTAAAAACAACATTCATAACTCACGAGGATCATTATGAATTTTTGTTCATGCCTTTTGGCCTTACTAATGCACCTTCCATAGTTCAAGGTTTGATGAATTCCATTTTCAAACCCTTGCTTATAAAATTTGTGTTAGTATTTTTTGATGATATACTAATCTACAACAAGTCTTGGAAGGATCATGTTCAACATGTTGACAGGGTGCTCAAAATATTTAAGGAGAAACAAGTATATGTAAAAGCCTCCAAATGTTTCTTTGGAGTATAGGAGGTGGAATATTTAGGTCATATTGTATCTCATAAGGCTGTCAAGGTAGACCCTAACAAAATCAAAGCCATTAAGGAATGGAAAATCCCCACAACCATAAGGCATCTTGGAGGATTTCTCAGGTTGACAGGGTATTATCACAAGTTTGTTAAGAATTATGGTAGAATAGCGACACCTCTAACATCATTACTGAAGAAAGATGGATTTTATTGGAATCCAGAAGCAACTAAGGCCTTTGAACATCTTTAAGAGGCAATGTGCCATGCAGCGGTCTTAGCTAAGCCAGACTTCATAAAACCTTTATTGTGGAATGTGATGCCTCAAGAAATGGAATTGGTGTTGTTTTAATGTAAGAAGGAAGACCCATTGCTTTTGAAAGTCGTCTAATCAAAGAAAGTATTTACACAAACCTATTTATGAGAAGGAAATGTTGGTACAAGATTGCTTATATCATTATGGTACAAGATCGCTTATATCTTTGTAAGAATTACCAACTTAAACAAAATATTCTTTTAGAATTTCACAACTCCCCCTTAGGAGGGCACTCGAGATTTTTTAAAACTTACCATAGGGTCAAGAAGGATTTTTTTTTGGATGACATAAAATATGATATTCAGAAGTTTGTGGCAGAATGTTTGGTTTGCCAAAAAAATAAATTTGAGACAATTAATACCCTAGGTCTATTACAACCTTTATCCATTCCAAGTCAGCGTTGGGAGGAGGTATCAATGGATTTTATCACAGGTTTACCCAAGTCTGAAGGAAAGAGTGTCATCATGGTGGTAGTTTATAGACTTACCAAGTATGCACACTTTTGTGCATTATCTCATCCTTTTAAAGCCAATATATTTTCTAATGCATTTATGAAAACAAATCAAAAGCTTCATGGAAACCCAAAGATTATTGTAAGTGACAAAGATCCCATTTTCACTGGAAATTTTTGGACAAAATTATTTTCTTGTATTGGTACTCAATTAGCTCATAGCTCATCTTATCATCCTCAATCTAATGAGAAAACTGAGATAGTGAAAAAATGTTTGGATGGATATCTTCGTTGCTTTGTATATGATAAACAAACGCAATGGGTCAAGTGGTTACCTCTAACTGAATGGTGGTATAATAATTCCTTCCATATTGCAACAAAAATGACCCCATTTATGGCACTTTATGGATATCATCCACCATCCATCACATCATCTTTAAGAGAAAATTCTAAGGTTCAAGAAGTGGAATATCACATCAAGAATCAACAACAAGTTCTCCAACTCTTAAAGGACAACCTCACTTTGGCGTAGAATCAACTGAAACAACATGAAGATCAACATCACAGTGAAAGAATTTTTGAGGTAGGTGATTGGGTATTTTTACGGCTACAACCATATAAACAAATATCCCTCAAGTAAGCTAAGAAGGATAATAAATTATCACCCAAGTACTACAGTCCTCACAAGTTGTTGCAAAATATTGGTACTATGGCATACAAATTGGAGTTTCCTACATCTTCCCGAGTACACCCAATTTTCAATGTTTAGTGCTTAAAGAAGGTTATCGGTGAAAAGCTTCTCGTTCAAACAATGTTGCCAAAAATTGACGAAGAAGGAAAAATCATATTTGAGCCTGAAGTAGTAATGAAAACAAGAACCCAATAACTACGAAACTGATCAATTTCAGAGTATCTCATTAAGTTGAAGAACTTACCCGCTGAAGGTTTTACCTGGGAAGATGATAATTTTATACAGAAGCATCCAAAACTACTCAAGCGTTGAGGACAACACTTTTTTGAAGGAGAGGGGAATGTTAGGTCCCTATAATAATAATGTAGCCCCATTATTTTTATTTTTAGTGTATCCCCCGTTATTGTTATTTTTAGTGTATCCCCCCTTATTATTATTGTTGTGCCCATGTAGCCCCCATATTGTTATTGTTGTGCCCCATAGAAGCCCACTATTGTTATTGTTGTGCCCTTACATTATTATTGTTATGTAGGCTCTCATTATATTGTGACCCCTTAGACTCTTATATATACAAACGAGGTATTGTGATTTGTATCATCCAAGAATTATTCATTTATGTAATGTAAAGGAGGTTTACCCCTCGAAGAGGATAATTTTTAAGTCATTGATCTATATTTTCTTCTATTTTGTGAGATGGTTGCATAACAGGTTGGAACCAATTCCTTTGGTATGTTTTTTGAAATCATCCTAATGCTCTTGAAAGGAATACAAGGAATCTAAGACTGCCAGTGTCTTGAGTGCGCAATTTGATTTTTCCTCTGGACCTTAGATATTTTTAAAATTTTTCAGATTCTCTAATGTGCCTCAACCCTGTAAATCCTTCTGCTTGACATTTAATAATGTCGTCTTTGCTTGTCTGATTTTCCAGTGGTAACAGTTTCCCCCTAATGTGTGAGGTATAGGAAGAACTGTATAGTCGAAATACATTATAGTTTCTTTTCTGTGTACTGTGTGGAGAGAGAGAGAGAGAGACCTGCGTGTAGCAAAAAGTTGGAAATTCCTTACAATGGGTCGAAGAGTGACCATGTCCTGTGGGAACCCTGCAAGAAAAGTATGATATGATAAATAAAATTTTTCTACAAGGCGGGCATGTCCCATGCTTATGATGCTTTGGCTAGCTAAAAAAATCTATTTGACAGATACAGATTCTGTCTGTGTCACTAGTATGGTAGTGATCTACTGATTTGGTTGATGACGATGATTGCTGATGCCCTCAACGACATTTTTTATATGAAAATAGGTGGAATGTGGTATCCACATGTGTAAGCTTGGTATGGCATATAAATGCTCATTGTACGCATGGGAGTATGACTGGGAACTTCCCGTGTAAGCATTGCTGAAAGAAATGCTTATAATGGCACGAGTCTTCGACGAATTTGAGCAAAGTGCAATGGTTGTAATGTACAATACCATATTGACATGAAATATTTTGTTGTATTCGAATGTCAAGAGGATCGATAACATCTATGGGTAATGATGATTCCCACAGTGCCACCCGAGGATGTCCCTATTGTGGTGAGGGGTAATCCAATGTACCGCTTCTTTTTTGGAAAGTAGGAGTTGAAGTCGACAAAAAGGAATCCTCAGCCGAATGAGAGTCACTGATGCAAGGGATCAGGACCTTGGATTTGATAGGTTTAACATAGACATGATGGCAAGGGGTGACTGAATACTAATGATAGGGATTCAATGGTCCAAGTTCGGAGTATAGAAAGCAGCTTGGCGGCAGTCATAACTATTTCTGATGAGGAAATCCCTAGAGTCGGTAGGACGTCGAGGGGGGGTACATGTTGGCTATGAATGTCATGGTGGCTTATGCGTGAAAGGTGTGATACTATGACCAAGGGTAACCAGGGACTGCTACCATGGGAGAAAAATGGATGGATGAGTGGGGGATGTTGTTCACTGTTTGCGGTCTTTGTACACTTACCAAAATAATGAAACAATGGGATTGGACTGTACAAAACATAGAGACGGGTGCCCAAAAACATGAAAGTGCTCGCTCACTAATGATGTGAGGAGGGCGTTTTTGTTGAGGGTGGGGGCCCCATTGGTTGGTCTCTTGTGTGGGGTGATGAAGTGGATGGAAAATATTGCAGATGGGCTATTCTGATGGAGGTATGGTAGGCCAAATTCGAGGCGCAGTGGTGCGATTTTTATTTGCTTGTAAAACCTGGTAGTCTGGGAAAGGGGTTTTATTTTGATACGGTAAAACTTGACTTGATGCATGGTGGGTGAATGGGCATGAAGTGCTTCCCGACTGGAGTGGTATGGCAACGACATCGTGATTTTTCTGATATAAGGTCTACTTTGAGTGATGGGCGCCATGGAGTGGAGGCTCTACCGACCAACAAGGATGTTGATCATGTGCAGGGTGGGGAGATGATAAACATGGTCGGGTGTTTGGAACATATGGTTAATTTATTGTGGAGAAATGATGTCAAGATATGCATATTTTTTCTGGGACTCTATCATGCTGAGGTAGAATGATACCTGCTCAGGTACTTTCAGTGGATGGAGCAATGGATGGTTTGCACAATACTTGCAACAAAATACCCCAAGTGAAAGCATATTATTCATTCAAATATTATTGAAAAACATGTGCTAAATGAAAAAAAGATGAGAGAGGGCATACCTGCCAGTACTGAAAAATTATTTTTTCGGAGGTGTGAATGTGTGGAGCCTCCTTTGGGTGTTAAGAGGTTTTGATCACTATGTTTCTTTCGGTTCTGTGATTAGGCCTTCTGAGCTCTCGTTATGGTCCTCCAAATAATCTGAAAAGGGCGACATATAGGCCAATATGGCTCATTTCAGTTCAGTTGCGATATTTGAGTGTTTGAGGTTTTGAGAGGTCAGAGGATTTTTGAGAGCTTTTCTTGCCGTTGTGGTCAGCCTGAGTACCCGGGACTTGCGGTTCTTGAGAAAGGTAGGCTTCATGAAGTCTTGCATTTTAATTTTTTCAGTATGCCTGGGCCAGGGTCTGTACAAATTGGGCTTGTACAGAACCTAGGCTTTTTTTTTGCCTTGACCACGTGGGCGATCAAGGCACAGACGCGTAAATTTCGAGCAAAATGAAGGGTTTTGCGCAAAATTATCGCGCCTATACTGGCTTTTAGTGCACCATTTTCACACCTATGTGAGAAACAGGTAAGCGTCTTTCACGCCTATCTGAGAAACAGGCACACAAAAATTCAAAGCAATTTTTTGAATTTTTTTTGGGAAGTTTGTCAATTTTTTTGTGCTTTTAATGTCATTGATGTGTGCCTGTTTGATGACATGATGTTGTGGAGGGAGAGAGATTTCCTTGAACTCCGGGTCGCATTGGCAGGTGATGCCAATGTATGCCAACAACTGGCTAGGTGGGGTATTCTCAAGTTCCCGAAGAATGACCTCTTGCGATCACATGATAATTTATTGCGCTACTTGATCCGATGTTGGAACAAGTGGAGCAAGGTTATGGTGTTGCGGGGGTGCGACCTAGCTATCTGTCCCAAGACGGATATATAATTTATGACCGGTCTACTGCTTCAGGGTGAGGTGCTTCATTATCTTCTTCCCCCTGGGATAGTGGATCTTCAGCGGTTCTCAGTGGGCCATTGTGGTGGGGCACCTCTCACAGAGGGGTGTATTCAGATAGCCTCGGTGACTGACCTGGTCGAGTGGTGTGCTTTGGTAGCTATTGTGAGATTGATGGGGTCGTCTGTGCCCAATCAGGTGTCGGGCCCGCAAATTGGTGTTTTGCGTCGGCTGAGGGTCAATGAAATTTTTTATTTTTCCTGTCACTGCTACGACGAGATGTTGGATCAGTTCTCCAAGGTCCATGATGGATCTAATTTGTTTACATATGCTAGTATCTTGTGTAGCATAATGTATGAGAGAGTGGTGTTGCTGAGGCCTAAGGAAGTCGTGTCTACTGGGGGTCCTCGAGAGCCTCGTATGAGGAGGTGGGCCCCTGTGATGCCCCGTGGTGGTGGAGGTCAGGTGGGGCATTACTCGAACGCCACTATAGAGGCTTGGTTTAAGGGCAATCCTCAAATTTTCTTACCTTTCCCCTATGCGGGGATGGATTTCCATGGAGACCCATACATGGGACTTCTTGTGGGATATGCATGGGGGAAAATAGGTATGTTTTTATGTTTTATTCTACATTTACTTGAGCATTTATGCTCTATATGTGTATTATGATGATACTGACATAGTTTTGTTACTCTTGCAGATGTTGGCAAGGTCGGGCATCTCGTGGCTCGGTTGGTGGGACTTGATCTGATCCGGAGGCCTCGAGGTGTTCCATGCGTAGCCGGGGGACAGGGAGTGGCTCCGACACAACCTTTGGGTGGAGCACCTAGCAGGGAGGCTGACCCCTATGGGGAGGGTAGCAGCTCGGCTGCTGCCGAGTGCATTGTGGCGATTGCTCGCATTGAGGCGACGGAGGCTCGCGTTGCAGAAGTGACAGAGCAGATGGTTGCTCTAGAGTTCAAGGCTTGAGTTTTGGAGGATGCATGGGGTCGAGTGGACCGCTTGACCCAAGGGATGCCTACCCGAGGTTTTGTGGATGACCTCGATGATGCATGGCTAGAGACGTTGAGTGGAAATCTTAGTTTTGACAGCGGCTCCAGTGCTGGTACTGGGAGTGGCCGTGGGTCCAGGTGCCCCACCTGGAGGGGCACAACTCTAGAGTCTTATTGTACACAGGGAAACCACCTGTTATGAGAAAAGAACCTCCAAAGCTGACATGGTGGTGGGAGACTGGGATAAATCATCCACAATGATATAGTTATGGGTCGCTTTGGAATGGTCTCCAGCTCACCTAGTTGGTCCATTGGCCATCTTTGGCAAAGTTTCAATAGGTATCTTCCATATGGAAAACAGTGTTGTTGGTGCACTCGTGCTAGCCCCTGACGAATTGGTGTCTGGTGGGGTATCGTAATTTTGGTTCTGTGTCTGAATTTTTTTTTCTTCGCCAGTCATGTAGATTTCAAGGTTGTTTTTTCCAAAATATTCGGGAGTTGTTTGCTGTTGTTGGGTGCTAACTTTCCCTTGGTGGGGGAAAGGCTCTTGCATGAAGGTTGTCTGCTGTGAGGATCGCCCTTGTCCACAGTTACCTTGAAGCTTCTTCAACTCAAGGAGATCGGGACAGTGGTGAGTGTAATGGCCGTATTGACCACAGATTGCACAAGAGTGGTTGGTCTGAAGATTCACCCTCTTGTTCTGCCCTTGGGAGTTATTTGGCTCCCATTTTTTTATTTTATTTCGGTTGGCATTGACTCCAGCCTGAGATCGTGGAGGGTGTTGTTGATTGTTTCCCCATGTCTAGGATTTCCCTTTGGTTTGTTTTTTGATTTTTTTCTTGCCGCATTAGGAGGATAGCTAGGATTCTCCCGATTATATGATTGGTGCGGTTGTACTTGGGAAGGTTGCACAAATTTCACCTGTGCATTATTCCGCGCGGGTGGGTTTTGTGCTGGGGACTGGGCATATTGTGGTCCTTGTCCCTGGTTTGTGAATTGCTATTGGGGGGAGCTCTTCCGTCAATATTTCTAGCTGCGTACTGGGTCCCCTAAGCCAGAGGATATGGACCTCCTTGCTGATGGCGGTACGACTACGCCCTATTGGTCATGTTTTGCAAAGGTGCATGATGACTCTAGTAGCCGGGTCGTGGCATGTTCTGGTTAGAATCATATGTGTACCCGAGGCATTGAACACTGCTTCTTAGGTGATTTTGGGTCAGTGACCCAATCAATCCGTCTGCAAAGTTCGACGCGCCTGGAAATTCTTTGTAAGTTTGCAGGTGCAGGGCGTTAGGTAGGATATTGTAAATATATCTCTACTACATGTAAATCAGCTCGAGATGTTGGGCCTTACTAATGGCATCCTCTTCGAATGTAGGTTTTTGAGTTGCTACATCTTTTGAAATATTTGCAATGAGAGTTTTTAGGAACAAGTCCAGCAGAACTTGATCGTCGAGTTTGGCTTTGCATAAACTACGACGTCGTCGCCATTCATGGAGATTGTCCGTGATATGGATGGCTACTGTTTGTCTAAAGTGCGTTAGTAATTCCATCCCAGAATCATGGTGGATGGGTAACTGAAAATATGTTAGGAACGTAGAAGCGGGGGCACTAAAGGTTCCATGTGTAGCATAAGGTTTCTCGACATACCATTTCGTAGCTGGTCCGATCAGGGTGTGTTGAAATAGTCTCAGTCAAATAGTGTCATCAATGATGTTGTTCGACGAACACCACAGGTGGAAATTCATTATGTGATTTCCTGGGTCTTTCGCTTGCATCCCTTCGAACTTTGGAATGTCTGAAGGGAGCTTTGTGGGCATGGGGGGCCATTTTTGGTTGTGTGCTATAGGGTTGTTTGTTAACTTGGTTAGATCGGGTAAGTTCAATGATGCTAAGAATGGTGACTACGGGTTGAGAGCCATTGCACACTGTGAAGACACAGTGCTCTGGTTAGATATGGGGTTTGTCTGTGACGTACCCAGCTGTGTGTTCACTTGGTTTCCCGAATGGTTAGCGCTCCTCTACCCCCTAGGGGTTTGGGGAGGAGTGTTATGTGGTGACCCTGTGGGGGTGTCCACTAGTGTGGCATTGGGTGACCGTCGAGGGTTCCCAATTAAATATACCCCAATAAAGGATGAATCGATAAGGGTGGCAGTGTTCCATCTTTGACGCCTAAATGGTGAAAGACCTGCAACCCCTCCTGGTAATGGGGGAAGGTCCAAAATACGTCTAGATCGACGAGGTCCCGTTGGGTCCATTATGGTGTCGACTAGGTATGGTTTTGGAAAAAATCCTCAGTTCTACGAGAGGTGAAGTATCAAATAAAAAATGGTGACCACATACACAAACAAAAGTGAAAACAAAATTTAATTCTCCTTTAAACTATTTCTATGTGATCAAGCAATCAAAAAAGTGGTTTTGGTTGTTTTTGTGCATGATACTCAAAATCCTAGAGACCTAAACGTCCTCACACTCTCAATTGTAACTGGGCCTTGCGACGATATATTCTGGTGGGTACTGGGGCTAACATCCTGAAAGAACTGGCGACGCTTTTCAACAGCCGAAGAATCGACCAAGGTAATGGGTAGTGGATCTAGTGCTTCCTGCACCGTCACTTATAGGGAAGGATGCCCTAGATTTGGCCACTAAGTACCAACGTCCCACGTGAGCGTTCAAGTCTTGAGATTCTTGGTAAATCATCTACCAGTACCGAGTATTAGACGGGTTAGGTAGCCCCAAATAATACCACACACACTAGGCCTAAGCTTAACCCCCTCTGAATTGGGTCTTTGTGGCACTTGGGTTTTCTTTTTCGTGGGTGGATAGATGGATTTTAAAGTTCCCTAAAAAGTAAACTTCTATGTTTCAAGATGTAAACTGACCAAGGCGACTTATTGGATGCCTACCCCCTTGGTTCTAACCTGAACTATAATTTCTCTTGTGGCCCTTGTGGGGAGAGTTAATGAGTTTAGTTAGGTTAATTTTAAGGTGGCTTTACTTCACTTATGGTGTGGAAGTGTGTGAGAAAAATCTGAACAATCACACAGTTTTAACATGTGGATATGCAGTGATCCTTTACACATCCCCTATAAATCTATGTTTGGTTGTTCCTTGCCATAAGCAAATCATGTGCGGATAGTGGGCCACTTACGATTTTGCCTAGTTAATCTAAGTGATCAACTAAAGGGAGATGGAAAATTATCAGAAGAGAGCTTTCATATGATTGCCTAGGGTCACCAAAAGGTGCAAAGGCAACATATATTACTTGCTTCTCTTAAGATAATTAATTCCTGGTCCCAACTCCTAGTGCCAAAAGTTAAACTAAAATTAATGACTTTAAACTAGGAAAAAAAATGAAAACTAGCTAAGCATATGTGGATTAGGGCCACTTAATCCAGCTAATTATCTATGTGTTTTTGGTGTCTATTTTTGCAAAAAATAAGTTATTTCAGATTGCAAGTAAATTCCCCCCCCCACTTAAACTATGTGGTTTTTTTGTGAAGATAAACTTTGAATTTTTAAAACTAGCAAATAAAAATACTCAAACACGGCCAACAATGAGTTTTAAGCAGTCGTGGGACACCTCGCACAGTGCTGGCGGTTTTTCTCTAGGCTGCCAGTCACTTTACAAACGGGAAATTGAGGAAAATAGCAAAGATTTTCTGCCACTGGTTTTCACGCGCAAATGTCTCACACAGGCACGGATTTTTTTGCGCAGGTTAGCGTTGAATGTGCGAAATAAGGCATGTCTGTCTGAGTGAAATGCGTGCAAATTTCTTGCAAAAAAATTTCCTGAGCTTCTGAACTTCATAATTTGATTGAGGGTGAATGAGCAGAGAAGAAAAGAAGTGGAGTTGTCCAATAAACACTCCAAAGTAGAGAAAAGGTCCCTGAAAAAAGCGTAACCACATTAACTAAAAAAAAGTAAAGCTAGTGGAGTCGCCAATCCCGTGGTGGTGGTTTTGGTGCACAAGTGTACCAATCCACAATTTCTTAAGAGAAGTGGTTGCTGCCTCTAAGCTTTGGTCACAGGTAGATAAACAAAAGAGTTAGTAGGTTAGTGAAAATGCTATAAAACGTTAAACACACTAACTAATGAGATAGTATGCATATGTAGATAGAAAACAAGACTAAACTAAACAAAAACATGAAAGCTCATAAAGAGTCAAACACAATAATAATACTAATGGTGGCATCAATGTCCCCTCTTATTGCTTGATGTTAGGAAGAAAGATACTACGTTTAGACACTTGCCAAGGGGCCCTTAGAACTATGGAGTTCTAAGACCCGATGCAAGGAATTTTTTACCTTCTAGCTGCTTGGTGCAAGGTCTCTCTCTCTCTACTCCAAAGGATTGAAGTTGTTGGATGGCCAACAATCGAATCCCATCTCTACTTTAGCTCTGGATTGCACACTGCTGGATTGCTTCAAAGAAATTTTGGCCAGCATAACAATGTGCTCTCCCTTTTTTCATATCTTGGTGGCCTTTTAGAGATGAATTCAAACTCTCCTTCCCTCCCTTGGTACATTGATGGATGGTGACCCAAGAGAGGGGGTTGCTTCCATTATGTGCCACTTGATTCCTTTGTGTGCTCCCTTGAGGTCCCAAGGAGGCTTAGGCGGCTGTCCTTGAGCGGCCTCAGGTGTGGGATCATTTTCTTGGAGTGTGCATTGCGGTCCCAGAAAGTGACTTTCGCCACTCTTAGGTCTGTGTGGATTTTTGAGGGAAAGCTACGCAAGGGTGTGCTTATCGAAGAAAAATGTGCACAAAGGCCCATTTTTCCAGTGTCTTGATTGTGCAATTTGATTTTTCCTCTAGACCTTAGATATTTTTAAAAATTTTCAGATTCTCTAATGTTCCTTAGCCCTCTAAATCCTTCTGCCTGACATTTAATAAAGTCATCTTTTCTTGTCCGATTTTCGAGTGATAACAACTATTTTTATATATACATCTCAAACACAAATTGATGAATGAAAATAAATGAAAGGAATCTCTCATTTGTTTATATAAGAGGTAAAACCATATTCAATGTTGAGACATGGGTTTGATTTCATTCTTGAACGGGATGAGTAAAATCATGGTTTGAGTATATTATTTTGAGTGCGAACAACGTTTAGAATTTCA
The DNA here is from genome assembly GCA_034641835.2 of Pinus albicaulis. Lineage (NCBI taxonomy): Eukaryota > Viridiplantae > Streptophyta > Pinopsida > Pinales > Pinaceae > Pinus > Pinus albicaulis. The sequence continues at coordinate 272,847,714 of CM076581.1, forward strand.
GGTGTTTAGGTTGAATTTTTCTTCTTAATTCCATGATTTTGTAAGTGGTTATAGATTTCTTACATATACATGTTGTTTTAAATTTGTGTTATCTCAATATTTGGTGTAATTTTTGTTCTTATTTTACTAAAAGGTGCATATGGATGGAAATGTAGATGGATCAAGGGATGATTTACAATATGAGATTGTTGTTGGTGAAGGGAATTTTGTCATTTGCATAGTTAGGTGGCTAAGATATACTACACTATGAAATTTTAACCATGAACTTGTGGATGATGAAGTCATCAAATATCCTTTTGAATTCGTTGGTAGTAAAGGGCACCCTTTAAATCCAAAGCAAGATAAAACTTAGTTATTACAACAACAATTGTAGATATTAGGAGGAAACTAGAAACACTCGAAATTGAAACATTTTGATCACGTGCAATGGAAAAGGCTCCAAATGTTGGAAGCATGAAGAGAACATGGAGGAACCTATCCGTAAAAAACCAAGACTTGAAAGTGTTTCAAATTTAACATAACGATGCATATTTGTTAATCCTGTTGTATTGGCATCTTTGGAAAAGAAAGTGAATAGTTTAATGGAACAGTTTGTTGGGGAGAAACTTAGACTCCAAATACCTTTAAAAAAGGGAAAACCTCAAATAATGATCCTACGTAAAATCATGGTGTTACTTATGAAAGAGGGGAATATCATTTGCAACTCAAATAATTATGTACTTTGGAAATTCTCATATGAAATCAACAACTCGTCAGTGTAACATTTTAGCAGTGGGAAACAATCCAAATACTTCATGTAATGAAGTAATATAAATGATAATGGTTGGATATTGGTTTGATATTGAGTAGGAAATAAAAATCATAAATGATTTCAACAAGACATGAGAGCTTGATTTGTTCAAGGTGGTGGATTAAACACTTGTAGAATATGAGGAAAAGAGAAAAGTAAAGGTGGAATATAAATAATGTAGTAAATGGTTTTCTTTAGTGCCAAGTAGTGGTGATATCTCCAATTCTTTAAATGAACACATGGAATCAAAGAAGAATATTACTTCTACATATGAGGTTTTGCAAAATACAAGTAGGTTGAGGACTGACATAGTAGAGAGACCTAAGAAACCTACCATTTAAAAGTCCCAATCGATTTTGACCAAATTCTTGGTCCCATCATCACCATTCCCATTACATGGGGGTTTTATATGTGCAAATGATTTTACTAGGTGTGTTAATTATGTACATTTTAATTTGAATTTGAATTTGCACCTTATTTTATTACGCCAGAAGCATTTTCTTTATGAGGTTGGGTGGACAAACACTGTTCAGCTCACCCAATCAAAGAGCTTTATTTTCGCCCTTCAAACTAATAAAAAATTGACACCTAACCTTTACTTCTTTGTCCTTCCTGTTTGTAACTGGCAGACTATGTCCTTCGAGTTCTTGCAGACTACGTCCTACAACAACAACAATGCTATCTATTCAGACCAATGTAAATCTTCCCCTCATTCATGTGCTCCCTGTAACTCTGTCTTCATACCATCTCCTCGATTATGAAAAATCTCTTACTCCTCTACCTCGAATTCCAACACTTATCACAAAGGCAGTTACAACAACCCCGTTCACATAAATCTTGATTCCTCGGTCTGCTGGGTAGCTCGGTTAACAACTCCTCTCCCAACAACGTAGATTCCATAAAGACTATCCCTTCAAACGTTATCAATGATAATGTTGCCTCTTCCTCCTCTTTAGCTCGGACCATTTCTCACCATAAATCTCATTCGAACATTGCAATATCCTCTAATCCCTCCAATTCCAATAAAAAATCATTAAAATCCAACTCTCAAAATGTTTGCAATTTCCAGAAAAGTGTGTTGAGTATAAACCCTAATTTAAACAACATACCCCTCAATTTAATTGACAATCCTTTTTATAATAAAAACTAATCTGATATGTAGAACAATTAAAACTCTTTAATTATTAATAAGGCGTTGACAAGAGTTATTTCTATTGTCTTCAACTAATCGAGATTGTTTTCAACTAATCGATGTACCTTCTTTGGTTTCAAGCATTGATACAAAAATTTTCAATGGCTTTTTTAGCAGGTTTTCGCTAACAGGTTAACCCCAATGTAATGTTGAATAGTTAGCTGGATAGTAACGCTTAAAAATTAGGAGGTTTTCCACGTTCTAAGGCTTATCTCTATCCAAAATGTTTAGAATAAAACTAGTTGTTATAGACAACTTCAGTATAAAGGACCTTCGTCGCTCCTACGTCCCTCCACGTAGAGCCATAATATTTATCTTGAAAATTCATTATATTTTTCTCAGCGAGGAGATAGAGGTGCTCAACCATATAAAGGGTTCTTGGATACATCTGGCATATTCACATAATTTATTTTTTATTTTTCTTTTGAATGAGTGAATATTAGATTTGTTGAATAATAACATTTACTATTCAAATTATTGTTATTTCAATTATCTATAACAATTTATTATATTTTGAAATTACAATTTTTGGTAATTAAAATTATAAATTTTATTTTATTTTTTATAAACTTTCACCAACATATATGTTTATTTTTGTCTCCTTTACTTTTTTGTATTGCATTGAAATAATCATAGAATTGGATAAAATAATAATGTAAGTGTTGGACATAAAGATAAGATAATTGAAGGATGATAAAGGACAATGTGCATTAATTCTCAAAAAGGCCAAACCTCACATGACCAACATTTCTAAAAATGAATTATATGTCATTAAAAAGCTAAGAAAGAATGATAACATCATTGTTTTAAGAGTAGAAAAAAGGGGCGCCACTGTGATCCTTAATAGGGAAAACTACATCGAAAAAATGAAAGAACATCTTAATTGTGGAAGTTACAAAAAGCTGGATAAAAACCCGATTTCAAAAATCCTTAAAGAAGTTAAGAAGGTGATTCAAGATTCCAATCTTGATGATAGATTGAAAAATACTCTCTTCCCATCTGCTGAAATAACTCCTAGGATCTATGGTGTCCCGAAGATTCATTAAAAGGATGTTCCCCTTCGACCTATCATTAACACAATTGGCTTCCCCACCTATAATTTAGCAAAATATGTTTCTAGTAAATTAAGCCCCTTGGTTGGCCATGCCAACTCCTTCATTAAAGATTCATATGATTTTTTCGAACTCATCAAGGATGAAAAATTAGATAGAAGTGATATAATCTCTAGCTTTGATGTTGTTTCGCTATTCACCAAGAATCCTTTAGATGACACTATCAAATTTCTTTTTGAAGTGACTAACCCCGACACTGCTAAGCTTGCAGAAGTATGTCTCTGCTCTACATTCTTTAGCTTTCAAGGAGAATTCCATGAACAAACAACAGGAGTTGCAATGGTTTCCCCCCTTCCCCCTATTGTAGTTAATATATAATGGAGAAGTTTGAACAACATGCTATTAACTCCTACCCAATTAAATCCAAAAGATGGAAAAATATTTGTTGATGATACAAATGTTAATTGGCAACATGGAAAATATGAGCTTATGAAATTTGTTGATCATCTTAATAGAATTTCTGAATACATTAAATTCACCATGGAGCTAGAGGATGACGATTGCATTCCTTTCCTTGATGTATTCATTAAAATAATTTTATTTTTTAGGAAAAAGACTCACACTGACAACTATCTTCATGCAAATTCCCATCATTACCTAGCTTAGAAGTTTGGGGTTCTAAACACCTTGGTTTTAAGGGTTGTTAGGATATCATATAAGGATCACTTGGAGCAATAACTATGTTATCCCATAGGAGTTTTCAAAGGACTTGGTTACAAGGAAAAAGACATCTCTAAGGTCGTTAATAAAGTTAGAGAAAAAACAAACAACTCCCTAATAACTAATTGTTCTCAACCTTCCATTAAAAGAGCTCACCTTCCTTATATCCAAGGTGTCACTGACAAGATTTCCAAGATTCTTAGAAGAAGAAAAATCGGCTCAGTGTTCCAGCCATTTGTAATAGTTAGACATAAAATGAAATTGGTAAAGGATATCATTGCTTAAATGCAGTTACAAGGTGTCTACAAGAACAATTTTTCCTATGGAAAATGTTATATAGGAGAAACTGGAAGATCTTTCAAAACAAGAATTAAAGATCATTGTGTTGACATCATAAATCAAATATCTCGCACATCTGCCCTTGCAGAGCATGCTTTGCACACTAAAAATCACATCTGCATGAAGGATGCCACTATCGTCGCCAAGGAAGATCACTATTTTAGGAGACGACTTAGAGAAGCTTTGGAGATTCTAAAGCATCCTAATAACCTTAATCGAGATGGAGGTCTAGACATTAGTAGAAGTTGGCTTTCGGTTCTATCCTAACTTTAAAATGGTTTGTCGCTCCCTCTTACGTTACTTTTTCTATTTTAATGATAAATTATTTTTCATATAACCAATTAGTTGATTAATAATTAATTAATTAATAATTAATAATTAATTTACCTTTTTGGTTTTGTATTATTTTTCATCATAATTTTTTTTTAGTTTTCCTTATTGTTTTCTTCCACTATTAATTTAAACAAATTAATTAATTAATTAATTTTGATTAACCTACTTGTTTATTAATAGTATTAACCCTTAAAAAATAAATTTGTTCGCATCATTTGTTCCTTAGGTCTCAATTTAATTAATTAATTAACATTGATTAAATTATTAATAATTATAATTTTATAATTTCATATTTTATTTTTATTTATGTTTCTTTTTGTCGGAATTTTTTTTTTTTACTATTTATTTATTCCATCTGCCTATCCTTTCTCTCATCAAGATTCCTCCTCATGATGGTCCTATTTTGGATTTGAAGCATTGAGAAAAAAATGAACACTGTGGACAAATCTCCAGATACGTATTCTTCAAATTCTATTTACCACAGAAATTTACAAACAAGAATATAAAATATTCATGCTAGTGTGGTAATTGATAATTTGTTTTGTTTGGTTAAACCTTATTATTTTCTAATATAGCGTTGGATTGATATTCAAAGACATGGTTAAGTTTTGGAGAGGTTGGTGCCTTTGGAATCCACACCTTTAAGAAAGTTATCTACTGTTGCTAAAGAGGTAAATCAAATGTATGAAAAAAAAACACGTTACAAGTTCTTTAGTATTTTTTATTGTATCTCATTGTCGAAATAACTGCCTTGCTCATTGCCTTCCATATTCCCCAATCCTCCTATCAGCGTTACTTTACACCTCTCGGTGCTATTTCTAGTTTATTATCTTATTTGAAAGTCGTTCAATTTTTAATGTATTTCCCATGTTATTCTTGGTCATTTATGTCCCATGATATTACAATGTTGGGGTTATTGGGATACATACATTGATAGAAATGGAGAGAGATTAGATAAAAAGTTCCTAATGGATGATCAACGAGGCGGGAAATTATGGGCCATAGAGAAGCATACAAAGAGGACACTACATTATTATATTATTGAATGTCTTATTGATGGCATGTACATGCATATTCATTGCCAGAGGGATTCTAAAATATGAATCCCTTTTGATTCATTGGCATGCAACTTTTGTACATTGATTCGTGAATGTGATTACTTTAGGATGCATTTGTATCATGAATCAAGGAGAAATATTAAAAGGCATGGGAGAGATACATGCAAAGGGAGGATATTGGACCTTTTGACTCAAACTAAACTCAAAATTTTTGCATTAGCAACAAATGGTAACCATATATGAATAATTCAAGCTCTTTGGTGGGAGAGGATGAAGGTTTCTAAATTGTCTATAAGAATTAGGTCCCTAAAGGAAAAATGGTTTGAATCTATAAAAGGGAAGGATGTCTTTATGTTTTGTAAGGATGCATGTGAGGCTCGTAATTAAGGAAAAATGTAGGATAAAGATGTAGATTTGGAAAATTTATAAGACGTTTTTCACAATTTGATGCATCCAAATATAAGGAGAAGGTCAAGTAAACCCACTAAATGCATCTATGAGATGATTAAGTTGTAGGGAAGTCCTAGATTACATAGCTTTATTAGTTTGAATATGGATAAATCTTCAATATGTACCATTTTAAGGCAAGTTAGAAAGTCATTGGTGGATCCTAAGGGAGCACAAGTACATTTTTGAGGAAATTGGAAACGTTTATGCTTCATATAAAGACAAATATGATATAAAAGACCCAATTCATGCATTGTGAGAATTGAAGATAAAACCATTATGAAAAAATGTGCTAAGTCGTAGGAAAAAGTGATATAATGGTTGGATTTTGTGGTAAGAAATAAGAACACAAGTTCCAATCACATTTCTTGGTGACATTTGGTGAGGGCATTGCAAGATGTGAGATTATTATAAACACTTTTAATAACTATGTGATTGGCCCTTATTTATATGTTATTATTGAAAACCCTTTACATGACAAGCTTTATCGTTTGGTTGTGGTTGTTCATCCAATGTGTAATAGGTTTGATGCAAAATTTGTTCATCAATGAAGGGAAAAATGAAAGACTCATGGAAGAAACATGTTGAAATTTTTTTTGGACTAGTTATTGGTTATTCATTGGATGGAGACAATAGGAGAAGACAACTTATGTTCAAGGATTATTCTTCAACAATAGGCATTAGATTTTAAATTCCTTGGCAAGCATGGAGACTAACTATATTATATGATGGTTACAAAGTAATGGGACTTCAAGACCAAGATTACATGATCCACAAAGGTAAAAAGATAATGAATCCATTGTTTAGCGTTAGACAAGATTTGATTGTTGGAGAAGAGTTAATTAATTTTAACCATGTTAGAATGGTTTATAATACGTTTAAAATGGATGATCACAAGTTTAAATTTGAAGACATAGGGACAATTGATCGACAACATTGACGATTCAACATAATACATTGCTTCAAGGCATATTAAGAGTTGTTTGGAATAGATGAGAAATGCAACAAGTGGTAAGATAGAGAGGACATTAGGTACACATATTTGTTTAATAGTTGTTGTTAACTATGTTGCTATTTTCTATGTCATAGTTTCTCTCTTTGGGAAAGAGTACAAAATGCTTCAAGAGTTCATCAAATTTTCATGTTATGTTTATGTTCGGTACAAAAATAATGTCATACTAATATCAACATAAATTTCATCGCTAGAGAGGCATATCAAGATGTGTAAATTTCTTGCCACTTTACAGTTTTATTGATGAGATTGTTTTGAGATCAATATTTTTACTTGTCATATTTGTTGCACCTCACTAGAAAAAATGTATGTGAAAAATTATTTAAAATTTTTTGTGGAAGGGTTGGAGTTCAAATTGGGCCTATGCTATCACTGACTTACTTCATGCTATTGGAACCCTTAATAAAGTTGTTGAAGAAGAATCAAATCCTGAAGGGCTTTGTTTTAATAGACCTCATAAGAAACAAACAAGCATTTGGAATACATTGCAACAATAAATGAATAACAAAAATGACATTTTGTCATAATATGATTCAATATATACAAATTATAAAACTATAAAATCCCCCATGATAGAATTGGAGGATGCACATCACATTTTATCAAATTTTGGCATGCAACCAAAAAGAGATGCACAATGTTCTTAGTGGTTTAAACCATGGATATTAGAGGATAATAATTTTCCAACATTCCAAGTTGTGGATGAAGTAGTTGATGATTCTCCACTAGGTCATTCCAAGTATATATTCCAAACCATGTCCTCAATGGTACTCAATGATAGTGAATTGCATACAATGGAAAGTGAGTGGTGGCATGAATTGGATGAAATATTATATTACATTAATGAGAATGCAAACATAACCACCAAACTCATGGTGGTGCATGATGATAAGGATATGTATACATATTGTTTGATTAGTCACCTGAATGGAAATCTAACATTTTCCAAAGATAGGTTGACTAAAGTAGGGTATACTTTAGGAAAGAAAATAGGGCCCAAAAAAAGGACGTTTCAATTGATTTTGGAATTGTTTCGGATTGTATAGTGTTCTTTGAGGGTGATTCTATACCTATCCATGAACATGCTACAAGAAAGGTGTTTCCAAAAGTACAAAACATGGTGTTTCTTTTTGGATTTGGTACATTGGAAGAGTTCAAAAGATAATAATGAAGGATGGTAATAGGGTGCTTGATTACCATAATGACAACAACCTTTTGGATATACCAAATGGAGTTGAGATTCAACTTTGTTGGAACAATAAAATAAAGGGGAAACACATGTACGAGTATGACTTGAAAAATCAATTTTCATACAACTTGAACTTGTTATAGCAGTGGCCAAATTATCACACAATATCAAGAACCACACATACACATTAGAAAATGTAATTATAAAAATTTCGAAGCTTTTGTCAAAAATATAAATAGGGTGGAGTTTTTACATAGTTTTCAAAACATTCTAGTACTTTTTTCCTTTTTATTGCTATCTTTGATTATTTGTAAAGTATTCTTGGTTGTATTATTGGTGATTTGTTTGCAGTAGTTTGATGTTCACTTTATATTTTTTGGCCTCAAGTGTGTTGGATGGTTCAAATGGTGAATAGTTGGGATAACTCGACATGTAGTTATTGGGCTTTGGATATTTATTATTATTTTCTTGAAAAGTGTCTCTTGAGGGTTCTTGAAATTTTTGTTATAGCTTCAAAATGGGAACTTGTACCCTTGGAATATAAAACTATAAGAATTTTAATTGTCTTAAATAATCATATTTAAGTGTCTAAATTATTTTAGGTTGTGTAATTTTTTTGGATAATATAGTCATGCTTTATGATAGAGTGAAAAGAAGGCATCAAACTTATTGAAACTTTTAGGAGGATAAAATTTTTTTTTGCATATCACCTGTTGGTGGCTATACCCATATTGAAGTTTTTAGACCTTGACATTTTCTAGTTAAACATTTAATTTGAATATTACTTGATGTGTGTTTCTTGAAAATTGTCTTCTACATCTTTTCTATTTATTTTTACTCATAAAATAACATACTCAATTTTATATTTTCTTGCATTTGAAAATTCAAAATTGATATTGAATAATCCCTATAATCCCTATATTGAACTAGCCAGTGTGGTTCATCATCAGGACAAGATGAGAAATCTGATCACGTAACCCATTTAAATAGATAAGTAAATCCCCAACTAGCCATTTGTAAATTAACGACTAGTTTGACTAAAAAAGGAAATAAAATCAAAATAATAATAATTTATTTATTTTTAGAATAAATTAAATGTTTAATATTTATAATTTGAATTTTATTTTTAATAAAAACAATAATTATTTATTTATATTTGAAGAAAATTTTTATTATGTTTAATATTTATATTTTTTTAGGATAATTTGTTTGGGTCGGAGCTAGTCAAGCTTTGTAGTGCTCAGGATCTCATAATTTGCAATGGTCTAAAGAAGTGGCCCAATTCTAGCTAGATGACTTGCATCCATGGGCTTGGTAGCAGCATGGTTGACTATGTTATTTCCGATCTCCCTTTATACAACGAAATAATAAATTTTGGCATCTTACATGACCACGAGCCTAACTCTGATCATAGGCCTTTACTTATAACTCTCAATTTTGTCATGCATAGAGATCCCATAGAAGATAATCCTTATAGCCAAAAGAACTTAATCTTTGATAGAAATAAAAACGATCTCTTTCTAAATGAATTAAAAACTAATTTTCTTCCTTTATATAGTATAGACAACATAGATGACCTCTATCATAATTATACTACAATCCTCTCATATTGTATTAACAAGTTCTCAATTGAAGTTTCAAGCAATAAAAGAAATAGCAAAACCAACCCATGGTATGACAAAGATTGTAAAAATGCGAGGAGAGCAATTAAGGAAGCTGTTGATGAATCTCTTAAAATTGACAAGATAAAAATCTGCAAAGCCCTAACTAAAATGAAAAAAAGGCAATATATTCGTAAAAGACAAGAGAATCTCTTACACCTCTCTAAGGTGGCTCCTAAGAAATTCTGGAGGCAGATTCTAACTAGGAAAACTAAAGATACTAATAAAATTTCTTTACACGACTGGAATTCCTATCTTAAAAATCTTTATAAATCTCCAAATGTCAGGGATAACTTTGAAACCCTGCTCACAACGAAAGACGTTTTCTCATTAGAAGACATTGATTTTGGGGTTAAACGCCTGGAAAATGGGAAAGCTAAAGACATTGAAGGTTACCAGGTGGAAATATTAAAAATTGGAGGTCTTGTCCTCATCCCCCACATCCACAAGCTTTTCAATCAAACGGTCAAGCAAGGGTTCCCTAAACCATGGACTTAGAGCCTCATTATCCCTATTTTAAAAAGTGGGGATAAAAATAACCCCTCTAATTATCGGACAATTATGATCAACCCTCTCTTAGCCAAGTTATATGGTATTAATTTGGAAAAGAAGTTGAGCATATGGCTTTAAAGGGAAGGTAAGCGGGTTTTAGAAGGAAGCACTCAACAACGAACCACCTCGTTACGCTTAGGATCATTGTGGAGGAATGCCACAATGATAAATCCAATCTCTTATGCTGCTTTGTGAACTTTAGAAAGGCTTTTGATATGGTTCCTAGAAACAACCTATGGAATAGATTAGAAGAGCTAAATGTTCCTTTCGAGCTAAGAGCGGCCACTATAAGGTTATATGAGAATGTAATTGCCAAGTTAAAGAGCAATCAGGGGTGGTCGAAAGATATTAAGTGTAATATCAGAGTTAAACAAGGTTTCCCCCTCTCAACTACCCTATTTGGAATTTACATCGACAAGCTAGAAGGTTGTTTAGAGGAAGCAGGTTGTGCTGGCATGATCTTAGCTGGGATAGTCATCATCCTTCTTCTCTATGCTGAAAATATTGTTCTTCTCGCAAGGTGCCCATCTGATCTTGATAAGCAACTTAGACTTCTTAAGGATTTCTGCTCTACCATGGGTATGACTGTTAACACTGAAAAAACAAAAGTTATGATTATCAAATCCAAGAAGGACACTTACGGTAATTTTATGTATGACAATAGTAACTTGGAGGAAGTATCTTCTTAAAAGTCCCTAGGAATTGATATTTATCACAAGCTCAACTAGGACTATAACATTGAGAAAAGGATTAATGGGGGGTGGAAAGCTTATCTTGGTCTTGAAAATAATTGTAAAACAGCAAACCTCGTAATGTGGGACAGAAAGAAGTTGCTCTTTGAAACTTTAGTCACTCCTAAATTATCTTATATGGAAGTGAGGTTTGGGGTTGCAGCATCTCTAGAGAATACTGGAGAAAGATTGAGCAAATCCAGAAGCGTTTTATAACGTATAACCTCAAAATTAAAAACAATACACCCTATCCTATTCTCCTTATAGAAGTGGGTCTTTCCCCTATCGAGAGCCTAGCTATGACCAAGCTTCTGTTGTACAAGCACAAAATCAATAGCATAAGAGACCATAGACTTCCTAAGCTAGCTATAAATTCCAGCCATAATCACCTAAGGCTCAAACGAGGTTGGTATAAAGACACCAGGGCTTGGTTAGACCATTGGGAGATCGACGAGAATGTGGCATTACAAAACATTAATAACATTAAAAAAAATGTTACTTCTAAGTTCAAAGAAAAAATGTGGTGTGAGAAAGATCTAGCAGCTAAAAGAAAATTAAGATATTATAAGGAGGTCATCAACCCCACCCTAGAAGATCAAAAGTATCTCTCTGTTTTAACTAGCTCAAAGAAGAAAATCAATATGGCCAAGATTAGAACGAACTCTCATGAGCTCCATAGTGAAACAGTCACTGACAGCTTCCCAAAACACCATGGATGGAAAGGACCGCCATCTCCGTAAGAATATGAACATCGTAGATGAAAATTACTTCCTCTTAGAGTGCCCCGCGTACAACCACATTATACTCACCTCTATAATCTTTGTTGCAACACCACCTTCCTAGCCTTTAAGATGTCAAAATTATAGTGAGCTTCCTGGAGGCTTTCCAAGCTTTTGAGCATAGGAATAAAATCTTAAATCAAACTAAATAATTCGTTTCTTTAGGTCCGATAGACCAAAGATTGGTCTCAGTGGAAGTTAACTATCATCAACATCATCAAATGTTTAATATTTATAATTAGAATTTTATTTTTAAAATAATAATAATTTATTTATTTTTATTTTTAGAATAAATTAAACGTAAAATAAAAATAAAAAAATAAAAAATAAAAATAAAAGTAAAAAATTAAAAAATTTAGTAAATAAATAAATAAATGTTCAATATTAATAGTTTGAATTTCATATATTTATTTTTATTTTTAATAATATGTTATATATTAATAATTATATGTTACGTAATTCAAATAATTTTCTTATTTATTTTATTAGATAGGTAATTTTATTTTTACTTATTGGAAATTAAAATTATAATAAAATTTTTCAAAAAAGAAAAGAAAATGAGAAACCAAGAGCCAAAGTAGAGGAAAATATAAGGAGGAGAACAGGGGAAGAGAAACCAAAACTAAGAATGAAGGGCAGGAATCCTGCATGTGCTAACAATCCAACCATCATCTCTGTTGAGGTTAACTAACCTCTTTTGGATTTCCAGGGCTTCATCACATTTGCATTGAAGATGCTAAGGTTATTGCCAAGGATTGACCATTTCCACTCCTCAAGTTGAGAGAAGCCCTGGAAACCGAAAAGAGGCCAGTTAACCTCAACATAGATGATGGGTGGATTGTTAGCAGATGCTGGATTCCTACCCTTCATTCTTAGTTTTGGTTTATCTTCCCCTGTTCTCCTCCTTATCTTTTCCTCTGCTTTGGCTCTTGGTTTCTCCTTTTTTTTTGAAATTTTTTATTTAATTTTAATTTCCAATAAGTAAAAATAAAATTACCTATCTAATAAAATAATTAAGAAAACTATTTGAATCACATAACATATAATTATTAATATATAACATATTACTAAAAATAGATTTATGAAATTCAAACTATTAGTATTGAACATATATATATATATATATATATATATATATATATATATATATATATATATACACACACACATTAGGGGAATTTTGAGGTCTAAAATGGGCCTCCTAAGGAAATTATAAAATAATAGTGGAAAAAATCAAATAAGATTTGATGACATCATCAAATTTGAGAGGGAAAAATGAAAAAATTACTTTTTCAACTCATATTTTCAACTTATCTCTCAATTTTTTTACTCAAATTTCGAGCAGGAGTACTCGTTGGATGCGAAATTTAATTCCTCATCCAAGGAGTACCCATGTTGCATACTTTCGATGGGTCCTACTACACGAAAAATGAGAAATACATAAAAAAACGTGATTACAATCACGTTTTTTTATGTATTTCTCATTTTTCGTGTAGTAGAGTTCATCAAAAGTATGCAATATGGGTACTCCTTGGATGAGAAATTAAATTTTTCATCCAACGAGTACTCCCACTCGAAATTTGAGTAAAAATTTCGGGAGATAAGTTGAAAATACGAGTTGAAAAAGTAGTTTTACTATTTTATTATTTTTTAATATTTTTACCCTTTTATTTAAAAAATGGTAAATCATCCCCCATGGTTGACATCATCATCTTGAATCCTATTGGTTGTTATAAAGTTTATTTTTGTTGTACATTTTTCTTAGGAGGCTCATTTTAGACCTCAAAATTCCCCTAATGTTTAATTTATTCTAAGAATAAAAATAAATAAATTATTATTATTTTATTATTTTAAAAACAAAATTCTAATTATAAATAATAAACATTTAATTTATTCCTAAAGAAATGTAAATATTAAACATAATAATTTTTTTCTTCAAAAAATAAATAAATAATTATTGTTTTTATTAAAAATAAAAATTCAAATTATAAATATTAAACATTTAATTTATTCTAAAAGTAAGTAAATTATTATTATTTTGATTTTTTTTAGTCAAACTAGCCGTTAATTTACAAACGACTAGTTGGGGATTTACTTATCTATTTTATTTTTTATTTTTTTTTAATTTTAATTTTATTTTATTTTTTTATTTTTTAATTTTTAATTTTTTATTTCAGAGAGAAAAAAAAATTGTATTATATAGAAAATATATAAACAATACATTGTTCAGTACATTACTCCTTCCATATTCAAGAATGTATAATAATCTGATGGTCTTGATACATTTCCTTTCTGAACCCACATATAACTTATACAATACATATCATATCATAGAGCTAATAAACATTCTCAGCACAACATTACAAAAACATTAGCTTAATGAATAGGACAGTTCCAACAATATATCTGGTTGACCGCAACCTCAATAATTCTTGCTTGAGTAGCTTCAAAGATTTGTGTTAGATTGAAAGTCATGTGCACATGTGTATTTTCCCGTAGACTGGCCATTTACCTTCAGTGCGACAGACTCTCTTGTATCTAGAAGAAATATCAGATGGCCAATACAACTGCATCAGTCAAAATAAACTTGCATGTTTAAAATTTAAAAAACTGGTTCATGTGTGCGACAGATCCCACAAAAACAGAGAGATTTTAATGTGGCTTTGAATTGAAACTGGCTCTCTTGTAACTGAATCCGGCTCGCTTGCTGTGAAGTACAGGCTTGCTTGACCATGGTAATCAGAACCCAAAAAAAAACAGAGAGAAAGATATTGTATCATTGTATAATTCTGGCTCGCTTGATTATTGAAACCGGCTCGCTTGTTACGTGATAAAATTTCTCATCTTGGGTCTTGATGATGAACCACACTGGATCCTTGAAAAGTGTCTACTAAATTTACTTTGATGTTATTTTTACCCAAAGATTTTACACACAATTTATGGATCACATAAGCCAAATTCCTAATACTATCAACAATTGTCAAATTCCAAAATATGATAAAAAATATTAAAAACACTCCACTCTCATCATTGCTTTTGACTTCAATATTTCATTTCTCTCTGCATTTGAATTCACCTTTTCATTGCTCAGTGCAATTCAATTCACTGTTTAATTTTTCCTTGGGTTTGAATTCGCTATTTCATTGCTCTCTCCATTGCTCCTGGATTGCACCAAAACCATTCCATGCACATGAGCTCCCATCAAAATGTTGGACTACAAGCAAGCTAAGCTGGCCACCCCATTGCTCCTGGTATAAGCCATTACTAAAAGTAACCTAGACTCAATAGTAACTTCCACAATTTAATCCTTATTGGCAGGGCTCAACTCTATAGTAACCTATACAGTGTAAAACTCATTGGTGGGTTAATTCTAATTGGTAGACATCTCACCAATTCTTGAATATCAGATTTGTAGCTCAATGCACTGCATATAAAATTTGGATTAGTTGGTGGATTCCATTTTAATTTGTTATGAGTATTTCTGATTTGAATTTTGTGATTAAAATTCCTTTTTGATTTCTTTCTATGATTTTATTTTGTAGGGTTCATTTGTTTATGAGAGTTTGAGACATCAAATGCTCACAAATCAAAAATTCCTACTAATGTTCATCGTGAATGGATGCAGTTTTTATTTTTTCTAGTCCTCTAATAGCTTTGGAAAATCAGTGAGCCCTTCTAAATGCATTAAAATTTGTTAGGACAAGTTCAAAGGGGTTTTAACTCATATAAGGGACAAACCAGAAAAATGTTGGTCTAAATATTGGTTTTCTTAGTATTATTGGTATCTTGACCAATATTTTTTTTTAGGTAAATTTATATATTGTTATATCTCAATGGAATGATATTTTCCATTATTATCATATTTGGCCCCTTATAATGAAGTCTATCAGATTGGGCTTCTCTATAATAGTGGAAGAGATTATCTTAAAAGAGTTAGAGTTTAAATTATATACATATTTTCCATTTTAAGAATGATAATTTAATATGAAGTTAGGTGTTCAAAGTAGTTTGTTTTGGTGCACTCAAACATAAGATAAGTTTGATTAAAAATAAAAAACAAGTCAATGTGTGAAACACAAGAGAATTTCTTTTAAGTGAATAATAAATTTAGAAGATTTTCATAATTATAATTATAATTATAATTGTAATTATATATATATATATATATATATATATATATATATATATATATATAAATTATTTTTTTTAAATGGTTTTATTTATAAAATATAAAATTAAATTGTTAATAATGGATAGATTACGGTTAAAGTAACTTTAAATAAAAGACAACTCTTCAATCAATCAAATTACTTTCTTAATTAAAAGCAACTCTTTTCAATTAATCAAATTATTTTTTAATAAAGACACATTGAAGTAATACAAGTTTTGTGAAGATCGAGAAAATTGTGAAGACAAAATGAGTTTTTTTTTCAAACCCTTCCATTCACCAATCGGGTGTATACAATTCAGAGGACAACTTCAAAGGTCTATAAAAAATTTAAACAAGTAGAGATTTCTGGAGAGGTTTGAGCCACTCTTGACTTTCGAAATGATGATTATAAATCTCATGGGCTTGCCAATGTCCAATGCCTCTCTTCTTGGCAAAAATAACTAATGCAATTTCATAAGTCTGCATGATATTTATTAATAACTCTGTACGATATTTTTAAGTATACTTTAATATTGATTCATTTTAAAATATTTTATTCATAATCCACAAGATATTTTATTATATACAATATTAATATATATATATATATATTTTTTTTTTTAAATTTAATTTTTTTAATTTTTTTAGATATATATGAAGTTTCAAATACCTATGGGTTGGCAAAACCTAAACCAAAAAAACCACAAATGGTAAAATTTCATATATATATGTGTGCGTGTGTGTTAAAAGAAAATATCTTAATTTTGTATATAATAAATATCCAATGCTTTTATGAATTAATGACAAAAAAAACGATTTTCATGTGTGTTATAGGTGAAGAATATTTTATTTGTATTTTAAGAGGGCCACATGTCAATTCCAAAATGAGCACAAACAAATTACAAACCAAGTTACATTCATAATTTCGATTAAAGAAATTTCCAAAGAGGAAATTATATTAAATAAATATTGTTGTTTTATTTTACAATTGATTCCTTTATATAATTTTAGGTGATCATAATCACTATTTGAAAATTGGATATTTAATTCGACAATCTCCATAAATATCTCCATGATATTTTTATGAATCTTTCCAAAGATCTTTATTCCTAACTTTTTCCATTTTTCCTCTTTTTACTTTTTACAAAATTATATTAAATAAACAATATATTCTGCAGTCTTATTTTATAATGGGTCCCTTTATATAACTGTAGGTGACATAACAAGTATGTCATAATTGGATGATTAATTCAACCATCTCCACCATATCTTCATAACTCTCTCAAAAAAATATTTATTCCTAACTTCTCTCATTTTTCTTCTTCTATAATTCTTACATAGAATTATAATAAGAATTATAGAATTACTTGACATCATTACAAATATACCATATTAATTTATTATACATGAGAGTAGGAGGTTGTCTTTCATACACAACTTCTTTGCTTTTAATGCCTTTTGACTTATATGTAAACATATCCTGGGTTTTATATGGATTAAATTCAACCATTACACCTATGGGTTTTTATGGATAACCCTCAACCATCACACCTCCATGTTTATGTGGTTTACCCTCAATTGTCACATTTCTAGGCTTTTGTGGATGACTCTCACCCATTACATCCCAAATGTTTTACATCAACATACATTTAACCATTACAATCTTTAGGTGGTTTAAATCTATCCCAATCATTGCATCAATAATTTTTTGATGATCATGAACCATAAACAACAATGGGTTCAAAGTACCACAAACAATCCTTTGTCATGACAAGTGGTTTTGGCTTACCACAATCCTTGCACTACAAAATTGTTTTTACAAAACAACAAACTTTATGGGGGATACTTTCCTTTTAGGTTTACATCAATATCATTTGACTTAGCTACATAAAATTCCAACATATGAGGTTAATCTAGCCTTTTATACAATCACTCAATTAAGACCATTTCTTTTCCATGTGAAAAGGATTGTTAAATTGTTGAATGATGTGTTTCATGGATGCATCCCATTTGCATCACAAATTGAACACATGATATCATTATTCTTACCTTGATTTGTGTCCTTCCTTTTGTCTATTACTTCATCTTCCTTTTTCTTGTTCTTTCGCTTCTATCATCTTTCTATTTCACTACTATATTCTATTTGTTTTCTTATATTAAGTGTAGAGGTTCGCATTTCATCTTCCTTTTTCTTTCATCTTCTTTGCTCATGTTGTGTATGCTTCCTTTATAAACTTTGCGTCTTCTCATATTCATCCGCTTTTGTCATCTTACATATTTTATCCTTTGAATATTCCATTGTCCCTAGATAAATCATCTCTCGTAAGAAGGAAGTCTCCATCCAACATGACATCCATGGCACCAATTGGAAAACTTACTCGACGTAGTAATGTCATGATTTTAAATATCTTGAACATTAATTGGTTTTCTAATTCTAACTTCACTTTTTTTTGTCCATGAATTTTTATTTATTACCTAAAAAATCATGACACAACTACCATGTAGCCATTGTTTTTACCAAGTTAACCATAGGTGGTCTCAAACTACCACAAGGAAAACCAAATATATTGATCGCCTATGGATGGGAAAGTTTAACCAAAATAAAAACAAATGTTCTAAATAAACAAGCTTATCAACTATTGAACTGTGAATATAAGTGCTACTATAATACATAATATAAATTTAGGGCTTTGAGGAAAATCACTGGTGTAGGATCCTTGCCGCTAGACCGTGGAGGCGCTAGAGCCTTTACAACGCACACACACACACACACACTGGATATGGCTCTCAAAATCGGATATGGTAGCATCTAGGTACTCCATACACGAAAATTCCACTCGACACACATTGTATTATTAAAAGCAGAGATAATATCATTCCATTCCTCATGTTTTTGGTCAACATTGGTACAAAATCATAGTAATCCCAAACCTCCCCTTCGGTTCCAGGATACTGGAAAAAAATCCCACATAAATCCTTGAAATTAATAAATAACCAAAATCCTTTAAAAACAACCTCCAGGACCTTCATGTGAAGGGTGCCTTACCAAATTCATGTGCCTTCTGTTGCATTAGTCCTTTTGCCAAGAAGAGAGGCATTGGACATGGGCAAGCCGATGAGATTTATAATCATCATTTCGAAAGTCAAGAGTGGATCCAACCTCTCCAGGAATCTCTACTTGCTCAATTTTTTTTCTAGATATTTGAAGTTGTCCTATGAGTTTTATACACCCGATTGGAAAATACAAGGGTTTGAAAAAAAACAAAACTCATTCTGTCTTCACAATTTTCCAGGTCTTCACAAAACTCGTATTCCTTTGGTATGTATTTGCACCTTTAGGGGAAATTGGTAGTAATTAATGGTTTACTTAAATATTAAATAAGGGTAGCCTAGGCTTTGTCAATCTCAATTCATTTTTTTAATAATTTATCTACAAGTTAAGTGGTCCTAGTTTTTATTAAGAAAATAATTTGATTGATTGAAAAGAGTTGCTTTTCATTAAGAAAATAATTTGATTGATTGAAGAGTTGCCTTTCATTTTAAGTTACCTTAATAGTAATCTATCCATTATTAAAAATTTAATTTTATATTTTATCAATAAAACTATTTTTAAAAAAATTGAATTTTAATTTCTATATATATATATATT
Source organism: Pinus albicaulis (assembly GCA_034641835.2). Lineage (NCBI taxonomy): Eukaryota > Viridiplantae > Streptophyta > Pinopsida > Pinales > Pinaceae > Pinus > Pinus albicaulis. The sequence continues at coordinate 272,867,368 of CM076581.1, forward strand.
TGACAATCTTCTAAATTCATTATTCACTTAAAAAAATTCTCTTGTGTTTCACACATTGACTTGTTTCTTATTTTTAATCAAACTTCTTCGACTTATTTTTTTAATTTTTAATCAAACTTCTCCTACGTTTGAGTGCACCAAAGCAAACTTCACATTTCCTAAATTGTTTTTTGGATGTAAGTTTTCTTCTCAACCGACTCTTCATTTTTCTCTGGACAATAACTAAATCCAACTTTGAACACCCAAATTCATATTAAATTCTCATTCTTAAAATGAAAAGTATGAATATAATTGTTTTAAATTATAATAATTTTATAATATATATTTTCAAAACTTAAGAAAAATGTTTATCCTTTTAATTTTTTAAATATAAATAAGGATAAATCAATTTTAAGTTCTAGTTTCCTAAGTGTAGAGAGGGATCAAATCCCTTAAGATGTAAACTTCTTTTTGAGTGTAAAATTTGAATAAAAATTCTCATTTGGAGAGATTTGATTCCTATCCATGGTTAGTAGATCATGACTATAAATCTATAATGATTTTTAAATCTCCACTCCTCCCACGTTCCTTTGCACCTTTCTGTGCAATTGCTAGTTTTATTTGTTTTTAAATTTATAATTTTAATGTTTTATATAGTGGTCATTTTAGTTATTTAAATATAGTTATAATAAAACATTTAATGTATAAATATAAAATAGTTAAATAATAAAATATATAGTTTAATTGTTTTATATTTTTTGTTTTTACTAAAAATGCAAGAGATAGTTTTATTTGAGATTAAAATTTTCTTTATTTAAGTGTATTTTTTATTTATTTTACAAAGTCGGATGCTATTTATATTCAAAAAAGATAGGAGAGTTGAGCTCCATTGTTACATGGTAGAGAAGATGAGAAGTAGAGCAGGGGGAAACTACATTAAGAACAAAATCCCTTCTGCTTCCATCGTTTTTAACAAAATGAAAAACTGAACATGTATAAACTCGAACAAACTGAAATAGTAAAAAACAACATTTGCACTTCATGCTTAATCAATATTTATGTGATGGATTTGGCGAGCAGTGGATTCTTCAGGCTTGACTTATGCATCCATAGTTCTTGCATTTGCTGAGCTGGTACTTGGTGCATTATTTTTTTCCAGGATGTACTTCAGGATATCAACAGATTCTTTGATATTCTCACAAGTGTTTGAGAGTTCATTGAAATGGCTCTACAGCGAGGAAACTCAATGAAGGAAGAGATTGAGGTTGACCTCATGCTTTCCCTTAGTAAACTAAGCGTGAGTGTCAATCTTGTCTTCCAAAAGCTTCTGCTGTGCGTGAATTTGCTCCAGCTCCGCCTGGAGATCGGTGCAATGGAAGAAGTCTTCACTTCTGGTCATGATTTGATAGTGGAAAGAAATTTCAGAATGTAGAGCGGGCCTGCAAGATCGTAACTCCAGAGGGCAAGGAACCGGACTGGGGAGAAGGGAGGCGGCTGTGTGTAACACAGAGCTGGGAAATCAGAGTGAAAGAAGGGGGAAATGTGAATATGGGAAGTGAGAGGGATGAAACGGAGAGAGGGGAGCCCTGTATAAATATAAGGGATTGGTCACGAAACCAGGGATGAAGGGAGGCATAGTCACATGTGAAATGAGGCATAAATCACGGAAAGAATGGGAAGATGGCAGGAGCACATGTGTGGAGGGGCGACATCTGAGAGAGAGAGATATAAATCAGAGATATAGAGGCAGTGGAATCCTCTGCAGAGGATTCAGAGGAGATTTTAGGAGATACGATGGATAAAACAGTCAATAGATTGGGACAAATACCTAAAGAGAGAGATACGATGGCACTGTACACCTTTGCAGTAAATCTATGATCGGATTTGTTTCTGATCATGGCAAGTAGTAGTAAGATTCGGAGGCGGTGCATCTCAGAAAGCCAATGGGAAGAAAGCAGGCTCTGCTAGCATGCGAATCCACCTCCTTATTGAGAGAGCGGAGAACATGGTAGAACGGGTCTCTTTCATCTGGCTGGAAAGGATTCGACATCGACTGATAGATTGCTGCAGGATCACATTGGAGGCATTCCGGTTTTGTATCATTAAACTAATTATGATTGCCGAATCTCCTATGATCGTAGCTGTGTGTATGCCAAGTCTTTGAAGCTGAAGAAAGCCTTGATAGAGAGCGAGTGCTTCAGCCCTGTTATTAGATAGATTGCCTAGTCCCCACTCGTAATCATGAAAGATATCACCATTAGCATTACAGATGATTCCTCCAGCCCCAGCCATTCCTGGGTTAGAATTGGAGGCACCGTAAAAAAATAGGTAATGTGTGTTGCAATTTCTGAGCCAAAGAGAGAACTCCTCATCTTTCATTCTAATCTTCCAGCTACACCTGGTGTTGTTACTGCTATTGGCATTAACCTTGCTGCTACCAATGTTGTTTCGTTCCAGCAAATATCCAATGTAGTTCCTTTCCTCAGCATAGAGATCAACTGTGGCAAGCTTCCCTTGGTTTTTAGTGGACATTGCTTCTAAGGTGAGGCTCTAGGTCTTATTATATAACTTTATAATGCTGGTTTCTTTGTCCTTAAAGATCATGTGATTGCGCGCTAGCCATATGTTCCACAAGAGAGCGTTTGGTAAGGCATTCCATACTCTGCAGGCTAAATTGTTTTTCTTTTGTTGCCATGGATAAGTTCTTTTCCAGGTTTGCAGGACTTCACCAACACTGGTGTTTGGAGCCTAGGGGAGGTTGGTGTGTCGAGAAGCTTCTTTCCAACAAGAAATGGAAAAGGGGTAATCTATGAAAAGGTGTTGACTGGTTTCTTCATTTTCTTGACAATTTGGGCAGCGGGATGGCCCAATTGTCCCATATTTTTTAAGATTCTCAGATGTGAGGACTTTTCCTTTTAGCAGGATCCAAATAAAGAATTTTATTTTTGGGAGAGTCTCTACTTTCCAAACTAGTTTCCACTGCGCCCAAATGGGCATGGAGAAAACATTTCTGCAGATCTGTTGATAAGCGGCTTTGACTGAATAGCTGGTACCTGTGGGATCCCAATGAAAGCCATCATCACTGTTGCGTTTGGTGGGAGAAATGCCATGAAGATGGGCTTGAATATTGTTGAAGCTTTCTTCCATTTCAATGGGAATATGTGGGAAGATCCATCCTTTCCAAGACTGAGATTGGGCATCCCACTGAGATATCTGATCCAAGGTATGAATCCCCATGTTATTAAGAAAGAATAAAATCTGCTGAGTGCCCAGTCTACTACTCATAGGTTGCTGTCCCATTATCTTGTCATCTCTGATTCTAATCTGGCTACCACCATTGGGAATCTTGGAGATATTTTGAACTAGGAGGGGAATTGTCTTCTTGCACAGCCCCCAGATTTTTGAGCAGGCTCTGTGAGGAATCTCATGGTCCAAAATTTGCTACCTTGTTGAGTTGAGATATTTGATTTCTAACACTGTTTTCCACCAAGCAGGCTTTCCATTGATGAGTCTCCAAATGATCTTGCCACCAAAAGCCAAGTTTAACAGTTTTGGCGATCTAATTCCTAGCCCTCATTCTTGAGATTGAATGACCTGTTTCCAATTTACAAGATTATATTTCTTCTTATCATTTTCTCCCCCTTGCCATAGAAAATGTCAGAGGATGGCATCAAATTTGTGTTGGAAACTAGCTGGGGCATGTAGGAGCGAAAAGAGGTATAAAGGTAAGGAGGAGAGACCAGATTTAAGAAGGATTAGGCGTCCTGCTGGGTTAAGCCAAGAGGTGCCCCATTGTTGCACCTTTCTTTTCATTTTTTCAATTATAGTGTCCCAGACAGAATCTTTCAGATTGCCAGCACTCACTGGCATACCTAGGTAAGAAAAGTGCCCCCAATCCAACTTGTAAGGAACTCCAAACGTGCTAGCTATGTTATGCAAAGTTTGGGAAGTAGTATTCCAGCCATAAATGCAGCTCTTGAGATAATTGACCATACCTCCGGAGTAGTTCATGTATTTGTCTAAGAGAGTTTTAAAACGATGAGCTATTATGTTGGAGGCTCCTCCCATTAAAAAAGTGTTGTCAGCAAATTGAGAATGGTTTATGTTCTTGACTCCATTTCCAAATTTGATCCCAGTAATGAGTCCCATGCGACAATTGTAATCCAGGGCCCTGCTAAATGATTCACCCATCAAGATGAACAAGTAGGGAGAGAGCGGACAACCTTGTCTTAGGCCTCAGGTCAACTAGAAGGAAGGTCATAGTCTACCATTAATGAGAGGGGAGATCCAGGGCCCAGTAATGCAGGCTTTGAAAAGCTCAATGAAGGATATGGCAAATCCCAAATTTTCCAAAACAACAAAAAGGAAAGAGTGCCTGACTCAGTCAAAGGAATTGGCTAAGTCCAATTTTAGAATGAAGCCTTTTTCGCTTCTAGCTTGGCTGGAGTGGATGGTCTCTTGGACAAGGAGGATGGAAGCAGAGATTTGTCTGTTGGCCAAGAAGCCTCCTTGATTTTTAGAAATGAGAGAGGGGAGGAGAGGTTTGAGGTGCGAGGCAAGGATTTTGGTCATAATTTTATAAGAAGAGCTGCACAGAGAGATGGGCCGGAAGCGAGATAAGGATGAGGATCGATTCTCTTTGGGAATAAGGGTAAGGTGGGTGGCATTGGTGTATCCTCCAATTTTGCATTTGTGCTGTGCCCATCTTATCATTTTGACTAGATATTTTTTAATTGTTCCCTAATGAGTTCTATAGAAAAAAATGGGGAAACCATCTAGTCCCGGGGCTTTGTCTAGCTGGAGCGACCATTTGACACTTTGAATTTCATCTTCATCAATTTCTTTTGTTAATTTTGCATTGATTTCCTCACTGATACCTGTGGGCAAATGCTGAAGAATATCTTAGTAGTCTTCTGTTGCTTTCATCTCAGCCAAAAGAACGCTGTAATAATCTGAAGCAGTCTGCTTAATGGCATCTTGAGTAGTTTGGGGTTGACTGTTCTCATCGATGATGGTGGTAACATTATTCCTAATTTTTCTGATTGTGGCCTGCTTGTGGAAGAAGGAAGAGTTTTTATCCCCTCCTTGCAGCCAAAGCTGTCTCGATTTTATTCTCCATTTTTGTTCTTCTTATTTATTGTTTCGATAAAGCTGGAAATAAAGATCGCCCTCTTGTGCTTTGTATTCCTGGGAGAGCCCATGTTCTTCTATTTTTCTATGGACCCTTTCTAACTTTTTTATTTTATTTCTGTTTTAGCATTCTTTGGTTCTTTGTAGTAACACTTTGCCCATTCCTTTAGGGCACATTTGGTCCTCTTCAACTTTCTTTCCCAAATGTATCCCAGTGATCCTTCTATATGCTGGTGCCATGTGATGTTGACAATCTGGCCTACCATCGGATTGCTGCTCAGAAGAGAACTGTATTTAAATGGGATTGGCCCCAATGGGCAGTGCGCCTCAAGAATAAGACTTGTAGGATAGTGATCGGACGCCAAGTAGGGGAGCACAACAATGTAAGCAGTGGAGAATGTTGAGAGAAGAGAGACATTTATCATGATCCTGTCTAACCGCTCCATTATATTATCCTTGCCCAGCCGGCGGTTGTTCCAAGTGAATCTGCAATTTTTTGGCACAACATCATTTAAATCATGTTCCTCCATAATGATTTCAAGCTTTGTTCTATAGGGATCATGGGTAAAAGTGCCTCCTCTCTTTTCATTGGAGTGGAGTATGAGATTGAGATCTCCACCGAGAATAATATTACTGTTATATTCATCATCTATATCTGTTTTGAGAGAGGTCCAGCATTGCTCCTTGTCTCTGAAGTGATTAGGTGCATAGATATTATAAATGACAATCTTCTTGTTATCTGCTTGGTTCTCTAAATTGATTTTAATCCAATACTAATTGATTATATTGGATACACAAGTCCATGTACTTTGGTTCCAAATGGTGGCTATTCCACTGGAGGCTCCCCTTGATTTACAAATGCAGCCTTCATACTGCTTGAACTGTGCAATAATTCTGTTCATTTCTTGCTGACCTTGTTTTGTTTCTTGAAGCATTAAGATTCCTGGTTTCTCATGGTCTATCAGATCTTTCAGAGTAGCAATTTTAGAGGGGTGCCCTAATCCCATGCTATTCCAGGATAGGACCTTCATCATTGAGAAGGGGGTATACGGAGAGTTTCTCGCCCTCCCTGCTCCTTATGTGCTGATTATTTGTTATTTTGCCCCATAATATAGGTTTCGATGGGGTTTTGTGTACCCATAACTATGTCGTTTTTGCATTTTCATCCCTCTGTTGCTTTATGGATTTTCTACCAGGCCCATGTTTTTTTATGCATTTCCAGATTTACACCGTGCTCTTTGGAAGAGCTCCTAGTTGTTTGAGGAGGGGGAGGGTTATGAGAGGAAGAAGGGGATGTTTGCGAAATTGGTATGGGGATGGGGGAGTCATTTTCAAGGGGGTTGGGGATGGGAGGGTCAGATTCAGGGAGGGAAAGGGTGCCAAATGGGTTGGATGATTCCAAGGGAGTCTCAAAGAGATGAGCGACAATAGAAGTGTTAAGAAGAGGATCAAGGGATGAGGTGGAGGGGTTGGATGAACGATTGGATGTGGGCGGAGCAGTTTTAGGGTTTGTCTTAGAGACTGGAGCAGTCTTCTTTTTTTTGACAGTTTCCCATTGTTCATCTTGAGACGCATTTTCAACATCAACTAATTTAGAGCAGCGATTGGAAAAGTGGCCGTATTCGTGAGATACCTTGCATTTAAATGGGATTTTCTTGTAATCCAGTTGTTGAATGTGAGTCCAATCATCCACTTTGAGTTTGATTGCTTCCGGAAGACCCTTATCAAGATCAACTTCAACACAAATGCGCACATAGGCTTGCATGTTGTCCTTAGGTTCACTACGATCAATAAAATTCCCAACAACATTATCGATGGCTTGAACTGATTCATCTCCCCAGCAATGGAGAGGGAGATGCGGGAGCTGGACCCAGACCGGGACTGCATTAGGGACATCAAGCTCGAGATCGAAGCCAGGGGTCCATTTATTTAGATATAGTCCTCTGGAGTCCATGAAGTAAAGTCTGTTTCTGAATATTAGATCCTTGTCTTCTCTTGATTCAAAGTGAAAGGTGAAATATCCTTTCCCACCAAAATGAATAGCTATTTTGCCGCTTATTTTATCAGCCCAGTTTCACTCGATCCACCTTTTCACTGTCTTCGGGGAAGGCCGCAGGCCAGTGAATTTCCGTATGAGGCCTCGGTCAGCCAAAGAAAGGGCTTGCATACGAGGAAGAGAAGGGGGGAGAACAAATTCTTGCAGTCCATCCAAATTCTTTACAAATTTTGAAATTGCAGGGCGAGGTCGCTGGGGTGGAAGAGATTGTACCAAGGCAGAGAAAGCTACACAGGCAGCAGCCGCCTCCAGGCTTGCGTACGGAAGGGCCATGGCGGACGAAGCCGAAGTAAAATCGATGGCAAGTGCAGGCTCAGAGAGCGACACGACCTAACAACGTGTTTCCCCGAATCCTTACTTGATTTAAGTGTATTTTTAGAATAGATAAATAAATACAATATTTTAAAAAACTTCTAAATCAATTCTACATACTGCAAATTTGAAGTTACTCGTTCAAAAGCTTGACTTGGCTATTGAAGTAATCTAAATGGAAGCAAAGCTAATGGTAAAAGTTAACCTTTCTTACCTTATCCTTTATTACTAAATAGATTTAGCTAACCTTTCTAATTACCTTAACATTTCTAGAGTCATATCATACCTTATCCTTTATTGCAAGTACTTTTCTAATGCAAAGTCTGGTTTGGTGAACTCCACATAGACACACTGCCATAAACCAAAATTTGCAGGAGGGTTAGACTATTAGTTTCCTACAACGAGTCGGCTGGTGCGGAAAAGGGCCTAAGAGTTGTCAATTATCCTACACCGCAGATCAATGAGTTGGAGAATGGACCAACGCGTGGGCTATTTTCCAGCTTCTCGTTCATCCAATAACATACGTTGCCGAATTTGAGAATGAAATCCGTCAAATTTGCACAGCCTGGTTACCACATGCAACTTTTCCCACTTTTGGGCATAGAATATGGGGAATTCACAAATTCTCTTAGCATAGGTATCGAATATAGATTATGCCTTCTATGGTTAATTTCTCTGTAATAAACCAATTATATAGGATATTACTTTTTGTTCATGGGGGATTTTGATGTTACACTGAAATCGTTATGTTGATTGTCGATTCGATGTTTAATTGTTGTAAGTTATCTTTGCTTAACCTCAACGAGCTTAGTAATATGGATATGAATGTTAATATGAGTATGGATATCGACGTTAACAATAATATCAAGGATAATGGAAACTATTTATTAAAAATCCATATAACCGTGGGTTGGCTAAATGTATTCTTATGAGGTTTTTACATATAAAAAATGATTTTGGTATATTTCCATTCCTGGGTTCAACAAGTTTGATGGTCTACCTCAATATTGTACTCTAAAATGGATATTGAAAACCCAGTAACAATATACTCTTAACATATCGATATTTAATTGGTGCGTATTACCTTTGCTTGACCTCAATGAGCTCAATATTTTATGTGAATTGTTTTCCACGAGAATTCTGATCAAATGGATCCCACACCCGCAACAGTTAGTCCTCTTAAAACACCTGGCTCAACGGAACCCTCCACATTACTTCATCCATGTACTTTTAACAACGCGGGATTGACTATGATTATCTAGACTTCTCCATCAACGCGTACACATCTATTATTCCTCTGTTCTTTGTATCTCAAACTTGATTTATATTTGCCTTTAATTACGACGTTAGTCCTCGCATGAACTTTGGTTCTTCAATTTTCTCTATATTCTGTCTTGTTCGAAAAGCACTGGGACTTCACACAAAAACTGAAAGGTAATCAATACTTGTGGAAGAATCGTAGCGAATATTTTGTTGTTTACGCATAGTGCTGGCAGTTTTTCTCTAGGCTGCCAGTCACTTTACAAATGGGAAATTGAGGAAAATAGCGAAGATTTTCTACCTCTGGTTTTCGCGCGAAAATGTCTCACACAAGCGCGAATTTTTTTGCACAGGTTAGCGTTGAATGCGCGAAATAAGGCGTGTCTGTCTGAGTGAAATGCATGCAAGTTTCCTGCAAAAGAATTTCCTAAGTTTCTGAACTTCATAATTTCACTGAGGGTGAATGAGCAGAGAAGAAAAGAAGTGGAGTTGTCCAAGAAACACTCCAGGGTAGAGAAAAGGTCCCTGCAAAAAGCGTAACCACATTAACTAAAAAAAATTAAAGCTAGTGGAGTGGCCAATCCTGTGGTGGTGGTTTTGGTGCACAACTGTACAAATCCACAATTTCTTAAGAGAAGTGGTTGCTGCCTCTAAGCTTTGGTCACAGGTAGATAAACAAAAGAGTTAGTAGGTTAGTGAACATGCTATAAAACATTAAACACACTAACTAATGAGATAGTATGCATATGTAGATAGAAAACAAGACTAAACTAAACAAAAACATGAAAGCTCATAAAGAGTCAAACACAACAATAATACTAATGGTGGCATCAATGTCCCCTCTTATTGCTTGATGTTAGGAAGAAAGATACTATGTTTAGACACTTGCCAAGGGGCCCTTAGAACTATGGAGTTCTAAAACCCGATGCAAGGAAGTTTTTACCTTCTAGCTGCTTGGTGCAAGGTCTCTCTCTCTCTACTCCAAAGGATTGAAGTTGTTGGATGGCCAACAATCAAATCCCATCTCTACTTCTGCTCTGGATTGCACACTGCTGGATTGCTTCAAAGAAATTTTGGCTGACATAACAATGTGCTCTCCCTTTGTTCATCTCTTGGTGGCCTTTTATAGATGAATTCAAATTCTCCTTCCCTCCCTTGGTACATTGATGGATGGTGACCCAAGAGAGGGGGTTGATTCCATTGTGTGCCACTTGATTCCTTTGTGTGCTCCCTTGAGGTCCCAAGGAGGCTTAGGTGGCTGTCCTTGAGCGGCCTCAAGTGTGGGATCATTTTCTTGGAGTGTGCCTTATGGTCCCAAAAAGTGACTTTCGCCACTCTCAGGTGTGGATTTTTGAGGGAAAGCTGCGCAAGGGTGTGCTTATCGAAGAAAAATGTGCATAAAGGCCCATTTTTCCAGTGTCTTGATTGTGCAATTTGATTTTTCCTCTAGACCTTAGATATTTTTAAAAATTTTCAGATTCTCTAATGTGCCTTAGCCCTCTAAATCCTTATGCTTGACATTTAATAAAGTCATCTTTTCTTGTCCGATTTTCTAGTGATAACAACTATTTTTATATATACATCTCAAACACAAATTGATGAATGAACATAAATGAAAGGAATCTCTCATTTGTTTATATAAGAGGTAAAATCATATTCAATGTTGAGACATGTGTTTGATTTCATTCTTGAACGGGATGAGTAAAATCATGGTTTGAGTATATTATTTTGAGTGCGAACAACGTTTAGAATTTCAGGTGTTTAGGTTGAATTTTTCTTCTTAATTCCATGATTTTGTAAGTGGTTATAGATTTCTTACATATACATGTTGTTTTAAATTTGTGTTATCTCAATATTTGGTGTAATTGTTGTTCTTATTTTACTAAAAGGTACATATGGATGGAAATGTAGATGGATCAAGGGATAATTTACAATATGAGATTGTTGTTGGTGAAGGGAATTTTGTCATTGGCATAGTTAGGTGGCTAAGATATACTACACTGTGAAATTTTAACCATGAACTTGTGGATGATGAAGTCATCAAATATCCTTTTGGGTTCGTTGGTAGTAAAGGGCACCTTTTAAATCCAAATCAAGATAAAACTTAGTTATTACAACAACAATTGTAGATATTAGGAGGAAACTAGAAACACTCGAAATTGAAACATTTTGATCACGTGAAATGGAAAAGGCTCCAAATGTTGGAAGCATGAAGAGAACGTGGAGGAACCTATTCGTAAAAAACCAATACTTGAAAGTGTTTCAAATTTTACATAACGATGCATATTTGTTAATCCTGTTGTATTGGCATCTTGGGAAAAGAAAGTGAATAGTTTAATGGAACAATTTTTTGGGGAGAAACTTAGTCTCCAAATACCTTTAAAAAAGGGAAAACCTCAAATAATGATCCTATGTAAAATCATGGTGTTACTTATGAAAGAGGGGAATATCATTTGCAACTCAAATAATTATGTACTTTGGAAATTCTCATATGAAATCAACAACTCATCAGTGTAACATTTTAGCAGTGGGAAACAATCCAAATACTTCATGTAACGAAGTAATATAAACGATAATGGTTGGATATTGGTTTGATATTGAGTAGGAAATAAAAATCATAAATGATTTCAACAAGACATGAGAGCTTGATTTGTTCAAGGTGGTGGATTAAACACTTGTAGAATATGAGGAAAAGAAAAAATTAAAGGTGGAATATAAATAATGTAGTAAATTGTTTTCTTTAGTGCCAAGTAGTGGTGATATCGCCAATTCTTTAAATGAACACATGAAATCAAAGAAGCAAATTACTTCTACATATGAGGTTTTGCAAAATACAAGTAGGTTGAGGACTGACATAGTAGAGAGACCTAAGAAGCCTACCATTTAAAAGTCCCAATACATTTTGACCAAATTCTTGGTCCCATCATCACTATTCCCATTACATGGGGGTTCTATATGTGAAAATGATTTTACTAGGTGTGTTAATTATGTACATTTTAATTTTAATTTGAATTTGCACCTTATTTTATTATGCCAGAAGCATTTTATTTATGAGGTTGGGTGGGAAAACACTGTTCAGCTCACCCAATCAGAGAGCTTTATTTTCGCCCTTCAAACTAATAAAAAATTGACACCTAACCTTTAATTCTTTGTCCTTCCTGTTTGTAACTGGTAGGTTATGTCCTTTGAGTTCTTATAGACTACGTCCTACAACAAAAAAAATGCTATCTATTCAGACCAATGTAAATCTGCCCCTCATTCATGTGCTCCCTGTAACTCTGTCTTCATACCATCTCCTTGATTATGAAAACTCTCTTAATCCTCTACCTCGAATTCCAACACTTATCACAAAGGCGGTTACAACAACCCCGTTCACATAAATCTTGATTCCTCAGTCTACTGGGTAGCTCGGTTAACAACTCCTCTCCCAACAACGTAGATTCCATAAAGACTATCCCTTCAAACGTTATCAATGATAACGTTGCCTCTTCCTCCTCTTTAGCTCGGACCATTTCTCACCATAAATCTCATTCGAACATTGCAATCTCTTCTAATCCCTCCAATTCCAATAAAAAATCATTAAAATCCAACCCTCAAAATGTTTGCAATTTCTAGAAAAGTGTGTTGAGTATAAACCCTAATTTAAACAACATACCCCTCAATTTAATTGACAATCATTTTAATAATAAAAACTAATCTGATATGCAGAACAATTAAAACTCTTTAATTATTAATAAGGCACTGACAAGAGTTATTTCTATTGTCTTCAACTAATCGAGATTTTTTTCAACTAATTGATGTACCTTCTTTGGTTTCAAGCATTGATACAACACTTTTCAATGGCCTTTGTAGCAAGTTTTCGCTAACAGGTTAACCCCAATGTAATGTTGACTAGTTAGCTGGATAGCAACGCTTAAAAATTAGGAGGTTTTCGAAGTTCTAAGGCTTATCTCTATCCAAAGTGTTTAGAATAAAACTAGTTGTTATAGACAACTTCAGTATAAAGGACCTTCGTCGCTCCTACGTCCCTCCACGTAGAGCCATAATATTTATCTTGAAAATTCATTATATTTTTCTCAGCGAGGAGATAGAGGTGCTCAACCATTTAAAGGGTTCTTGGATATGTCTGGCGTATTCACATAATTTGTTTTTTATTTTTCTTTTGAATGAGTGAATATTAGATTTTTTGAATAATAACATTTACTATTCAAATTATTGTTATTTCAATTATCTATAACAATTTATTATATTTTGAAATTACAATTTTTGGTAATTAAAATTATAAATTTTATTTTATTTTTTATAAACTTTCACCAACATATATGTTTATTTTTGTCTCCTTTAATTTTTTGTATTGCATTGAAATAATCATAGAATTGGATAAAATAATAATGTAAGTGTTGGACATAAAGCTAAGATAATTGAATGATGATAAAGGACAATGTGCATTAATTCTCAGAAAGGCCAAACCTCAGATGACCAACATTTCTAAAAATTAATTATATGTCATTAAAAAGCTAAGAAAGAATGATAACATCATTGTTTTAAGATTAGAAAAAGGGGGCGCCACTGTGATCCTTAATAGGGACAAATACATTGAAAAAATGAAAGAACATCTTAATTGTGGAAGTTACAAAAAGCTGGATAAAAACCCGATTTCAAAAATCCTTAAAGAAGTTAAGAAGATGATTCAAGATTCCAATATTGATGATAGATTGAAAAAGAATCTCTTCCCATCTGCTGAAATAACTCCTAGGATCTATGGTGTCCCGAAGATTCATTAAAAGGATGTTCCCCTTCGACCTATCATTAACACAATTGGCTTCCCCACCTATAATTTAGCAAAATATGTTTCTAGTAAATTAAGCCCCTTGGTTGGCCATGCCAACTCCTTCATTAAAGATTCATATGATTTTTTCGAACTCATCAAGGATGAAAAATTAGATAGAAGTGATATAATCTCTAGCTTTGATGTTGTTTCGCTATTCACCAAGAATCCATTAGATGAAACTATCAAATTTCTTTTTGAAGTGACTACCCCTGACACTGCTAAGCTTGCAGAAGTATGTCTCTTCTCTACATTCTTTAGCTTTCAAGGAGAATTCTATGAACAAACAACAGGAGTTGCAATGGTTTCCCCCCTTCCCCCTATTGTAGCTAATATATAATGGAGAATTTTGAACAACATGCTATTAACTCCTACCCAATGAAATCCAAAAGATGGAAAAATATTTGTTGATGATACAAATGTTAATTGGCAACATGGAAAATATGAGCTTATGAAATTTGTTGATCATCTTAATAGCATTTCTGAATACATTAAATTCACCATGGAGCTAGAGGATGACGATTGCATTCCTTTCCTCGATGTATTCATTACTATAATTTTTTTTTTTAGGAAAAAGACTCACACTGACAATTATCTTCATGCAAATTCCCTTCATTACCCAGCTTAGAAGTTTTGGGTTCTAAACACCTTGGTTTTAAGGGTTGTTAGGATATCATATAAGGATCACTTGGAGCAATAACTATGTTATCTCATAAGAGTTTTAAAAGGACTTGGTTACAAGGAAAAAGACATGTCTAAGGTCGTTAAGAAAGCTAGAGAAAAAACAAACAACTCCCTAATAACTAATTGTTCTCAACCTTCCATTAAAAGAGCTCACCTTCCTTATATCCAAGGTGTCACTGACAAGATTTCCAAGATTCTTAGAAGAAGAAAAATCGGCTCAGTGTTCCAGCCATTTGTAATAGTTAGACATAAAATGAAATTGGTAAAGGATATCATTGCTTAAAAGCAGTTACAAAGTGTCTACAAGAACAATTTTTCCTATGGAAAATGTTATATAGGCGAAACTGGAAGATCTTTCAAAACAAGAATTAAAGATCATTGTGTTGACATCATAAATCGAATATCTCGCACATCTGCCCTTGCAGAGCATGCTTTACACACTAAACATCACATCTGCATGGAGGATGCCACTATCGTCGCCAAGGAAGATCACTATTTTAGGAGACGACTCAGAGAAGCTTTGGAGATTCTAAAGCATCCTAATAACCTTAATCGAGATGGAGGTCTAGACGTTAGTAGAAGTTAGCTTTCGGTTCTATCCTAACTTTAAAATGGTTTGTCGCTCCCTCTTACGTTACTTTTTCTATTTTAATGATAAATTATTTTTCATATAACCAATTAGTTGATTAATAATTAATTAATTAATAATTAATAATTAATTTACCTTTTTGGTTTTGTATTATTTTTCATCATAATTTTTGTTTTAGTTTTCCTTATTGTTTTCTTCCACTATTAATTTAAACAAATTAATTAATTAATTAATTTTGATTAACCTACTTGTTTATTAATAGTATTAACCCTTAAAAAATAAATTTGTTCGCATCATTTGTTCCTTAGGTCTCAATTTAATTAATTAATTAACATTGATTAAATTATTAATAATTATAATTTTATAATATCATATTTTATTTTTATTTATGTTTCTTTTTGTCGACATTTTTTTTTTTTTACTATTTATTTATTCCATCTGCCCATCCTTTCTCTCATCAAGATTCCTCCTCATGATGGTCCTATTTTGGATTTGAAACATTGAGAAAAAAATGAACACTGTGGAAAAATCTCCAGATACCTATTCTTCAAATTCTATTTACCACAGAAATTTACAAACAAGAATATAAAATATACATGCTAGTGTTGTAATTGATAATTTGTTTTGTTTGGTTAAACCTTATTATTTTCTAATATAGTGTTGGATTGATATTCAAAGACATGGTTAAGTTTTGGAGAGGTTGGTGCCTTTGGAATCCACACCTTTAAGAAATTTATCTACTGTTGCTAAAGAGGTAAATCAAATGTATGAAAAAAAAACACGTTACAAGTTCTTTACTCTTTTTCATTGTATCTCATTGTCGAAATAACTGCCTTGCTCATTGCATTCCATATTCCCCAATCCTCCTATCAGCGTTCCTTTGCACCTCTCGGTGCAATTGCTAGTTTATTATATTATTTGAAAGTCATTCAATTTTTAATGTATTTCCCATGTTATTCTTGGTCATTTATGTCCCTTGATATTACAATGTTGGGGTTATTGGGATACATACATTGATAGAAATGGAGAGAGATTAGATAAAAAGGTCCTAATGGATGATCAACGAGGTGGGAAATTATGGGCCATAGTGAAGCATACAAAGAGGACACTACATTATTATATTATTTAATGTCTTATTGATGGAATGTACATGCATATTCATTGCCAGAGGGATTCTAAAATATGAATCCCTTTTGATTCATTGGCGTGCAAATTTTGTACATTGATTCTTGAATGTGATTACTTTAGGATGCATTTGTATCATGACTCAAGGAGCAATATTAAAAGGCATGGGAGAGATACATGCAAAGGGAGAATATTGGACCTTTTGACTCAAACTAAACTCAAAATTGTTGCATTAGCAACAAATGCTAACCATATATGAATAATTCAAGCTCTTTGGTGGGAGAGGATGAAGGTTTCTAAATCGTCTATAAGAATGAGGTCCCTAAAGGAAAAATGGTTTGAATCTATAAAAGGGAAGGATGTCTTTAGGTTTTGTAAGGACGCATGTGAGGCTCGTAAGTAAGGAAAAATGTAGGATAAAGATGTAGATTTGGAAAATTTCTAAGACATTTTTCACAATTTGATGCATCCAAATATAAGGAGAAGGTCAAGTAAACCCACTAAATGCATCTATGAGATGATTAAGTTGTAGGGAAGTCCTAGATTACATAGCTTTATTAGTTTGAATATGGATAAATCTTCAATATGTACCATTTTAAGGCAAGTTAGAAAGTCATTGGTGGATCCTAAGGGAGCACAAGTACATTTTTGAGGAAATTGGAAAAGTTTATGCTTCATATAAAGACAAATATGATATAAAAGACCCAATTCATGCATTGTGAGCATTGAAGATATAACCATTATGAAAAAATGTGCTAAGTCATAGGAAAAAGTGATATAATGGTTGGATTTTGTGGTAAGAAATAAGAACACAAGTTCCAATCACATTTCTTGGTGACATTTGGTGAGGGCATTGCAAGATGTGAGATTATTATAAACACTTTTAATAACTATGTGATTGGCCCTTATTTATGTGTTATTATTGAAAACCCTTTACATGACAAGCTTTATCGTTTGGTTGTGGTTTTTCATCCAATGTGTAATAGCTTTGATGCAAATTTTTTTTCATCAATGAAGGGAAAAATGAAAGACTCATGGAAGAAACATGCTGAATTTTTTTTTGGACCTGTTGTTGGTTATTCATTGGATGGAGACAATAGGAGAAGACAACTTATGTTCAAGGATTATTCTTCAACAATAGGCATTAGATTTTAAATTCCTTGGCAAGCATGGAGACTAACTATATTATATGATGGTTACAAAGTAATGGGACTTCAATACCAAGATTACATGATCCACAAAGGCAAAAAGTTAATGAATCCCTTGTTTAGCGTTAGACAAGATCTGATTGTTGGAGAAGAGTTAATTAATTTTAACCATGTTAGAATGGTTTATAATACGTTTAAAATGGATGATCACAAGTTTAAATATGAAGACACAGGGACGATTGATCGACAACATTGATGATTCAACATAATACATTGCTTCAAGGCATATTAAGAGGTGTTTGAAATAGATGAGAAATGCAACAAGTGGTAAGATAGAGAGGACATTAGGTACACATATTTGTTTAATAGTTGTTGTTAACTATGTTGCTATTTTCTATCTCATAGTTTCTCTCTTTGGGAAAGAGTACAAAATGCTTCAAGAGTTCATCAAATTTTCATGTTATGTTTATGTTCGGTACAAAAATAATGTCATACTAATATCAACATAAATTTCATCGCTAGAGAGGCATATCAAGATGTGTAAATTTCTTGCCACTTTACAGTTTTATTGATGAGATTGTTTTGAGATCAATATTTTTACTTGTCATATTTGTTGCCCCTCACTATAAAAAATGTATGTGAAAAATTATTTAAAAAATTTGGTGGAAGGGTCGGAGTTCAATATAGGGCCTATGCTATCACTGACTTACTTCATGCCATTGGAACTCTTAATAAAGTTGTTGAAGAAGAATCAAATCCTGAAGGGCTTTGTTTTAATAGACCTCATAAGAAACAAACAAGAATTTGGAATACATTGCAACAAAAAATGAATAACGACAATGAAATTTTGTCATAATATGATTCAATATATACAAATTATAAAACTATAAAATCCCCCATGATAGAATTGGAGGATGCACATCACATTTTATCAAAATTTGGCATGAAACCAAAAATAGATGCACAATGTTCTTAGTGGTTTAAACCATGGATATTAGAGGATAATAATTTTCCAACATTCCAAGTTGTGGATGAAGTAGTTGATGATTCTCCACTAGGTCATTCCAAGTATATATTCCAAACGATGTCCTCAATGGTACTCAATGATAGTGAATTTCATACAATGGAAAGTGAGTGGTGGCATGAATTGGATGAAATATTATATTACATTAATGAGAATGCAAACATAACCACCAAACTCATGGTGGTGCATGATGACAAGGATATGTATACATATTGTTTGATTAGTCACCTGAATGGAAATCTAACATTTTCCAAAGATAGGTTGACTAAAGTGAAAAATAGGGTATACTTTAGGAAAGAAAATAGGGCCCAAAAAAAGGATGTTTCAATTGATTTTGGAATTGTTTCGGATTGTATAGTGTTCTTTGAGGGTGATTCTATACCTATCCATGAACATGCTACAAGAAAGGTGTTTCCAAAAGTACAAAACATGGTGTTTCTTTTTGGATTTGGTACATTGGAAGAGTTCAAACAATAAGAAAGAAGGATGGTAATAGGGTGCTTGATTACCATAAATACAACAACCTTTTGGATATACCAAATGGAGTTGAGATTCAACTTTGTTGGAACAATAAAATAAAGGGGAAACACATGTACGAGTATGACTTGAAAAATCAATTTTCATACAACTTGAAGTTGTTATAGCAGTGGCCAACTTATCACACAATATCAAGAACCACACATACACATTAGAAAATGTAATTATAAAAATTTTGAAGCTTTTGTCAAAAATATAAATAGGGTGGAGTTTTTACATAGTTTTCAAAACATTCTATTACTTTTTTCCTTTTTATTGCTATCTTTGATTATTTGTAAAGTATTCTTGGTTGTATTATTGGTGATTTGTTTGCAATTGTTTGATGTTCACTTTATATTTTTTGGCCTCAAGTGTGTTGGATGGTTCAAATGGTGAATAGTTGGGATAAATCGACATGTAGTTATTGGGCTTTGGATATTTATTATTATTTTCTTGAAAAGTGTCTCTTGAGGGTTCTTGAAATTTTTGTAATAGCTTCAAAATGGGAACTTGTACCCTTGGAATATAAAACTATAAGAATTTTAATTGTCTTAATTAATCATATTTAAGTGTCTAACTTCTTTTAGGTTGTGTAATTTTTTTGGATAATATAGTCATGCTTTATGATAGAGTGAAAAGAAGGCATCAAACTTATTGAAACTTTTAAGAGGATAAAACAATTTTTTGCATATCACCTATTGGTGGCTATACCCATATTGAAGTTTTTAGACCTTGAAATTTTCTAGTTAAACATTTAATTTGAATATTACTTGATGTGTGTTTCTTGAAAATTGTCTTCTACATCTTTTCTATTTATTTTTACTCATAAAATAACTTACTCAATTTTATTTTTTCTTGCATTTGAAAATTCAAAATTGATATTGAATAATCCCTATATACAAATTCTACTTTGAAATGGAAGAAACTTGAAGCCATACAGTAGAAAATATCTTAGTGTTTCTGAACAATATGTTGCACACTAATAAGTTTAAGTGAAAAACATGGAGCTCATGGAAGAAAAACATGGAGCTCTTATTCATTTAAATTCAAAATTTTTATTTCTAATGATTGGAGAAGAAATTGTGAAGACATTAATTTAATATGGGAGGAGCATTGAGATTTTATAGCGGGTTTTTAGAAATACAAGTTTTCAACATTTAAAAGGAAAACAAATATTAAATTTAATATACATTTAATATTTTGTATTATATTTTGTGAATCTGAAGATATGTTCACATTAAATAAATAATTTATGACTTAATATTTATATAGTGAGAAAATTTTTACTGGGTCTCACCTAAGGTAACAATTGAATTTCATTAATAATGTGAGCGATAATGAGAATTCATTTAAATGAAATATGTATTACATTTAGTCAAAATAATTATCATTAATTTCATTCAGGAGGTAACAATTGAATTTCATTAATAATGTGCACAATAATGAGAATTCATTTAAATGAAATATGTATTACATTTAGTCAAAATAATTATCATTAATTTCATTCAAGAAGTTACAAGAACTATAAATAATGTAAAATATTGTTCAAAAATATTTTTGGCAGGTTGGAGGATGATAACTCTGAGGAAGAAGACTTTAACTATTACATCCATCTTATACATGTTGCAAATGGCTTCTTTGATGGATGATATTATAATTCTTTTCTTTTACATTCTTCCATTGTGTTCTATTTTAATTTCAATTTTATGCACTAGTTATTCGTTCTAGAATGATGGCTTGACTTGATTATGCATTTTGAGATAAAAAAACTCGGAATATCCACAGTCTTCATTTTGATCATTCATTATTCTTGAACACATTAAATAATTTTAAATACTTTGGAATACTTGATATTTAGGGTTTTAAAATCATATTTTGAGTTTATTGGTTGCAAGTTTAATCCCATGAATAAGTGACATTTAGGGTTCTGTGCACTGTAAATTCAAAAGCCATAAAAAACATTATTATTAGCCTTTATTTCACTTGTTCACATTGTCTAATGTTTCACACATTACATTACATTTAATAAGTCTCCAATATTTATTATTTGAAATTATTAAATCTAATTGTTATGCAGGTTAAATAATAGTAATACTTGATGTTATGCTATTTAAACCACATAGTTTAATTAGATGTATTTAACACCAGAGTGCTTTAATTTCTCCCTTTTCTTTAATTTTAATTTTTGTTTCTAGCTAACCTTTGTGAATTATGATATATATTAATTTACTTTATTTATCATTAATGAAGTTTTAATTTAATAAGTTTTCATGAGTTATGTACCTACCATCTCTTTTTTCCCAAAAAACATTATTTTATTTAAAATATGCTTTATTCAATAATTTGGCCTATTTATTTGTTTAATTAGAAAATATATTTAATTCACACTATTTTACAATGGTTATTCAATTTTGATTATCATTAGTGAATACCCCCTGTGGTAAAAGGGAGGGCAGTCCTTGTTACCTAGAGTGGGAAGATCTAGGATCCTCAGTGATGTGGTCTTAGGCTGTCCTCAGTTACCGAGAAAATTTGAGCACCAACATCTTTTGGTGTTGTTGTTGGGGAACAAATGTATAGTTTTCATTTTCCTTGGTAACTAATTAAACGATTAGGTTTGTGACCTATTGGAGAAAAAGGTCATAGCATCAAGTGCCATAGAAGCATTTCAAGTGTATATCTTTCTTATTTATTTGTTCACCTGGTAACTCCTTGGTTTATAATTACTAATGGTTATTTATTGGATTGTACCATGTTTTACTCTGGATTTTTCTCAGATTGTAGGGTTTCCAAATGGGTTACCAGATATAGACATATGGGATACACCTACCCCGTTTTCGTGAAGACAAATACAACGATCCAATTGAATACCTGCTCCTATTACATGACTCCCTTCCTAGGATGGGGGTCGAACATGAGGACGTACATATGAAATTATCTATGATTTCGTTGGAAGGTAGAGCTCGATAGTGGTATAGGAAACTCCCTTTCGCAGGTATTTTATCTTTAAAGGATTTCCACAATTCTTTATGTACAATATGCAACTATGTATCTCTCTAATTCACTTGTTGGAATTTTTCGTTGTTTACTAGAAAAACATTGTGATGATTCTCATTCTAGATTTTAGGAAGATGAATCTTATATTAATAATGAAATAATGAGTTGGGAAGATGGTGATTCGAATGAAAAATTCTTACCCTCTCTTGGTTTATCAAATGAATGTTTAGATGGACTAGGTGTAACATACAGTGTTGAATGTTAAGAAAACCTTGAAAAATCTAATAGTTTAACCACCAACGATAAATCCAATTTCTTCTCTTTTGATTCTCCTAAGGGTAGTGTTTATAAAGTTTGTAAAGTAAATGAATGTAAAAAAGAAATTGTACCTAGAGCGGTACCACCATCACACTTTTATGATTACATAGATAAATCATTAGTAGTGGAAGATATTGTTTTATCTAACGAAATGTCATGTGGTGATATGTTTAGTAATTTTGATTCTGTCGTATGTGAGAGTTAGGTCGATTTTTCAAAACAACCCATATATGACACATATGAAGATGACTTATCAATTTCCTCTCACAATCTTGAATTGAATAACGATAAACTTACAAGGATAAATTTACAATCATGTTGTTATTTCAATTCCGTTGATGAAAATGAATATCTTGAACATAATGATTTAACCCATTTAGCATCACTACATGACCATATGGTACAACAGGTTAC
The DNA here is from genome assembly GCA_034641835.2 of Pinus albicaulis. Classification (NCBI taxonomy): domain Eukaryota; kingdom Viridiplantae; phylum Streptophyta; class Pinopsida; order Pinales; family Pinaceae; genus Pinus; species Pinus albicaulis. The sequence continues at coordinate 272,889,748 of CM076581.1, forward strand.
TAATATTTCAAGATTTTCTTCATGAGATGTTCATACAGGCCTACAAGACTTCGTTGAAATGTGGATGAGCACATACTTTGAAAATGTTTCTTCTTGTTTTCAATAAGATTTGAATATATTTCTCGATGTCCAGGTAAGACAATTTCTCCCTTGATTCTTTCAATAGTTAAATATATTATTACTATTGATCAAAATGAAGCCAAGAATCAAGAGGTTTCTCATTGATAAGATTTGTGTCTGGTTACATTGGATTTTCAACTTCTTTGATAATTGTTATTGAGACACACTGTATATAAACCATGTACATATAAATAATTTTTTTTTCACTTATGCTTCTTAAGTTTAGAATGAATAAAGATAAAGTTGTTTTCACCTTGAAGAGTCTTTATGTGATCAAAGTAGAATGGAATACACATATATGAGTCCTTAGTATGAACCATATTAATGAGATTTTTAAATAAATATTTAAAGACTTTGTTTGTATATCATGTTTGAGGGGTAACAATATTTAAAGGGCTCAGATCTCAATTTCTTAGTAATGTCTCCTTCATATTCAACATTCCTCACCACATCTCTCTTTCATACTACTTACACATAAATACTAAGGTACCACATCAAGTCATAAAGGCTAGACCTATAAACATAAGATTAAACTTTCATAAAATACAATTGAAACTTTGGTAGCACTAGTTACATTATAACCATGCATGATACCTTCCCATATCACCATATTATCCTAAGGATAGGGACCTATGTTTTCTTGGGTAGGGCATGTTTGTATCTCTGCCCGGGTACTGAACAAGGTTGATGGCAGCAGATCAAGGCCAATGATGCTAGATTAAAATCTAGTGTGTAATTCTCCCACTCCTTTTGTTTAGGTAACTTCCAATGGGGCATGTTGACATCTCCACCGGGGCTATGAATGCTTGCTGGCAGTGGGGCAAGGTAAGTGGTATTGGACTAATTCTAGTGTGTAATCTTCCTATCCCGTGAATACTATATCTATTAAATAAATTGAAAGAAGGGCATCTAACATGAAGGGAAAACAAGAATTCAAAAAATTCCTCATCTCAGAATAGTGGATGACTCTGTTGGGGCTATGGACGCTCGTTGGCAGTAGAGCGACATCCAATTCTAGAAACTTGTGTCATGCAACAAAAAGGGAAGCAAATCCTTGACAACTAATATCCATAGTTTCAACCTTATTCCAAAATGAAGGTCATTCTTATGAATATGTATTCCGTGATCATGTATGTAAATAATCACTGAAATTTTTAATCCATAGGTACTGGGGCCTCACATTTATTCTTGTTTCATTCTTGGTATTGATCGACTGAGACTTTAAGATGTGAAATATTTCCTTCTATTTCTCTATTTTTTGTCTTTTGAGTCCCCTTCTTCCTCATGAGTCGACTCCATGCACACTGCAAAGACATATGGTATGTGTTTTAATCCTTCGCGGGGAGCATCATTCCTAATTGGAGCTGAATGTTATCACCAATTTGACCCCAATTAATTCTTGGTTCCTTCTATCAGTTTCACCTTGTGCCTCCTCCCATATTCTCATGATAAAAAACTGCATCCTTGATTTTTATTTTTTCCTTGCATTAAGTTGGTTGTTAAAGTAATCATTATTACATTGAATGGAAACTTTAAATCCTAAACTTATACTATTTTTTTCATAGAAGACATTTTAGCTATAAGTTATAATTATAATTATAATAATCATTAAATAAAAATTATTATTAAATTCATTGCAAAAAAAAGTAATAATTAAAAATTAAATAAATGTTAATTAAAAAAGTTGAACAAAATACAAATTAAATTAATTAATTAAACAAAACATATAAAATAACATACCTAATCTACTTACTTCCCTTAACTCTTTCTACCTACATTATCATTGGAAATAGTTAAATGTGAGTGTATGGTATTATTTAAAATAAACACTCCCTTTAAAATGTGTGCCTCCAGTCCAATTTCAAGGTACCCCCACATGCATATTAAAAAGGAGAACTTATTAGAATTTGCACTTAAAGGGTACAAAGATATGCCTATAGAAGTGTGGATGAATGTACAGTAATGCAATGGTAGCACTGTAGGAAAAAAGGATGTAGACGTGGAAGGCATGAGGAACAGACGACTAAAGTATTGGTAAAATAGAGTTTTCCAAGTGGGAAAAAGTGCATTATAAAATCTATAATATATCAGATTTCCATCACCGAACTCATAACTAAATTAGAAGCAATCTTCTAGGAGACATCACTGTGATATTCTACCAGCTTCTCTAAACAACATCCTGGAGATTATGATGAAAAGTTGTTTGGATGGAGAGAGACAAGAAATCGAGAAACCCACATTTCATAGGGTGCTCAAAAGCCTAAACGAATTGAATTGGTGCCCTTCTCTGCTACAATTCAAGGAATCCCTGAGTATTTTTATCATGTTGTGATTTTGGATGGGCAGTAAGTGGATTACTTGCTCCCATTCTTGTTTCAAAGGTTAGAAAATGAAGCTTGGAGGACTAGATAGGTTAAAAAGACAACAATTTGTTTTGTTTGAAAACATGGAAAATTTGAAAACTTATGGATTTTGGAATTTCAAGGAAAAACACAAATGATATCCTCAACTCCATTTTATTGTTATAATTCATCTCCATCTTAAACAAACTTAAATTAAATAATCACATACTTTAAAATATGTGATAATTAAATCTAAATAAATAAATAAATATATGTAAATTCATTTTAAATTTGGATTTATCGATCATAGAAAAGAGCTAATTTGTTAATACACATTTTTCTTAATATAAATGAATTAATACATAATAAATAATTAAATAATATATATGTATATTAGAAAAATTTCTCTTTTTCATTTTCTATTTTTTTATGGAGTAAAGAAATGAACGTCTCTCTAAAGTGGGTTGTTGGTACCAAGCCAACCCACATGTATATTCAAGAATTCACAAGGCTCAAAGCCAATATAACAATATTTAAGACATTACAACCAATCATGTTACTAGCCAGAGTTTGAACCTAACTAGAAAAGATAATAACCATTATACCCAACAACCCTATATAAATCCAATTAACAAAATTCAATCTTCGTAATATCCAATCAAAATATTATCACTCAATTATAATACTTTTATTATTATTTTAAAAATTTATAACATAATTTCCCCTATATTTCTTATTTTAATTAAAATATATTTTATTTGTTATCATATTTAAATATAATCCATATGAACTTATATACATTGATATTATTGATAGAAAATTTAGCAAAAAAAAATATCATTTAATAATTTGATATGTAATTGTTAAACCAATAATTCAAAAAGTTCACTTTAACAATTTGAAAAGTTGATGTGGATAATTTCAATATTAAATTTTATTAACATGAAAGAAAATCAATTTTACATAATCTTTAAAAATATGTAAAATTATATATTAACATTTATAAGATTAATTATATTTATATTTTAAAATAAAAAAGATAACTATAAATATTCAATGATTAAAAAGTTAAATCTTTAATTTAATTATTTATAAATTATAAAATGATACATATATAAAATTGAAAAAATAAATTTATATTTACACCGGAGGCGTTCTCTTTGTGAGATTGGGTGGGAAAACACTATTCAACCCACACAATTAGAAAGTTTTATTGTCACCCTTCTAACCAATTCTATTTTGACACGTGGACACCACTTTTCATTTCAATGTCATTGTCACTGCTCAACTCATTATTTGAGAGACTATCAGATTAAAGCAGGCTTCACTTTTACCCGCTATGTTTTTATAAGTTGTTGAGTTGAGTGCTCTCAGATTGGAAAGCTGTGATGCCTGGTTGTAGAGATGTGATGCTCCGTTGTATGACTAAGTGTTAGAGGTCGAGTCCATACCCGATGCTGTAGAAATACACTTCATCCCTTGTGACATCCCGTGTGATTTCTGCAGGGAGAATACACATATCAAAGAGAAATGTCGCACCTTGTAGACACTTGCGAAGTGCTTTGAAAGAAGTTCCTTCAAAGTGGGAAGATCCGTTCAGAGCCACAGAATTGGTGAAAGTCGACGGTGGAAAGTCGATTGTAGCAGTGTGTTATGTGTGAAGACCTGGAGTCGGGTTGAAGATTGTAGATTTCTGAAGTTGAAGGGATGTCGAGTGGTTGGAGGGCTTTTGGACCTCCTTTAGACACTCCTTAGAGTTTCTTGGTGCCGTTGTTGGACACTGTTGTCGAGAATTTTGTTTTAGAGGCATAACACTATGTTTTTGGAGTTGGAGTGTGCGCTAACCAGAGTTGTGGAGAGCAGGTCGGAGTGGAAGATTACTGAGGTTGTTTGTGCCTATTTGTGCCTACTGTGGATTGCAGCGTGAGGAGTCGTGAGGGCTTTGTGCTGCCACTGGTTGTTGAGGAGTAAGCCATCGTGGAGTGACATGGAGTCGACTTGTTGATATTTCGTAATTATTTTGGTCTAAGCTACAAGAATTACCATCAAGACAGTGCAAGATCTGTGGAGATCTGTTGACATTGTTTAGAGGAAGATCTGTTCACGCTAGAATCTAGAAGATCAGGGCCAAATCTCATTTCCTAGTAATGAGCTGAGCGATTGTGGAGATTTAATACCACATTTTAAAATATAAATAAAACAAACCTTCCTTTATTCACACCATTCGTGTTAGATCTTCAACCAGATTTTAAGCTGCCAACTGTTTTTCCTCTGGATTTGTGCCCCACTGTCTCTATTGATTTCAACAACTGCATTCCCCTTTTATTTTCAATAAAAATTTCAACCTGCCAACTTTTCTTTGTCAACATCTGCCATCCACCACTTGTTAATTTCAGCGCAGGCCCCATAATCATCTTAGATGAGACGTGGGGTTTCAATCAACTGGATATTCCTCTTCTAAATTTGTACCTCAACCTCCTCTGTCTATTTCTATAATTTCATGTAATTATTTTCTACTCGAGAATGCTCTCAAGAAATTCAGTGTGCTTGACTGTAAGATGTTTATCAATAGTTAATTATATTTAGTTTGTAGGTGATTGAATACATTTTTTATTAAGTTAATAGTGGTGGTCTATATTGGAATAACAATGCATGAATTTTGTGTTTTTATAAAATACAAAATTATGGATGATGGTGACAATATTCTTCTTCTTATATTAAATCCGAAGGATGAAATTAAAAGAGCTTTAACGCTTTCAAAATATTGAAATGCCATTTTTTTACACTATCAACAATTGTGTGTAAAACCTTTCGATAAAAATCACATCAAAGTAAATTTAGTCGACGCGTTTCGAACTAGCCAATGTGGTTCATCATCAGGACAAGATGAGAAATCTGATCACGTAACCCATTTAAATAGATAAGTAAATCCCCAAATAGCCGTTTGTAAATTAACGATTAGTTTGACTAAAAAAGGAAATAAAATCAAAATAATAATAATTTATTTATTTTTAGAATAAATTAAATGTTTAATATTTACAATTTGAATTTTATTTTTAATAAAAACAATAATTATTTATTTATTTTTGAAGAAATTTTTTATTATGTTTAATATTTATATTTTTTTAGGATAATTTGTTTGGGTCGGAGCTAGTCAAGCTTTGTAGTGCTCAGGATCTCATAATTTGCAATGGTCTAAAGAAGTGGCCCAATTCTAGCTAGATGACCTGCATCCATGGGCTTGGTAGCAGCGTGGTTGACTATTTTATTTCCGATCTCCCTTTATACAACGAAATAATAAATTTTGGCATCTTACATGACCACGAGCCTATCTCTGATCATAGGCCTTTACTTATAACTCTCAATTTTGTCATGCATAGAGATCCCATAGAAGATAATCCTTATAGCCAAAAGAACTTAATCTTTGATAGAAATAAAAAAGATCTCTTTCTAAATGAATTAAAAACTAATTTTCTTCCTTTATCTAGAATAGACAACATAGATGACCTCTATCATAATTATACTACAATCCTCTCATATTGTATTAACAAGTTCTCAATTGAAGTTTCAAGCAATAAAAGAAATAGCAAAACGAACCCATGGTATGACAAAGATTGTAAAAGTGCGAGGAGAGCAATTAAGGAAGCTGTTGATGAATCTCTTAAAATTGACAAGATAAAAATCTGCAAAGCCCTAACTAAAATGAAAAAAAGGCAATATATTCGTAAAAGACAAGAGAATCTCTTACACCTCTCTAAGGTGGCTCCTAAGAAATTCTGGAGGTAGATTCTAACTAGGAAAACTAAAGATAATAATAAAATTTATTTACACGACTGGAATTCCTATCTTAAAAATCTTTATAAATCTCCAAATGTCAGGGATAACTTTGAAACCCTGCTCACAACGAAAGAAGTTTTCTCATTAGAAGACATTGATTTTGGGGTTAAACGCTTGGAAAATGGGAAAGCTAAAGACATTGAAGGTTACCAGGTGGAAATATTAAAAATTGGAGGTCTTGTCCTCATCCCCCACATCCACAAGCTTTTCAATCAAGCGGTTAAGAAAGGGTTCCCTAAACCATGGACTTAGAGCCTCATTATCCCTATTTTTAAAAGTGGGGATACAAATAACCCCTCTAATTATCGGACAATTATGATCAATCCTCTCTTAGCCAAGTTATATGGTATTATTTTGGAAAAGAAGTTGAGCATATGGCTTTAAAGGGAAGGTAAGTGGGCTAAGGCCAAGCGGGTTTTAGAAGGAAGCACTCAACAACAAACCACCTCGTTACACTTAGGATCATTGTGGAGGAATGCCGCAATGATAAATCTAATCTCTTCTGCTGCTTTGTGAACTTTAGAAAGGCTTTCGATATGGTTCCTAGAAACAACCTATGGAATATATTAGAAGAGCTAAATGTTCCTTTCGAGCTAAGAGCAGCCACTATAAGGTTATACGAGAATGTAATTTCCAAGTTAAAGAGAAATGAGGGGTGGTCGAAATATATTAAGTGTAATATCGGAGTTAAACAAGGTTGCCCCCTCTCAACTACCCTATTTAGAATTTACATCGACAAGCTAGAAGGTTGTTTAGAGGAAGCAGGTTGTGCTGGCACGATCTTAGCTGGGATAGTCATCATCCTTCTTCTCTATGCTGACAATATTGTTCTTCTCGCAAGGTGCCCATTTGATCTTGATAAGCAACTTAGACTTCTTAAGGATTTCTGCTCTACCATGGGTATGACTGTTAACACTGACAAAACAAAAGTTATGATTATAAAATCCAAGAAGGACACTTACGGTAATTTTATGTATGACAATAGTAACTTGGAGGAAGTGTCTTCTTAAAAGTCCCTAGGAATTGATATTTATCACAAGCTCAACTAGGACTATAGCATTGAGAAAAGGATTAATGGGGGGTGGAAAGCTTATTTTGGTCTTGAAAATAATTGTAAAACGGAAAACCTCGTAATGTGGGATAGAAAGAAGTTGCTCTTTGAAACTTTAGTCACTCCTATTATCTTATATGGAAGTGAGGTTTGGGGTTGCAGCATCTCTAGAGAATCCTGGAGAAAGATTGAGCAAATCCAGAAGTGTTTTACAACGTATAACCTCAAAATTATTTACCCTATCCTATTCTCCTTATAGAAGTGGGTCTTTCCCCTATCGAGAGCCTAGCTATGACCAGGCTTCTGTTGTACAAGCACAAACTCAATAACATAGGAGACCATAGACTTCCTAAGCTAGCTATAAATTCCATCCATAATCACCTAAGGCTCAAACGAGTTTGGTATAAAGACACCAGGGCCTGGTTAGACCATTGGGAGATCGACGAGAATGTGGCATTGCAAAACATTAATAACATTAAAAAAATTGTTACTTCTAAGTTCAAAGAAAAAATGTGGTGTGAGAAAGATATAGCAGCTAAAAGAAAATTAAGATATTATAAGGAGGTCATCAACCCCACCCTAGAAGATCAAAAGTATCTCTCTGTTTTAACTAGCTCAAAGAAGAAAATCAATATGGCCAAGATTAGAACGAACTCTCATGAGCTCCATAGTGAAACAGGTCATTGGACAATTCCTAAAACACCATGGATGGAAAGGACCTGCCATATCTGTAAGAATATGAACATCGAGGATGAAAATTACTTCCTCTTAGAGTGCCCCACGTACAACCACATTATATCTCAATTTCATAATCTTTGTTGCAATACTGACCTTCCTAGCCTTTTAAGATGTCAAAATTATAGTGAGCTCGGGAGGCTTCTCTCCAAGTTTTTTGAGCATAGGAATAAAATCTTAAATCAAACTAAATAATTCGTTTCTTTAGGTCCGATAGACCAAAGATTGGTCTCAGTGGAAGTTAACTATCATCAACATCATCAAATGTTTAATATTTATAATTAGAATTTTATTTTTAAAATAATAATTATTTATTTATTTTTATTTTTAGAATAAATTAAATTTAAAATAAAAATAAAAAAATAAAAAAATAAAAAAAAAGTAAAAAAATAAAAAATTTAGTAAATAAATAAATAAATGTTCAATATTAATAGTTTGAATTTCATATATTTATTTTTATTTTTAATAATATGTTATATATTAATAATTATATGTTACGTAATTCCAATAATTTTCTTATTTATTTTATTAGATAGGTAATTTTATTTTTACTTATTGGAAATTAAAATTATAATAAAATTTTTAAAAAAAGAAAAGAAAAGGAGAAACCAAGAGCCAAAGCAGAGGAAAATATAAGGAGGAGAACAGGGGAAGAGAAACCAAAACTAAGAATGAAGGGCATGAATCCTGCATGTGCTAACAATCCACCCATCATCTCTGTTGAGGTTAACTAACCTCTTTTGGATTTCCAGGGCTTCATCACATTTGCATTGAAGATGCTAAGGTTATTGCCAAGGATTGACCATTTCCACTCCTCAAGTTGAGAGAAGCCCTAGAAACCGAAAAGAGGCCAGTTAACCTCAACATAGATGATGGGTGAATTGTTAACAGATGCTGGATTCCTGCCCTTCATTCTTAGTTTTGGTTTATCTTCCCCTGTTCTCCTCCTTATCTTTTCCTCTGCTTTGGCTCTTGGTTTCTCCTTTTTTTTTGAAATTTTTTATTATAGTTTTAATTTCCAATAAGTAAAAATAAAATTACCTATCTAATAAAATAATTAAAAAAGCTATTTGAATTACATAACATATAATTATTAATATATAACATATTACTAAAAATAGATTTATGAAATTCAAACTATTAGTATTGAATATATATATATATACACACACACACACATTTAATTTATTCTAAAAATAAAAATAAAAAAATTATTATTATTTTTATTATTTTAAAAACAAAATTCTAATTATAAATAATAAACATTTAATTTATTCCTAAAGAAATGTAAATCCTAAACATAATAATTTTTTTCTTCAAAAAAATAAATAAATAATTATTGTTTTTATTAAAAATAAAAATTCAAATTATAAATATTAAACATTTAATTTATTCTAAAAATAAATAAATTATTATTATTTTGATTTTTTTTAGTCAAACTAGCCGTTAATTTACAAACGACTAGTTGGGGATTTACTTATCTATTTTATTTTTTATTTTATTTTTATTTTTTTTTAAATTTTATTTAAATTTTATTTTTTTAATTTTTTATTTCAGAGAGAAAAAAACACTGTATTATATAGAAAATATATAAACAATACGTTGTTCAATACATTACTCCTTCCATATTCAGGGATGTATAATAATCTGATTGTCTTGATACAGTTCCTTTCTGAACCCACATATAAATTATACAATACATATCATATCATATGGCTAATAAACATTCTCAGCACAGCATTACAAAAACATTAGCTTAATGAATAGGACGGTTCCAACAATATATCTAGTTGACCGCAACCTCAATAATTCTTGCCTGAGTAGCTTCAGAGATTTGTGTTAGATTGAAATTCATGTGCGCATGTGTATTTTCCCGTAGACTGGCCATTTACCTTCAGTGCGACATGATCTCTTGTATCTAGAAGAAATATCAGATGCCAATACAACTACATCAGTCAAAATAAACTTGCATGTTTAAAATTTAAAAAACTGGTTCATATGTGCGGCAGATCCCACAAAAACAGAGAGATTTTAATGTGGCTTTGAATTGAAACTGGCTCTCTTGTAACTGAATCCGGCTCGCTTACTGTGAAGTACAGGCTCGCTTGACCATGGTAATCAGAACCCAACAAAAAACAAAGAGAAAGATATTGTATCATTGTATCATTCTGGCTCGCTTGATTATTGAAACCGGCTCGCTTGCAATGCAGGCTCGCTTGTTACGTGATCAAATTTCTCATCTTGGGTCTTGATGATGAACCACACTGGATCTTCGAAAAGCATCTACTAAATTTACTTTGATGTTATTTTTACCCAAATATTTTACACACAATTTATGGATCACATAAGCCAAATTCCTAATACTATCAACAATTGTCAAATTCCAAAATATGATAAAAAATATTAAAAACACTCCACTCTCATCATTGCTTTTGACTTCACTATTTCATTTATCTCTGCATTTGAATTCACCTTTTCATTTCTCAGTGCAATTCAATTCACTGTTTAATTGTTCCTTGGGTTTGAATTCGCTATTTCATTGCTCTCTCCATTGCTCTTGGATTGCACCAAAACCATTCCATGCACATGGGCTCCCATCAAAATGTTGGACTGCAAGCAAGCTAAGCTGGCCACCCTATTGCTCCTGGTATAAGCCATTACTAAAAGTAACCTAGACTCAATAGTAACTTCCACAATTTAATCCTTATTGGCAGGGCTCAACTCTATAGTAACCTATACAGTGTAAAACTCATTGGTAGGTTAATTCTCATTGGTAGTCATCTCACCAATTCTTGAATATCAGATTTGTAGCTCAATGCACTGCATATAAAATTTGGATTAGTTGGTGGATTCCATTTTAATTTGTTATGAGTATTTCTGATTTGAATTTTGTGCTTAAAATTCCTTTTTGATTTCTTTCTATGATTTTATTTTGTAGGTTTCATTTGTTTATGAGAGTTTGAGACATCAAATGCTCACAAATCAAAAATTCCCTACTAATGTTCATCGTGAATGGATGCAATTTTTATTTTTTCTAGTCCTCTAATAGCCTTGGAAAGTCAGTGAGCCCTTCTAAATGCATTAAAATTTGTTAGGACAAGCTCAAAGGGGTTTTAACTCATATAAGGGACAAACCAGAAAAATGTTGGTCTAAATATTGGTTTTCCTAGTATTATTGGTATCTTGACCAAGATTTTTTTTTTAGGTAAATTTATATATTGTTATATCTCAATGGAATGATCTTTTCCATTATTATCATATTTGGCCCCTTATAATGAAGTCTATCAGATTGGGCTTCTCTATAATAGTGGAAGAGATTATCTTAAAAGAGTTAGAGTTTAAATTATATACATATTTTCCATTTTAAGAATGATAATTTAATATGAAGTTAGGTGTTCAAAGTAGTTTGTTTTGGTGCACTCAAACATAAGATAAGTTTGATTAAAAATAAAAAACAAGTCAATGTGTGAAACACAAGAGAATTTCTTTTAAGTGAATAATAAATTTAGAAGATTTTCATAATTATAATTATAATTATAATTGTAATTATATATATATATATATATATATATATATATATATATATATATATAAATTATTTTTTTTAAATGGTTTTATTTATAAAATATAAAATTAAATTGTTAATAATGGATAGATTACGGTTAAAGTAACTTTAAATAAAAGACAACTCTTCAATCAATCAAATTACTTTCTTAATTAAAAGCAACTCTTTTCAATTAATCAAATTATTTTTTAATAAAGACACATTGAAGTAATACAAGTTTTGTGAAGATCGAGAAAATTGTGAAGACAAAATGAGTTTTTTTTTTCAAACCCTTCCATTCACCAATTAGGTGTATACAATTCAGAGGACAACTTCAAAGGTCTATAAAAAATTTGAACAAGTAGAGATTTCCGGAGAGGTTTGAGCCACTCTTGACTTTCGAAATGATGATTATAAATCTCATGGGCTTGCCAATGTCTAATGCCTCTCTTCTTGGCAAAAATAACTAATGCAACTTCATAAATGATATTTATTAATAAGTCTGTACGATATTTTTAAGTATACTTTAATATTAATTCATTTTAAAATATTTTATTCATAATCCACAAGATATTTTATTATATACAATATTAATATATATATATATATATTTTTTTTTTTAAATTTAATTTTTTTAATTTTTTTAGATATATATGAAGTTTCAAATACCTATGGGTTGGCAAAACCTAAACCAAAAAAACCACAAATGGTAAAATTTCATATATATGTGTGCGTGTGTGTTAAATGAAAATATCTTAATTTTGTATATAATAAATATCCAATGCTTTTATGAATTAATAACAAAAAAAACGATTTTCATGTGTGTTATAGGTGAAGAATATTTTATTTGTATTTTAAGAGGGCCACATGTCAATTCCAAAATGAGCACAACCAAATTACAAACCAAGTTACATTCATAATTTTGATTAAAGAAATTTCCAAAGAGGAAATTATATTAAATAAATATTGTTGTTTTATTTTACAATTGATTCCTTTATATAATTTTAGGTGATCATAATCATCATTTGAAAATTGGATTATTTAATTCGACAATCTCCATAAATATCTCCATGATATTTTTATGAATCTTTCCAAAGATCTTTATTCCTAACTTTTTTCCATTTTTTCTCTTTTTTACTTTTTTACAAAATTATATTAAATAAACAATATATTCCTATAGCCTTATTTTATAATGGGTCCCTATATAATCAGAGCTACATAATAAGTATGTCATGCAATTGGATGATTAATTCAACCATCTCCACCATATCTTCATAACTCTCTCAAAAAATATTTATTCCTAACTTCTCTCATTTTTCTTCTTCATAATTTCACATAGAATTATAATAAGAATTATAGAATTACTTAATATCATTACAAATATACCATATTAATTTATTATACATGAGAGTAGGAGGTTAAATTTTCATAATAACTTTCTTTGCTTTTACGTTTTTTGACTTATGCAAACATATCCTGGGCTTTCTATGGATTAAATTCAACCATTACACCTATGGGTTTTTATGGATGACCCTCAACCATCACACCTCCATGTTTATATGGTTTACCCTCAATTGTCACATCTCTAGGCTTTTGTGGATGACTCTCACCCATTAAATCCCAAATGTTTTACAGCATCATACATCTAACCATTACAATATCTAGGTGGTTTCAATTTATCCTAAACATTTCACCCATATTTTTTCGATGACCATGAACCATAAACATCAATGGGTTTAGAGTACCACAAACAATTCTTTGTCATGACAAGTGGTTTTGGCTTACCGCACCACCACAAAACTGTTTTTACAGCACCACAAACTTTTAAATGGGGAATACATTCCTATTAGGTTTACATCAATATCATTTGACTTTGCTACCTATAATTCCAAAATATGAAGTTAATCTAGCATTTTATACAAACACTTAATTAACACCATTTATTTTCCATGTGAAAAGGATTGTTAAATTGTTGAATGATGCGTTTCATGGATTCATCCCATTTGCATCACAAATTGAACACATGATATCATTATTCTTACCTTGCTTTGTGTCCTTCCTTTTGTCTATTACTTCATCTTCCTTTTTCTTGTTCTTTCACTTCTATCATCTTTCTATTTCACTACTATATTCTATTTGTTTTCTTTTATTAAGTGTAGAGGTCCACATTTCATCTTCCTTTTTTTTTCATCTTCTTTGCTCATGTTGTGTATGCTTCCTTTATAAACTTTGCGTCTTCTCATATTCATCCGCTTTTTTCATCTTGCATATTTTATCCTTTGAATATTCCATTGTCCCTAGATAAATCATCTCTCGTAAGAAGGAAGTCTCCATCCAACATGACATCCATGGCACCAATTGGAAAACTTACTCGACGTAGTAATGTCATGATTTTAAATATCTTGAACATTAATTGGTTTTCTAATTTTAACTTCACTTTTTTTTGTCCATGAATTTTTATTTATTACCTAAAAAATCATGACACAACTACCATGTAGCCATTGTTTTTACCAAGTTAACCATAAGCGGTCTCAAACTACCACAAGGAAAACCAAATATATTGATCGCCTATGGATGGTAAAGTTAAACCAAAATAAAAACAAATGTTCTAAATAAACAAGCTTATCAACCATTGAACTGTGAATATAAGTGCTACTATAATACATAATATAAATTTAGGGCTTTGAGGAAAATCACTGGTGTAGGATCCTTGCCGCTAGACCGTGGAGGCGCTAGAGCCTTTAAAACACACACACACACACACACACACACACACACACACACACACACACACAGGATATGGCTCTCAAAATCGGATATGGTAGCATCTAGGCACTCCATACACGAAAATTCCACTCGGCACACATTGTATTATTAAAAGCAGAGATAATATCATTCCATTCCTCATGTTTCTGGTCAACAGTGGTACAAAATCATAGTAATCCCAAACCTCCCCTTCGGTTCCAGGATACTGGAAAAAAACCCCACAAAAATCCTTGAAATTAATAAATAACCAAAATCCTTTAAAAACAACCTCCAAGACCTTCATGGGAAGGGCGCCTTACCAAATTCATGTGCCTTCTGTTGCATTAGTCCTTTTGCCAAGAAGAGAGGCATTGAACATGGGCAAGCCGATGAGATTTATAATCATCATTTCGAAAGTCAAGAGTGGATCCAACCTCTCCTGGAATCTCTACTTGCTCAATTTTTTTTCTAGATATTTGAAGTTGTCCTATGAGTTGTATACACCCGATTGGCGAATACAAGGGTTTGAAAAAAAACAAAACTCATTCCGCCTTCACAATTTTCCAAGTCTTCACAAAACTCGTATTCCTTTGGTATGTCTTTGCACCTTTAGGGGAAATTGGTAGTAATTAATGGTTTACTTAAATATTAAATAAGGGTAGCCTAGGCTTTGTCAATCTCAATTCATTTTTTTAATAGTTTATCTACAAGTTAAGTGGTCCTAATTTTTATTAAGAAAATAATTTGATTGATTGAAAAGAGTTGCTTTTCATTAAGAAAATAATTTGATTGATTGAAGAGTTGCCTTTCATTTTAAGTTACCTTAATAGTAATCTATCCATTATTAACAATTTAATTTTATATTTTATCAATAAAACTATTTTTAAAAAAAATTGAATTTTAATTTCTATATATATATATATATATTTGACAATATTCTAAATTCATTATTCACTTAAAATAAATTATCTTGTGTTTCACACATTGACTTGTTTCTTATTTTTAATCAAACTTCTTCGACTTGTTTTTTTAATTTTTAATCAAACTTCTCCTACGTTTTAGTGCACCAAAGAAAACTTCACATTTCCTAAATTGTTTTTTGGATGCCAGTTTTCTTCTCAATCGACTCTTCATTTTTCTCTGGACAATAACTAAATCCAACTTTGAACACCCAAATTCATATTAAATTCTCATTCTTAAAATGGAAAGTATGTATATAATTGTTTTAAATTATACTAATTTTATAATATATATTTTCAAAACTTAAGAAAAATGTTTATCCTTTTATACTCTTCATTTTTCTCTGGACAATAACTAAATCCAACTTTGAACACCCAAATTCATATTAAATTCTCATTCTTAAAATGGAAAGTATGTATATAATTGATAAATAAGGATAAATCAATTTTAAGTTCTAGTTTCCTAAGTGTAGAGAGGGATCAAATCCCTTAAGATGTAAAATTCTTTTTGAGTGTAAAATTTGAATAAAAATTCTCATTTGGAGAGATTTGATTCCTATCCATGGTTAGTAGATCATGACTATAAATCTATAATAATTTTTAAATCTCCACTCCTCCCACGTTCCTTTGCACCTTTCTGTGCAATTGCTAGTTTTATTTGTTTTTAAATTTATAATTTAATGTTTTATATAGTGGTCATTTTAGTTATTTAAATATAGTTATAATAAAACATTTAATATATAAATATAAAATAGTTAATTAATAAAATATATAGTTTAATTGTTTTATATTTTTTGTTTTTACTAAAAATGCAAGAGATAGTTTTATTTGAGATTAAAATTTTCTTTATTTAAGTGTATTTTTTATTTTATTTTTACAAAGTCGGATGCTATTTATATTAAAAAAAGATAGGAGAGCTGAGCTCCATTGTTACATGGTAGAGAAGATGAGAAGTAGAGCAGGGGGAAACTACATTAAGAACAAAATCCCTTCTGCTTCCATTGTTTTTAACAAAATGAAAAACTGAACATGTATAAACTCGAACAAACTGAAATAGTAAAAAAAAACATTTGCACTTCATGCTTAATCAATATTTATGTGATGGATTTGGCGAGCAGTGTATTCTTCAACCTTGCCTTCTGCATCCATAGTTCTTGCATTTTCTGAGCTGGTACTTGGTGCATTATTTTTTTCCAGGATGTACTTCAGGATATCAACAGATTCTTTAATATGCTCACAAGTGTTTGAGAGTTCATTGAAATGGCTCTACAGCGAGGAAACTCGATGAAGGAAGAGATTGAGGTTGACCTCATGCTTTCAGTTAGTAAATTGAGCGTGAGTGTCAATCTTGTCTTCCAAGAGCTTCTGTTGTGCGCGAATTTTCTCCAGCTCCGCTTGGAGATCGGTGCAATGGAAGCAGTCTTCACTTCTGGACATGATTTGATAGTGGAAAGAAATTTCAGAATGTAGAGCGGGCCTGCAATATCGTAACTCCAGAGGGCAGGGAACCGGATTGGGGAGAAGGGAGGCGGCTATGTGTAACATAGAGCTGGGAAATCAGAGTGAAAGAAGGGGGAAATGTGAATATGGGAAGTGAGAGGGATGAAACGGAGAGAGGGGAGCCCTGTATAAATAGAAGGGATTGTTCACGAAACCAGGGATGAAGGGAGGCATAGTCACATGTGAAATGAGGCATAAATCACGGGAAGAATGGGAAGATGGCAGGAGCACATGTGTGGAGGGGCGACATCTGAGAGAGAGAAATATAAAATCAGAGATACAGAGGCAGTGGAATCCTCTGCAGAGGATTCAGAGGAGATTTTAGGAGATACGATGGATAAAACAGTCAATAGATTGGGACAAATACCTGAAGAGAGAGATACGATGGCACTGTACACCTTTGCAGTAAATCTATGATCGGATTTGTTTCCGATCATGGCAGGTAGCAGTAATATTCGGAGGTGGTGCATCTCAGAAAGCCAATGGGAAGAAAGCAGGCTCTGCTAGCATGCGAATTCGCCTCCTTATTGAGAGAGCGGAGAACATGGTAGAACCGGGTCTCTTTCATCTGGCTGGAAAGGATTTGACATCGACTGATAGATTGCTGCAGGATCACATTGGAGGCATTCCGGTTTTGTATCATTAAACTAATGATGATTGCCGAATCTCCTATGATCGTAGCTGTGTGTATGCCAAGTCTTTGAAGCTGAAGAAAGCCTTGATAGAGAGCGAGTGCTTCAGCCCTGTTATTAGATAGATTGCCTAGTCCCCACTCGTAATCATGAACGATATCACCATTAGCATTACAGATGATTCCTCCAGCCCCAACCATTCCTTGGTTAGAATTGGAGGCACCGTCAAAAAATAGGTAATGTGTGTTGCAATTTCTGAGCCAAAGAGAGAAATCCTCATCTTTCATTCTAATCTTCCAGCTATACCTGGTGTTGTTACTACTATTGGCACTAACCCTGCTGCTACCAATGTTGTTTCATTCCAGCAAATATCCAATGTAGTTCCTTTCCTCAACATAGAGATCAGCTGTAGCAAGCTTCCCTTGGTTTTTAGTGGACATTGCTTCTAAGGTGAGGCTACAGGTCTTATTATATAACTTTCTAATGTTGGTTTCTTTGTCCTTAAAGATCATGCGATTGCGCGCTAGCCATATGTTCCACAAGAGAGCGTATGGTAAGGCATTCCATACTCTGCAAGCTAAATTGTTTTTCTTTTGTTGCCATGGATAAGTTCTTTTCCTGGTTTGCAGGACTTCAGCAACACTGGTGTTTGGAGCCCAGGGGAGGTTGGTGTGTCGAGAAGCTTCTTTCCAACAAGAAATGGCAAAGGGGCAATCTATGAAAAGGTGTTGACTGGTTTCTTCATTTGCTTGACAATTTGGGCAGTGGGATGGCCCAATTATCCCACATTTTTTATGATTCTCAGATGTGATGACTTTCCCTTTTAGCAGGAGCCAAATAAAGAATTTTATTTTTGGGAGAGTCTCTACTTTCCAAACTAGTTTCCACTGCGCCCAAATGGGCATGGAGAAAACATTTCTGCAGATCTGTTGATAAGCGGCTTTTACTGAATAGCTGGTACCTGTGGGATGAAAGCCATCATCACTGTTGCGTTTGGTGGGAGAAATTCCATGAAGATGGGCTTGAATATTGTTGAAGCTTTCTTCCATTTCAATGGGAATATGTGGGAAGATCCATCCTTTCCAAGACTGAGATTGGGCATCCCACTGAGATATCTGATCCAAGGTATGAATCACCATGTTATTAAGAAAGAATAAAATTTACTGAGTGCCCGGTCTACTACTCATAGGTTGCTGTCCCATTATCTTGTCAGCTCCGATTCTAATCTGGCTACCACCATTGGGAATTTTGAAGATATTTTGAACTAGGAGGGGAATTGCCTTCTTGCACAGCCCCCAGATTTTTGAGCAGGCTCTGTGAGGAATCTCATGGTCCAAAATTTGCTACCTTGTAGAGTTGAGATATTTGATTTCTAACACTGTTTTCCACCAAGCAGGCTTGCCATTGATGAGTCTCCAAATGATCTTGCCACCAAAAGCCAAGTTTAACAGTTTTGGCGATCTAATTCCTAGCCCTCGTTCTTGAGATTGAATGACCTGTTTCCAATTTACGAGATTATATTTCTTCTTATCATTTTCTCCCCCTTGCCATAGAAAATGTCAGAGGATGGCATCAACTTTGTGATGGAAACTAGCTGGGGCATGCAGGAGCGAAAAGAGGTATAAGGGTAAGGAGGAGAGACCAGATTTAAGAAGGATTAGGTGTCCTGCTGGGTTAAGCCAAGAGGCGCTCCATTGTTGCACCTTTCTTTTCATTTTGTCAATTATAGTGTCCCAGACAGAAGCTTTCAGATTTCCAGCACTCACTGGCATACCTAGGTAAGAAAAGTGCCCCCAATCCAACTTGTAAGGAACTCCAAACGTGCTAGCTATGTTATGCAGAGTTTGGGAAGTAGTATTCCAGCCATAAATGCAGCTCTTGAGATAATTGACCATACCTCCGGAGTAGTTCATGTATTTGTCTAAGAGAGTTTTAAAATGATGAGCTATTATGTTGGAGGCTCCTCCCATTAAAAAAGTGTCATCAAAAAATTGAGAATGGTTTATGTTCTTGACTCCATTTCCAAATTTGATCCCAGTAATGAGTCCCATGCAACAATTGTAATCCAGGGCCCTGCTAAATGATTTAGCCATCAAGATGAACAAGTAGGGAGAGAGCGGACAACCTTGTCTTAGGCCTCGGGTCGACTGGAAGGAAGGTCCTGGTCTACCATTAATGAGAGGGGAGATCCAGGGCCCAGTAATGCAGGCTTTGAAAAGCTCAATGAAGGATGTGGCAAATCCCAATTTTTCCAAAACAACAAAAAGGAAAGAGTGTCTGACTCAGTCAAAGGAATTGGCTAAGTCCAATTTTAGAATGAAGCCTTTTTCGCTTCTAGCTTGACTGGAGTGGATGGCCTCTTGGACAAGGAGGATGGAATCAGAGATTTGTCTGTTGGCCAAGAAGCCTCCTTGATTTTTAGAAATGAGAGAGGGGAGGAGAGGTTTGAGGTGCAAGGCAAGGATTTTGGTCAGGATTTTATAAGAAGAGTTGCACAGAGATATGGGCTGGAAGTGAGAGAAGGATGAGGATTGATTCTCTTTGGGAATAAGGGTAAGGTGGGTGGCATTGGTGTATCCTCCAATTTTGCATTTGCACTGTGCCCATCTTATCATTTTGACTAGATCTTTTTTAATTGTTCCCAATGAGTTCTATAGAAACAAATGGGGAATCCATCTAGTCTGGGGGCTTTGTCTGGTTGGAGTGACCATATGACACTTTGAGTTTCATATTCATCAATTTATTTTGTTAATTTTGCATTGATTTCCTCACTGATACCTGTGGGCATGCAGGAGTCTGCTTAATGGCATCTTGAGTAGTTTGGGGTTGACCGTTATCATCGATGATGGTGGTAACATTATTCCTAATTTTTCTGATTGTGGCCTGCTTGTGGAAGAAGGCAGAGTTTTTATCCCCTCCTTGCAGCCAAAGCTATCTCGATTTTATTCTCCATTTTTGTTCTTCTTCTCTATTGGCTCGATAGAGCTGGAAATAAAGATCGCCCTCTTGTGTTTTGTATTCCTGGGAGAGCCCATGTTCTTCTATTTTGCTATGGATCCTTTCTAACTTGTTTTTTATTTCTGTTTTAGCATTCTCTGGTTCTTTGTAGTAACACTTTGCCCATTCCTTCAGGGCACATTTGGTCCTCTTCAGCTTGCTTTCCCAAATGTATCCCGGTGATCCTTCTATATGCTGGTGCCATGTGATGTTGACAATCTGGTCTACCATCGGATTGCTGCTCCAAAGAGAACTGTATTTAAATGGGATTGGCCCCAATGGGCAGTGCGCCTCAAGAAAAATACTTGTAGGATAGTGATCGGACGCCAAGTAAGGGAGCACAACAACGTAAGCAGTGGAGAATGTTGAGAGAAGAGAGACATTTATCATGATCCTGTCTAACTGCTCCATTATATTATCCTTGCCTAGCCGATGGTTGTTCCAAATGAGTCTACAATTTTTTGGCACAACATCATCTAAATCATGTTCCTGCATAATGATTTCCAGCTTTGTTCTATAGGGATCATGGGTAAAAGTGCCTCCTCTCTTTTCATTGGAGTGGAGTATGAGATTGAGATCTCCACCGAGAATAATATTACTGTTATCTTCATCATCTATATCTGTTTTGAGAGAGGTCCAGCATTGCTCCTTGTCTCTGAAGTGATTAGGTGCATAGATATTATAAATGACAATCTTCTTGTTATTTTATTGGTTCTCTAAATTGATTTTAATCCAATACTGATTGATTATATTGGATATGCAAGTCCATGTACTTTGGTTCCAAATGGTGGCTATTCCACCGGAGGCTCCCCTTGATTCACAAATGCAGCCTTCATACTGCTTGAATTGTGCAATAATTCTATTCATTTCTTGCTGACCTTGTTTTGTTTCTTGAAGCATTAAGATTCCTGGTTTCTCATGGTCTATCAGATCTTTCAGAGCAGCAATTTTAGAGGGGTGCCCTAATCCCCTGCTATTCCAGGATAGGACCTTCGTCATTGAGAAGGGGGTATACAGAGAGTTTCTCGCCCTCCCTGCTCCTTGTGTGCCGATTATTTGTTATTTTTCCCCATAATATAGGTTTCTATGGGGTTTTGTGTACCCATAGCTATGTCTTTTTGGGAATTTTCATCCCTCTGTTGCTTTATGGATTTTCTACCAGGCCCATGTTTTTTATGCGTATCCAAATTTACACCATGCTCTTTGGAAGAGCTCCTGGTTGTTCCAGGAGGGGGAGGGTTATGAGAGGAAGAAGGGGATGTTTGCGAAATTGGTATGGGGATGGGGGAGTCATTTTCAAGGGGGTTGGGGATGGAAGGGTCAGATTCAGGGAGGGAAAGGGTGCCAAAGGGGTTGGATGATTCCAAGGGAGTCTCAAAGAGATGAGCGAAAATAGAAGTGTTAAGAAGAGGATCAAGGGATGAGGTGGAGGGGTTGGATGAGCGATTGGAAGTGGGCGGAGCAGTTTTAGGGTTTGTCTTAGAGACTGGAGTAGTCTTATTTTTTTTGACAGTTTCCCATTGTTCATCTTGAGACGCATTTTCAACATCAACTAATTTAGAGCATTGATTGGCAAAGTGGCCTTATTCGTGACATACCTTGCATTTAAATGGGATTTTATTGTAATCTAGTTGCTGAATGTGAGTCCAATCGTCCACTTTGAGTTTGATTGCTTCCGGAAGACCCTTACTGAGATCAAATTCAACACAAATGCGCACATAAGCTTGCATGTTGTCCTTAGGTTCACTACGATCAATAAAATTCCCAAAAACATTATCGATGGATTGAACTGATTCATCTCCCCAACAATGGAGAAGGAGATGCAGGAGCCGGACCCAGACCAGGATTGCATTAGGGACATCAAGCTCGGGATCGAAGTCAGGGGTCCATTTATTTAGATACAGTCCTTTGGAGTCCATGAAGTAAGGTCCATTTCTGAATATTAGATCCTTGTCTTCTCTTGATTCAAAGTGAAAGGTGAAATCGCCTTTCCCACAAAAATGAATAGCTATTTTGCCGCTTATTTTATCAGCCCAGTTTCGCTCGATCCACCTTTTCACTGTCTTCGGGGAAGGTCGCAGGCCAGTGAATTTCCCTATGAGGCCTCGGTCAGCCAAAGAAATGGCTTCCATACGAGGAAGAGCAGGGGGGGGGGGGAACAACTTCTTGCAGTCCATCCAACTTCTTTACAAAATTTGAAATTGCAGGGCGAGGTCGTTGGGGCGGAAGAGATTGTACCAAGGCAGAGAAAGCTACACGGGCAACAACCGCCTCCGAGTTTGCATCCGGAAGGGCCATGGCGGACGAAGCCGAAGTAAAATCGATGGCAAGCGCAGGCTGAGAGAGCATCACGACCTAGCAGTGTGTTTCCCCGAATCCTTACTTGATTTAAGTGTATTTTTAGAATAGATAAATAAATACAATATTTCAAAAAACTTCTAAATCAATTCTACATACTGCAAATTTGAAGTTACTCGTTCAAAATCTTGACTTGGCTATTGAAGTAATCTAAATGGAAGCAAAGCTAATGGTAAAAGTTAACCTTTCTTACCTTATCCTTTATTACTAAATAGATTTAGTTAACCTTTCTAATTACCTTAACATTTCTAGAGTCATATCATATCATACCTTATCCTTTATTGCAAGTACTTTTCTAATGCAAAGTTTGGTTTGGTGAACTCCACATAGACACACTGCCATAAACCAAAATTTGCAGGAGGGTTAGACTACTAGTTTCCCACAACGAGTCGGCTGGTGTGGAAAAGGGCCTAAGAGTTGCCAATTATCCTACACCGCAAATAAATGAGTTGGAGAATGGGCCAACGCGTGGGATATTTTCCATCTTCTCGTTCATCCAATAACATACGTTGCCGAATTTGAGAATGAAATCCATCAAATTTGCACAGCCTGGTTACCACATGCAACTTTTCCCACTTTTGGGCATAGAATATGGGGAATTCACAAATTCTCTTAGCATAGGTATCGAATATAGATAATGCCATCTATGGTTAATTTCTCTGTAATAAACCAATTATATAGGATATCACTTTTTGGCCATGGGGGATTTTGATGTTACACTGAAATCGTTATGTTGATTGCCGATTCGATGTTTAATTGTTGTAAGTTACCTTTGCTTAACCTCAACGAGCTTAGTAATATGGATATGAATGTTAATATGAGTATGAATATCGACGTTAACACTAATATCAAGGATAATGGAAACTAATTATTAAAAATCCATATAACCGTGGGTTGGCTAAAGGTATTCTTATGAGGTTTTTACGTATAAAAAATTATTTTGGTATATTTCCATTCCTGGGTTCAACAATTTTGCTGGTCTAACTCAATATTGTACTCTAAAATGGATATTGAAAACCCAGTAACAATATACTCTTAACATATCGATATTTAATTGGTGTGAATTACCTTTTCTTGACCTCAACGAGCTGTGTCTTTTATGTGAATTGTTTTCCACGAGAATTCTGATCAAATGGATCCCACACCCGCAACAATTAGTCCTCTTAAACCACCTGGCTTAGCGGAACCCTCCACGTTACTTCATCCATGTAGTTTTAACAATGCGGGATTGACTATGATTATCTAGACTTCTCCATCAATGCGTACACATCTATTATTCCTCTGTTCTTTGTATCTCAAACTTGATTTATATTTGCCTTTAATTACGACGTTAGTCCTTGCATGAAATTTGCTTCTTCAATTTTCTCTATATTCTGTCTTGTTCGAAAAGAACTGGGACTTCACACAACAACTGAAAGGTAGTCAATACTTGTGGAAGAATCGTAGCATAATATTTTGTTGAGATAAAAAGATTGTTGTAAAAGGTATTGCTAACAGAACAGACTAGAATTGTATTGTTTTGTAGATGGGGAAGTCACTGGTTCCAAGTCACAAACATCGTACAAATCTCTGTGTGTTGCTTGCAAGATCCAATAAAATAAATGTTCACAAAAATGCGTGCTCACACCTCACAACAATCCCCAGAAATTCACGTTGGCACAAACTGTTTTGAAATGGCCATGCTACCAAATTACTACAGGTGTGTTATATCGCTAAATTATGTTGTCTACTTGCATAAAGAGAATAAGTGAAATGTAAAAATATGGATAAAGGTCCCAAAATCGACACTAATCGCAGATGTGGAGCTACTGGATCGCTTGCTTGCAACTGTAAATTGTAATAAATAACAATTTTTCTCAGAAGTTGAAATTTTGAAAACCATTCAAGCTATCATGCTCATATAGGTAAAAAGAATTGGATTACTGTTTGTTGTATGCGTAATATGTACCAAGTCTTTAATCGACTACTAATTATAAGCATACTCCTACGTCTCGATGATCATAAAATTTCCTAAGTTTTTCTCAAACATTCTACTCATATTGGCTGTTGAATTGACAAATACTACTTCCACATATGTAGATGTGAATTTAAAACTCTTAAATATTCAAGCAACCCAACTAAGTTTTAGTTGGATCGTTATCCAGTGTTTCCATTCGATTGACCCTAATTGCAGTTGCATTTAACAAGTTATGAAGACATTTCCTGACATAGTTATGATGACATTTCCTGACATTTCCTCATTGTGATACCATGGCAAGCAACATCATAATCATTGTAATATTTTACGATCACACAATTTTATTTCCGCTACCTACCAAGCAAGCAACATGCACTTAACTCGGGGTTATAAATCTGTCCCTTACTAGTAATAGTCACATGAAACCGTAAGCTTTCCCACCCTTGCTAACCTCGGAGCCAACAACCAGCCTGATAGAGCTAGAGCCAGCCCTAATGGGAGGGATTTCTATCCAGCCCTTGCTTCTGGTTCAGCAAGAAAAGTTGTTGAGATAAGGCGGTGGAGATAACAGTCTAGAGATAGAGGCAGGGAGGAAAGTTCACGCTCCAATGATCAAAATAAGGGGATAACATGGAAGTGACAGGGACTCTTTAGATGGAGTGAATGAGACGGAAAAGAGAAAATCTTGGTTCTATCTTAGTCAGTGGATCTATAGGTGCAGGGGCAGTAACCCACACAAAATTTCTTACTGTTAAAGCTTCAGGGAGTCTAAGCACGAAGATAATTGGGGAGTAGTATTTAACACTTGAGCACGAAGATAGCTGAGGAGTAGTATTTAATGAAAATTGATCAACGGATATGACACTATTGAGATTCACGCCAGCTGTTGAGGACGACGAATCTCAATAGTGTCACAAACAACAACCTCACAATAAAATTCTTATCGGCATAAATAGACTTTAAGTATTTTGCCCCCAATGAATTGTTAAATCTTAATGCCCATGAATAATAAAACTGTTATCACGAATAACATTCATTTTTGTTGTTTTGCATATTCGCTTGCTCTAAGTTAAAAAACCATACAAAACTTCAAAATCCGACCTTTATCCTTTCTCGCATTGCAAAATCACAAATTTCTTTGTCCCAACCTTATGTTTTTTGCTCCCTCTTGTGATTGCGATACCCCGATGTGATATATCGCAGATCGCGATCGCATATTGCATTATCACCCACATCATATTATCACATTATCGCATTATTGCCCACACGTCACTCACCATTTATGTGCTGGATCCTAAACCTTGATGCGATAATGCGATATATCGCATCGCAATCCCACCACCTTGTTACCACCTCGGTAGGACTCACCTTCCACTATGTCAGTCATCGCAATCGCAAATCGTAAAACATTTGTTTCTGCCTTATGACCTCCACTTCTAAACTCCCGATGCTAGATGATTTAAAGTCGTGACTGATTATATGGTTCATTAAAGCTTTGAAGTACATGATTAGATGGTTACGCATGTATATGTCGCCAGCTGAAGATTATCAAGGTTTATCAAGGTTTTTAAGTAAAACAAATGCCTGAAGCCATCACATTTCCAAATTTCGAGGAGCATATCCTTAATGTCAGTTAGTTGTTATTTATTTTGGTTATGGACAGTTCCACTTCACTCAAAGTGGTCATGTTCGATAATATCATCATAAATACATTATGTAAAGACTTTCAGTGTAATAAATAGAATTTGAGTCCTATCAGGTCTTAAACTCTTGTAAACAAAAATATCCCGATGTTCTCTCCTTGTAATTTGTTTCCTTTTTGGATAAGGTGTCTTTGGAAATATTCGAAGGTCTAGCCTAGCTAGAAGACTACATGTAAATTATATAAATAGGCATATGAGTGGATGGGGGGGGATGGATTTAATGCTTGAAGCTACTTTTGTAATATTTTTTAGTCAGTAATATACAGTTGCAGCCAAACTTCTTTCTCACCTGAGATTCATCATGTATTCTTGTATGTGTTTGTCCTACAAGCTCTTTTGATCTTCTTTCAGTTTTCTTTATGTGTAATCACTTGGAATTCATGTTTAATCATGCTCCAAATTCCTGTACATATATGGTTTACTGTTCTAGTTGTGTTTTGGTCTTTTAGTTTGCTTTATGTGTAATCACTTGGAATTTATGTTTAATCATGCTCCAACTTCCTAAACACATATTGCTTACTGTTCAGTTTATGTTTTGATGAGAATACACACATGCCTCAGCTTCCATGTTAGATTATTTTCATGTAATTGAGTTCCTCTGACTCCACACCCAATGGTACTTACTTCTTCACATCCTTCACTTACATAAAAACATTTAAAGAAAATTTCAGAGTTAGCCATCTGTTGATCTTCATTTACATAATATTATATGTATCCCTGAGAGAGCCCTTTTAGGCTAGAAAGGCTAAGTTCTAGCTAAAATTAGGTTGAAATAGTTACTCTGAGTTAACTGTTGAAGCAACCCATCAACCTCAATTTAGTGATAACATTTTGGTGCGTCTGCCAGGAGTCTGAAGATATATTTTCTCGAGAAAATTGTGCTCAAACAAAAATACTGAACTCTTGAAGGTAGCAGGAGCTTAGAAATATTCGAGGATGAAGATATATTTTCCTGAGAAAATTGTGCTCAAATAGAAATACTGAACTCTTGAAGGTAGCAGGAGCTTAGAAATATTCGAGGTTGCATTCTACCTTGGCGATTCCATTCTTAAATAATTCAGAAATTCACAGTCTCATGGTGACTCCACTGCTTGAATATTAGTGGCCTGATGAAGTTCCAAAATGACTTATATTGCAAGAAAGAATGCTAGGTATGCCCCTACGAATTGGTCTCACATCCCTGGTTTTCTAAATCTTATGCCAAAATTTAAATGGTTAACTTATCTTCCCATATTTAAAGATGAAAAGAAAGATAATGCTACTCTTCACTTGGTTAGATTCCATCTACATGTTCATAAGTTTCGAGTTGAGTTTCCTAAGGATTGTCTCATGAAAATGTTTATGACCAACTTGGAGGATGAAGCTAGAACATGGTATGAAGGGTTGCAACTGGGAATCTTGTTTTCTCTAAGAGATTTCCATAGGACCTTCTTAGAACATTATGAGAAAAATCATCCTTTGGTATCACTGTTACAAGACTGCTGTGATTTTTGTGAGATTTTCATTCGATATATTAAAATTCTTGGTGATAAGGGAGAGTGCATGGATGAGGATATATTAGAGGCATTCTATGATTCTTCTTCTTATGTTAGTTGTCATGATAATCAAGAATATTTCCAACAAATATATGTATCTTCTTTTCTTGAAGATGAAATGGATCAAAACTTTGACAACCAAGTTATATCCTATGAAATTTGTGAAAATTTGCATCAACTTTCCCAGTCTTTAGATGATAAAGAGGAACATAATGATGGTCAGTTACAAGCTCTTCACCTTGTTCATTTTTTGAAACTTTGAATGTTAAGATTCCTTGACTATGCTTAAAGACTATCATGAAGAAGTGGATGAAAATTTTTCTTTGACCTTGTATTCTTATTTAAAGTCATTAGAATGCAAGTCAGAAGATAAGATTCAATTTTTGGATGAATTTACTAAGAACATTGAGAAATAAATTGAAGTTTTAGAAGATCAAATTCAGTCCTATAGTCTTCATTGTCAAGATCAGTCTTTTGAAAGAATTTTCATGCCAAAATACAAAGAGAAGGTGGTGCTACCTGTTTCTTTTGAAACTGGGGAGAAATGTATTGTTTTTGAAAATGAGTTTGATAACACACGATTGAAATCTTATGTTGCTAAAGAAAGCATATATGAGTTGTCCAAAATAGTAGAATGTCTTGAGAATCACCAAACAAACTATGTCTTCTATGATCCCATAGATGATTACATGGAAGAGTTCTCGAGTTCAACTTTTCAATTATGTTTTCACTGTGAAAATCAGACCCATTTTCTATTGCCTTTGACACTACAATATCCGGTTTGCATTTGGTTTAAGCACATTCAAAGATTTCAGATATCAGATCATCTCATTGATTGGCTTTATTGGAGGTTTCATGTTGTTTGAATCCAACATTTGATTTACAGTTGTTAGTGTAGGTAGGTGTGTGTGTGAATAAGCTCAAGAAATTTCGAGCATCTTTTCATCATGTACATATTTAGTTTTCAACATGGATTGCAATTTTCAACAATTTTGAGCTCGAGGTGAAGGCCATAAGAGCTTGGCGAAGATTTCATCAAGTTCATAATTTTTAGTTTTCAATAAGGCACTGGAGATGCTAGTTCTTTTTTGTACCTCAGGGGCACATCATCCCAAGTGGAGCCACTGTTATCACCAATAACATTCATTTTTGTTGTTTTGCATCTTCCCTTGCTCTAAGTTAAAAAACCATCCAAAACTTCAAAATCTGACCTTTATCCTTTATCGCATCGCAAAATCACAAATTTATTTGTCCCAACCTTATGTTTTCCGCTCCCTCTTGCGATTGCGATACCCTGATAAGATATATCGCAAATCGCATTATCGCTCGCATCGTATTATCACATTATCGCATTATCGCTCATACGTCACTCACCATTTATGTGTCGGATCCTAAACCCCAATGCGATAATGCAATCTATCGCGTCACAATCCCGCCACCTTGTTACCACCTCGGTAGGACTCACCTTCCACCACATCACTCATCACAATTGCAAATCGAAAAACATTTTGTTTCTGCCTTATGACCTCTACTTCTAAACTCCAGATGCAAGATGATTTAAAGTTGCGACTGATTAGATGGTTAATTAAAGATTTGAAGTACATGATTAGATGGTTACACATGTATACACCGCCAACTGGATATTATCAAGGTTTATCAAGGTTTTGAAGTACAAAAAATGCCTGAAGCCATCACATTTCCAAATTTCGAGGAGCAGATCCTTAATGTCAATTAGTCGTTATTTATTTTGGTTATGGAAAACGCCACTTCACTCAAAGTGGTTATGTTCGATAATATCATCATAAATAAATTATGTAAATAATTTCAGTGTAATAAATAGAATTTGAGTCCTATTAGGTCTTAAACTCTTGTGAACAGAAATATCCCGATGTTCTATCCTTGTACTCTGTTTCCTTTTTGGATAAGCTGTCTTTGGAAATATTCGAAGGTCTAGCCCGGCTAGAAAACTACATGTAAATTCTATAAATAGGCAGATGAGAGGATGGGGGGGGATGGATGTAATGGTTGAAGCTAATTTTGTAATCTTTTTCTGTCAGTAATATACAATTGCAGCCAAACTTCTTTCTCACTTGAGATTCATCGTGTATTCTTGTATGTGTTTGTCCTACAAGATCTTTTGATCTTATTTCAATTTTATTTATGTGTAGTCACTTGGAATTCATGTTTAATCATGCTCCAAATTATAGTGCACATATGGTTTACTGTTCTAGTTGTGTTTTGGTCTTTCAGTTTTATTTATGTGTAATCACTTGGAATTCATGTTTAATCATGCTCCAACTTCTTGTAGACATATGGTTTGCTGTTCAGTTTATTTTTTGATGATAAGACAGACATGCCTCAGCTTCCATGTTAGATGATTTTCGTGTAATTGAGTTCCTCTGACTCCATACCCAATGGTAGCTACTTCTTCACATCCTTCACCTACATAAAAACATTTAAAGCAAATTTCAGAGTTAGCCATATGTTGATCTTCATTTACATAATATTATATGTATCCTTGAGAGATCCCTCTCAGGCTGGAAAGGCTAAGTTCTAGCTAAAAGTAGGTTTGAAATAGTTACTCTGAGTTTACTATTGAAGCAGCCCATCAACCTCAATTTAGTGATAACAAAACCAACCACTATAACTACTCCACCGTACATACATTCGAATCATGAACTTGAGAGGTGAAATGAATTTAATATTCCAAAAACTAATTTAACTATCAAACTAGTTTCCATGTGATATGAGTAATTGGCATTCGATTGAAAACATTTTAATGGCTAGGATGGCTTCGGGCCTCCAAGTCCTAACACGAACCCAACAAAGGTGTTAACTTTGTTTAAGAATATTTTCAAATGAAGTTTAAAACACACACACACACACACACACACACACACACATATATATATTAAAATTTGTATATTTAATATATGTGAATTTTAATATATATTTAGTGTATTAAAATTCACATATATTATATATGTATTATGTAAAATATTTATATACACACACAATATATATATATGTGTGTGTGTGTGTGTGTGTGTATGTATTTAAAATTATATAGCTTATTTGTAGGACTGAATGTCTGGAAACCATCTACATACTAAATGACTATAACATAAAATCCTAATCGACATATACATCATATAAAAAAAATAAAAATGAGTGCAACAATAGGAAAGCATACTGATATTCATAAAAGGACTCCACAAGAGCTGGGTCCTTCGCACGTAAACCCAGTAATTCAGACTGAGGAAGACACAAATGTGTTTTTCAATGCGACTAAGACAAACATTCTGCTACTGAATTTGGAACTATATGAGTTGAAATTATTTATAAATTTCCTGGAAACCTAGATCATATTTAACAAAGCTATCTGGAGAGTTCATCATAGCCTTGGCCACAATTATTTTCATCAACCAATAGAGGTGAACAATTTTCTTTTACTGGGTGGTGCGACCTCTAGAATGTCCTGGGTCGAGAACTAGGTCATGCCAATCTTCCACCTGAAATTCTACTTTTGTCTGCTAGTTCCATTTAGCTTCCCAATTTGAAATTAATTGTTGAACTTGAGCCGAAGTACCTATTTTATATGCATGGGATGCATTGTAGGTCATTTTACTTTTCTTCATATATGCATAAAGAAAATGAATATATATAACAAAGTTGGAGACTTCCTAGGGATATTTCTATTTTGCAGAGTTTGAATACAAAAAGGACTTTTATTTCATTAATAGTTCAAAAAATCAATTTAATAACCCTTATAACCTGCAACCAACTAATTTTCTGAGTGCACTAGAGTGCTAATATGTCATTATGCCACGTGGATGCTGAGCTGGACCTCCTCCAAGTTGAATTTTTACAAATTTTTCACAAATATGGTTAGTGAAAATTCTAAAAAAATAAGGCTTCAAAGATGAGTGTATAATTTCCAAACCCTAATGGCTTTGCAGAAACTGAGAGATTTTTTTGTAGATGGATCTGTGCTGAAGAAAAACCTCTTTCATATTTCCAAAATACTTTTTCATTTGGTGTGAAATCAATCTTGAAGTTGACTTCTAAAACAATCATGTACACAAATTTTCGTAGCGAGTTTTAGTAGCGTGGGAAAAATGGCTTTTCCATTAATATTCTTAAATTCTTTGCTGTTCCAACACCTTCATTATGTCATGACACCTTTCAACCATCTATCTCCCCCCATAAAACATGCCAAAACTGCATTTTAAAGCAAAAAAAACACCTAAAGAAAATTTCGTAGCGTTTTTCTGGCTTCAAGCCTGAAGCACGCTACGAAAACTCCTTAAAAAGGCAGAATTTGTAGTTTATAAATGAACTCATATTTCCGGATTCTTAATATATTTTGCAAAACTGGAGGAGGTTTTTGTAGATAATTTTTTTTTTAAGAAAAACCTTTCTTGTTTTTTTAAATACCATCTCTAGCTGTCTAGAATCTGTATTTTTAAAACATGTATAAAACAGGAAAATTCTATTTTCTCAAAATAGGGCCAAAGGATATCCCTGTATCTCCCAATTTGTAGCACCTTTGAGAAAAGTGAAAGAGATTATTTTTACTTGATATGTTCTTGAAAATAACCTCTCTCACTTTCTTAAAATTCTTCTCTTTTTTCCCAGAAAAATCTCTTGAAGTTGACTGCTCAAAAGTAAAAAAACGGAGAAATCTTCATATTCGCTACGAAATTATCAAGTGCTTTCGTAGCATTTTCTGCTGTTTTCCTGTGTAAAACGCTATGAAAATTTGAAAAATTGGCAGATTCATCCTTTTGAGTCTGAATGCATGGGGAATGACAACTGACATGGTATGGGACTGATTTGACATGAAATGGCATAAATGAAGGTGATCTCAAAACTTAGGATGGGCTTAAGAATGTAAATTTTTTCCTATACCACCTTGAAATGGCTAAGGAGACCTTATCCTCTTGATGAGTGAACTATATTACCATGTCAAGAAATGTTTCAAAATTTTATGAGTGATAATAGTGGCTCCACTTGGGATGGTGTGCCCCCGTGGGACAATAAAGAACTTGTAGTTCCAGTGCCACCTCCATTGAGATGCTCCCATATTGAAAATGAAAACTTGCAACCTACTCTGACCTGTAACCTTAGCGCTGAAAAACTAATAGCTGCTAAAGAACTGAAAGTATACATGCTAAATTTAAAACTGAAACTGACAAAATGCTTGATCTTCAAGCTTATTTATATACAAATGATCCTACTCTACTTGCTCAGCATAAAACTGAATCAACTGATCTCACACTTCCAATGAAGCCAATCAAGAAGTTGAGTACTGGATTGCAACGAACATTCCACTTCTCTGATCATAAAGCCATTCTTGAGAGATGACAAGTTGTTCCACCATCTGAATTTGTATACATAACTGAAAATCATATTGAAATTCATTCCTATAGAAGATTCCAGCAGAGCTGCAAAAGGATCTTTGAGAGTATGCACGAATAATTCTTGTTGATCAAAAAGAAAGTGTGAGTAAATATGATCTTTTGATGGTGTTCCTTGTTCATATTATTCATTATAACCCTTTTGACATTTCTCAAATAAAAAAGGAAAAATATGTTGATCATTATTTTCATTTGAGAGGAAGAAATACTTGGAGAACTCTTGGACACTTTCAAAAGGAACTGCCTCAACATGTACCACATAAATTTCTAAAGGTAACTCTTCATATGATTCACCAAGCATACCCATCTGATTGTCTAAACTTTGTTTTTCAAAATTTTCTTCATTTGATATAGGTTGATGCAAGGAATGACATGAAGAATAAACTTCTTCCTTTACCTGAAGATTATAGCAATTATCTTCCAGTATTTCCTCTTGTTGTTTGAAATGATTCTCATATTCCTGATGATCAAAAGACTGACAAGTCTACTGCAAATTTTCATCAAACTCAGAGGATGTAACATGATTTTCATAAATAAACTCCTGTTGGGTTTCATTTTCATCCAAGAGAGAGGCTATCCTTTCTTCTTGGTGATGAAAGGGATTGTCATGAAGGGCCTCTAAAATTTCCTCATCCAGGAACTCATCATCTTCATAAGAATTCTCCAAATATTCAATAAAAATCACACAATGTTTACAACAGTCTTTGACCAGCAATAAGGAGGAATGACATTCTTTATACATATCATAAAATGCAACATGGAAATCAGCAAGAGAATTTAAGGAACCATTTGGCATGCTTTCGTACCAAGACCATGCTTTTCCTTCTAAAGTGACCATAAAAATCTTCATGAGACAATCCTCAGGGAACTGAACCTTAAGTCTGTGTACATGCATATGGAATCTAACCAAATGAGGAGCAACATCGTCTTTCTTTTCAAGACCAATTAACCAATTGACCTTTGGCATAGGATTTTAAAAACTAGGGATGTGAGACCGATTCATAGAGGCATACCTGGAATTTATTCTTACAATGGAACTCATATTGGAACTTCATCAAGCTATTGATCCTCAAGCAGTGGAGTCACCTTCCAATTGATTATTTGATGTGTGGAGTCGCCAGAGTAGAAATACAACCAATATGTGCCTAAGTGTCTACGGCTCTCAGACCTTAGAACTGAAACTTTGTCATTCTTCCTAGGGAAAATTTACACCTTCAGTCCCTGATAACGACACCAAGATGTTATCACCGAATTGAGTCCTGTTGGGCTGCTGCAATGGTAAACTTGGAGTAAATATTTCAAACCAGATTTTGACTGAAGATTAGCCTCTTCAACCTGAGAGGGATCTCTTAATTTATCAATGTAGGTTTTAACCCTGAACATAAATTATCTACACACGAATCTTATAACAGAAAATAAACAATAACGAGAGCATAAAACATAAAACAGATAAAAAAAGAGATTTTCCCCTGGATCCCAAATTGGGACGACCAGCTTGATTTTTCATTATATTCCTTTTAGTGTTACAACACATATATATACATGCCGAAGCATACATAAACCCCAATCCATTAACCCTGGATTAGAACATAACCGTAGTTCCCTTGACCGGATCTACAAAATACCAGGGGCCGAAAACCATCGTACCCCAAAACCATGTGCAAACTCATGCACAAAACATGGGTGGGTCCGCCTATGAGTGGGTCCGCACACCAAAAAAAATTTCGCCGAGGCGCTGCCCCGGACCCCAACAGTGGGGGCTACCTCCCCCCTTGTGACCCCCTTTCTGTGCCCGGCGCAACGTACAACGCGTGGGGCTAGTCGTGGAAAGAATATAACACATACCCAACATTCTCCCACTTGTTGTTTTCTTTCCACAGGGGGCCACAGGAGAGCTTAGTCATTGGGCCAATTCTTCAACACCCATTGTTTCTCTACACCAAGAGAACTTCTGAGTGCTTACAGACTTCGTCAATGCATCTGCAACATTCTTCAAAGTGTCCACCTTAACCAGCAACACCATTTTAGCCTCAACCATATCTCTAACAAAGTGATATTGAACATCAATGTGCTTTGTCTTTGAATGATAAGCAGGGTTCTTAGCCAAGAAAATTGCACTTTGGCTATCACAGTCTATCCTTATAGCTTGCCGTACCAACCCCATACTTGAACACAATCTTTGCAACCAAACTGCTTCCTTGCTTGCATGAGTGGCTGCTATGTATTCTGCCTCTGTAGTTGAAAGAGCCACTACAGACCGTCTTTTACTCATCCAACTGACTGCGCCTCCAAATAGGCTAAACACATACCCACTTGTAGATCTTCTTTGGTCCAGATCTCCAGCCCAGTCTGCATCAACAAAACCATGAATTTCCAACATTCTTTCCAATCCTGGTCTTCCCTGGTAGCACAAGCCATAATCACTAGTGCCACGTAAATATCTGAAAACCCGCTTCACTACTGTCCAATGCTCCTTCCCTGGGTTTGACATAAACCTGCTCAATACTCCCACTGCATGTGCAATGTCTGGTCTAGTACAAACCATTGCATACATCAGACTACCCACTGCACTTGCATATGGAACACGGGACATATCCTCCTCTTCTTCTTGTGTCTTGGGACACTGTTCAACAGACAACTTTACACCTACAAGAATAGGAACATTCACCGGTTTACTATCCTGCATATTGAACCTCTGCAATATAGTCTCGACATACTTCCTCTGGTTTAACCAAAGCTTCCTCTTTGCCCGATCTCTCTTAATTTCCATGCCCAAAATATAGTTTGTAGCACCAATATCCTTCATGTCGAATTTGGAGAACAGTTGGGTCTTCAAATCTTGGATAATTTCTTTGTCATTTTCAATCAACAACATATCATCCACATACAAGACCAAATAAATAACACGGTCACCAATTAATTTAAAATAAACACAGTGATCCTCCTTGCTTCTGGTGAAGCTAAGTCCCCGTATATAGGTATCAAATTTCTGATACCACATCCTTGGTGACTGTTTTAACCCATACAGAGACTTCTTCAACCTGCATACCAATTATTTCTTACCCTTCACCATAAAGCCTTCAGGTTGCTTCATGTAGATCTCCTCTTCTAGATCCCCGTGAAGAAATGTTGTCTTCACATCCATCTGTTCTATCTCAAAATAAAATTCAGCAGCAACAGATAAAAGTAATCTAATAGAAGTAACCTTGGCAACAGGAGAAAAAATATCACCAAAATCAATTCCCGGCACCTGGGAATAACCTTTTTCTACTAACCGAGCTTTGTATTTCTCCACCTTGCCTTCTACATTCATCTTCTTTTTAAACACCCATTTGCTCCCAATGGGCTTCCTTCCAGCCGGCAACTCCACCAGATCCCATGCATCGTTTTTGTGCAAGGATGCCATTTCATCAACCATGGCCTCCTTCCAGAATTTTCCATCCTCTGAATCTACTGCCTCCCTGACAGTTCTGGGTTCATCATCAGTTATAGTTAAGGCAAAACCTGAACAGAAAGCAGATGGACTATACCTTTCTGGTTGCCTTCTTTCCGGAACTGATCTTCTCAAAGCTGGAGTTTGTGGCTCTTCATCTTCTGAGTCTTCTTCTATTGTAGAGTCCGATTCATCCTCCTTTAGCTCAAACTCTATCTTCTCAGGTTTCTTTGGTAGGACTTCATGTTTAACAATATCTTTCACTTCTCTAAACACCACATCTCGGCTGTACACAACCTTCCTTGTTTCTGGGTTCCAAAGCTTGTAACCCTTTAAACCATCCTTATATCCAATAAAGATGCACCTTTCAGATTTATTATCCAACTTGGTCCTTTTCTCCTTTGGAACATGTACATATGCATCACATCCAAATACCCTTAGATGTGAAAGAGAGGGTTTCTTACCAGTCCATACCTCATGTGGAGTCTTATCCTCCAACGCTGATGAAGGTGATCTATTAACTAAGTAATATGCAGTCTCCACCGCTCTCGCCTGCACTTGTCCTAACCCCGTACCACCGAGCATGCTTCTACTTTTTCCATCACGGCTTCATTCATTCTCTCTTTCTTACAATTCGCTTGTCGAGGTGTGTATGGACAGTCTTCTCATACATAAATTAATTTTTGCTGCAACTCTTCAAATTCCTTCTTGCAGAACTCCCCACCATTATCTGTCCTCAGCGCCTTTATCTTCTTCTCTGTCTGGTTTTCCACCAGATCCTTAAATTCTTTAAATTTGTCAAAGACTTTAGATTTATTCCTCAAGAAATATATCCATGTATTCCTTGAGAAGTCATTTATGAATGAAACATAGTACACAGACTTTCCCAGTGATGGAACTGACACAGGTCCAAACACATCACTGTGCACAAGTTCTAATATCTTGTTCGCCCTCTTAGCACCAGAAGGAAAAATCACCCGATTTTGATTCCCATATACACAATGTTCACAGAAATCGAAATCCAGAGAGCAATTAGACATACCTTCTACCATACCATTTCTATGCAGTATCCGAAGGCCCTTCTCTCCAATATGTCCAAGCCTTTGATTCCATAACATGGTCTTTTCTCCAGAGATAGCTAGGCTTTCCGCTCCACTTTCAGGAACCACATAACTATTACACCCATCAATAACAATGCTACCTTGTAGCTTGTACAGAGTTCCAGTCCAAACTCCCCGCATTAATACTAGTGCTCCCCGAACCATCTTGCAGGCATCTTTCTTGAACACTATTTTTACACCTGCATCATCCATTTCTGGCCAATGCAGGAATATGCAGAACACCAGGAAGTGTTCTAATCCTTCCAACTTGTAGCTTCAGCTTGACCTTTCCACGTCCGATGATTCTGGCCTTCCTATCATCCCCTAGGAAGACATCACCATCATATTTCTCATACTCGCAGAACCATTCCCTATGGGGAGTGAAGTGAAAGGATGCACCTGAGTTAATCAACCATGACTCATGATCTACATGTGTATTTGAAGAAGAAGCCAAATACACATCCCCACCTTCATCCGAGGTGGTTTTTTCCTCTGCAGAAGGGGCATCATCAGATCCCTTTTCCTTTCTCGCAGTTTTAGATCCGCACTCCTTGTAGTGCCCTTCCTTTCCGCATTTCCGCATACCTTTACAAACTTTCTAGGAGATTTAGATCTCCAGTACTCTACTCCCACTCGAAATCTTATTCTTGCTTCTATTTTTGGGACTTTCTGCGCATAAGGCAATTCCATTCCGTCCTCCATATTTCTCCGTCTCATTTCCTCCCATTAGCATACGTAGACAATGTCATCAAAATTCAAAGGCAGTTGTATCAAGTAATTTATTGCAATAACCGCACTATACCACGAATCTTGTATATCCCATGAGTCCGGTAGAGACATGAGAGAAAAACAACCGATGCATATATCTTCATCCGAGATTTTAATATCAACAAATGACAAATTACACATACCACACAATATTGGAAGGCGTCGCAAGCGTTCGTCACCGAGTCTCCATCCTTCATCCTCAGGTTATACAGCTTTTTCCATAGGAACAACTTATTCACCAGAGACTTAGATTGGTACAAAGTCCCAAGTTCTTCCCACAAATTCTTTGTCGTAGCTTCCCCAGATACATTCAACAATACTGAATCTGACACACACAACCGTATTGTGCTCTTATCCTTCCGATCCAGTTTCTTCCAGTCTTCATCTGACATTGCCGTTGGTTTAGTACCTGGATCTACCACGATCCACTGATCTTTATCCACCAGCAGATCCTCCATCTTGAGCTTCCACAACTCAAAACTCTGACCATTAAATTTCTCGATCTCTATCTTTTCGCCGCTCGCCATATTCTTTCACCGCAATGCGATCTCCCGTTGCATCTCCCACCGTCGAGGTCTACCTCAGCCGAGCAAAAACCCCCGCAAAGAAGGCATCCCCTGAAGCCGAAATGTACCGATACCAAATAGTTTTAACCTCCGAACATAAATGATCTACAATACTCAATCTTATACCGTAAAAATAAACAATAGCGAGAGCACACAACATAAAACAGATAAACACAGAGATTTTCCCCCGGATCCCAAATTGGGACGACCAGCTTGATTTTTCATTATATTCCTTTTAGTGTTACAACACATATATATACATGCCGAAGCATACATAAACCCCAATCCATTAACCCTGGATTAGAACATAACCATAGTTCCCTTGACCGGATCTACAAGATACCAGGGGTCTAAAACCATCGTACCCCAAAAACCATGTGCAAACTCATACACAAAACATGGGTGGGTCTGCTTATGAGTGGGACCGCATCCC
Source organism: Pinus albicaulis (assembly GCA_034641835.2). Lineage (NCBI taxonomy): Eukaryota > Viridiplantae > Streptophyta > Pinopsida > Pinales > Pinaceae > Pinus > Pinus albicaulis. Next base: position 272,929,483 of record CM076581.1, read on the forward strand.
AAAAAAAAATTTGTCGGGGCGCTGCCCCGAACCCCAACAGTGGGGGCTGCCTCCCCCCTTGTGACTCCCCTGTTGTGCCCAGCGCAACGTACAGCGCGTGGGGCTAGTTGTGGAAAGAATATAACACATACCCAACAATCAAAGGATTTGCAATGAAAACTCTACTAGATGGCTAAATCTATGATTGTAACTTGAATGTGATTGTTTATAGGTTGAAAATGTAAAGGAATTACTACCATTGGGCTCATGGAGTTAGTATAAACCTCAATTACAAAACAAAAAATTTCATGGAAGCCAAGGCACTTATATTCTTATCAAATCACACATAAAGGACAAAACAACAACTACATGTGTACAAGAGATTGGAGCATATTACTGAATTCCAAGTGATTACACATGAGCCACTGCATAAAGATCAAAGGGAATAAGATAAACAAGAATAGATAAGAACATACAATGAATCTTGGGTCTAAAACAAGTTGTTGCAACTGTATATTATTGATAGACAAATATTACAAGAGTAGTGCCTTCATAACATCTCCCAACCCTTTATAACTCTAAAAATATCTCATTTATAGAGTGAGGACTCATAAAAATGATATGCCACCTTACTCGCCTCGAATTTCCACTTCAGAGATCTATTTAAAACATGATTCTATCACTTGGAGACTTCCTAGGGACATTTTTGTTTTGCAGAGTTTGAATACAAAAATGACTCTTCTTTCATTAATAGTTCAAAAAATAAATTTAATAACGCTTATCAACTGCAAAAAACTAATTTCCTGAGTGTACTAGAGTACTGATGTGACATTATGCCACGTGGATGTCGAGCCAGACTTCCTCCAAGTTGAATTTTTACAATTTTTTCACAAATCTGGTTAGTGAAAATTATGAAAAATAATGCTTCAAAGATGAGTGTATAATTTCCAAACCCTGATGTATTTGTAGAAACTGAGAGAGGTTTTTGTAGATGGACCTATGCTTAATAAAAACCTCTTTCATATTTCCAAAATAATTTTTCATTTTCTCTGAAATCAATCTTTAATTTGACTGCTAAAACAATCATTTACACAAATTTTCGTAGCAAGTTTTAGTTGCATGGGAAAAATGGCTTTTCCATCAATATTCGTGACTTATTTGCTGTTCCAGCACCTTCATTATGTCATGACACCTTGAAACCATTGATATCCCCCCATAAAACATGCCAAAACTGGATTTTAAAGCAAAAAGCAACTACAATAATTTTCGTAGCGTTTTTCTGGCTTCAAGCCTGAAGCACACTACGAAAACTCATAAAAAAGGCAGAATTTGCAGTTTATAAATGAACTCATATTTCCTAATTCTTAATATATTTTTCAAAACTAGAGGAGGTTTTTGTAGATGAATTTTTTTTTGAAGGAAAACCTCTCTTGGTTTTTAAAATACCATCTCCAGAATCTGCATTTGTAAAACATGTATAAAACAAGAGAATTATGTTTTCTGAAAATAGGGCCGAAAGACATCCCTATATATCCCAATTTGTAGCACCTTTGAGAAAAGTGAAAGATTTTAGTGTTATTTGATATGTTCTTGAAAATAACCTCTCTCAGTTTCTTAAAATAATTCTTTGTTTGCCTAGAAACTGCCCTTGAAGTTGACTGCTCAAAAGTAAAAAAACAGAGAAATCTTCATATTCGCTACGAAATTATCAGGTGTTTGTTGAGATTCAACAAGATGATGAAGCTTAGTGAAAATCAGTCACCTTCACTAAGTGGGCCCACAGGCTATTTTTAGGTATAAGTCTATTTTTAGACATGGTGATCATATTTCAGAAATTGCAGGATGCTATTTGTGGATGGTTGGTCAAGTTGGAAAAATAGATGAAATTCGATTTTTAGAATATTGGGCGAAGTTTATTTATAGATCGTCGATCTAAAAATAGATGTGTCAATTATTATTAGCCCTTAATAATAATCAGACTCTAAATATCAACTTATTCTCTTGGAGCACTTTATTTCAGTATACAGATTTGGAAAATCAGTGGGCTGAAGGAATTACACAATTCCTAGGGTTTATTGGTGGATCATGCATGGAGGAATCAATTAGAACTGAAGTGGAAAATTTAAGACATAGTTGGAAGAGTAGTTACAGGAGTTGTTATTCAGTTTAACTCAGTTAATGGAGTTAAACTTAGTTGAGCTAGTTGTATCTAGTTTAACTAATAGATACACTAGTGAGAGTTAAGTGAATTAATTAGTTAATTAATTCACAACTACTGAATCCCGTCAAAATTGAAAAATACAACACTAACTACAAGGCATGTCAGCCTGAAAGGAGACTCATGTTGGAGAGATAGTGGAAAGGCAGATGGAGTCATTCGTTGTGACTATAGTGATGCATGATTAACGTGTTGTTGCATTAGTTGCCAATGAGGATTGCGAGGGGTATGTATCAAAATCTATTCATGTTTTCAAACAGGATTGTGTTAAAGGAGGCAGTTACATTGTGTAAGAAATATACATCGGTGATTTTTTTTCATGTTAGTGTGTGACGATTGATTGTACTGAGAGCTTGATGTACTAAGCTTTGTATGAGATTGTTACATGATCTCCATGATACATAATATATGATAGTTAGGGTTTTTAGCTTCAGGCTTTCCCGTTAAACAATTGTGTTATGTGCTAAAGTAGACAGCCTATGTTTGCATTAAAGGAGTTCTGAAAAGATTAATGCTGGAAGGATTATGTATTTAGCAAGAAGATAAATATTGTTAGATCAGGAGAATATGGATATATACATGCATCTTGTATAATTTCTACATGGCAGTTGGAGTTGCTAATTTTTGAAGATTGCACTGTGAAGAATTACCGTTTGTTCTGGGTGGAAAATCTAATTTGGCTGGCATAGTTTTTGTTAAGAAGAGCATACACAGTCACTAATAATAAAAGATTATACAGGCTTTATAAGGCCTCAAATTACATAGCCTTGGCCAGATAGGATGGAGCAAAGGAAGAGTACTGATCAGTGAGTCACTGTCAGCGATGTTCCTAAGCCTGGTTCTAGCGATGCTGCATTACTTGACGCATGGCAAAAGAAGGTAGAAAAGACAAGAAGAATTCTGTTGGAAGGTGTGAAGGACCATATTGTGTGTATCATTCACGGAAAATCCACTCCATTTGCAATGTGTAAGGCTTTGACAGATTTGTTCCAAAGCAGCAGTGACCATAGGAAGTTGGCAATGAAAGATAAGCTTAGAAAAATAAAAATGGAGAAGGGCGAGAGTATTCCAAAATATCTCACAAAGTTTTTCCACTGTAGGGATGAACTGGGAAGTGTGGGGATTACTGTTGATGATGATGACTTGGTGAGCTTGGCTCTCTTTGGGCTTCCAAAGAGTTGGCATAGCTACAAAGACTCTGTCAATGGACGGGAGAAACTGCCGGGTTGGGAGCGACTTTGGTCGGATCTTGTGCAGGAGGAGATAAGGTGAAGTACCAGGGATGGCTCTTCATCGAAGAATGAAGATGAAGAGAATTGCACTTTGGCTGCCAAAGCAAGGAAAGGGAAGGAGAAGAAATTCCCTTCAAAATCCAAGGCTAAAGGCAAGAAGCAAGATTTGTCCAAGGTGAAGTGTTTTCATTGTCATGAACATGGGCATTTCTCCACTAACTTCCCATAGAAGAAGAAGAAAAAGAAGGCTGTTGGAGCTGTAGTGGGTGAGGCCTTAGCCTCACAATTTGAACTTGATTTATCTTTGATCGCATGCTTGGTTTCAAGCGCTATGGGATCGATGTGGTATCTTGATAGTGGTGCATCTTTCCATATGACGAGAGACAAGGAGTTGTTTAGTGACTTGGAAGAGAAGGACCTTCAAATGCATGTAGATATGGGCAACGATGGTCAATATAGTGCGACTGGCATTGGGACCATTACCTTTGAGAGGGAGTCAGGTAATCAATTTCTGTTGAAAGATGTTATGCATGTTCCAGGTCTGAAGAAAAACTTGGTCTCAGTCGCAATGTTGGAAGACAGAGGTTATGACGTTGTTTTTTAGTGATGGAAAAGCTTTCCTGTGACATCAAACAATGGGTCAAACCAAGAGGATAGGGATTTGAGTTAAGAATTTATACAAGCTGGAGGTAGATGGCTGCACTGCAATGATGGGCAAAGCAGAAGAAGTGGTGAGCCGGGATGAGGGCGAATTATGGCACAGGATATTGGGCCATCTTCACCATGGCGCTTTGAAGATTTTGCAGTAGATTTGTACTGGACTTCCCAAGGGTACTCTTGCGCAGTCAAATCAGTGTAAGGGATGTACTATGGGTAAGTTTTTGAAGACCAACTTTCATGAGAAGGAGAACCGTGCTTCGGTGATCCTTGATAGAATTCACACAGACGTGTGTGGACCTTTCTCGGTTGCTTCAACAACAAAACACAGGATTATCTTATTTTTGTTGATGACTATTCTCGTAGATGCTGGATCTTCTTCATGTAGAAGAAGAGCGAAACATTCTAAAAGTTCTGTGAGTTTAAAGCATTGGTGGAGAAGGAGTTGGGGAAGCAAGTGAAAGCTCTACAGAGCGATAATGGTGGTGAATATATCTTGGGCGAATTCAAAGACTTCTGTAGCAAAGAAGGAATTTGAAGAGAACTCATAGCGCCTCATAACCCACAGCAGAATGGGGTCACGGAGAGGAGGAATAGAACGATTGTGGGTGCTGCACTAGCTATGCTGCATGACCGGGGCCTACCGATGCACTTGTGGGAAGAAGCATGCAACACTGCGATTTATGTGCAAAACTGTTGTCCTTATAGAGTACTTGGCATGAGTACACCTGAAGAAGCTTTTACTGGTAAGAAGCCTAATATTTCTCATTTGAATATTTTTGGCTCATCTGTTTACATTCATGTGACAAAGGATGTCAGGAAGAAGTTGGAGCCGACTGCAGAAGTTGGGATATTTGTGGGGTACACAGAAACACCCCATAATTATCGTGTGTATTTTCCAAACAGTCTAATGACTGTGGTGCGATGGGATATAAAATTAAATGAGGTGAAAGCCATGAATTTGTTGATTGAGAGGGAGCTACACTTGCATGCAGAGGAGGAGCTACTTGTTCCCAAAGATGAGCCTCCAGATGTGGATTAGCCATAGGAGGAGATTCATGGAGTGGAGGAGTCCACTCATGCAGAACCAAACATCATAATTAGCAAAAAGCGTACCACAGAAGCTTGATGCGGCACAGAATGTAGGAGTCCCTACATCAAAATGCAGACAGAGACAGTCACCTGACCGATTTACTGGATACATGGCTCTTATGAGAAAGTGTATCATGACAGAGCCATATTCTTTTGAAGAAGCAGTGTAGGATCCCACATGGGTAGATGCCATGGTGGAGGAGTATGAATTCATTGTCAGAAACAGTGCTTGGGAGATTGTTCCAAGGCTGGTGGGTAAATAAGTTGTAGGATCAAGATGGATCTACAAGGTAAAGCAAGTTTCTAATGGGAGCATCGAGAAGTATAAGGCAAGATTTGTTGCCCGGGGCTTCTCATAGATCGAGGGGATTGATTATGAAGAAAACTTTGCACCTGTCGTGTAGAAATTTATATAACTGATATGTTATACATCTGATATTCTCCTGATCACGCACTATTTGACTTCATGCACAATACAGAATCTCTTCTACCATTGATCATTAATTGCGGAAATAAAAACAATCGCATGCGCACATTAAAACCATAAAAAATCACACATATGAACACATTATTTTATGGGAAAGCTTAAAGCTGAAAACCCCCAACTATCTGTATATTATATGTCATATAGATCATGTAACAATCATTATACACAACTCCTCACAAGCTCTCAGTACAATCTCCAATTGCTACACACTAATCAGGTCTGATCTAGCAAAACACATGCTCCAATCTTTGCCACCTGCTAGCCTGCCTCTACTGCGTAATCACTGTTGAAGAATGGCTCTAAATGAACTCAAATTGGTCCAGCCTTGCTCACGCAATCCTCATTGGCATCTCCAACCATGTGTGGTGCAAGCTCATGCAACACTATAGTCACAACTGATAGTCACACTGCTCTTTCACCTACCTCTTCACTGGTCTCCACTAAAACTGTCCACGCACTGTAGTTAACTGATGTATTGTTTAGTTGATTAATGAGTTAATAATTAGTGAATTAATTAATAATTAATTCAAACCACTCTCACTAGTGTATCAATCAGTTAGACTAGATACAACTAGCTCAATTATGTTTAACTCAGTTAAACTGAACACAACTCCACCAACTACTTCAATAACTCCACCAAACTCTATCACATGAGTTATAACTGAAGTATCCATGAAATAGCTCCAATTAACCCTCAGGAATAGCGTAATTCCTTCTGTAAGCTCCTGTGCCACATCTGTGCACTTAACTAAAGTGCTCCAAGAGAATAAGATAATGTTTATAGTCCAAATATTATTAAGAGCTAATAATATTCGACATATCTATTTTTAGACTGGCAATCTAAAAATAGATTCCGACCAATATGTATAAAAATAGAAGTCCATCTATTTTTCCAACTTGACCAACCATCCACAAATAGTATCCTGCAACTCATAGAATATGATCGACATGTCTAAAAATAGACATAGTCTAAAAATAGACATAGTCTAAAAATAGACTTGCGCCAAAAATAGCCTACGGGCCCACTTAGTGAAGGCGACTCTTTTCACTAAGCTCATCATCTTGTTGCAATCTCAACATGTCGCACGATATTATTCCATAATTACCATCCTTGCTCTCTCAGCGCAGATGGGTTGGCACATTCATCAGATGGATGTGAAGACTCCATTCCTTAATGGGATCATTGAGGAAGAGGTGTACATTGAGTAGCCTAAAGGATTTGAGATCTTCAGTAGGGAGTCGCATGTGTGCAAACTCCAAAGAGAATTGTATGGGCTGAAACAAGCACCTCATGCTTGGTACACTTAGATCGACAGCTATTTCACTGGACTTGGCTTCACCATGAGTGAGGCAGATGCAAACCTGTACCAAATTGTGGTGGAGGGTAAGCTTTTAATCATTTTTCTTTATGTTTATGATTTAATACTAACGGGTGATGAGCAGTTGATACACTCATGCAAGGAAGATCTTGCAAAGGATTTTGAGATGAAGGATTTGGGCCTCCTTCATTATTTCTTTGGATTAGAAATATGGCAGCGGGAAGGTGAACTGTTTGTGTCTCAAGGCAAGTATGCTCGGGAGATACTTGAGAAGTTTCACATGCAAGGCTGCAAGCCTATCGACACTCCTCTTCCAGGAAACTGGAGGAAAGAGGATGCTACATCGGCAGAGGTAGTGGATGCCATTGTTTATCGACAGTTGGTGGGTTCGCTCATGTATTTAGTTAATACAACACCGAACATATGCTATGCTGTGAAGTAGCTTTCACAAGCGATAGTTAAGCCTACCAAGCTCTTTTGAAAGGCAAGAAAGCATGTCCTGAGGTATCTCAGGGGCACATCTGAGTATGGCTTATGGTACAGACAGACGGATGAGGTGAAGTTGCATGGCTTCACTGATGCAGATTAGGCAGGAAGCCCCACAGACAGAAATATCACATCAGGAGGGATTTTCAGTATTAGATCTACAACAGTTTCTTGGTACAACAGGAAACAAAGGTCCGTGGCACTCAATTTAGCGGAAGCAGAATACATGGCAACAAGTCAAGCTACATGTGAGGCTATCTGGATGAGGAAGATCCTAGTTAGTTTGTTTGGTTCACATTTAGATCCTACATTGATAAATTGTGATAATCAGAGTTGCATTAAACTCTTGATTAATCCTGTGTTTCATGATAGATCTAAACATATTGATATCCGGTCTCATCATATCAGAGATTGTGTGCAGCGAAAGATCATGTTGCTTCAATACATTCCTACGGAAGATCAAGATGTAGATATTCTGACGAAGACGCTCACCAGGAGAAAATTCGAATACCATAGAGGCAGGATTGGGGTGAAGGATAATCCCTATATTGTTGAGAGGGAGCGTTGAGATTCAACAAGATGATGGAGCTTAGTGAAAATCAGTCACCTTCACTAAGTGGGCCCGCAGGCTATTTTTAGGTGTAAGTCTATTTTTTAGACTATGTCTATTTTTAGACATGGTGATCATATTTCAGAAGTTGTAGGATGCTATTTGTGGATGGTTGGTCAAGTTGGAAAGATAGATGAAATTATATTTTTAGAATATTGGGCGAAGTCTATTTATAGATCTTCGATCTACAAATAGATGTGTCAATTATTATTATCCCTTAATAATAGTCAGACTCTAAATATCAACTTATTCTCTTGGAGCACTTTATTTCAGTATACAGATTTGGCAAATCAGTGGGCTGAAGGAATTATGAAATTACTAGGGTTTATTGGTGGATCATGCATGGAGGACTCAGTTAGAACTGAAGTGGCAAAGTTATGACAGAGTTGGAAGAGTAGTCACAGGAGTTGTTATTCAGTATAACTCAGTTAATGGAGTTAAACTCAGTTGAGCTAGTTGTATCTAGTTTAACTGAAAGATACACTAGTGAGAGTTAAGTGAATTAATTCACAACTAATAACTCACTAACAACTGAACAAATACAATAGTTAACTACAGTGCATGTTAGTTCCAGTGGAGACCCAGTGGAGAGATAGGTGAAAGGGTGAGATGGAATATCTGTTGTGACTATAATGATGCATTGATTGCATCACACACACATTGGAGTTGCCAATGAGGATTGCACAGTAAAGGCAAGGTAGATTCGAATTCATTCACGAGTCTTCTTCGGCAGGGATTGCGCAATGGAGGCAGGTTATCAGGTGGCAAGAAATCAGTGCATGGATTTGCATATTTCTTCATGTTAGTGTGTGACGATTGATTGTACTAAGAGCTTGATGTACTAAGCTTTGTATGAGATTGTTACATGATCTCCATGATACATAATATATGATAGTTGGGGTTTTTAGCTTCAGGATTTCCCGTTAAACAATTGTGTTATGTGCGATTGTTTTTATTGCTTCATGTGTTTGCAATTGAGTTTTTAAATTTCTGCAGAAGATTAACAGTGGAAGGATTCTGTATTTAGCAAGAAGATAAATATTGTTATATCAAGAGAATCTGGATATATACATGCATATGTTATATAATTTCTACCATTTTTTCGTAGCGTTTTCTGCTGTTTTCTTGTGTAAAACCTTACGAAAATTTAAAAAATTGGCAGATTCATCCTTTTGAGTCTGAATGCATGGGGAAGGACAACTGACATAGTATGGGATTGATTTGACATGAAATTGCATAAATTAAGGTGATCTCAAAACTTAGGATAGGCTTAAGAATGAAAATTTTTTCCTATACCACCTTGAAATGGCTAAAGAGACCTTATCCTCTTGATGAGTGAACTATATGACCATGTCAAGAAATGTTTCACAATTTTATGAGTGATAACATAATACTTGGAGGCTAATGAAATAATGCAAACAACCAAAGTCTATTCTTTCAAATTTCCTTTTAATGGTGGATTTCATATGGCTTAAATTTTTTAGGTTCACTACCAATGAGGAAAGTTCATCAACATAAATAACAAGTATTATGAGATGTCTTCCTACTTTCTTGGTATAGACATCTATGTTAGAACAACATCTAGAAAAGTTGGGGTCAAGAGGAAATATATCCATTATAACATATCAAGGTTGAGGATAATTCTTAAGACCAAAACATAGTTGGGAGGTTGTTCCATCTAAATTTATTCTTTCAAATATCCATGCAATAAGGTATATTTAACATCCATTTGATGAAACTCCCATATATTATGAGACACTAAGGGCCTAAACAAGGTGGATGAAACTGTTTTGGCTATGGGGGGAAATGTTTCATTACAATTATTTCCTTCAACTTGAGAGGTTCCTTTGGATCTTTAGAAACTAATTGCACGTTATTTTTGTCAACACTTTCTTTTGACGCATAATTAGTTATGTACCCCCATTTATAGATAATATGTTTTCTTCCTTTTGGGAAAGGTACACGATTCTAATGAACAATTTCCATTAAGGAATGCTATTCTTCATCAACTGTTGTGTCCTATTTCAGATCACTAGAAGTTTCCGTAAATGTTTATGAATCACATGTATCTAAAAATTGATCCAAAAGAGAAGAGGCCCAGTAGAACTATGAACATTGATGATATTGATTGGTAAAATCATCGAAAATATTGCCAACTACTTCTTGTGTTGAATAAACCCATTTGGAAAGTTGTAGTATTGGTGTGGATTCATGTTCAATGGAGTCAATTGGAGGAAGGTGAGCAGGTAGAGGTGGATTTTTATCCTTATTGTCATCATCTGAAGTATAAAATAGAATAGGGTTACTGATAGAAAATTTTGGAAGAGGAGATGGCATGGACACTAAAGATGGCTAATAGGTCAAAGATGTCATAAATGTCAAATTAGGCTTGCAAGTTGAGATATTTTCATTCAGCTTAACATATCTTGCAATAATGATTTCATTGGAAAGGGTTCAAATAATTCTATAACATTTTGCATCTTTAGAATATCTAACAAAAAAAAAAAAACATTTCTCACTTTTAGGTTATAATGCTTTTCTTTTCTCATTAGAAATGTGAGGCCATGCTTTACTACCAGTCACATGGAAGTGACATACATTTGGTTTAAATTTAGTCCATGCTTCTTCTCGTGTTATATTTTAAAGATGTTTGTGGAGTGTGATTTACTATGTTATTGGAACAAATGATGGCTTCCATGCAATAATTAAGACTTAATCCTTAGATTGGATCATACAATTTGTCACTTCCTTTAGTTTGTGATTCTTTCACTTAGCAACACCATTTTTTTGTGGTGTATATGTAACAACATGTTTCATTTTAATGCCTTTACTAGTGTAATAAGCTACAAATATGTTGTTAATATATTCACATCCATTATCTATTCTTAACCTTTGTAGTTGATGTCTAGATTGTTTTTTTTCTACAAGGGCGTTGTAGGTAAAAACCATGCAAAACTTCACTCTTAAATTTTAAGAAATAAAACCAAGTGTGTTTGGAGAATTCATCAATGAAATTTAAGAAGTAATTTCACCTAGAGAAAGGGGAAGAAAGTGGACCACAAAAATTACCATGAAAAAACTTCAAGAAGGCCAAGGCATGCAAAGAGTCATGTTTGTAAAAACCATTCAAATGATGTTTGTTGAGAACAAAACTGGCACAAATACCATCTTTGCAAGAATCCAGAGGAAGACTTAATACTATATTTTGATTACATAGATGCTACAATGAAAAATAGTTAAGATGACCAAACCTATCATGCCATTTTTTTCTCAAGTTATCGCAATGAGCAATTGAAATTGATGGAAAAGATGATGAACCAAATTAATCAAATCTATACAACCTACTAATATCATAAAAAATTACAGTTGCTAAGACATTCTTAGGACCCTTTAAATTCTTTACTACAACTTGGTGATGTGAAAAATATATTGTTTTACCTTCATTTGAATGACTGATTTGATATAGTGATAAAAGGTTGCATGAGGGGCTTAGAACACATTACATCATTGGAATGACCATCATCTAATTGAATTGTTCTAGACTCTGAAACACTAAAATATCTATCATCACAAACAAATATTTGTTTGGTATTATATTTATTAAGAGTCGAAAAAGGGCTTTATTGTTAGTCATATGATAAGATGCCCCATGATAATTAAAAAAAAAAAATCCACTCATAAGAAGAAGTAGATGTTGCATTGAAGGAAAAACCAGAAACATAAAGTGGATGTCTATGAGAAGAAGAGTTAGAATAAAAATAATAAATATTGATGTTGTGCTTCTTCATTATTATTTCTAAGGCTTCCATCATTTTAAATCATTTAGTCTCTAAATGACCATCTTATCCACAAAAATTTCAATGCCTACTAGTCTTCTCACTTTTAGATTTTAGTCCTTTGTAGCCATCAAGGTTAAAAATTCGTCAAGAGAGTTTGGGACCCTTGCTTTACTTGTTGTTATGAGGATTCTTGGATTTATATTTATATTTTTCCACTAAAGCCTTGTTATATGTAGCTACAATGTTAATCAATCAAAGATATAAAAATGTATCTTGTTCTCTAATTAAAGGATAAAAAAAAGACTTAAGGGAGAGTGCTATGTAAGAAACCTATATAATTTCTACAATGTAGAGAAAAGTAGATACAAAAAAAAAATATGCACTACTAATCTTAGATAGAATAACATATATACATTGGTCATCTTTCATTTCTATTTGGTAGTATTTAAGTAAAAGTCTAAGTGTTTTAAACCTAGATAAATAATCTTCAATGTAATATAAATTACTGGGATTTTAGGAAATTAATTGATTTTTAAGTTAGTGGGCTTGAATCTCAATGTTTTTACCAAACACATTTTCCAACTTATTCCAAGCTTCATGCGGGTCATAAATACCTTGAAGGTGAAGCCCTTAATAAGAAGAGATGGACATTCCAAGTAATGCACGTGCTTCGTCATTCTTATTATCCCTTAGAGGCTTTCTTTGTTGCATTAGTGGGAGCTTTTTATTTTTCCAAGGTAATCTAGTGCAATCCTTTACTTTGTAGTACATCATTCATATGATATTTCCATGAGAATTAAGTAATATATCACTTGGACTAGCCATATTAAATTATGTAGATAATATGAATTCAAAAGCTAAGGATAACTATTTGGATGGAAATATCTCAAAGAATAGGTAGTTTAAAAAAGGAATTGAAAACATACTATGGATGGGAAAGTTATACCCCATATAAAAAACCACATAAAAGTTAAACAAAGTTCCATGTGGCAAATAGAAGTTGGCGTGCATGGTGGTAGATGCACAATGAGGTTGCTCCATAAAACAAATTTCATTTTCTTATCTAACTTTTCCTATAAGGTCACTTTTACAAATAAGTTCTTAATAAAGTAACCATTTTTATAAAATAATGGAGAATACTTTTTATAATGAATTTACTTTATAAATTAAGTTAAATGTAAGAATTAATTAAAAAAACAAGAATATTAAGGTTTTTTTTTTGTCAATCGAAATTCTTTCATTAATTCTTCAAAAAATTACGTCCTTCAGTCCAAAAACCCTCTACTCTCCCGGCTTCACTTTGATCATATTTGTTAATCGAGAGAGTAGTGCAAAATCGTGATAGATAAGACCATTTTTTACAAAAATGCCAACGAAAAACTTACCAAATTGACCAAAAAAATGACAAAACCAAAACACAACCAACTGTAATGATATTACGGAGGGGGGTTCAGAGCTTGAGCTACTCTGGGGACCACAGGAGGGCCATGCCCTTTATGCACATGATAATTGGTGTGGGCCCACCTTGCCTTGATATCATTTAGCCACTCGTTTGATCTACACTGGCTATAATGGACCGAAGCAAGTTGTTCCAAGATCTCTCCCTGTGTATACTAAACATCACTAATATATGCTATAGTTTCATTCCTAACATTGTACCTTTGCTTGCAAATTATGTCGAGGCTAGCATGAAGATCCATCAATTACTCTGCCATAGATGCTAGCTTTGGACGTTGCAGCACATGACCTGGTGATTAGGATCTAGCGAGACATCATTCTTCTTCCATGACCACTTTCTATTTTTCCACTCGCTTGGCCACACGTCCTAATTGTTTGCTAGCATGACCCCAAGGCCAACACCATGGCAAGCCATCCCACATTGTCATTGCATGATTCCCAAGAATGCTTCACACTAGAATCCTTTGCCCAGGGAAATTCCCCACTCCACTTGACCTTACCTATTGACCTCACCTAGAAAGGGACCACGACCACCCAACCACTACAACATGCACAAAATTGCTGAATAAACCAACTATCAATCATGTTTTAGTTAATTATCTGTGAGAGAACCCTCCACACGACTTTGTCGACAAGAAAAATGCCCAAATTGGGCACCCCTACACTCTACGACACAATGTTAGCCATGAGTTCCACCCTCTGTTAAAGGGAAATCCATCGGGGAGGCCTAGAAGTGAGACAATGAATATATCCAAGAGAAAACAAGATAAGGATGAGATTCACCTTCTGTTGAAATTTTCGTGCTGGCATAAAAAATTTCATTTAGAGTAAACTATATCCCCATAACTTGAGGTTTCAAAATTACAGCTTCCTCCTCAAAATCTCATGGCAATTTACCCTAGTCAGGCTCGCCAAGATCCCACACCTCTCTCACTGATGTCTGAGTGATCTGAAATTGATTGTTAATTAATGTTGTGCTAATATTAGTTTCAGATTTAATATGAAAGTGATTTGGTTTTCTTCTTGTACAAGGGTTTATACACATGCTTATGATTGATAATCAACAAAAAATTGATGATATTAAGTGTATTTCATGAAAAAAAAAGCATGGAAACTAAATGTTGAATAGCAACATATAAACACAACAAACACAGACAACTGAGTCAAATACACATGGTTTTGATGAAGGAGTTCACCCCTCCTGGGATACATCTCCTTGGTCCAACTTCCATGGCATGGGCCTTTGTATTAGCTTCAATTTTGAAAAATTTCTATTTACAGTATCCTATTTCCTCTGCAACCTACTCCAATGGCTCGAAAACATCAAAATCTACCAAGAATGATTCTTCCTGAGCCAAAATTGGTCGAAAATTGCCTCAGTTATGGAAAAACCAAATTTTCCTACTATTTCCCCACTAAAACTGGAAGTTCACCAGCTAACTCCACTAAAAGTGGAGATTTCGCCTCATTTGGCGAGCTCCACCAAGTCCTCCACTAAATTAAACTTGTCATTATCTGAATTTAAGCACACATTTAGGAGTTAATTAATTAAGGTTTAACACAAAGCACATTTTTTGCGTTAATCACGAATTATTATAATTAATCTAGATTAGTGGTGCTTTAAACTTAGTTTAATAAATTTGAAACTCCACCGGTGAATTAGCGCTAGCCCATGGTCTTCGCGCTTCAGACATATGGGAGGGGATGGCCCCCTCCGAACCCCCAAACATGGCGCTGCCAAGCTTTAAATACATGCGGGATCCTATGGTTAATAAGGATCATGTGATGGTATAGTGGTAGGTCTCAGCGCTTGTATGGGAGAGGTCGCGGGCTCGACCTTGACCTCTGCCCCTCCTTGGTCAATACATTTTTGTTGGATGACATGTTGATTCGGACCTTTGGACTTAGAAATATTTGTGCTCCTCTGACCTTAATTCAAACTTTGGTTAAAAAGATATGCGCCCATAAAACCTTTGTATTTCGACCTTGCAATAAAATATATGCCAGCCATCCTTGCCATGGGGGAGGGCACATGGTAGCCTCCGGTTGCTCCACATGCCCCTTCTCCATTGGCTCAATTCCAATCATAAAAAATTTAATAATCCACCATATATAGAAATTTCAACCTTAGGATTAGGAGGACAAATTTCAATTTCCCAATAAACATTGGCGAATCTGACTATGAAACTTGTCACATTGTCATTGGTGAAAATTGGATAATATTCCCTAGATATTCCTGAGGTGCTGACTGGACTTCCCAATCATAAGTCTGCCACTGTTCTGCACATTTTTTACCTGTTTGAGAAAATGAACAACAGACCATAACTTAGTCATACGAACTCGGATTTTGATGAAATGAGTTGCGTTGGAATCCTGGTGATGAGCTCTATCTGGTCCTTCTAGTTTGAAGCATTTATGAGAACTTTCATTTTTTGAGCTAAATACCGAGCCTCTAATGATTCCTCCCCACTAGAAGCCTTTTGGACCCCAAAATATACTATCAATTATTCAGCAGGTGAGGGTAAAACTACCTCACCCTTTCACTCTCCATCCATTTGGCCTTGGAAGGATTTTGTCCCTTGAGTCCCACTCTAAGGTATTTTACATTCCATCTCCTTGAAGTTATGATTCTTCTGTCAAGTATGAGATCTTGCTGAAGTTCATCAAGATAAATTGTCAAGAAATGATCTATTGATGGCAGATGAACATGATCTCCTTGATCATCAATCAAAGGAGGCTCAAACAATCTCAAATTCTCAACATTAACGACAAAATATATTTGCATATAAGGAGGAAAATCTAGCTTAAATGCATTAGTACCAATATTTTCTAGAATTTTAAATGGACCATAATGGATTGGCTTGAGATTTTTACCTTCCCCTTGCAATATTTATTTGCTGATATATAACCAAACTTCATCTCCAACCTGGAATTTGTGATCAACACGGTGTTTATCATGCCTTGCCTTGTAGCTGCTTTGACTCTTTTCATGTTTTTCTTGCACTATGTGATGTACCAACTAAATTTTATCAATGAATTTCCTTACCTTATCTATGTCTCTATGACCATCTATAGTGACATGTTTCTCAAAGATGAAGTCCAAAGGCAATCTTGGAAAATACCCAAGACATACCTCAAATGGCGATGTGTTTGTGGAAGAATGCTTTGCCCTATTGTATGCATGTTGAATGTAATGGAACTGTTCATCCCACAACTTGGGATGTTTGCTGCAATAACCTCTAAGAAGATGAATGGTTGTCCTGTTTACCACCTCGGTCTGACCATCTATTTGCGGATGAAATTATGTACTCTTCTTCAACTTTGTGTCCATCATGTCCCATAATTTTGACCAAAAATTCCCAACAAACCAGGAATCTCGATCACTTACAATAGAAGTAGGAAGACCAAATGAACCCATACATTTTGAAAGAAAAGATGAGCGGTTTTTTCCGCTGTAATTGTTTTCTTACATGGCATCAAAAGACACATTTTTCTAAACCTATCTACCACAACATACAAGTAATCATGACCTTTCCTTGACATTGGAAGACCACCTACAAAATCCATTGAGATACTCTCCCAAGGATGTGAAGGAACTGGAAGTGGAGTGTACAATCCAAGTTTCCTATTACTAGGCTTACTTATTGCAAATAAAGAACATCCTCTAATAAAACGAGATACACTATCAATCATGCGTGGCCAATAACAATACCTTTGGAGATTCGATACTGTCTTGCCTACATTGAAATGTCCAACAATCAATGAAGTGTGCGACTCCCTTATGATACTGTTTCCTTCTCCCTGTGGTATACATAACTTGCCCAAGTGATACAACAAAATTTTATGCACATGATAATCTAACTCTTCATTTTGGTTTCCTTAACTCAAGCTTTCATACACATCTTGAAAATCACTATATATGCATATTGTTCAATGTAACTTTCATGCATAATTGAATTGTGCTTGAGTATAAAAGATGAATTTACAATATTCCTAGAGAGAATATCAACTACCTTATTGTATATTCCATTTTTATACCTGATAACCAAATGAAATTGTTGTAGAAATTGCATCCATCTGAAATGTCTTGATTGCTGCAACTTTGATTGTGATTGTAAGTACTACAAAGGCTGATGGTCGGTATGGATAATGGTCTCTTTACCCATCAAATAATGCTTCCATTTCTTTACACTTTGTACCAATGCATATAACTCTTTGTCATAGGTGGGATAGTTAGTCACAACTCCATTAAAAATTTCAGAATGAAATGAAATAGGCTTTCCATGCTGCATGAGAACTGCTCCCATGGTGTAATCACTTGCATCTGTTTGGATCTCAATTTCTGTCTAAGATCCGGAAGAGCCAATACTAGTGCTAAAATTATATTTTGTTTTAAAGCATCAAATGATTTTTGCTGCATATCTCCCCAATGGAAGAATTTCTTGACACTTGTCAATGCATGTAACGAAGCTGCAATGGAAGAAAAATTAGCAATGAATTTCCTCCAATACTGTGCTGCCCCAAGAAAGCTTCTTACCTTTGTAACTGTATTGGGCTTGGGACAATTCAGAATGACCTCTACTTTGGAAGGGTCTATCTTCAACTCACCTCCTCCAACAATGTGTCCCAAATACACTAAATAAGTCTTTCCAAACTCACATTTCAACATCTTTAAAAATAACTGCTCTCTTTTCAAGACATCAAGTACCTTGTTCACATGCACGACATGTTCATCTCTTGATTCGCTGAATATCAAAATATCATCTAAGTAAACAATGACGAAGTCATATAGAAATGGTCTTAGTACATCATTCATGACTCTCATGAAAGTAGCTGGAGCATTGGTTAGACCGAATGGCATAACTAGCCACTCAAACAATCCTTGTCTAGTTTTAAATGCAGTTTTCCAAATGTCCTCCTCAACTATTCTAACTTGATGATAACCAATTCGTAAGTCTAACTTAGTTAAATATCTTGAAAAATTTAATTGATCTATAAAATAATCAATGCATGGGAGTGGGTAGCGATTCTTTACCCTGATTTTATTCAGTGCACAGAAATCTATGCACATGCGCCAAGTCCCGTCCTTCTTTGGTACCAAAACAATTGGTGAAACACATGGCGAAGTAGATGGGCGTATGATACCTTTTTTCAACAATTCTTAAATTTTATTCTTGATTTCCAAACTCTCCATAATTGACATGCGATACATACCAATATTTGGAAGTGGAACATCCTGCTATAGCTGAATCTCATGCTGAATTCCCCTCTTGCGAGGTAACCCACTTAGTTCTTGAAACATCTTGCCATGCTGACTTACCACATCAAACAAATCAGATTTTAATTTGTCATCACATCCTTCAAAATATTCATAGTCAACATCATCCTTTTTCTTGATCACGAGAAGCACAAAATTTTTACTTGCATTCACTAGCCTCTTCATTTTCCCTGCATTAAATAAAGAAATATTCAGTTTTTTTGCGATGAGCTCTCACAATATACTCCACCCCATCCTTAAGAAAATGATATTTGTTATCATGGTGATAAAACACCGCTTTCCTGTCATACAAATATGGGATTCCCAAGATAATCCTAGAAATGTCAAGTGGAACCACATCTAACTCGACTTCATCAACAAAGTTTGCAGTAATACAAAATCAAAATGTGCATTTCCTTGTAACCTGTAAATTGGCATTCTTAACTATCCAACCCAAAGGGTATGGTTTATGATGTGGTATGGTTTCAAGGTTAATATTTTTGACCAAGTCTTCTAAAATCAGGTTGGCTTGTGACCCACTATCAAACAATGCATCAATATTTGTATGATTTGAAATCACTCTAACATGGAACAATTCTATCCTTGTGTCGTCATTTGGAGTGTTGTTGTGACTATTTGAGAAACTAGTACTTTCTATGGCTTCCTTTCCTTTGTTAACAATGGCTACGATCTTGGTATCATCTCCTGAATGGGATCCAAGATCTTGTTGTGTGGTGGTAGTCATCTTTTGTTTCCCCTTGTTATTTGGTTTCTTTGGCCTTAGTTCGGGATGTAGTTTCCAACAGTGGGCTCAATCATGCCCCTCTTTGGAACAATGTTTGCATGTAGTTTTCTCCCCTTATTTCTTGATTCTTGCATTCTTCTTTCCCTTCAATTTTCAACCCTTCTCTTTTCCCTTACCCTTGAATGGATTCTTCTTACTACCCTCTTCTTGAATGTTCTTTTCCCTTACTTCAAGATGCGTGGCTTGCACACATACTTCATCTAAGTTGTTTGGGTTAAACATAAGGATAGTATGTTTTAAGTAGGAATGTAAACCCCCAATGTGTTTCAAGAGTGTGTCTTGGGAATTCAAGTTTACTCCTAACAACAAAGCCCTCTTTCTAAACTCTTGGGTGTACTCTTGAACTGTTTGGCCTTTGAGTTACCTAAATTTTTTCCAAATCATAATTGATTTTTGCATATAGGCTAATGGATAAAACTGTCTTTTAATGGAAGAAATGAATTCAACCCAAGAAATGGATATCTTACCATGGATTCACATTTCCTCTTGAGTCTTTGCCGCCCACCAAACTAGTGCTACTCCTTCTATCCTTAATGAATCCAAATGGATCTTTATGTCGTCCTCTTGTATATTTTTAATTCTACAGTATACTTCCAATTGATGGATCCAATTGTATAACTTCTTTGCATTTACCTCACCATTGTACATGGGAAGTTCAAACTTGATGTCCAACTTGAGTAATGGAGTTTTTCCTTTTGGGATTTTTGAATGAAAGTGGGTGGTTTTTGTGGTGGAAGTGGAAGATAAAGCTGTTGATGCATATGATGAGGATGAGGATGGTGGAGATGGAGTTGGCTTTCCTCCACTGCCTTTTGAACTCTTCTCTTCATCCTTCTTACCATCCAAATATTCTTCTCCATGTGGAGGCTTAGAACCTTCTCCTAGGCTTTCTGTAGTGAATGCATCAAACATGATTTTAACCATTCTCTGAATGTCCTAGAAGTCTCTCTTGACATATTATTCTTCTAAATTTCATTGAGTCTCTCCAACACATGACATAATGGCTAAGGATTCAAGCTCAACTTCTGATGCTTGTACCTTTTCAATCACCTCATATTCTTGTGAAATTTGTACCTCTTCAATCTCAACTACTGGAGATCGAACTTGAGGTGCTTCAAGTGTAGCTTTCAGTGGAACTTTGGGTGAAGTTGATACTCTCTCAGCTCTCTTTCTTCTTGTCCTAATATAAGGACAACAAATAGCTTCCCTTCTCCTCTCTGCAACTTCAACCTTGTAAGCATCACAAAATTGCAACTATTAAAACCCTTCTTACACAATCTAAAGAAAAGAAAGAAAATAACCTTTTCTTTGATACCAACTTGATCTGAAATTGATTGTTAGTTAATGCTATGCTAATACTAGTTTCAGATTTATTATGAAAGTGCTTTGGTTTGCTTCTTGTACAAGGGTTTATACATGTGCTTATGATTGATAATCAACAAAAACTTGATGAGATTAAGTGTATTTCATGAACATAAAAGCATCGGAACTAAATGATAAACAACAACATATAAAACACATCAAACACAAACAATTGAGTCAAATACACATGGTTTTGATGAGGGAGTTCACCCCTCCTGGGCTACATCTCCTTGGTCCAGCTTCCATGGCATGGGCCTTTGTATTAGCATCAATTGTGAAAAATTACTGTTTGCAGTCTCCTGTTGCCTTTGCAACTTGCTCCAATGGCTTCAAAACATCAAAATATACCAAGAATGACTCTTCCTGAGCCAAAATAGGTCGAAAATTTCCTCAGTTATGGAAAAACCAATTTTTCCTACTATTTCTCCACTAAAAGTGGAAGTTCGCCAGAGAACTCCACCGCCACATTTGGGGGGCACTGCCAAGTCCTCCACTAAATTAAACTCGTCATTATCTGAAGTTAAGCGCACAATTACGATTAATTAATTAAGGTTTAGCACAAAGTTCATTTTTTGCATTAATCACGGATTATTATAAATAATCCAAATTAGTGGCGCTTTAAACTTGGTTTAACAACTTTGAAACTCTGCCAGTGAATTAGCACTAGCCCACAGTCTTCACGCTTCGGACATATGGGAGGGGGCTGGCCCCCTCTGGACCCCCAAACATGGTGTTGTCAAACTTTAAATATATGCGGGATCCTATGGTTAATAAGGATCATGTGATGGTATAGCGGTAGGTCTCGGCGCTTGTATGGGGGAGGTCGCGGGGTCGACCCTGACCTCCGCCCCTCCTTGGTCAATACATTTTTATTGGATGAAATGTTGATTCAGACCTTTGGACTTAGAAATATTTGTGCTCCTCCGACCTTGATTCAAACCTTGGTTAAAAAGATATGCGCCCATACAGCTTTTGTATTTCGACCTTGAAATAAAATATATGCCATCCATCCTTGCCATGGGGGAGGGCACGTGGCAGCCTCTGACTACTCCACTTGGCCCTTCTCCATTGGCTCAATTCCAACATAAAAAATTAATAATCCACCATATATAGAAATTTCAACCTTAGGATTAGGAGGACAAATTTCAATTTCCCAAGCAACATTGGCGAATCTGATTGTGACACTTGTCACAACGTCATTGAATGAAAATTGGAGAATATTCCTTGGATATTCCTGAGGTGCTGACTAGATTGCCCAGTCATCAGTCTGTCACTGTTCTCCACATTTTTAACCTGTTTGAGAAAACAAACAGTAGACCATAACTTGCTCATACGAACTCATATTTTGATGAAACGAGTTGCGTTGGAATCCCGGTGACGAGCTCTATCTGGTAATTCTGGTTTGAAGCATTTATGATCAATTTCATTTTTGAGCTAAATACTGAGCCTCTGATCATTGAGCACTAATGGAAACCCACACAAACCATACCCATTCAAGTCCTCCTAGTACCAAATTGTTCAGCCCTGATATCACGCACAAATAATGAGCCCATGCATACATTTTCGCAGAATAACCGCTCAACCAACCTCCCATACCCAGGAACAAAATACACGTATGACACTGAAGAGGGGGGCTCTATATCCTCTAGGCTACTTCTCAATTGTTCTTTGTAGACGATGCCACTTGCTGTGGCATTCCCCCTTCCTTTCAGCACACGCCATACCACTTGAGTTGGTTCGTCCGAGGACGAATGTCGTATTTCCTTCCCAATCTCCTCTGATGTACTTGCCTCATTTCTCACCCCTAACGGGGACAATAATATTAAAATACTTAATAGTGATTGTATTTTATATTTTAAGTGAAATTTAATTTATAATAAAGTTATGTGAAAATTCAAAGTTGCATAATTTTTTTTGTAAAAGTAACTTCATGAAAATAAATACTTAAACTCATAAACCCTTTATTTAATAAAGTAACAAGTGGGATAATATTAAATACATAAGAATTGACATGAATGGAGATGGTTGTTTTTTTATTTAATCATAATTTTCTACCTCAAAGTGTGTGCTTGCCCTCAAAACCCATGCCTTTTCATGTAAAAAAATTAAACATGGCCACATACAAAAAAAACAAAAAAAAAGCATTTTTTTGGAAAAAAATCAAAACTTTATTTTAATGGAGCTATAACTAAATTTTCTTGGTCAAAAGATGCAAATTTCTCTCTCTCTCTCTCTTTTTTTAATTTGTTAAGTTTGTATAAAGGGCAAAGAAATAACATACACATGAAATAAATTTCTTTTTCTATGTTTTGAATTTGTCAAGATCAGGTAGAGCGCATGGAAAATAGTGTATGCAAGTTGAAAAGAGTAGCAAAGCATGCATAGGGATAGTAAAACTAAAATATATAAAAAAAAATTTAAAGGGTGTAATCAAACTTTAAACCTTTAGTTCCGACAAAAATTGCAATATCTTAGGCAAATGAAGAACTTTTCAATTGGAATGAAAATCATTTCCAACTGAAAGTAGTGCTTTGAACAAAATGGAAAAAAATTCTTAACCCCAAAATGCACAAAAATAACATAACCCATAAATATTTTGATGCATGCGGTGACACTGGTTCAAGATATTTATTAACAATGGGAGCGAGCCTTCAAGAAATCTTTGATACCATGTTCGACAAAATAAGGTATTTTCATGTAGAATGGACACCTTAAGTAACCAATCACACAACTAGATAAAAGAATTAGTACAACAATGTTTTTGTATGGTTAAAATCCTCAAAGAGAGAAACAATTCATGACCCTAATTAATGTGGTTACTTAAGGAAATATATTAATACAAAAGAAAAATTTGTATATAAGAGTTTCTCACAATTGGTTTTCAACAAATGACCCTTTGTGCTCTTTAAATATAAACACACACTAAATAAACTCACTTTTATGTAAAGACACATTAAACCAAGTTGATATTAACTAACTCTTAAGTGCCTAATTATCCTAACATTTCATGGCCTTATTAGTATACTACAATAGAATAAAATGAGCTACTTTGCTAGCATTTCCACCATAATTGTGACAGAGATGTTGTCTCATTATCCTAGGTAGTACCATGATTAAGAAAATCATGAGTATCTTCCACTGCAATTCTGGAATTTGTAAATGCTATAATAATCTTCCGATGTGGTGGTGTTCTACCTTCATTTTTTGACTTTCTGAGCATTTGGATATATAATTAGTATACTAATTTTCATGCCTACCCAAAATTATTGCTTCTTCATCACCTAAATGGTTTTATCTTCACTTATATGCTTGACAGACAGAACATAACATGTTTCTGACAAAATCAACTTCATTAATTCCACATAATTTGGAAGATGTAACCCTTTTTTTTCAATTAATAATCCATTTTCATCAAGTTTATATCCTTCTTACTTATGTTGTACTTTATCCTTGCCTTTCAGAAATTATTCCTTCACATTAAGGTAGTGCTCATATAGGACAAGAGCCTTGAAAATATTTCACTTAACTAAAACAAAACAGACCATTAGCGCCTCAAATAGTGCCATAATCGAGTGTTTCCGAGCACGCGAATTGGCTTCATGCGATGTTTCCAAATACAATGAAAAATGACATGTACAAATGGGTGCCTTGATTTACGTTTGGAATAGCACCACGAATGGTGCCAGAAACTGTTTCTTCCATTCTTATTTCCACTACCGAGTCTATTTGTACTTCTATTATTTCTCCCAATTGTGCTTACAGTTTTTCTTCTAGTATGTCATCGAAAATAGCTTCTTGTTTGGCTTCCTAATTAACTCCAAGTTATGATTCCATAATAATGTCAAGTTTTTATTCCAATACGGTGCCGCTTATTGCATCTAGATTTACTTCCATTATGGCATCTTTGTTAGCTTCTAATATGGCTTCCATTATAGTGCCTTTTGTTGCTTCTAATACTGCTTCCATTTCTGCTTCTTATTTTTCTACATAAATGGATTCTTTGTTTGCTTCTTCGGGAACACTAATTTTGGCTTCTAATATTGCTTCCATTATTACTTCTTTGTTTTCTGCCTGAATTGCTTCTGTTTTTTCTTCTCAGGTAACACCAAATTTTGATTCCATAATTACTTCTTTGTTCGCTACCTGAATTTCTTATGTTTTTTCTTCTCGGGTAACACCAAGTTTGGATGCTAGTATTTCTTCTATTATTAATGCTTGGTTTGCTACCTGAATTGCTTATTTTTTTGCTTCTTAGGTAATTCCAATTTTTTCTTCCAAGATTGCCTCTAGTGTGCTTCTAGTTTGGATTCCATTGTTGCTTCCTTTTTTACTTCCAAGGTTGCTTATGGTGTGCTTCTAGTTTGGCTTCCATTGTTGCTTCCTTTTTTGGTTCCTTGTTAGCCTCATGGTTTGCTTCCTTTTAGTTGGAAGGTTTGCGCTTGGGTTTAGCTTCTTTTTTAGGTCCAGGGTTTGCTTCCTTTTAGTGTTGGGATTTTCTTCTGAATTAGCCTCCAATTTTTCTTCCTATTGAGAAACCAATTTAGATTCCTATTTAGAGCCACATTTTGTTTCCATTTTAACAATTCATGATGCTTCCTTTATAGATTCCATTTATTAATTTAATATATTTTTTTTCAATTAAATTAACTAAGTATATCATACCTCTTAAATAACTTATATGACTATAGAGTAAGTCATATTGCATTTGAAATATTTTATAACATATTACTTATAAAGAATTTTTAGGAAAATGGACATCCATACAAACTAACTTAAAAAAAAAAACTATAACAAATATTTTTATATTATTAATAAGAAAAATTGTTGGTCATGACTAGCTACACATAATGCAGGCCTATATTCACATTATAGATATTTCTAGAGAAGAGCTCTTTCAGGTTTCTTATAGTTATAAACCACACCGCAACATTGGAATACAATAACAAGATAATTGTTTTATAACTGTAATGTTTATTTTTATATTATTAATAAAAAAAGTTGTTGGTCTGTGACCAACTACACATAATGCAGACCCAGATAATACATGTCCAAATGATATAAGTCAAAATGATACATGTCAAACTGATACAACTCAATATGGAGGTTCATCATCATCATCATCATCATCATCATCATGTCTATCATGTATATCGTGAGCATTAACATCATTATCATCATCACTGTCATCATTGTCGTCGTCCGCCTTAGTGTCCTCTCCATTTACCTCATCATCATTGCCTCGAATGTTTGAACTAGACCCAACATAATCAGGATCAATTTCAGGATCAACTGGATCTTATGGAAGACTTGTGTTATGCAAAAAAATACAATCAAAATGAAAATTTATTATTTATTCTACGCAATATTTAATATTTATAATATTAAAACATATGAAACATAACCATAATCATATTAAATCATATCAAAGTGCACATATATACCATAACACAATTTCAATTAAGTTATAGCTAAGATGTTATTCCAATGATGTAAAACATGCAAAAATTCTAATAAACATTAGTAAATCATGGAATGGTGTCATACCTTTATGTTGACTAGCTTGTGTGTTGTGTAGTGTATTATCCCCTACTAGGAAGGAAGGGCCCTCCTTCTTAGTAGGGATCACCTGTTAGGAAGGTACCGCAGTTGTTTTATTTATTGCCTCTCAATTATAATTCACGTGTGATTATTCTTACTATTATTATTAGCCTTTTCGAAACTTTAATGATTGCATAATACTAAGTTACCTCTGTATTGTGTGCAAAATAGGTCCAGACTGATCACTTTGTTAGTGTGACAATTATTTAACACCCGTTATAGTTTGATGGTGTGTTCATTTCATTTGAGTGCGCGTTTCAACATTTGTTGAGAGAATCATTTCCAGGAGTGCTCTTCTTTTTTGAATAAGAGTGAAAATGTGACAAAGTGGTTTTATTCTACATTGTGTGTTTATTTCTTGAGAGTGTGAACAAGGTTTGAGAGTATAACAACTAGAGTGTTGAGTTGTTTTTTTTTTTTTGGTAAGTTGAATTAATCTATTAATTTCGAGAACATAATATTACATATGCTACAGGAAGGGTTGGTAAGCTATGCTTAACCAATCCCTGCCTTTGTAATGTTGTTTCTGGGCTGCCTCGGGGGAGGAGGCCAACCCAGAAAAAAATTGAAAACAAGCATTACATTGTGCGTAGTAGCACTGATACATCTAAAAGAAAGAGAGTAGAAGATAACAGAAAGGCCCTGTGGGCACATATGACAAAAAACAAAGTAAAACGGAGCAACTTCACAGACGTTATTCATCATCATCATCACTACTGTTGGGATTCTCCTCTTCAATGGGACAGGTAGGAGACTGCATAACAAGAACTTCCATAGCAGCTTCCATGTCGACAACAGTTCACTTGAGGAAACTTGCAGGAGCACAGAGGATCGGGGAGTCCAGGTCTACTCCATCAAGAACCTTCTTCCAAACACCATCGAAATCCATGATCCATATGTCCATTTCCTCAACATCCTGTGCAGGAATGGTCAGGGGAGCTAACGTGCGATGCAGAGAGGGAGCTCTAGGAGAGGAGGTGGACCTCATCGCGCCTCAAATTCCTCTTTACTTTTATTTCCTAGAGGATTCTGCACGCTGCTCAGGATAAGGTTGATGGCTTGCAAGGGTGCTGGACAATGAGCCGTCAATCGATTCAAGGCATTTATCCTTACCGCGATGGTAATGACTCGGGAGGGCCCCTCTCTGACCACCATGAATAGTGCGTTGGCGCAGTATAGGGGCCATTGCATACCTGGGAGGGGAGGCAGGAATGACACTGGGGCTGAAGAGGCTACAAAGAATAGGGGGAAGGTTCATAGGATGAAGAGAAGAAAGCATAGGGAGTCTGCACAGCTCCAATCTGGGACTGAGGCTTCGCAGCTGATTGGAATCAGTGAGAATCCAGATCAGAAGGAGGAGAGTGAAATGAAAAGGTGACCAAATGAGTGAGAAAAGGGGCAGAAGTCTAGGGGTTATATAGATGTGAGGATGAAGTCTGTAAGGGTGGAAATCAGTGATCTTTGCACAAAACTGCATGTGGAGCTCAAGCAGCTGAGAAGGTGCAAGGGAGCAGGAGTGGTTGCGATGTTGATTATTCATCATGGACATTAATGGTGGTATAGGTAAGGTGATGGTTAGGGTCAGGTGACGCAATGCTTGTCCTCTTGGTATTATCTATGGTTCTGCGAGGAATGTGCAAGGAGTTAACGGTAATTGGGTCCGCCACAGGTGAATAATTGCGTTGGATATTTCTGCAGTCCGTATGGGTTGAGATTTGATATTCACTCGTGTCAGGCATGTCACCCGCATCCGGGGCAGAGTGTTGAGTTGTTGAGAGTGTGATTACAATGATTAAGTTTGAGATTCATTAACACTAGTCATCATTTTCCCTTGCATATATTTTGCGTAATAGCCTTGCAATAACAAAACCTACTCGAATTGAAAATTAATGTGAAGAGTTGGAACTATTGCTCTGAATTAAAAGGGAAATTGCTTTACCCAACAACAAGCTGAAGAAAGACTTATGCACAAATTTGACATGATGCAAGTTGAAAACTTGGAATGTTGTATGAAATATGAAGACAAATTATTTAAGGGTCAAAGTAAACATATAATAATTCAAAAGTGTGTAAAATAATTAAATAAACAATCTATAATTTGAATCAATCAGATTGGCCAATAAATGAAGTTTGGGCGTGCGTTTTAGTAAAGTAGGGAAATTTTGTCTTGTTTCACAAAGATGCACACCCAACCTTCATTTCAAGGCTAAATTGAATGATTCAACTTTGAGAGTACTTCTTTTACTCATAATTAACATTATTTTTTCACATAAAAATTTATGTTGTGCAAGAATATGCCAAATTGGATCGATTTCATAGGGTTAAAGTCAAGGTTTGTGTGCCTCAAATAAATGCACACAGGGACTTGTAATTAATTTACTGTGTGATAATGATCATTCCAACTTAAATATAAAACCATTGTATGCAACATAACATAGTTTTTTTTTTTTTTTTTTTTTTTTTTTTTTCCGTAAAACTAATTCTATTAAGAGAACGTATGGTACAATATGAGATTACATCCAAGAGAAGCAAGAGAATGGGCAGCCGGAAAGGATGAATTATCCACCTCGGCCCCTAAGTGAGAACAAAAAGAGAGCAGTGCTAAGCAACAAGTAACAAAAACAGAGAAACAAGAGCTGAACAGGGGAGTCTACCCGGCGTGGGTAGAATCAACTATTCGGCATTTTTTTCCTTTCTTTTTACCAACTTTGACCCAGCCAAGCTGATTCTGCTGAGCTGGCATGATTTGCAAACTGAGCGGGGCTGACGGAGAGGTCTCCTTGTCTGAATCCGAGGGAGAGGACTCATGAGCTCTTTTCTGTGAGTTTGGTGGAGCATTAGAATCCTTAGGACAAGCCGAAGGCGGATCTTGTGCCGGCTTTGCGTCCATTCCTTCCGCATCCCCTTCCTCTTCATCTGAGCTGAGATCAAAATCATCCATGGGGGGAGGATCATGAGGTTTCCAGCTTTTGGATTTCGGCTTAAGATTGGCTTTCTTCTTTTGGGCAGTCATCGAGGGACAAGAGCTCTGAAGGTGCCCTGTGTGATGAAAATTGCGGCATCGGAAGGCTGTGTTCTCGTAATCCAGGGTCTGAGTCCAATGGAAATCTCCAATTTTGAGGTTAATCTGATCTGGTAGTCCTTTGCTCATGTCTATTTCTGCACAGATTCTGGCGTAGGTGTATATGCCCTGTTCCCCTCTAGAGGGGTCTGTAGCCAGAAAGCGGCCTAGAGTATTGCCGATCCCTTGGAACACAGCGAAGTGCCATAGATGCGCCGGGAGATTAGGAAGTCTGACCCAGATGGGGAGCTTGGTGATGACTGCTGTAGAGGGGTCGAAATCTGGGAACCAGGGGGTGAGGAATAACCCCGCTGAGCCCCAACACCTTGGGCCGTCAGTTAATGCTTTTTGGTAGTTCTCACTGAAAGCAAACACTACAATGAAGAAACCCTTAGAGCAGAGTAGAATCCTGCAATTGTTTGTCCAGTTAGAGTGAATCCATTGGTAGAGGTCTGCTGTGCGTGGCCATAGCCCATTAAACCTGCAAATAATGGCATGCTCTGCAAAATTTTGTATTTGCTCATCCAGCGTTGGATGCATTACTTCAACAGTGGGGGTTTCCTCCAGTTTGTCCACCAAAAAGGGTTTTGGAGCCTGAGCTGGTGGGTCTGTTTTCTTAGGTATCTGAGCATGGACAGCATCTTTGTATGAAAAAGCCGCAGCTGTAGATGACTGTCCAACAGCTCCCCCTCGCAAACGAAGGGTAAAAATGATGGTAGAATTTCTCTTAATGCCGTAAAAAGAAAGGGGGTAAATATCTTCAAGTTGTTTACCTTCGTGGAGGAGTCGTTGAGATGCATAGGGAATCCCCAGCTTATATTGTAGGATTTGCTTGAGGTCCTGCACTAGATCCGAAGAGCTCACCCATTGTAGCAGTGTTTTTCCAGAAAGGAGTAAGATCTGGATCTGAAACAAGGCAGAGAGATCAGGCTTCTGCTTTCCTCTGCAAATCTGAGACGAGAGGCAGCGGGTACTCTGGGTTCTGTCTACGCTGCTGTCTAGAGCGGCTTGGAATGCATGCTATTCTGTATTGATGGAAGAAGTTAGCAGTCCAAAGCTGCTTGATCTATCCGCGCAGAGCGAGCCCAGGTCGGCGACATGGAAGCTTGAAATCTGATAAACCCTAGATGCCATCGCGTCTCCGTTTTCAAGACTCCCATTTCGAACGTGCGAATCCAGAGCTCCAGGGGCGTTGGATTCCCGCAGATATGATCGACCTCCCACATCAGGTAAATAACCAGAAATATCTCGGCCGCCAGAGATCCCTGACGGCGGGAGATCACCACGAGCGCACTTGGCCGGAGCTGGAAGCCCAAACGAGCGGCTAAATCTCCAGTAAGCATCCGCCATTGAGTTCCTTCAAACACGCAGCAAACTGCAACCACGTCTCGGCGAAACCCTTCGGCTCCTTACGAACACCGTTCTTATCATTAGTGATATTGACTATAATGTTGCAACATAACATAGTTGTTTTCATAAAGGAAATGTTATACACTGAAATCCAAGTTTGCAAAATAAAAATTTATCATATTTGAAAATGATCACAGTTGGAAAAAATATGCACTCCCAGGCCAAACCAATTACACTCTTGGTAATGAAATTTGAAATGGAACATGATTGGACAATTCATAACCTTAGGATATAACCTTGCATCATGTGTGGAAAATATCCTACATAACTATGTTTCCCACTTATACACAACTTTCACATAAGGCAAGTTGAAGAAAAACTTAGAATGTTGTAAAATGAAAAAGTGTTTAA
Organism: Pinus albicaulis; assembly: GCA_034641835.2. NCBI lineage: Eukaryota > Viridiplantae > Streptophyta > Pinopsida > Pinales > Pinaceae > Pinus > Pinus albicaulis. Next base: position 272,960,644 of record CM076581.1, read on the forward strand.
AATCATTAAATTAGAAATCTACAATTTTAATAAATCATATTGGCCAATAAATGAAGCCTTGGTGTGAATTTTAGTGAAGCAAGGAAATTTTGGCCCGCTTCACAAAAATGCACGCCCAAATTTCATTTCAGGGCCAAATTGAATGATTCAACTCGGAGAGTGATTTTTTTACTTATATGTAACAATAATAAAATTAAATATTTTTAATGTTTTGCATAGATGTTTGTGTTTTTAAAAAATAATCCACATTGCATGGATTTCAAAGGGTAAAAGACAGGGCTTCTGTGCATAAATGCACACTGGGAATGCTTGGGAACAAGGTGATGGAATAAGAAAAATCAAACTTGAATTTTAAAAATTGAAACTTGTAGTTTCTTGGTTGAAACACTATAAGTAAAGGCTGGATGATCTTTTTTTAAGAGTAATTATGTTTAAATGTTTTCAAGGGATAGATAAAGAGATAACACCTAGGGTTTGCAGGGTTTGTTTTAGGGTTTTTCTATATATTTACATATCTTTTATGGTTTTAAGTTTAAGATTAGGTCAAGTGGCCTAGTTAGGGTTTGAAGATAAATAGGTAAGGAGAATGGAGATAAATAGGACTAGTTCTTATTTCTTGTTTGACAATGAAGTCTAAGTAAAGATATAAGAATGCAAAGTGTGTAAAACCATTAAATAAATACTATAAAATTCGAATAAATCAAATTGGCCAATAGATGAAGCCTAGGCATGAATTTTAGTGAAGGCAATTTTGGCCCGCTTCAAAAAAATGGACGCCCAACTTTCATTTCAAGGAAAAATTGAATGATTCTACTTGGAGAGTATTTTTTTTACTCATAAGTAACATTAATAAAATTAAATATTTTTAATTTTTCACATCTAACATTTCTATTGTTCAAGAATACTACAAATGGCATGGATTTCATAGGGTAAAATTTTGCAGGGTTTGTGTGCCTCAAATAAATGCACACAAGGAATGTTTGGGAACAAGGTGACAAACTAAGAAAAATCAAACTTGAATTTTAATAGTTAAAAATTGTAGTTTCTTGGTTAAAACATTATAAGTAAGGTTGGATGACCTTATTTTAGTAGTAATTAGGTTTAAATTTTGCCAAGGGATGGATAAAGAGATATAACCTAGCATTTGCAGGCTCTAATTTAAGGTTATTCTATGTTGTACATATTTTTTATGGTTTTAAGTTTAAAATTAGGTTGATTGGCCTAGTTAGGCTTTAAAGATAAATATGTAAGGAGAATGGAGACAAATATGACTAGTTCTTATTTCTTATTTGACAATGAATTCTAAGTAAAAATATAACAATGCACAAGTGTGTAAAATCATTAGATAAACAATCTACAATTTGAAACAATCAGATTGGCCAATAAATGAAGCCTGGACATGCATTTTAGTGAAGCAAGGAAATTTTGGTCTACCTCACAAAAAATGCATGTCCAACCTTCATTTCAAGGCCAAATTGAATGATTATACTTGGAGAGTATTTTTTTACTCATAAGTAACATTAATACAATTAAATATTTTAAAATTTTCACATCTATATTTTTGTTTTTCAAGAGTAATCCAAATGGCATAGATTTCATAGGGTAAAAGATGGTAGGGTTTGTGTGCCTCAAGTAAATGCACACCATGAATGTTTGGGAATAAGGTGATGGACTAAGAAAAATCAAAATTAAATTTTAATAGTTGAAACTTGTTGTTTCTTGGTTAAAATGCTATACGTAAGGTTGGATGACCTTATTTTAGTAGTAATTAGATTTAAATGTTTCTAAGGGATAGATAAAGACATAACACCTAGAGAAATACCTCCTTGGTACAACTTTCACATAAGGAAAGTCGAAGAAAAACTTAGAATGTTGTATGAAATATGAAGTATAAATATTTAAGCTCAAAGCAAAGATATAACAATGTAAAAGTATGTAAAATCATTAAATAAAGATTCTACAATTTTAACCAATCAGATTGGCCAATAAATGAAGCACGAGGGTGCATTTTAGTGAAGTAAGGCAATTTTTTCTTGCTTCACAAAAATTCACGCCCAACCTTCATTTCAAGGCCAATATTTTTGCCTATGAGGATATTTTCTCTTGATTTTATAAGGTAGATTCTTAGTGTTGACCAACTACATTTTGTTCCTATACGAAAAGGGTATATTTTAAAGCTAGAGAGGACTGTTGGGCCATTTATTGCAAAAATTAGACAAGCCCTTACACAGGTGGAAGTGACGATGAAGGAGTTTGGTTTTGAGAAAGGAGAAAAGTGACATTATGAACCTCACCATATAATTTGTAACAAAAGGGTGGAAATTAGTTCTGCACCTTATATTCATGAAAACATACCAGAACTTGAGAAAATGGTGTTGAAATTTGCAACAAGAAACAATGAAATTGGCATCCAGAAACAACATGAAAATGCACACACACTAGTGTGGGATCGGAGGTCACACAGTGATGGATCCTAGCGACACATTAGTGTACAACCAATTTTTAAATAAATTGGAAAATTAATTATAATCTTATCTCATAACAACTTGTAATAGTTAACTAAGTGTTATAGAATTAGTTAGCTCAATAATTTTGAGTTCAGGGTCAAAGGATAGACATGTAGAGTGATTATATTATTTATAGGGTCCAGTTGCAGTTGTAACACTAGTGTAGAGTGAGTGGGATCAGTTAACTCACATTAATTGAGTTAAAATAAGTTTAACTAGTTCTAACTATTTGATGAGCTAGTGGAAGATCAAGTGAATTAAAATAGATTTAATTCACCAATAGTGATCTACCAAGTAATTGATGATTCACTATTTATAGCTGCATGCATGCTAATTCGGGTGGAGACCCAGTTGAGACAAAGGTTCAAGGCAAGTAAACTATCAGTTGTACTTTTAGCAAACTGCCCAGATGCAGTTATAAAACCACAGGAAGCCCATGATGAATTGCAAAATCAAGGAAGGCTGAATTTCCTATTTAATAGGGGTTTAATTCTCTAGGGATTGTGTAAGCAGGGTAGGCTGAGGGTAGGCTGATAACTGGCTATGTGTTTGTCCAATTTTTCCTAGATCAATGTGAAGCAATTGGTAGAGTGTATGAGGTTGTGGTGGTCACAAATACATTGTATTGTTTCATGATTCCTTGGTTGATTATAAAATAAATATGGAGGGGTTTTGAGAATTTGATTTCCCCAGGAATATATGGTGTTGTGTATTGATTTACTTCTTTCTCTTACTTTCATGTGATTGAGCTATCATGTTTTATATCCCGCAAATATTGTAGAAGGATTCAGTATATTGTTGTAGTACATTACATGATGGGATTGAGTCCACTGATATAATTTCTACATGGTATTATAGCTGTGTTAGATATTTTATACATGGTATCAGAGTGCCAGGAATCACAATAGTGGAGAAGAAATTGAGTTTGTGTTGAAAAATACTCAAATTTGCAGGTACTTTCTTTGGAGCTATAAGCTTATCAAGATGTATTTCAATGGCTTGAGACTCGAATATGCAATCGAGGGAAGTTCTAATTATATTGCATGGAAGGAAAGGATGGAGGCAGTGTCAGAGGACAATGGATTAAAGGAATTCATAGATAATGATATTCCCAAGCCCGCAGCAGCAGATGCCCAACTTCTTGATGCATGGCAAAAGAAGGTAGCAAAGGCGAGGATGATCTTGTTAGAGGGAGTTCATATTGTCTCGAGTCTCCATGGAAAGGAAACTCCATATGCTAAGTGGAAGGCCTTGAAATATCTATTTCAAAGCAACAGTAACCACCAAAAATTGGCACCCAAGGACAAGCTCAAGAAAATCAAAATGGATAAGGGCGAACAAATCTAGAAACACTTGACCAAGTTCACTCAATATCGAGATGAGATTGGAAGTGTTGAGATTACTATAGATGATGATGAATTGGTGATCCTAGCACTTCTAGGCCTTCCCAAGAGCTGGCATAATTACCAGGACTCTGTGAATGGGAGGGAGAAGTTACTATATTGGGAGGGACTATGGTCGAATTTGGTACAAGAAGTGTTTTAGTGGAATACTAGGGATGGATCCTCATCCAATATTGATGATGAGGAAGATTGTACCTTGGTTGGTAAGGAAAATAAAGGGAAGGGGAGGAAGTCCCATTCCAAATCTGAGACTGAAAAACAGGGCAAGAAGCGTGACATGTCAAAGGTGAAATGTTTTCAATGTCATGATCATGGACATTTCGAATTGTCCACAGAAAAAGGCAAGGAAGAAGGAGCCTGCAGTTGCAGTGGGTGAAACATTGGCTTCATAGTTCAAGCTTGATTTTACTCTCATTTCATGCATGGTCAACACTGCAATGGAATGCATGTGGTATCTAGACAATGGTGCCTCATTCCATATGACAGGGATTAGAGATCTCTTCAGTGACTTGGAGGAGAAGGACCTTCAGTAGAACATAGAGTTTGGAGATGACAGGAGGTATAGCGCGACCGACATAGGTACAATTACCTTTCAAAGGGAGTCTTTCTCCCCTCTCAGACTAATATATGTTTTGTATGTTCCAGGCCTAAGGAAGATTATTGTCTCCATAGTAGTATTGGAAGACCGTGGTTATGAGGTGATGTTTAGAAAAGGAAAGGTGTTACTTAAACACATAGCCACAAGACAGGTGAAGCTGATTGGTTCAAGAGTAAAGAACCTGCATGCTCTCAAGGTTGAGGATGCATGCAAGGCTTTGAGGAGCAAAGAAGTCGTTAATGAGTTGGTGGTTGAGAGGGAGCAATTATCTCTCAACATGCAATCTCAGATTCAGCCTGAGAAATTTGTGGAGCAACCACAATTGGAGAAGCAGAGAGGAGACCAAATGGAAGAGTCCACTCAAGAAGAGACCTCCAGGAGGGGGAAATTTCGAGCCAGATGGGTAGAGGGAGTGCATGCAGCTATACCTCCAGGTGTGAGGTGGGGCGATGTGCATAATTAATCCCAAGAAGAAATTTGGGCAGGGTCCGTTGAGATGGTGTGTCTCATGGATCGAACCTGGCTACGAGGAGCCCATAGTACAACAGTAGTAGAAAGGATCAGTTAGATTGATGAAGTCATATGTTAGGAGGACATAAATCAGAGTGACAGGTGTCAGATACTGGAGTGCAAATCAGAGTTGGCAACAGTGCAGAGTGCATGGATGCAGATGTCAGCAGCAGCGTAGAGAGTCTAGTAGACATGTGCAATAACTAGTAGCATTCAAAATACTTTGATGACATATGCATTATACTGATTCAGTTGTTTGGAGCCTATTCAGTTTTAGGAGATTTGCATGTGCGAACAACACTAGAGCAGTGTTGCATGCAGAACATTCCAAAGGCACTGGATCGGGACATATTGATTCCTTTCTTGTTGAGAGGGAATGTTGAAATTTGCAAGAGGAAATAGTGAAATTGGCATCCATAAACAACATGAAAATGCACACACACTAGTGTGGGATCACAGGTCACACAGTGATGGATCCTAGGGACACAATAGTGTGCAACCAATTTTTAAATAAATTGGAAAATTAATTGTAATATTATCTCATAACAACTTGTAATAGTTAACTAAGTGTGATAGACTTAGTTAGCTCAAGAATTTTGAGTTGAGGGTCAAAGGATAGGCATGTAGAGTGATTCTATTATTTATAGGGTCCAGTTGCAATTGTAGCACTAGGGTAGTGTGAGTGGGATCAATTAACTCACATTAATTGAGTTAAAATAAGTTTAACTAGCTCTAACTGTTTGATGAGCTAGTGTAATATCAATTGAGTTAAAATAGTTTGAATTCACCAGTAGTGAGCTACCAAGTAAGTGATGATTCACTATTTATAGCTGCATGCATGCTAATTATTGTGGAGACCCAGTTGAGACAAGGTTTTAAGGAAAGTAAACTATCATTTGTATTTTTAGCAAACTGCCCAGATGCAGTTATAAAACCACAAGAAGCCCATGATGAATTCCGTAATCAAGGAAGGCTGAATTTCCTATTTAATAGGGGTTTAATTCTCTAGGGATTGCGTAAGCAGGGTAGGCTGAGGGTAGGTTGATAATTGGCTATGTGTTTGCTCAATTTTTCCTAGATCAGTGTGAAGCAATTGGTAGAGTGTATGAGGTTGTGGCGATCACAAGTACATTGTATTGTTTCATGATTCCTTGGTTGATTATACAATAAAGATGGAGGGGTTTTGGGCAGTTTCTTTCCCAAGAATATCTGGTGTTATGTATTGATTTACTTCTTTCTCTTACTTGCATGTGATTGAGCGATCGTGTTTTATATTCCACAAATATTATAGAAGGATTTAGTATCTTGTTTTAGTACATTACATGATCGAATTGAGTCCATTGATACAATTTCTACATGGCATTATAACTGTGTTAGATATTTTATACAAATGGAAAAGTCAAGAAACTTGGACATGTGGTAGGGTGCAGCTGAGGATGGATGTTGGAACCCCTATGGTAAAAGAGAAGAGTTTGAAGAGGAAGTCTCCTAAACAGATGTATGTTGATATGTTTTTGGTGACTAAACTCTTGTAGTTGTTTGGGCTATTAGCAGGAGCACTTCTACTTATTTTTTTCATCAAAGTGGACATTCAAAAAAAAATAAAGAAGAAAAATTACTAAGCAGCCACATTATACTCAGAGGAACAATGTGCTATGAAAAATGGTGCATAGACACTAGTGTTGTTGCTACCATGTGCAATACTACTTGTAAATGGTGGTTTTTGTGTGTAATTTTGATGCTAAAACCTCAGGGAAGTATTGTGGTGTAAGTTTGATGCTAAAACATTAGGGTAGTATAGTGGCCTTGGACTCTTGCAAGCCATAACTCATGTAGAAGGTGAGAGTAGGGGAGCATGTTGGCGTATGAGTTGACTGAGAAGCCTCGAGGTATAGGTATGTATATGTGTATGATTAGAGTTAAGAATGTTGAACCCTTAGTTAAACTGAGAAGGGGGGTGAATCAGTTTAATACATTCATGGACTTTTAAACTTTCCTTTAAACTAATTTACACCTTCATTTCATGATCAACTTAATATATAATGAAAAAAAAATCTTAATATGTGAGCAGTAAGTATTAAGTTGATTAAATACAAAACATTAACACATAATGATCATGCACATGGATAACAGATATACGTGGAAACTCATAAGGGAGAAAACCATATCTTATTATTGTTGTGATGCAAAGGAAAGCTCCAACTCCCTCTCACCACTGATATTTTGTAGGCTCCAATCTACAGGAGGCTACTACCTCAAATTTTGCAAGTTACCACTTGCAAGGAAGCTCCAACTCCCATCTTTTTTCTGCAGGCTACAACCCATAGGAGGCTCCTACCTCAACCAACTACAACTGGACATCTATCAAGCTACAAATTGAAACGGAAGCACCAACTCCCATGTATTTTCTATAGGCTACAACCCACAGGAGGCTCCTACCTCAACTAGCTACAACTGGACATATATCAAGCTACAACTTGATATGGAAGCACCAACTTTCTCACTCTACAATAAAATCATATGCTGATTTACTTGGATATCAGCTCTGTTTTTCTCCTTCTTCACTGTTGTCCTTCTAGCCTTCAAATTTTCTTTATATCATCTCTGGATCTTCACAGCTTCTCTATCTTCACTCTCTTCTTCTTCCACTCTCTCACCTCTTAATGCATATGACAGTAACATCATTTATAGAGATCACCCTCTCGCTATTTGCATTCCACATGGGAATATGAAATGAACAGGCACGACTCTTTGCCTTCCACCTTCTCATTTTCTCGCTCATCATTTCAAGAGGTTACAACACTGTCTACTCATTTCAGAATTAAATTGGAGTTTTTCTTTGCCTACGAAGACTTGCCTTTGCATCACAAACAATATAAAAATAAATAATACATTTTTCAGTTACAATCAATTATTTACTCAACCCATCAGTTTCATCGCTTTGCTATGTGTTTTTCCTCTTCTTCTTGTTGTCTTTGTGTCTTTTCTGCTTCTGCCATTATATTCCACCTTTGCGGCATAACTGCCCCTTTTAGCCTGACTCTTCTTCCGTGTTCAGCCCCTTCGTTAGATTTGCTACCGTAACACTATTCTACATGAGTTCCTATTCCTTTGTTATGCGTTCATAACATTCCTTTGTGGGGTATGGCCCACATAACACTCCCTTTATACACACGGCGAATTACAAATCCGAGTTTTATCAACATACATATGTTTTACAATCAAACAACACATATATATAACATACATACGTTTAACGATCGAAAAACACATATATATAACATACATACCTTTAATAATCAAAAAATGCATATATACACAGAGCAAGGCTTATAGGGTCCCACATTACTTTGAACCAATCACAATTCATCACAAACCTTTGCCCATAGGTTTCCCACTTTACAATTAGCGATATACCATAAAACCATGCGATCTGCGATCTGCACTCGTGCGTGGTGCTACCACGTGGGTTCCCTTCATCGCATCGTGTCGCATGAACCTTACCGCATCGCAACCAAAATAACATTCTTTGCGATGTCTTGAAGTTAAACCTTATATCTTGCGGGATGCAATGTTGTGCGAGATCAACACTTGTCCCTCCATTTCGCATTGCAAAATATTTAACTTAACTTGCGTTCACCTTATTTCTATCCTTTAAGCGCTACAATGTGTGGTATGCAGTTCGCTTTCCACTGTTGATCTACCTCCAGATCTAACGGTCCTCATTTGATCGCACTTCAAACTTTATAATATTTACTTTGTTGTTATACTCTATTTCTTGCGATGTGCGATATTTTGGTGTGCCTCCGCGTGTCCCTTCTTCACTTTGCATTGCAACTGATTTAACTTACCTTACGAAGCCTTAACACTTACCCGCTATAATTTGCGATTTGCGCTTTTGATCTCCGCTGATGCGATCATCATCATTGATTTTCCCAGATCTACGGTCCTCGTTGCTGCTTTCAATTCGATTGTATTTCTGCCTCGCTTATCTTACGATGAATTATATCCGTCCATTTCTTACCTTTGTTTTGCGATCTAATTTGGACCATCTGCTCGCCTTCGTGCAGCTCTTCTTCACCTCTTATGTATGCTTTGATCTCAGCCGTCCATCTCTTGCCTTTGCTGTTGCAATCTAATCGTGACCGTCCATTCACGTCCCTTCGAATTCTTCAAAGAATTCTATGCCTTAGTCGATTTTTTTTTTTTTTTACACTATCCCACTCTGTGACTCTGGCTCTTGCTGCTCTCGCCTCTACATCTCGTCTGTCGCCTCTTCCTGCTTCTACTATGTGCAGGATCTCTCGTCCTTTTTTGTTTCTAGCAAATCCAATTGCCTTCAGCTGTCTTTGCCTCTTTGTTGTTTTTACAAATCTCGCCTGAGCTTGTTCTTTTGGTTATTCATTCCGAATTGAGATTATTACACTTTCTGCACACCTTGAATGCACCGATCTCTCCTGAGCTTGTTTTGTTACCTTTGCTCCTTTTCTGCCTTAACTGCTTCTCTACTGCCTTTGCTTCTTTCTACTGCCTTTGCTGCCTCTACTACCTTTGTTCATTTTCTTCCTTAACTGCCTTTGCTACCTTTGCTCCTTTGATTCTAAAGTTTCTCCTCTCTGCTCCTTTGCCTTATTGCTGCTGCTTCTCTGCTCCTTTTCCTTAATGATAGTTCTGTTTGTGCTCCTTTGCCATCAATGACAATATTTACAACAGTCTCCCCCTTTGGCATTGATGGCAACACATCCACCAATACTCCAATGCTTCCTCCAAGACTTCCTCCCTCTTTCATTCTAAGAAGTGTCTTTCTTCCTCTTCTTTCTTTTCAGAAGATCTTTTCTTCTTCTGCTTGCTTTTCCTCCCCCTTTGAAATCAATGGAAAAGGGTTTCACATTTTCTAGTGTTGTTTCTATCTTTGCATTTCCTCTCTCTGAGTTGTGTTTAGGCCTTCTTCTTCTGGCTTTATACCTTGCTCTCCAGACTGGTGTACAAGAGTTGTTGGGAGAACACTTCGAGAATCATTGAACTTGTATGTATATACACATTAAGTTGATACCATCCCAAAGCTCAGAATCCTTGCACTTGTATAAAGCTGGAAGTGATGATAAGGACACTTCATAGAAAAAATTGTACCAGACTTATATAATCAGATATGAATCATTGGAATAATACTAAAGTATTGAGAATGCTCCAAAGTCTGCTCCAAATATACTTCAGTCCATATTATGATCTTCATCTGAGATATATATTTGTAGTACACGTCTATTCAAGTATGACGATGCCAATATATCTTTTATAGCTATGGTTCACCTTTACTGCCTGTTGGTGGTGATATGAGCTAGGCTGCTGACAGGGATATTACACTTAACAACTGAAAGGTCCTTGTTATTGATGTGAACAATGAATCAAAAGAGAGCTTACAACTTTTTGTGAGATTAGACAATATCTTTCAATCTAAGAGACCAAATGACTTTACTGCTTGTATAGTGTACTTTCAAAACAAACCCTTGATACTAGATACATTCAATGTATTGGTAAGTCTCACTTATCAACTATGCAATTTTATTTATGACATAAGGGGGTATATATGTCAATCATAAACCTCTCTTTAATGGTGAAATACCAGCAAATAATTTCTACTGAATCAATAACAAACTCTTGAGCTTCAAATGTAAGATTAACAAAACTAGTCCTTCATACTTCAGATACTTTAACTGTTCTATCATGATGATCTTCAACAAAACATATTCAAGTTGTTTAATTGAAATCTCAGCAAACAAACTTCACAAATTTTTATGAATGATCTTAAGAAATAGGCCTTGAAGATATATCTATGTTGACTTGAGGAAGGCATGCAATTATATCTAGAAATACATACTGCTTCAATGCTCAATATAATACTTCAAGTGTAAACAAGATAATGATCCTTTTGCACTTTCATTGACCTTTTTATGCTTTAATAATGCAGATAACGCTGGTTATACTACCTTGATGTACTTCTGCCATAATACTCTGATCCTGAGGACCTGTAACATACCATTGCTTCACTGATAACACTTGGTATTCTGCTGATAGGCAGGCTGCTTGATCCAAATACCAATTGATACTAATTTTATAAACCATGCAGTAATTTCACTTCAGCTCGCACATGCACCCATAGTTAAGACAAAATTCATAGTTTCTATAGTTGAGCTCTCCACTGTTCTTAACAACAATCATCAATGTAGTAAATCTAATCTTGGCATCATTAACCTTTTGATTATTCTGCCATTCTGTTTTAAAAGAATTTCACTACATATTCCTTTCTAGCATTGCTCCATAATCATTGCTACTCTATTTACAATTCAACTGTTCTAACATAATGATCTTCAGGAAGGCATCTTCAATTTCTTTACCTGGAATCTACAAGGGCAGAACACTCATAGTTTTATCACTCATTTAACAACTTTCCTTCAAGGGGACCTTCTATAGATGAAAGATGGAATGATATAATGATGATAAACATTTCTTTTACTCATCCTTCTTAAATTTGTTTCATTGATAACTCTTATAGTGTAATGCACAATGTGATCATCCTCTATGGATATTTCTAGTTATGTAGCTCAAAGCATACTTTTTGTGATTTTAATCATTCATCACTTAGTGTGCTGTTGTCTTCTTAGCTTACATGTTCATGGATGATGTTCCCTCTACCACCATGGCTACTTACTACCTTCTCTCCTTCCATCAACCAGTTGGCTATTGAATGCTTTAGGTATTCTTCTTCCTCTATAGTTATATGTTAGAGGAATTATCCTTTCTCTTCCTAAACTTTTAGCTGTTCTTATTCTAAGGAGCTCTTCTTAAACTACTTTTATGGGGACTATTTATGAACTTCTCTCCCCTTGGGATGTTGCTTCTTATCTATTACTGGCTGGATATTTGCGTTGCTTCCTAGAGCAGATCCCCCTAAGACTATGATGGATTAATTATGTTATTGAGGTAACAGGCTCCCCCTTTCTCTTTTATTTCCATACTTTATTGGGGTTCTTCATAATTTTTGTGCTTCTTTTTGATTCATAGTTTTGTCTGATTTTATTGGATTCCATCATCTGTCTAGAGTTCTTTAATGTATATGGAAGCTTACAGTCTTTTTCTTTGTGACCAAGCTTGTGGCATGAATAACGCATTATTTTACCTAAGTAAGGTTGAGCTAATGTATGGAATTTTGTTCCCCTTTTTGAACATAATTTACATTCAACAGATTTATGTCCAAATTCATTGCATGAAAAACAGTAGCCATGGAATCGATTAGTGTACCTGGTGAAAGGTTTTCCTCTCGATTTGTTTGCTTGAGGTAGTATTTTCATTTTCTGCATCCTTTGCTGGTCGGACTGGATTTTCTTTGTCTTACAATATGATGCAATATGTCCAGGTTTGTGGTGGGCAAGACAAGTGATACTTCTCATGGGAGGAAAGAACCTCCTTTGACAACTTCTGAATTTATTCAATTCATATTCAGGAGTGTATGAGCCTTTTGCAACTGACTGTTTCTTCTTCTCATTCTCTGTACTTTCATGTTGCGGCTTGTTTCTGTTAGTTTCTTTACAATAATGTTCTTATTGGCTTCTACTTCTATAGGCATCTTTCAAGATGCTTCATTATCCTTTACAACTTTTACAAAAATGATATTCTTGTTATCTTCTACCTTGGACTTACTGGTTTCTCCTTCATAGCCTATCCTAGACTTTATAAGAGGAGACCTTTGAGCATTTAGAATCTGGTCCAACTGTCCAGAACTTTTCATTTGTGGAATATTCATAATTAGTTCAATTTGGGCCTTCTCTGATTTCATCCTCAAGCTTACCGCCTCTTCTTCCAATCTTCCACATTCCAGAATTTTCTCTCTTATTTGCTGTAGCAGAATGTCTTCTACTTTCCTTGCTTCTTCAAGTTGTCATGTCTTCAGGCCAACAATTTCTTCCTTATCTTCATATTCTCTCTCATCACATATTTGCACCAATGCCTTAAGGTTTTTGTTTTCACTCTTCAATCTTCCTATTTCAGTCAAGGCTGTGTCAAGTTTGGCTTTTTCCTCAACTGTAATTTCTTCATGGTACTCACATCCATTCACCCTAGCAAGTATCTCATTTGATTGGCCTTTTTCCTTTTGAAAGGAAATTTTCTTCTCATTTTGGCTTATCTTCTCATTCTTGATAATGCATCCACTAGTGTCTCCTTCATGCATGAGATGCAATATATTCCAGATTCCTTTTGCAGAGGTTAAATCCATTATTAAATCAAGATCCTTGTTATGAAGACTATTATATATCACACATTTTTCCTTGGCATTCCACTGTTGTTCTTGCAAAGAGGGAGAGTCTGTGCAGTAACCATCACATACAAGTTTCCATACCTCAAGTTCATAACCCATTAAATCTGTTTTAACCTTATCTCTCCATTCAGGAAAGTTTGTTGTATTTAACATGGGCACATTTCGATAGTCCATTACTCAACCATATCTCCTTCAAGCTATTAGGCTTACACCAAAGGAATTGGCTCTGATACCAATTTTTGAACCCTTAGTTAAACAGAGAGGGGGGGTGAATCAGTTTAATGCATTCATGTACTTTTAAACTTTCCTTTAAACTTATTTACACCTTCATTTCATGATCAAATTAATATATAATGAAACACCAATCTTAATATGTGAGACACAAGTATTAAGTAGGTTAAATACATAAAATCAACACATAATCATCATGCACATGGAAAACAAATATAAGTGGAAATCCATAAGGGAGAAAACCACATCTTATTATTGTTGTGATGCAAAGGCAAGCTCCAACTCCCTCTCACCACTAATTTTCTGTAGGCTCCAATCTATAGGAGGCTACTACCTCAAATTCTGCAAGCTACAACTTGCAAGGAAGCTCCAACTCCCATCTGTTTTCTGCGGGCTACAACCCACAGGAGGCTCCTACCTCAACCAGCTACAACTGAAAATCTATCAAGCTACAACTTGAAATGGAAGAACCAACTCCCATGTATTTTCTGTAGGCTACAACCCACAAGAGGCTCCTACCTCAACCAGATACAACTGGACATATATCAAGCTACAAATTGATATGGAAGCACCAACTTCCTCACTCTACAATAAAATCATATGCTAATTTACCTGGATATCAGCTCTGTTTTTCTCCTTCTTCACTGCTGTCCTTCCAGCCTTCAAATTTTCTTTATATCATCTCTAGATCTTCACAACTTCTCTATCTGCTCTCTCTTATACTTCCACTCTCTCGCCTCTTAATGCATATGACAATAACATCATTTATAGAGATCACCCTCTCCCTGTTTTCATTCCACATGGGAATATGAAATGAACAGGCATGACTCTTTGCCTTTCACCTTCTCATTTTCTTGCTCATCATTTCAGGAGGTTACAACTTTATCTACTCATTCCAGAATTAAATTGGAGTTTTTCTTTGCCTACAAAGACTTGCCTTTACATCACAAAAAATATAAAATAAATAATACATTTTCAGTTACAATAAATTATTTACTCATCCCATCAGTTTCTTCGCTTTGCTGTGCATTTTTCCTCTTCTGCTTGCCGTCTTTGTGTCATTTCTGCTTCTGCCGTTATATTCCACCTTTGCTGCATAACTTCCCCTTTTAGCCCGACTCTTCTTCCGTGTTCAACCCCTTCATTAGATTTGCTGCCATAACACTATTCTGCATGAGTTCTTGTTCCTTTGTTATGTGTTCATGCCATTCCTTTGTGACCTATGGGGTATGGCCCACATAACACTCCCTTTATACACGCGACGAATTACAAATCTGAGTTTTATCAACATACATACGTTTTATGATCAAACAATGCATATATATAACATACATACGTTTAACGATCGAACAACACATATATATAACATACATACGTTTAACAATCAAACATCACGTATATACATGGAGCAAGGCTTATAGGGTCCCATAGTATTTTGAACCAATCACAATTCATCGAAAAAATTTGCCAGTAGGTTTCCCACTTTACAATTAGCGAAATACCATAAAACCATGCGATCTACAATCTACGCTCGTGTGCGGTGCTGCCACGTGGGCTCCTTTCATCGCATCGCGTCACTTGAACCTTACCGCATCGAAACCAAAATAACATTTTTTGCGATGTATTGAAGTTAAGCCCTATATATTGCAGGATGCAATGTTGCGCGAGGTCGAAATGTGTCCCTCCATTTCACATTGCAAAATATTTAACTTAACTTGCGGTCGCCTTATTGCTATACTTTAAGTGCTGCGATGTGTGGTATGTGGTTCATCGTTCGCTGTTGATCTTCCCCCAGATCTAACGGTCCTCATCTGATCACACTTCGCACTTTATAATATTTACTTTGTGGTTATACTCTATTTCTAGCGATGTGCGATATTGCGTTGTGTCGCCGCGTGTCCCTTCTTCACTTGGCATTGCAACCGATTTAACTTACCTTGCGACGCCTTAACACTTACCCACTATACTTTGTGATTTGCGCTTTTGATCTCCACTGATGCGATCATCACCGTTGATTTTCCCAGATCTACGGTCCTCGTTTCTGCTTGCAATTCGATTGTATTTCTGCCCCACTTATCTTACGATGAATCATATATGTTATCACACATACATTTTTAATTTTTTGATGAGTAGGGTCATCATAAGATTCACCTTGTCTCATTAGGTTAGACCATTCATTTGATAAGAAATTCACTTAATCATGTTTATTATAGGTCATAGACACTTCATTAGTCTTGTCATTAGGGTCATATCCACAATAATCCACCTTGGGTTCACTTGCATAGTAATAAAATTTAAGAAAAAGAGCCACTAGCCAGTTTTACACATTTTCGTAGCGAATTTAGAGTAAAATAGGCAGATTTTGCTACGAAACTTTCTAATAATTTCATAGCGAATATGAAGATTTCTCTATTTTTTTGACTTTTGAGCAGTCAAGTTCAAGGGCGGTTTTTGGGCAAACAAAGAAGTATTTTAAGAAACTGAGAGAGGTTATTTTCAATAGAATATAAATTAACAATAACCTCTTTCACTTTTCTCAAAGGTGCTACAAATCGGGAGATAAAGGGATGTCTTTCAGCCCTATTTTCAGAATGCAAAATTTTCCTATTTTATACATGTTTTTAGAATGCAACTTCTGGACAGCTGGAGATGTTTTTCGAATACACAAGAGAGATTTTTCTTCAAGACATAATTACTTACAAATGAATCCTTCAATTTTTCAATATCTATCAAGGATAGGGAGATAAGAGCCTATCTCTAAACCCTATGTTTTCAGAAAAAAACAGAGTCATTTTAGTGATGAATAAACTTGCTAAAGGTGAAAATGATGTTTTTTGAAGAGGGTAAGAGGCAAGTTTGCATGATAATATTTCATTATATCAATTTTTAGACCTATAGATGAAATTTGGAAGAAAAAGGAAGATTTTGGAATTTTCTTCATTATCAGGTAGTTTCGTAGTGTGCTCTAAGCTTGAAGGCCAAAAAAATGCTACGGAAATTCCTGTAGGTGCTTTTTTGCTTTAAAATCCAGTTTTGGCATGATTTATGGGGGGAGATTGATTTTTTCAAGGTTTCATGATATGATGAAGGTGTTATAACATTAAATAAGTCAAGAAGAATGATGGAAAATCCCTTTTCCCCACACTACTAAAACATGCTACGAAAATTTCTGAACATGACTGTTTCAGCAGTCAACTTCAAGTTTGATTTCAGACCAAATGAAAAAGCATTTTGGAAATCTTAAAGATGTTTTTCTTCAGCATAGGTCCATCTACAAACACATCTCTTAGTTTCTACAAAGCCATTAGCGTTTGGAAATTATTCACTCATCTTTGAAGCCTATTTTTCAGAATTTTCACTAACTAGATTTGTGAAAAAAATGTAAAAATTCGATTTGGAGGAGGTCCAGCTTAGCATCACGTGGCATAATGACACATCAACACTCTAGTACACTTAGAAAATTAGTTGGTTGCAGTTGATAAGGGTTATTAAATTGATTTTTTGAACTATTAATGCAAGAAGAGTCCTTTTTGTATTCAAACTCTGCAAAACATAAATATCCCTAGGAAGTCTCCAAGTGATGGAATCATGTTTGAAATAGGTCCCTAAGGTGGGAATTCGAGGGGAGTAAGGTGGCATATCATTTGTATGAGTCCTCACTCTATAAAGGAGAGAGTTTTAGATTTAGAAAGGGTTGGGAGATGTTTACTTGACACTACCACTATTGTAATAGTTTGATATCAGAAATATACAGTTGAAACATGCTTATTTCAGACCTGAGATTCTTTTATGTATTATTATGTAAGTTTGTTCTATTAGTTGTTTACTTTCTCTCTAGTGTTCTAGTTTTATAATCACTTGGAATTCGTGATCACATGCTCCAACTTCCTGTTTACACCTAGGCTGCTGTTTTGTCAATATTTACTAGTTTGCTTATGTATAATCACTTGGAATTCATGGTCACATGCTCCAACTTCCTGTATGCATATAGCTTGCTGTTTTTTCCTTCATGTATGGTTTAGTAAGAATAAAATTGCCTCAGATTCCATGAGATAAGTTTACTTGTGACCTAGTTTTCATATCGACTCCATAAGCCCAATGGTAGTAAATCTAACACATCTTTCACCTACACAAAAACACATCCAATCCAATGCAGAGTTAGTCATCTTTTTTCAAGATTACTCATTGAATATCCTTTATGTTTTGAGAGAGCCCTCTCAGACTAGAGAGGCTAATTTCTAGTTGTAAGATGTTTGAAAGAGTTATTCCAAGTTTACCATTGAAGCAGCCCAATAGGGCTCAATTTGGTGATAACATTTTGGCACCGTTGCCGGGGACCGAAGGTGTAAATTTTCCTCGGGAAGAATGACAAAGTTTCAGTTCTAAGGTCTGAGGGCAGCAAAAACTGAGGCACATATTGGCTTTATTTCTACTCTGGCAACTCCACACATCAAATAATCAATTGGAAGGTGACTCCACTGCTTGAGGATCAGTAGCTTGATGAAGTTCGAAGATGAGTTCCTTTGCAAGAATAAATGCCAAATATGCCCCTATGAACCGGTCTCACATCCCTGGTTTTCCAAATACTATGCCAAAGGTTGATTGGTTAACTGATATTCCTATATTTAAAGATGAAAAGAAAGACAATGCTACTCTTCATTTGGTTAGATTCCATATGCATGTACATAGACTTAAGGTTCAGTTCCCTGAGGATCGTCTCATGAAGATGTTTATGGTCACTTTAGAGGGAAAATCATGGTCTTGGTACGAAAGCCTGCCAAATGGTTCATTATATTCTCTTGCCGATTTCCATGTTGAATTTTATGAGATGTATGAAGAATTTCATTCTTCCTTATTGTTGGTCAAAGATTGTTGTAAACATTGAGTGAGTTTTATTGAATATTTGGAGGATTATTATGAAGATGATGAGTTCATGGATGAGGAAATTTTAGAGGCCCTTCATGACAATCCCTTTCATCACCAAGAAGAAAGGATAGCCTCTCTCTTGGATGAAATGAAACCCAACAGGATTTTATTTATGAAAATCATGTTACATCCTCTGAGTTTGATGAAAAGTTGCAGCAGACTTGTCAGTCTTTTGATCATCAGGAATATGAGAATCATTTTAAACAAAAAATAGGAGATAATGGAAGATAATTTCTATAATCCTTAGGTAAAGGAAGAAGTTTATTCCTCATGTCATTCCTTGCATCAGCCTACATCAAATGAATAAAATTTTGAAAATAAAATTTTAGACAATCAGATGGGTATGCTTGTTGAATCATATGAAGAATTACGTTTAGAAATTTCTGTGGTACATGCTGAGGCAGTTCCTTGTGAAAGTGTCCAAGAGTACTCCAAGTATTTCTTCCTCTCAAATGAAAATAATGATCAACATATATTTTCTTTTTTATTTGAGAAAGTTCACAAGGGTTATAATGAATAATCTAAACAAGGAACACCATCAAGGGATCATATTTACTCACACTTTCTTGTTGTTCAAAAATAATTATTCGTGCATACTCTCAAAGTTCCTTTTGCAACTCTGCTAGAATCTTCTATAGGAATGAATTTCAATATGATTTTCAGTTATGCATACAAATTCAGAAGGTGGAACAACTTTTCATCTCTCAAGAATGGTTTTATGATCAGAGAAGTGGAATGTTCATTCCAATCCAGTACTCAACTTCTTGATTGGCTTCATTGGAAGTGTGAGATCACTTGATTCAATTTTTATGCTGAGAAAGTAGAGTAGGATCATTTGTATAAAAATAAGCTTGAAGATCAAGCATTTTGTCAGTTTCAATTTTAAATTCAGCATGTGTACTTTCATTTCTTTAGCAACTATTGGTTTTTTAGTGCCAAGGTTATGGGTCAGAGTAGGTTGCAAGTTTTCATTTTAAATATGGGAGCAACCCAATGGAGGTGGCACTAGAACTACTAGTTCTTTGTTGTACCACAGGGGAACACCATCACAAGTGGAGCCACTGTTATCACACAAAAATTTTAATTTTACAATGAATAGGTTCATCATAAGCTTCATCTTATCTCATTAGGTTGTACCATTCAATTGATGAGAAATTCACTTAATCATGTTTATTATAGGTCATAGACACTTCATTAGTCTTGTCATTAGGGTCATATCCACAATAATCCACCTTGGGTTGACTTGCATAGTCATCAAATTTAAGAAAAGAGCCACTAGCCAGTTTTACACATTTTCGTAGCGAATTTAGTGTAAAATAGGTAGATTTTGCTACGAAACTGGCTAATAATTTCATAGCAAATATGAGGATTTCTCTGTTTTTTTACTTTTTAGAAGTCAAATTCAAGGGCAGTTTCTGGAAAAATAGAGAAGTATTTTAAGAAACTGAGAGAGGTTATGTTCAAGAACATATCATATAAAAATAACCTCTTTCACTTTTCTCAAAGGTGCTACAAATTGGGATATTTAGGGATGTATTTCAGTCCTATTTCCAGAATGCAGAATTTTCCTGTTTTATACATGTTTTTAGAATGCATCTTTTGGATAGATGGATATGTTTTTCAAAAACCCAAGAGTGGTTTGTCTTCAAGACATAATGACCTAAAAAAACCTCCTTCAGTTTTTCAACATATATCAAGGATAGGGAGGTAAGAGCTCATCTCTGAACCTTATTTTTTAAGAAAAAACAATCATTTTGGTGATGAATAAACTTGCTAAAGGTGAAAATGATGTTTTTTGAAGAGGGTAAGAGGCAAGTTTGCATGATAATATTTCATTATATCACTTTTTAGACCTACATATTAAATTTGGAAGAAAAAGGAATATTTTGAAATTTTCTTCATTATCAGGTAGTTTCGTAGCATGCTCCAGGCTTGAAGGCCAAAAAACGCTACGAAAATTCCTGTAGGTGCTTTTTTTCTTTAAAATCCAGTTTTGGCATGATTTATGGGGGGATATTGATGGTTTCAAGGTGTCATGACATGATGAAGGTGTTAGAACAACAAAGAAGTCAAGAAGATTGATGTAAAATCCTTTTTCCCCATGCTACTAAAACACGCAACGAAAATTTCGGAACGTGACTGTTTTAGCAGTAAAATTAAAGTTTGATTTCAGACCAAATAAAAAATTATTTTGGAAATATGAAAGAGTTTTTTCTTTAGCACAATTCCATATATAAAGACCTCTCTCCGTTTCCTCAAAGCCATCAGGGTTTGGAAATTATACACTCATCTTTGAAGCCTATTTTTCAGAATTTTCACTAACTAGATTTGTGAAAAAATTGTAAAATTCGACTTGGAGGAGGTCCAGCTTGGCATCCACGTGGCATAATGACACATAAACACTCTAGTACACTCAAAAAATTAGTTGGTTGTAGTTGAAAAGGGTTAGTAAATTTATTTGTTGAACTATTAATGAAAGAAGAGTCCTTTTTGTATTCAAACTCTGCAAAACAGAAATATCCCTAGGAAGTCTCCAAGTGATGGAATCATGCTTGAAATAGGTCTCTGAGGTGGGAATTCGAGGGGAGTAAGGTGGCATATCAATTTTATGAGTCCTCACTCTATAAAGGAGAGAGTTTTAGAGTTAGAAAGGGTTGCGAGATGTTTACTTGACTCTACCACTATTGTAATAGTTTGATATCAGAAATATACAGTTGCAACATGCTTATTTCAGACCTGAGATTCTTTTATATATTCTTATGTAAGTTTTTTCTATCAATTATTTACTTTGTCTCCAGTGTTCTAGTTGTAGAATCACTTGGAATTCATGATCAAATGCTACAACTTCCTGTTTACACCTAGGCTGTTGTTTTGTCAATATTTACTAGTTTGCTTATGTATAATCACATGGAATTCATGGTGACATGCTCTAACTTCCTGTATGCATTTTGCTTGCTGTTTTTTCCTTCATGTATGGTTTAATAAGAATAAAATTTCCTAAGATTCCATGAGATAAGTTTACTTGTGACCTAGTTTTCATATCAACTCCATAAGTCCAATGGTAGTAAACCTAACACATTTTTCACCTACACAAAAACACATCCAATCCAATGTAGAGTTAGTCATCTGCTTTCAAGATTACTCATTGAATATCCTTTATGTTTTGGGAGAGCCCTCTCAGACTGGAGAGGCTAATTTCTAGTTGTAAGAGGTTTGATAGAGTTATTCCAAGTTGACCATTGACGCAGCCCAATAGGACTCAATTTGGTGATAACAATATCCATCCATTTCTTGCGTTTGTTTTTGCAATCTAATACTGACCGTCCGCTCGCCTTCGCACGTCTCTTCTTCACCTCTTCTGCCTGCTTTGATATCAACCATCCATCTCTGGCCTTTGCTGTTGCGATCTAATCATGACCATCCCTTCACCTCCCTTGGAATTATTCAAAGAATTCTCTCCCTTAGTCGATTTTTCATTTGTTTACATTGTCCCACTCTATGAATCCGGCTCTTGCTGCTCTCGCCTCTACCTCTCGTCTATCGCCTCTTCCTTCTTCTGCTATGTGTAATATCTCTAGTCCTTGTTGTGTCTAGAAAATCTGATTGCCTTCAGCTGTCTCTACCTGTTTGTTGTTTCTGCGAATCTCTCCTGAGCTTGTTCTTTTGGTTATTCATTCCGACTTGAGATTATTATGCTTGCTGCACGCCTTAAACACGTTGATCTCTCTTGAGCTTGTTTTGTTGCCTTTGCTCCTTTTATGCCTTAACTACTTCTCTGTTGCCTCTGATTATTTTTTTTGCCTTTTTTCCTTTTCTTCCTTAACTGCCTTTGCTGCCTTTTCTCCTTTGATTCTAAAGTTGCGCCTCTCTTCTCCTTTGCCTTTGCTAATGGTCTAATGCTGGTCCTTGCAGCTCTGCTACTCCTCTGCCTCTGTTTTATGCTTTCTTATTGCATTATTTCTCCTCTGCTTCTTTGCCTTATTGCTGCTGCTTCTATTCTCCTTTTCCTTAATGATAGTTCTGTTGGTGCTCCTTTGCCATCGATGACAATATTTCCAACAAAGAACTAGTGTTAAGTTTATTTAGAGTGCACAAGTTTATAATGCTCAAGCCAAAGTTACTACATAATATAAATAAATGTCAAGAGAAGCAATTGAAAAGTGCTAGTGACTTGAAGTTTTCTATATGTTTTTTGTTAAAGAATATTTAAGATTTATAACAAATTCATAGAAGACATCCATATCAATTTTTAATGTGCATTCCCACGCCATGGAATGGGCATAATAGTAATTTCATAATCCTCGAATCTTAAGCTACTATTGGAAAATATCATATGGTAATGTGGGGTTAAATGGACATGGTGCAATATATAATGGTGATTTCATTGGAATAGATGCAAGTTACTATCGTAGATACATCACAACAAAACTTCAAAAGATACTTGATAATATTAAGAACAATTTGCTTATAAGGTGGTTCACTGAGTAGGTGAGTGGCAATAAGTTGGAAGGGGTTCACTTAGAGGAAAAAAGGTATCAGGGAGGTAAAATAGGATGGAACTGTTGTTGTTATTGGATAGATTGTAGTCTATGCTGGTGTAAATGATGCTGGTGTTGTGCAAGTTGTTCTTGATTTTATTCGGGATCTACTAAAGTTCACTACAAGTGGGGTTTGTTAGCAATTACACTTAAGATTGATATTTCCCTGTTTTTATTTTTCTTAGGATATTAGCTATACATTGTTGGAATAGAGAAGTAGATAATGTCTCATATGCACTTGTTAGGGTAACACCTATGCTATGCTACTTATAATCAGAGAGGCATTTGGAGTCGATCCCTAGCCTCCCAATTGGTATGGTATATTGGTCTGGAATTGGGACTATTGGTGGGGGAAGTAAGTTGGTACTTTGAAAACGATTGATGCAATTTCTATGGTTGGTCACCAACTAGGAATTTGAATTTGGTCCATTTATGGAGATTGGGATGTGTACATGTAAGACATATATGTGGAATATTATCCCAGATTGAGTCTGACAGTCTTGGGGAATCATCCTAATGTTTGGAGCATCATAAATATTATTAAATGTGGAAGATAATACTAGTTGGTATATAAAGTATTCCATTGGGTTAGTTTAATGTCAAGATCCATCCAGTACAAATACATATTTCCCTTGTTAGATAGTTCCTAGAGGATATATTATAGGATCATTGTACGCTGCTTACTAGATATTGTTCTAGCCAATGGTCAATAAGTATTACTTCATTGTCAAATTAGCAGTGATGTCATAAAGATGATTGGATTCCTGGTAGGTTGGTCTTGAAGAAATCAAGACGCTTGTATTGGTTTGGATGTGGGGGGATGATTGGCCCAGGGGGTGAAATTCTGTTGTGGGCTCTGTTATCACTCAGGCCTTCCTTGAAGTTGTAAGAAAAGGAAAGAAACCTGAGGTAACCACCTACCAACCTTCAGATACAGAATCTAGCCAATCTGTATCCAGAGAGGGCTCTCTCTTTAAAATTTAGCTTTGTTCCTAGAAAATATTAGGCTAGTTATAAGTCTAGGGGTTTGGTTTGAATTTGAATGGTGGAATCCGCCAACTGAGGGCAAGATTAAGTATTTTTAGGCCATTGGGCTATGGAGTCGAAAAGATGGCTTTACTGGATTAATTTTCTACCCACAAGATGGATTTGCAGGGCAAGATATCCAAACAGAGAACAATTTTAGATATTAAAGTGAATGGAATGGATTTTGAAGGGATGAAAGGCAATTAAGAATCTTTCAACATGTTCAAAGAAAGAAAGTGAATGATTACAAATAAAGAGCAGTTAAGAATTCTTTACTATAGTAATCAAAATGTTTAAACCAACGAAACAAGAGCAATTAAGAATTCATTGTTTATAACCAGTTTAGAAGAAAACATTTAGAATAATCACAATTGAAATCAGAGTACACTTAAGCAATTTCTGATTTATTCTTTTTTGTCAATTATTCAGAAATGGAACGCAGTGATATTATAAACAGATATAAAACTTTTAAAACATGAGATAGAGAAGACTTATTGATTTGTAGTTAGACACATGAATCCTGCAAAAAGTCTTGAGCTTCAATTCATCATCCAGCAAGCCATAAAGAAATTTCTCCAAAGCACTTTATTCCAAAAAGTCAATGTTACAGCAAAGTAGAAGAATCCACCCTCAATAAGTCAATTGAGGGCTTATTTATACAAAAAATGATACAAAATATCTCTTAACAAAACGAGATATAATCTAATATGAGTCATAAATAAGTTACAATAAAAATAGAGACAGATAGTCTCATGGATAAGACAAGAAGTAACCGATGTTGTGCTGTTCCCTCATTTCGAGAATGTGCTGGATGCTGGACCTATATTTGGGCTCATCGTTGTCTTCTTCAGTAATTTTGTGCTAACTGACTTGCTTCACTGATACTCTTTGACCTTTGTTTTGTCTTTTATCTCTTATACTGTGGTAAATAGGCAAAATTTCAAATAAGGATAAATTTTACAAAATTTCCAACAAGTCTTCCCACCATTTATCTTCTGCTATTTTTGTCCGTTGAAGCTTCCTCAATGTTTCATCAGCCTCGGTATATCTGAAAAAATTAGGCTTGTCAGGAAACAAATGCCTTACTTCATGTTCTAGATAAAACAAATTCTCTAATCTGTCATAAAGATTCCTTCCTGTAGGTAATGTTGCTTGTGATGAACTGGTTGAGGAATTGGCAAGATTGTGAGCATGTATGTCCAATTTCCTAACATAAGTTTCCGGGTCCATTATTTTATCTTCTGACATCATAGGGCTAGGCAACCCTTTATTTAATAAAACATCAAACCTTTTTCTGAAATCAAGGATTTCAGTTTGCATGTCAAAGCATCTTCTTTCTAAATTCTGCATAAGAGTTCTCTTAGTAAAAACTCTTTTTATCTCCAGGATTTTTGCAGTTCTGTCTTGAATACCTAAATCTGCAAGTTGTTGTCTGGTTTGAGTGTTCAGAAATTGTATAAGCTGATTGGCTTCCTCAGGCCTTTTTCCCAATTCTGCTCGTGTATGCTCAACTTCATCTAGAGCTACTCTGACCAAATCATTCTGTTCGTACATTATCTGGATTGAGGACCAGATATCTTTTATTGACTGACTAATATTATCCCAAAGAATATCATGTATTTCTCTCAAAGGCTTCTCCAATGTGAGATCCTTTTCTAATGCTTTAACCAATTTTTCCAATCTCTTGATTTCTCTTGATTTGTCAGCAACAGTCATTTTTGAAAGATCATATTTCTGTTCCAAATTAACAAGCTGTAACTTTGTCTATTGAAGTTCTGTTACTTGAAGTGTCAAGTCATTCATTTTCTTTACTAATACTTCTGTGCTCAAATTTGAAATATCTACCTGTGATGACTCTGCTGGCTGACTTGTTTGCTGTGTACTTGTACCTGTAGTTGCCTCTGTTGTAGATGTTGGAAGAGCAGATTGTTTGTCTTTCAATGCTTGCTCCAGCTCTTTTTCTATTTCGGTCAGTTGCTCATTCATTTTTAAGAGCAACTCCATCATTTCTACTTCATAATTCTTCTTTATTACTTCTTCAGTTTGAGGATGTCTAGAAGCTGGCAATTTCAACTGCTTTCTTAATGCTGCAATGTCATCATCCTTTTTCTTTATTAATGCTTCTATAATTTTGACATCCTTTGGATTGTGACCTAATCCAATTATTGTTTCCTCCAATGTTTTTATTCTGTTGTCTTTGGCTTGAGAAGAAGCCTTTTCAATCTGTAGTTGTGCATTTGTGTTCTTTAAAGAATCCTGTAACTTGTGAGCTGCCATGGCTTTATCAGTCAAAGTGGAATAAATCATTTCCCCAGTCTGCTTATGTAATTCAATCTGGTCTAAAGGATGTATATCCTTTGCTAGAACTTCAAAGTTAGTTCTAATATAATCAGTAGCTGTTTGGGGTTGCTGCACATTGGGTTTGAAATGGCTCATTAACATTTTTCCCTGTTGAATGTCAAAAGCTGACATCAATCTTTCTTGATTCTTTGGAGCCATTTTTAGATATTGATTATATACTTGCATTTTCAATGGATCATTTCTTGCCTTGATATTAATAAATGTCTTTTTTATGTCCCCTGCATCCTTAAATGGTCTTTTGAAAGAATATATTTCAATACTCTGGTGCTTTTGTAATTCTTTCCCTTGTGAAGTAATGGATGCTCCACTGACTGTTCCTGTTTGCTGACTGTCTTCTCTTTCTTGGTTGTCAGAGATTTCTTGAAATGATTCAACTTCTAGAGGAGGATTCAATCTCTGCCTTTTAGTATCATGCTGCTCTGTAGATCTATCACCAGGGGTAGATGTTTCAGCTTCTCTCTTTTTCCCTTTTTCCATATTAAGAGGAGTTTGAAGATTGGCAATTTCTGCCTCATTGATCTGAACTGGAGTGATTTGTACCTGACCTTGTTCTTTGGATGTCTCTGGTTGCTCTGTCATTGCGAACTTTTCAATTACTTGTATGTCCGGTTCTTTTTCTTTTCCTTTTGATTCTACTGCAATGTTTTCTTGTAACTCCTGCTGGATAATCCCAGTTAAGGAAGGGCCAACTTCTGATCTTGGTACCTGTACAAAAGAGTCTAGTTCAAGCATCTTCTCAAGATCTTTCATAACATTTCTCATATTGACCTGCTCAATATCATGCTCTATCAATGTGCCTTTTATCCATTCATCTGTATTAGCATATTTTTCAATTTCTGGGATTCTCTGATGGATGTATGGTGCTGATTTATTTTTCATTCTTTTATCACAAATGAAGTTGAATGGGTCATAAGGTGCCCAGTAGAAACTCTTATGTAGTCTGAAACGGTCTTGTAGTATCTTTTCAGCTTCCTCCCCTCCATCCCTAGAGTTACAGATAAACGGTCCTAATTGACCTTTGATCCGGAGTTGAGCCTTCTTCTTTGCATTACAAAAATGAATTATATCAGAGTTATTCATTTTCCTGAAGTATTCCAATGCAAAGAGTCTCATGGAGACATATTTTGGCAATTTGAATGGACATAATTCACATCCATATATCCTGAATTCTGTGTGATTTTGGTACAAGTACCAATCACCAATCTTGTATTGTTTTGAGAGCTGTAGAGTTTTCTTGATTTCATTGCAGAGTCTTGGAGGAGAAACTCCTGTCAAAAAGGTAGTTGCAGGGTGTATAAAAAGATCAATGAATTCATTATAGAAATAGGGAGAATTTGGAGAACTGTGGGTGATGGCTGACCAAAAGATAACAGACCTAGGATTCCCCTGGGCATCAAGCTTTTTGGTATAGAAAGGGAAGTTTTCAGACTGGTAATATATCATGAGGTGATATATGACAGAGGAATACTTGAATACTTTCTCATTTTCCAATCTCATGAACTGATCATGGATTTTGTTGGCTATATAAGATGCAAAATCATACCTGACAGTAGGAGGCTGTCCAGGGGTAAAAATAGACAATAATACTAGAACTAAATGGTCAAAAAATTCACTGGTGTTAAAGCCCATTATAAAAGATATCATATCCAAAACAAGTCTACCCTCCTCAGTGAAAAAATCATTCCCATAAGGGGGAGGGCCTTCAGGCTGGTGATCAGGCAACATAAAGGTCTGACAGATGCGACTTAATTCTTCATGGGATAGTTTTGTGGATTTCTCAAGAAGGTCCCCCATGGATAGAGGATTGAGGGCCTGATTGGGTTGAAAATGAAGCATCTCATTGATTGACTGAGCAGTAATTGAGAAAAGGATGTCTTGGTTTGGGGATAAGACTGCTCTCTGGTTAGGATCATAATTGGCATGGAAAAAATGGATTATTTCAGGGAAAATATGAACAGAGGGAAAGAGGTACCGGGGAAGATTCGATTCCCATAACCCAATCATATCCAAGCCATTCGAATAATTGTCTCTGCAACGACAAAAAATTCGAAGAGGACTATCACTAAAACTCAGGTCTTTGATTTGGAAATCCCTGTCGATTAATGATAAATAATCCAGGTCTCTGTGAGGGGCGTTCAATGGGGCGATGTTTAAAGCCACAGGAGCTTCCATTTTTGGTTCTTGTGGATTCAAAAATGGAAATTCAGCTTATGGTGAAAGATTGAGTAAATTCACGGGGGAAGCAGGAGAAACAAGTATAATTGTAGGTTTGGTAATTCAATTACAGTTCTCGGGGTCACGGAACGAACTAGTAATTAATTTTAACTCTGTTTCAGTGAAGGAAAAAGGAAAGCCGAGATTTCAACAGAGTTCAGTTCGAATTAAGGGTAAATACCTGTTTTTGGAGAAAACAACGTTTGGATAGGTGCTGGCTAGGGCAGATAATCTTCTAAGAGGCTTGTCTGCAATCTTCTTCGAAAGGATAAGGTTGGTGAACTTCACAAATTCGAAATTTGAATTTTTCTGCGTGGAAGGCGTATTCTTTCTCTGGCGTACAAAATGATGAAAAAAACGTGAATGTTTTGTTTTATTGGCAAAGTCAATGGGGGGGAATTTTTTATTAATTTAATAAATGACGTCATCCTGTACGACGGATGAGTCACAGGGAACAATGGAGGTGGTAAGTGGTTTATTCCGCACCACTTTTGAGGGATGACTGTTTTGGACGGGGAGGCAGTGAATCCACAGAGCGCATGACACATAGCCATTGCACTATTTGAAAGCCACTGTGATTTCGCGCATTAACGATCGTGCAGGGGATGGCTAGCGGAATTAACGTCAACCGTCGATCTTGGAGCGGATGATCTGACGGTGGAAGGGACAGAAAGTTGATGGAGGTTTAACAACGCGGGCTCGACACAATTTATTATGAAATAATCATTTCGGGAGCGCTCTGATTGGCGGGGGTTGGCTGTTAATCAATCTTAAGGATTAATTAATTATTTTATGCAGCGGAGGGTAGGGAATGGTTTAAAATTGAAACTTAACCAAGGTTAATAATAAAAAGAGGCAGGGGATTTTTACAAGGGATCATAGTTTGACCTTGGTTAAATGGAGTCGGGGAATAAAAAATACGGGAAAAAGATTAGTTTTTTGAATCAAAACACGTAATAACACATGTTTCAATTGCTTTTCAATATATTTTTATTTATATGATAATTAAATCAATGTGATTTATTTACCATAGGGGGCAGAATAAAATTAATGTTATATTTTAGCCAAAAGGGGGTATATTTGTGGGTTTTTGACTTGAATAAGTGGGAATAAAATACTTTTGGCTAAAATAGCTATAATACATGGGTTTCTTGGAAATATTATATGAAAAGGAATTATATACATAGGAAAAGGTGATTTTCATAGGGAGTTAATATATAAATTAGAGTTAATATGACAAGGGACAATGTAAACTCAAAACACTTAAATATAACCAAGAAAGTGAGATTTCAAAAGTAAATAGCATTATTATACTTTCATCACTTAGACTTAGAATAAAAAGTGATTTTGAGGGCTTTTCATGAAATATTGAAGGATTTTCCTAAGTAAAATGGAATTTTACTTAGGAAAAGATTATGAGAAGTGAATGAATGTGATAATGGATGATTTCAAGTACTTAGGTCTTTCCAATTATTGGGCCGAGGGTTCGGTCCCTCCAAAAGTCAAGGAAATGCCTTGAGCCCCCTTAATCTTCAAATACCTTAGTGCTTGGGGAAATTAGTAAAATGTTTAGGAAAAATGAGAGGGGAAATTAATAATTTGACTTTGCTCTGCTGTGAATTTCTTCCAATGTAGTAACTGCCTTTGCACTTTGTGATGAAAGTAAAATTGAACACATTTAGAACCATTATTCACCACATGCAATCCTGCAACAACATCTACCTACCCTACTTACTTTACCCTACCATTTTGTATTCTTTATTAGGGTGCACTTAGACTGGCAAACCCTTATCAATCTTCTTTTCTTTTACATGGAAACCTATCTAAGTCTACACTTATTACATCCAAGGGCTCAGATTGAACCGTTGAGCACCTTTCATTAACTCTACCTATCTACTTATCTGCCAAGATTAAGCTGTTTGGCCAGATATTATTCTCTATTCTACAACATGAAATTTAAAAATGAATGAGTCAAGTTTAAACAAGTTGACTCTTCATAAATTGTGGCAAAAGTTCAACAAGTTGCACACAATTACTTATTACAGAAAATGAAATAGTAGTGGCATTTAGATTTGCACACTTTCCTTGGCCTTTCTTTTGGTGGGGTTCATTTTCTTTCATTTTTTTGGCCAATTTTATTTTTTAACCCTTTGATTTTCTTTTTAGGGTATACCCTCTTTACATTTTTTTTTTTAAATATTTTTTTTTTTTTTTTTTTGAAAATATGGAACACCTTTGCAACAAGAAAAAGGTTTGATATATTACATAGTTCAATAAGTAAATCATGAAAAATGACACCTATTGGTATAGGAGTCTAACACTGGCTCCACTTGGGGATGGCTTTTCCATGCGAAAAGTCAAGAACAGCAGGTCAGATGCCTCAAAATGTCTTCAAATGAACCATGTAATCTTCTTTTTCTGGTGGCTTTATTATATATATGATAGTAAAACTTGTGAAGCTTAGGGCCTTCACTTCGGGCTTCAACTCCAACAAGTCACCATCCAATCAAAACTGATGCATTAGAAAGGATATAATATGTACAAGTTAGAAAAAATAAGAACATCCTAGTAGACAGGATCAAAGTAGTGTTTTAGCATTCGACCATTGATTGGTCCTTCCTCAGCTTCCGAACCATCCAAATTCTTCAAAAAATATGTGTTGTTTCCCTGTAAAGCATAAATGATGTAAGGTCCTTTCCATAAGAAATCAAATTTCCCATGTTTCCCTTTATCATCCCTTCTGGAATCCCATCTCAAAACTTTATCTCCTATTTGAAAATCTTCTGCTTTAGTCTTTTTGTCAAACATTTTCTTTAACTTTTCCTGCAAAACTTGGGATCGTTGATACACTTCTTCTCTGGTCTGCTGCAAGTGAATTGTTTGATTTATTCTTCTCTGAATATCATTTGGTTCTACTTGAGCTTCCTGAAGTAGCTTCATTACAGGAATTCCTAAAGACAAGATAAATCCGCTCAATACCATAAACTAATTCATATGACTCGGCCCAATCGATTTCTTAGTTGTAAGTCCTGCCTCACTAACAATGTATTAGGTAAGTTTTGTGCCACCTCTTTTATTCTTCCAATAATTTTTTAATGATATTAATTATGTTTATTGGAAGATCTCACCAATCCATTACCCCGATATTGCTAGGGTCATGATTTACTTCAAAGTAATGTGAGGCTTGTATTTTAAACTAATCATTTTCTTTAGACTTAAAAGCAACAAAGATACGTTTATACTTTAAATTAACCAACGGAGTGATATTGGTTTCTAAGAACCCTATAATTACAGAATCATTGGCTTGTCTGCATGGGATAACTTCAATCCATTTAGTAAAGTAATCTATGGCAGTAAGGATCCATCTGTGTTGCCCAGAAGAAGGAGGATGGATTTCTCCAATAAAATCCAGTCCCCATTGTTGGAAGGGTCTCTCGGTGGAAATTGGTTTTAATGGTAAGGGTAACAATTTTCTCTTGCCCTCAAAGATCTGACACTTATGGCAAGCAGTTACAAATTTCTTAACATCTAAAAACAAGGTTGGCCAATAAAAATCAACCCTTAAGATCTTATCTGCAGTTGACTTCCAGTAGAGGTGTCCACCACAATCTCCTGCATGAAATTCATTAAGAACCTTGTCAGTTTCATCTTTCAACAAACAATTTAATAGAATCCCATCATGATTCTTCCAAAAAAGAGCACTATCTAAAATACAATATCTTAAAGATGTCATTTTTAAGAACCTTTGTTTCGTTCTGGATAACCCTGGAGGAGCTTACAGGTTTAACAAAACATAAATGATATCAGTGTACCAGGGTGAGTCTAAAAAGGCTTGACTGATCTGTGGAGTCACCATCTCCTGTTCGTCATCCAGTTCATTAATATCCAGGGCTTGGCAATTAGTTTCAGTCATGAGTTGAGCCAAACCTTGTCCTTTTATGAGTTTTGTAGGTCTTATTTCTATATCATATTCTAATATGGTAGCTATCCATTTACCTCTTTTGCCTTCAATTCCATCTTGAGTTAAGATGTCTTTAACGACAGCATTAGGTACATAAGCTATCACATGAGAATACAATATATAAACTCTGAAATCTTTAATTGCTTTCACAAGTTCAAAAGCCTGTTTCTCCA
The DNA here is from genome assembly GCA_034641835.2 of Pinus albicaulis. Lineage (NCBI taxonomy): Eukaryota > Viridiplantae > Streptophyta > Pinopsida > Pinales > Pinaceae > Pinus > Pinus albicaulis. The sequence goes on from CM076581.1 coordinate 272,993,403, forward strand.
TGATATTGTATTTTAGTGATGCATCTCTAAGTGCTTTACTAAAAAAGGCTATTGGTTTTTCACATCTTTGATCGTCCTTTTGTAGTAAAACCACTGCAACTGTATGTTCAGAAGCAAATGAAAAAATTATGAAATCTCTATCAAATTTTGGACTGGTAAGAACTGGTGTTCTGGTTAAAGCCATTTTGATTTCTTCAAATGATTTCTTGGCTTCTACAGTCCAGTCAATACTTGAATCCTTTCTTAACATGTTAGTAAGCAGTTTAAGTAATTCAGCTAAACTAGAAATGAATCTTCTCAAAAAATTGATCTTTCCTATGAAAGCTTGAAGTTCTTTAATGTTTCTGGGATGAGGTATCTGCAAAATAGCTTGTATTCTTTCAGGATCAATTCTAATGCCATCTTTAGAAATAATGTGACCTAGGAGTTTACCTTCTTCAAGACCAAACAATGAATTTTTAGGATTTAAAGAAATACCATACTTTCTGCATTTTATAAACACTTGCCTTAGATGATCTAAATGTTGCTGATCTGTTTTGGAAAAAATAATTAAATCATCTAGATAAATAACCAGAAAATCATGAATTTCTTTGGTGAATGCAATGTCCATTGCTCTTTGGAAGGTGGCCCCTACGTTTTTGAGTCCAAAAGGCATCTTAACATATTTAAAAGTACCCCATGGTGTTGTAAATGCTGTTTTGTCTTGATCATCAGGATGAACCGAAATCTGGTTGTACCCTGAAAATCCATCCAGAAGAGAAATCCTTGAAGATCCCACTACCCTTTGTAAGATATGGTCCATTTTAGGCAAAGGATAGTTATATTTTAAAGAAACTTTGTTTAAATTTCTCAAATCGACACATAGTCTAATCTCTCCAGTCTTATTTCTTGTTGGTACCAAATTAGAAACCCATTCAGAAAACCTAATAGGAGCTATAATTCCTGCTTCATACATTCTTTTAATTTCTTTCTCAATTGAAGGTAGTAAAACAGGGTTGATCCTTCTAAGTTTCTGTTTGAATGGTTTCTGATCTGGTTTCAAAGGTATTGTATGTTGAATGATTGATGTATCGTATGACTTCAGATCTTGATAACTCCAGGCAAAAACATCTTGGAATTCTTTTAAAAGTTCAACATATTTAACCTTTTGATATTCTGGCAGAGATTTAGATAGTTTAACCATCTTGGGATTTCCTTCAGTTCCCAAATTGACTTCTTCAATATCAACTTTTAAAGGTTCCATTTTGGGTTTTAGTGGAATGTCATTTGAGTCAAAAAGATATTCCAAAGGAGTTAATCCTTTGGGTAAATGATTATCTTTCAGATTAATAATTTCAGATTCATCTTCAATAATCTCATCGAATTCCATTTGTTTCAAATCCTACATATCTTTTTTAGTGAATTTGGTTGGGTGAAGCATGTGAATTGCAGTCTCTTCTGAAATATTCGTTTCTTGTTTATCTAGTTGATCAGATTCATTGATTGTTGTGTCTTCATCTATACTACTGTTATAGAACTCATTTTCTAAGGTCAAAAAATTATTAATCTGATTATTATTTACAAACACTTACCAGTTCATAAGATTATCTGGTATAGCAGGTCTATGTCTAATCTCAGCTGTGAACTGATGATTAGGTCCAAAAGGTAATTTATAGGTGCTAGCGAACATTGCAAGACTGTGAGCATGCAAATTTTGTTTTCTAGGAATTTTGGCAAGTTGAGCTTGTAGAAAAGTGTTGAGAATTTCCACAACTGTTTCTCTGTATTGTTTCAATCTGGGGTCTTTTGTTGAACATTCACCATTAATCTGTTGAATAATTAACTCAGAGTCTCCTATGATTGATACTCTAATAGCTCCTAACTTTTTGACATGTTTAAGCCCTAGCAAGAGAGCTTCATACTCTGCCATGTTATTAGTGCATCTAAAGTTCAATCTATAAGTGTGGCCTTCGGCGTGATAATTTTCAACATTATGTATCCAAATTCCAGCTCTTGCTCCTAACTTATTTACTGAACCATCAAATTCTAAATGCCATATAATTTCATGTTCATAATCTTCATCGACTGTTTTAACATGTTTCTTAAGAGAGAGCTCTAATTTTTCAATTTTTTTCTGGTATTTCTTGAATGTCTGATGTTTCTTTGTTTTCAGAAATTTCTTCGATTTGAACAGTAGATTTAGTTGCAATTTCTGTTTCTGGTGCTTCTAGTTCAGTAGGAAGATCCAATTCAGCATTATAAAGGATGAAAGAGTCCATATCAGAATGTACTGAGTAGACAGGGAAGTTTTCAGGCTTCTCATGGCTACTAACTAAATATTTCATCAAGGTCTCTCTGTATAGTCTTTTAGGTTGACCAAATACTGAAATAGTTCAAATGACATATCTAGTTGAAGAGATCCTCCGAGTTTAGCACCCCATGATCTGGACAACAACATACCATATTTAGGAGGAATATCTGCAACTACTATATCCATCAGAATAGATTTCGTAGGGTATTGCACCAAAGTAACACAAAGATCTTTAATCAAACCTAAACATCTTACCTGACTTGAATCAAAAGAGAAAATATCTTTATATGGTTGAGTAATGTCTAGATTTAATATTTCCATCACAGCTTTTTGCATTAAATTGTGGGACGCTCCAGAATCAAGCATGGCGTTATGAAGTATTTTGTCATGAACATTCAAGCTCACATAAAATGGAGGAGTTCCTCCACTTTCTGGTTTGCCATTCACTTCAGGGCAAAAAAGTAGTTTGGGTTGATCATCAAAAACATTCACTGAATCGTCCATTCCAGTAATGTTAATGTTAAGGGATTTGCTGATTTGGCTTCTATAGACATCATGTTTAGCTAATTCTGATAAGGGAACAACTATCTTTAGTTTGCCTATTTCAACTTCTAGATTGAAAGATTTTTCTGTTTGAGTTCTAGTACTTTGAACAGTTGGATTTTCTCTGTTTTTTGGGTCTTCAATGTTTTTCTCTTTTTCATGAGTGGGATTATAAGTTGAAGGTGTTTCTGAACTAACTTCTGCTGGTTCTTCTATGTTTCCTGCGGGAGGAGAAGTATCAGAAAGTTGTTTATTATTTGGTTGATCATCAGACACATCTTCAATTATTGGATTTGTGGAGTTAGGACTTGTTCTAGAAAGAATCTGTACAGGAGGAGTGTTAGTTTTACCTTTGATGTTTTGTTTTACAGCTTTCTGTTTGCTATTCTCTGGCACATCAATCTGTCTACTTCTCAAATTTTATTGTTTATGAACCTCATAAATTGCTGTGTCATATCCTTCTTTAAAATCAAAAGTTTCTCCTGAATGAGTTTGAAATGTTTCAAGAATGTGATTTTCTTGATCATCTTGAGATAGGAAAACTTCTGGTTCATTTTTGTTTTCAGTCACATTATTTATTTCAACATCTTCAATAGGTTCCTCAGAAGATGAACCTTCAACAAAATTTTCCTGGAATGGTGGCCTGATGTTTTGGTCAGGAACATTTTTCCCAGTATTTTGGTTCTGATTTCTTCTGAAGTTTGGGTTTCTAACAACATTTTGACCATCACCAGAAGACTTTATTTCGATTGTCTCTACTCTGTCTCCCAGTCTTTCCATCCCTTTGATAATTGCATCCAGATTTCTTTCAAAAGCTGAAGGCTCTTCGTTCATAGGCATCCTTCTTTCAGCTCTAGCTCTAGCTCATTTTTCTATCAAGTTAGCTTCGACACTAACCACTATGCTTTGCATCTCTTCTAGGGTTTGGGGAGCTCTTTCTCTAAGTGAATATGCTATGTCAGAGTCAAAACCATCAGGGAATTTAACCAGTACTGAATCGGGAGGGGGTCTAAGGTTTTGAGGAACAACGTTGTAGGCTTCGTTAAATCTGATGATATAATCTTGCACTGTTTCATTAGGTCCTCTTTTCAATTTTCCAAAGTCAAATAGGATTTGAAGAGGGTCTTTCTTATTCTCCCATCTATTCAAAAATTCCCTATACAGAGCTGGTAAGTCAGAAATATTGTTTGGAGCAAGGGCCCTAAACCATGTCCTGACTTCCCCAATAAGACTCTGGACAAAAATTCTCATTCGAACATCATCAGCGTCAATTTCATAAAATTCAAAGTAATCAGTCATCCTTTTGGTATGTTGTTGAGCAGTATAAGTACCTGAACCGTCAAAAGGGGTGATTTTACTCTGATAATCTTGAGGCAAAGCAGCAAGGTTGTCTGGCAAACTTAAAGGGGCATATTTATTGGCCATTGGAAGGTGTAATGGAATAACAGGTAATGATGGTCTGGAATTAGTTGAAGGAGGAGTAGAAGGAGTGGCTTGTGTTTGAGAAGTTTGGGGAAAAGTATCTGAACTTGGGGAAGCTACAATAATTACAGAAGTGTTTGAAGTTTCTTCAAAGGTCTGTTCAGATTGAATGGAATTTTGTAAATGTCTGTCAAGATGTAATGAAACAAATCTCAATTGTAAATCTTCAAAAAACAATGGGTCCAGAACCAGTTTGGATAATTCAGTTTCAGAAAAATTCACAAATAAAGATGTTTCAAATCGCTCATCAAAAGGTATTTCATCAAAATATATCCACTTTACAGGACAGTATGCTGATCTAGAAAGAGGTCGAGAACTTCCAGAACTTTCCTGACTTCCTCTTTCAGAGCTTTCTTGACTTTCTTGTCTTCTAAGAATCCTAGGAATCAGATTTGGATTATCGAATACTGGAGGTGGGTTTGGATCAGGATTTGACCTGGTATAACAAATTCTTTCTGAAGCCAGTTTTCCTAGTAATGTTTTTTTTTTAAATTTTTTGTTTTAAATAGAATGAAAGTACAACTTCGGCAAATTCTTCAAGAAATTTAAGATTTTTGATTAAAATTTTCTCAAATATTTATTGAACTAGAGATTCTGATTGAATATTTGAAACTAAGGTTCAGTTTATAAGCTAAATCAGAGATAGACTGAAGCAGTGTTTATTTACTATGCAGTTGCAGAGCAAAAGCATTTCAAAGGCTACCTGGCTGATCTTCAGGCTCTGTCTATAGCTTATAAGCAAACAATAGTAATAATAAAAATGATTCAGGTCCCCAGTGGAGTCGCCACTATGTTATCACTCAGGCCTTCCTTGAAGTTGTAAGAAAAGGAAAGAAACCCGAGGTAACCACTAACCAACCTTCAGATACAGAATCTAGCCAATCTGTATCCAGAGAGGGCTCTCTCTTTAAAATTTAGCTTTGTTCCTAGAAAATATTAGGCTAGTTATAAGTCCAGGGGTTTGGTTTGAATTTGAATGGTGGAATCTGCCAACTGAGGGCAAGATTAGGTATTTTTAGGCCATTGGGCTATGGAGTCGAAAAGATGGCTTTACTAGATTAAGTTTCTACCCACAAGATGTATTTGCAGGGCAAGATAGCCAAAAAGAGAAAAATTTTAGATATTAAAGTGAATGGAATGGATTTTGAAGGGATGAAAGACAATTAAGAATCTTTCAACATGTTCAAAGAAAGAAAGTGAATGATTACAAATAAAGAGCAGTTAAGAATTCTTTACTATAGTAATCAAAATGTTTAAACCAGCGAAACAAGAGCAATTAAGAATTCATTGTTTATAACCAGTTTAGAAGAAAACATTTAGAACAATCACAATTGAAATCAGAGTACACTTAAGCAATTTCTGATTTATTCTTTTTTGTCAATTATTCAGAAATGGAACACAGTGATATTATAAACAGATATAAAACTTAAAACATAGGATAGAAATGACTTATTGAACTGTAGTATGACACACGAATCCTGCAAAAAGTCTTGAGCTTCAATTCATCATCCAGCAAGCCACAAAGAAATTTATCCAAAGCACTTTTATTCCAAAAATTAAATGTTACAGCAAAGTAGAAGAATCCACCCTCAATAAGTCAATTGAGGGCTTATTTATACAAAAAATGATACAAAATATCTCTTAACAAAACGAGATATAATCTAAGATGAGTCATAAATAAGTTACAATAAAAATAGAGACAGATGGTCTCATGGATAAGACAAGAAGTAACCATACAGCTGCTCTCTCATTTCGAGAATGGGGCCGGATGTCAATCTATTTGGTTTATCGCATTTTAGACTCAAACAATCCATTCTGTTTCACCCATACCTTTGACCTTTGTTTTGTCTTTTATCCCTTATACTGTGATAAATAGGCAAAATTTCAAATAAGGATAAATTTTACAAAAATTCCAACAAGTCTTCCCACCATTTATCTTCTGTTATTTTTGTCCGTTGAAGCTTCCTCAATGTTTCATCAGCCTCGGTATATCTGAAGAAATTAGGCTGATCAGGAGACAAATGTTTCACTTCATGTTCAAGATAAAATAAATTCTTTAATCTGTCATGAAGATTCCTTCCTGTAGGCAATGTTGCTTGTGATGAACTGGCTAAGGAATTGGCAAGATTGTGAGCATGTATGTCCAATTTCCTGACATAGGTTTCCAGGTCCATTATTTTATCTTCTGACATCATAGGGCTGGGCAACCCTTTATTCAATAGAACATCAAACCTTTTTCTGAAAGCAAGAATTTCAGTTTTCATGTCAAAACACCTTCTTTCTAAATTCTGCATAAGAGTTCTCTTAGTAAAAACTCTTTTTATCTCCAAGATTGTGGCAGTTCTGTCCTGAATACCCAACTCTGCAAGTTGTTGTTTGGTTTGGGTGTTTAGAAACTGTATAAGCTGATTTGCTTCTTCAGGCCTATTCCCTAACTCTGCTCGTGTGTTTTCAACTTCATCCAGAGCTGCTCTAACCAAATCATTCTGCTCGTATATTATCTGAATGGAAGGCCAGATGTCTTTTATTGATCGGATAATATTATCCCAAAGAATTTCATTTATTTCTCTCAAAGGCTTCTCCAATGTGAGATCCATTTTCTAATGCTTTAACCAATTTTTCCAATCTCTTGATTTCTCTTGATTTGTCAGCAACACTCATTTTTGAAATATCATATCTCTGTTCCAAATTGACAAGTTGTAACTTTGTGTGCTGAAGTTCTGCTACTTGAAGTTTTAAATCATCCATTTGTTTTACTAATACTTCTGTGCTCAAATTTGAAATATCTAACTACGACGATTCTGCTGGCTGACCTGTTTGCTGTGTACCTGTACCTGTAATTGCCTTTGTTGCAGATGTTGGAAGAGCAGACTGTTTGTCTTTCAATGCTTGCTCCAGTTCTTTTTCTGTTTCAGTCAGTTGCTCATTCATTTTCAAGAGCAACTCCATCATTTCTTCTTCAGAACTCTGCTTTATTACTTCTTCGGTTTGAGGATGTCTAGAAGCTGGCAATTTCAACTGCTTTCTTAATGCTGTAATGTCATCATCCTTTTTCTTCATCAATGCTTCTATACCTTTGACATCCTTTGGATTGTGACCTAATCCAATTATTATTTCCTCCAATTTTTTTATTCTGTTATCTTTGGCTTGAGAAGAAGCTTTTTCAATCTGTAGTTGTGCATTTGTGTTCTCCAAAGAATCCTGTAACTTGTGAGCTGCCATGGCTTTATCAGTCAAAGTAGAATATATCATTTCCCCAGTATTCTTATGTAATTCAATCTGGTCTAAATGATGTATATCCTTTGCTAGGACTTCAAAGTTAGTTCTAATATAATTAGCAGCTGTTTGGGGTTGCTGCACCTTGGGTTTGAAATGGCTCATTAACATTTTTCCCTGTTGAATGTCAAAGGTTGACATCAATCTTTCTTGATTCTTTGGAGCCATTTTCAGATATTGATTATATACTTGCATTTTCAGTGGATCATTTCTTGCCTTGATATTGATAAATGTCTTTTTTATGTCCCCTGTATCCTTAACTGGTCTTTTGAAAGAAGATATTTCAATACTCTGGTGCCTTTGTAATTATTTCCCTTGTGAAATAATAGATGCTCCACTGACTGTTCCTGTTTGCTGACTGTCTTCTCTTTCTTGGTTATCAGATATTTCTTGAAATGATTCAACTTCTGGAAGAGGATTCAATCTCTTCCTTTTAGTATCATGATGCTCTGTAGGTCTATCACCAGGGGTAGATGTTTCAGCTTCTCTCTTTTTCCCTTTTTCCATATTAAGAGGAGTTTGAAGATTGGCAACTTCTGTCTCATTGATCTGAACTGGAGTGGTTTGTACCTGACCTTGTTCTTTGGATGTCTCTGGTTGCTCTGTCATTGTGAACTTTTCAATTATTTGTATGTCTATTTCTTTTTATTTTCCTTTTGATTCTACTGCAATGTTTTCTGGTAATTCCTGCTGAATATTCCCAACTTAGGAAGGGCCAACTTCTGATCTTGGTACCTATACAAAAGAGTCTAGGTCAAGCATCTTCTCAAGATCTTTCATAACATTTCTCATATTGACCTGCTCAATATCATGCTCTATTAATGTGCCTTCTATCCATTCATCTGTATTAGCATATTTTTCAATTTCTGGAATTCTCTGATGGATGTATGGTGCTGATTTATTTTTCATTATTTTATCACAAATGAAGTTGAATGGGTCATAAGGTGCCCAATAAAAACTCTTTTGTAATCTGAAACGGTCTTGTAGTATCCTTTCAGCTTCTTCCCCTCCATCCCTAGAGTTACAGATAAACGGTCCTGATTGACCTTTGATCCGGAGTTGAGCCTTCTTCTTTGCATTACAAAAATGAATTATATCAGAGTTATTCATTTTCCTGAAGTATTCGAATGCAAAGAGTCTCATGGGGACATATTTTGGCAATTTGAATGGACATAATTCACATCCATATATCCTGAATTCTGTGTGATTTTGGTACAAGTACCAATCACCAATCTTGTATTGTTTTGAGAGCTGTAGAGTTTTCTTGATTTCATCGCTGAGTCTTGGAGGAGAAACTCCTGTCAACAAGGTAGTTGCAGGGTGTATAAAAAGATCAATGAATTCATTATAGAAATAGGGAGAATCTGGAGAACTGTGGGTGATGGCTGACCAAAAGATAACAGACCTAGGATTCCCCTGGGCATCAAGCTTTTTGGTATAGAAAGGGAAGTTTTCATACTGGTAATATATCATGAGGTGATAGATGATAGAGGAATACTTGAATACTTTCTCATTTTCCAATCTCATGAACTGATCATGGATTTTGTTGGCTATGTAAGATACAAAATCATACCTGACAGCAGGAGGCTCTCCAGGGGTTAAAATAGACAATAATACTAGAACTAAATGGTCAACAAATTCACTGGTATTAAAGCCCATTATAAAATATATCATATCCAAAACAAGTCTACCCTCCTTAGTGAAAAAAGCATTCCCATAAGGGGGAGGGCCTTCAGGCTGGTGATCAGGAAACATAAAGGTCTGACAGATGCGGCTTAATTCTTCATGGGATAGTTTTGTGGATTTCTCAAGAAGGTCTCCCATGGATAGAGGAGTGAGGGCCTGATTGGGTTGAAAATGAAGCATCTCATTGATTGAATGAGCAGTAATTGAGAAAAGGATATCTTGGTTTGGGGATAAGACTGCTCTCTGGTTAGGATCATAATTGGCATGGAAAAAATGGATTATTTCAGGGAAAATATGAACAGAGGGAAAGAGGTACCGGGGAAGATTCGATTCCCATAACCCAATCGTATCCAAGCCATTCGAATAATTGTCTCTGCAGCGACAAAAAATTCGAAGAGGACTATCACTAAAACTCAGATCTTTGATTTGGAAATCCCTGTCGATTAATGATAAATAATCCAGGTATCTGTGAGGGGCGTTCAATGGGGCGATGTTTAAAGCCACAGGAGCTTCCATTTTTGGTTCTTGTGGATTCAAAAATGGAAATTCAGCTTATGGTGAAAGATTGAGTAAATTCACGGGAGAAGCAGGAGAAACAGGTATAATTGCAGGTTTGGTAATTCAATTACAGCTCTCGGGGTCACGGAACGAACTAGTAATTAATTTTAACTCTGTTTCAGTGAAGGAAAAAGGAAAGCCGAGATTTCAACAGAGTTCAGTTCGAATTAAGGGTAAATACCTGTTTTTGGAGAAAACAGGTTTGGATAGGTGCTGGCTAGGGCGGATAATCATCTGAGAGTCTTGTTTGCAATCTTCTTCGAAAGGATAAGGTTGGCGAACTTCACAAATTCGAAATTTGAATTTTTCTGTGCGGAAGGCGTATTCTTTCTCTGGCGTACAAAATGATGAAAAAAACACGAATGTTTTGTTTTATTGGCAAAGTCAATGGGAGCGAATTTTTATTAATTTAATAAATGACATCATCATGTACGACGGATGAGTCACAGGGAACATTGGAGGTGGTAAGTGGTTTATTCCACACCACTTTTGAGGGACGGCTGTTTTGGACGGGGAGGCAGCGAATCCACAGAGCGCATGAAACGTAGCCATTGCACTATTTGAAAACCACTGTGATTTCGCGCATTAACGCTCGTGCAGGGGATGGCTAGTGGAATTAACGTCAACCGTCGATCTTGGAGCGGATGATCGGACGGTGGATGGGACAGAAAGTTGATGGAGGTTTAACAGCGTTGGCCCGACACAATTTATTATGAAATAATCATTTCGGGAGTGCTCTGATTGGCGGGGGTTGGCTGTTAATCAATCTTAAGGATTAATTAATTATTTTATGCAGCGGAGGGTAGGGAATGGTTTAAAATTGAAACTTAACCAAGGTTAATAATAAAAAGAGGCAGGGGATTTTTACAAGGGATCATAGTTTGACCTTGGTTAAATGGAGTCGGGGAATAAAAAATACGGGAAAAAGATTAGTTTTTTGAATCAAAACACGTAATAACACATGTTTCAATTGCTTTTCAATATATTTTTATTTATATGATAATTAAATCAATGTGATTTATTTACCATAGGGGGCGGAATAAAATTAATGTTATATTTTAGCCAAAAGGGGGTATATTTGTGGGTTTTTGACTTGAATAAGTGGGAATAAAATACTTTTGGCTAAAATAGCTATAATACATGGGTTTCTTGGAAATATTATATGAAAAGGAATTATATACATAGGAAAAGGTGATTTTCATAGGGAGTTAATATATAAATTAGAGTTAATATGACAAGGGACAATGTAAAGCTCAAAACACTTAAATAAAATCGAAAGTGAGATTTCAAAAGTAAATAGCATTATTATACTTTCATCACTTAGACTTAGATAAAAAGTGATTTTGAGGGCTTTTCATGAAATATTGAAGGATTTTCCTAAGTAAAATGGAATTTTACTTAGGAAAAGATTATGAGAAGTGAATGAATGTGATAATGGATGATTTCAAGTACTTAGGTCTTTCCAATTATTGGGCCGAGGGTCCGGTCCCTCCAAAAGTCAAGGAAATGCCTTGAGCCCCTTTAATCTTCAAATACCTTAGTGCTTGGGGAAATTAGTAAAATGTTTAGGAAAAATGAGAAGGGAAATTAATAATTTGACTTTGCTCTGCTGTGAATTTCTTCCAATGTAGTAACTGCCTTTGCACTTTGTGATGAAAGTAAAATTGAACACATTTAGAACCATTATTCACCACATGCAATCCTGCAACAACATCTACCTACCCTACTTACTTTACCCTACCATTTTGTCTTCTTTATTAGGGTGCACTTAGACTGGAAAACCCTTATCAACCTTCTTTTCTTTTACATGGCAACCTATCTAAGTCTACACTTATTACATCCAAGGGCTCAGATTGAACTGTTGAGCACCTTTCATTAACTCTACCTATCTACTTATCTGCCAAGATTAAGTTGTTTGGCCAGATATTATTCTCTATTCTACAACATGAAATTTAAAAAATGAATGAGTCAAGTTTAAACAGTTTGACTCTTCATAAATTGTGGCAAAAGTTCAACAAGCTACACACAATTACTTATTACAGAAAATGAAATAGTAGTGGCATTTAGATTTGCACACTTTCCTTGGCCTTTCTTTTGGTGGGGTTCATTTTCTTTCATTTTTTTGGCCAATTTTATTTTTTAACCCTTTGATTTTCTTTTTAGGGTATACCCTCTTTACATTTTTTTTTAAAATTTTTGATTTTTTGATTTTTTGAAAATATGGAACACCTTTGCAACAAGAAAAAGGTTTGACATATTACATAGTTCAATAAGTCAATCATGAAAAATGACACCTATTGGTATAGGAGTCTAACAGGCTCCATTTTATGTTATTGGGCATTAGCTAACATTTTAAATAAAAAATACTTATTCTATGGCATAGCTTGATGGAATCAATACCTTGGATGTGTGGCAATCTTAGTTAGATGGTTGGTAGTGGTAGCAAAATATTCATTGGTTTAAAATTTATATGCTATGATTGGAGTGGTGGGGGATTATACCCTCTCTCTCCACATCATTCAACTTCTTAATGGGCATGAGATCTTCACCTTAGCATACATTTAATTCCTACGGAGCGTAGTATTTCCCTCTACTAAATGGCTGAATGCAGAAGAGTTGGCTCTCCTTATTGTGGATGTCTTCGATTGGGAAAATGATAGAACTAAACTATGTTACACTGGGATTGCTATGTCTGGTAAGGCTGACAGACTCATATGAGTTGGTCACTCCCATAGTGGAAACATCACTGACAAAGAGGTATAAACATATATCACAAAACAATATCAGCTCGATCATAACATAGATTGGCTGGCCTACATGTGGAAATGGGAGGTTCCAACAAAATTGAAATGCTTGACCTGGTTAGTGTTACATAATCAAATCATCACCTGGGAAAATCTTTCCAAGAGAGAATTTCAGGGCCTAGGTTTATGTCCTATGTGTAGATCAACATATGAGGAGGTTGTTCACCTTTTCTTGAACTACCCTTTTGCTATCTCCATTTGGGAGGAGGTATCCAATTCTCTTAATTTCTTTTTGTAATTTGACAAGTCTTCTATTTCATATTTCCTCCTCAACTGATCATTTCCACCTTGAATTCAGGAAAATACCACTATATATATTTTGGTACATATGGTATTATAGGAATGACTAAATTTTTGATAATAAAGCACCATATTTGAGATCCAGCTCCCTAAAAATTGTGGCCTCCTTTTTTGAAATAGTTCCATGGAGACACATTTTTCATAAGCGCTGATGGAATTTTAAGAACCCTGACAATTTTTCCCATGTTGGGCTTTTTTAGAGAGCCTTTGTGAATGGAAAGTGTCGACATGGATCTATTGTCATCTTCTGACCATCCCTGGACTTTAATTTATTCTATTTAGGGGGATCTAGCACCAATGTTAGAGCATAGGTGTTGGCTTTATGGGGGGTGATACATTGTGCAAATTGGCTTGCTATTGAGGAGATATTGATCGTTGGGGAATCGAAGACAATTATTGATTTGGCCAAGGGCCATTCCACATTTGATGTGCCTTCACTATAACATTGGTTGGTGAAAATTTAATCATAGATGGTAACTTTCAATTCAATCTACTTCTGCCAAAATTTCTGTGAGCAGAATGTCATGGCAGACTTACTCTCCAAGCAAGGGGCTTCTATCATTCCTGGGAAAATCCTGTTCAGTTTCCTTGTTAATAGATCTATGTCCAGTTCGAGGGATTTATTATTCTAGAAATGGATTTTTTTGTTTCTTTTTGGCACATGCCCTATTTGTACCTGTTGTTCATCATTCAAAAATTTGTTGTAGTAGGGTGTCCTTTTTTTTGTATGGTTTTTTCTTAGTATTAGCTACACTTTGATCTGGTTCATGCTTCATTAGAGGAAGATTTGGCCCTTGAATCATGATACTTTATCTTTGAAATTCCATAAAACTTCTCTCTTTCTCAGTCTTTGAATAAAACTGGGATTAACAGATGTATACAAAAACTGACATATGTAACTTTCTTTTGTTTTAATCAATGGAAGAATTTGTTTTTTATTTTTGAAAATGATAGATGTTGAGATGGAGGATTCCCAGTCATAGAAGATTACTAAATTTAAAATAGAGGATGAATAAGGCATACGAAATAAATAAATAGAAGGACCTTCAAGTGAGCCTGGTTTTCAAATGCAGTTGGGAAATTTAGGGCACACTACGTCCTCTTCTATCTCCACTGATTTGAAGCATTCACCATAGAAAATATTCCTTCATTTGAAAATTTGTAGAAGAATTATCAAAAAAATAAATAATGGAGTTATAAAATAAGAATTAGTATGGAAACAAAACATCAAGACCCTATTGAAAAACACATAATCTGAGGTGAAATAATTAAGGAATATGTTAAAAATGTTCAGGACTGAGCACACTCAAACAATTGAGTTGGCTCATGTTGAAAAAGAAAAAGAGCGATTAATAGGGGGATTAGGTGATAGAAATAAAGATATCATTATTTTGCACGAACAAGTGAAGAGTCTAAAACAATAAATTATAAATCATGTTTGCACCATTGTGGTTCCAACTGAATTAGATGACCCCTCAGAGAAATTGACAAAGGTCATGGCAGAGAACAAATTTTCAGAATTTGAACTAAATAAAACCCAAGATGATTTGGCCGTGGTATTCAAGGACCCTGGTTATTTGATGCAAGGTATGGTGGGAAAAATTCCACCCATATATTACCCTAGGATGATGCCATTTATGCTATCATGTTCCAAACATGTTCCAACCAATTTTACAATTAGAATGTACAACATTTTCCATTGGAAAAATATGGAAAATAAGGGTGTGTTTCCTCTACTCTGTGATTCAAAACAAAAAATATGTATAAAAAATATGACAACATCACCAATTAGTTATGATTTACAAATTATAAGTCTCTTCCTATTTATACATGACCTAAGAGACCTTTGAAATGTGTGGGGAACATGCCTTCTTACATAGCATGAAGTACATCCTCATTAAATTAGGGTGGGCAGTAACTCATCCTAATTAAGCTTTTATTGTGCATGACTAATCAAAATTGGATTAATTTTATAGGGGTAAAAGGCAGGGATTGTGTGCCTCAAATAAATGCTCACTAGGACTAGTAATCACTAAATGAATAGTATACAATTTGAATCAATCAGATTGGCCAAGAAATGAAACCTGGGCGTGCATTTTAGTGAAGTAAGGCAATTTTGGTCTGATTCAAAAAAATTCAAGCCCGACCTTCATTTCAAGTTCAAATTGAATGATTCAACTTGGAGAGTATTTTTTTACTAATAAGCAAAATTAATGCAATTAAATATTTTTAATTTTTCAAATATATATTTATGTTGTTCAAGAATGCTCCAGATTGCATGGATTTCATAGAGTAAAAGGCATAGTTTGTGTGCCTCAAATAAATGCACATCAGGACCTGTAATTAATTGGCAGTGATATAATAATTATTCCATCCTATGGGTTTGCAAAATTGTAACTCATTTTTGTGGTGTAACAATGCCCTAATGGCACCTGTATCCGGTTGCCCCTCCCAACTAGGGTTGGAAATTCAAAATAGAGCCACCCATCAAATTTGATAGTTTTGACACTTTCCTTGCATGTTTTCACAGTTTTGATGAATATTTTAACGGTATGACAAAATTTTTAAACCATATTTCATGGTAAAATCACCCCGTGATGAGAATATTTCCCGTCAAATTCCATCCGTGTGTCCCAACACTACCACCTGCCCAAGTATAGAATGATAACGCCCTTCACTTAACATCCGCCACCTACACCATGTCTTATTAGGCCTGCCCGAGTCTATATATGTAAAAATATCGCACGAATGTCTTCAATGCCATCGCCCGCTCTTGCTCCCAGCATATTAAACCAAGGCATTATGGCCACCCCTCTCTGCTTTACACCCTATTGTAACATTATTTTCTTTTGATAAGTTAGAATATTAGACAAAATAAAAAATTAAAAGGTTAAGTTAGGATATGAATAAAAAAGAGAAAATCAAAAAATGTTAGGACTATGGTTATTCCATTATTCATATCAATAAAATGTTAGAGGTAGATTACCCTAAAAAATGAAGGCAAGAATAAAATGTTAGGAAAGAAAATAAAAATGGATGCTTTATCTTTAAAAAAGAATAAATATTTCAAAGGATGCTTGATTAAATGCGCCATAAAAATGATTAATTTTTATTAATTTGTGATTAATTTTCTTAAATAATCATTAATCCTTGTTTTTATAATCGACATAAAAAACATTATTATAAATCTGGCGCATATTTTTATTGTAAGTTCACTAAAAGAAAAAAGGTCATTTTTTGTTTGTAAATAAATATTGCACATCTTTCGATGACATATCTCTTCCCTGCCTAGATCAAAGATGGGGAAGCTTTTCGCACCCCCCTTTTCCATTTCCCGTTAACGCGGGGGGGGAGGGGGGAGTCCGAAAAGTGGTATTAATGGCGGGAGGGCCCTCCCTACGTGTCACCCTCACATCACTTCGCACCCCCCATGCGCGAAACCAAAAACCACTCACTACCCCCCCAAAATCCACCTATCCCTCACTCATGGTTTTGCTTTCGCCAATAGCTAATTAACCCCCGTGCTTCGACCGTTATCCAACATCTAACCATATGCCTCCATCTCATCTGCCCATTGCTACTTTATCCCTGCCATTTTCCGTATTGGTCTGTTGTGATCCCGCTCCCAAACTGTTGATTTCCCATGTCATCATGCCACTCCCATGCCATTAACTACTACGGTCACTCATCAAACGGTTATCATAACCTTCTCAACTATAAATAAACCCAAGTTTGCCTATTTATCACTTTTTCTTAATTGATTTACTGTTTGCTGCAGGTATACAGTTCCATCACGCACTGTCATCAAGAAATTGTAATTGCCCTCACATCAGATCATCTTTTCATCCCTCTGTCATCTAATTCCCCATTCTTTTCCATTTTTTCTATTAGCATGGCTCCCAAAGGAAAAACCAGGAAACCGAATTCAGAGGAGAACCCTTCCACTGCCACCCCGATCAACCTGGACCATATTCCTCTTGCAGAATCCTTCTACAAGACTGTTGACATAGTGCGAGTTTGAGTTTCATGAACTGCACCTATGGTTGAAGCAAAAGTACCTTGACAAGCAAGATCATATCAGATTATGGGAATCCCTTCTACCCCACTTCTATTTTCCCAAAACCTATGATTTTCCAAACCTGGTTATTTGGTGCCAAACCATATATGATCCTGTTAAAAGAGAAGTAGTGGCTCAGAATGGAGACATTATGATTTCCATTACTACTGAAACCATCAACATCATGTTGTTAATTCCTCAATCAGATTCCTTGAGCCTATTTTCACAAGGAACCCTTATGAAATTGTACCATAATTTGACCTTTTCCCAAAAATCTCAGATTTTTGAGACATTCCTACCAGAAGATGCTAAATTTCCTAAGAGAAATCCACCCTATCCATCTTCAATGTTCCCTAAAGCCTCTAGACACATTATTTCCCTATTGTCCTGTCTTTTAGGTTATCACGATGATAAAATAGTTGATGTATCCATTCTTGGATTCTTTTCTATCTTTATGTACTATCCCAAAAGGGAGAATGAAATAATACTGAAACACAATATAAGAACTACAACTAAGTAAAAAATAAATGTCAAGACAACATCAGAATTTACAGAGAAGCTGAGTCATTTTATTATATTGGAGAAGATTCAGTTACACAATGTACAAAATATGAGTAGATCTAGCCAAAGAGATGGCCTAGAATCACCCTGAAAACATGCCAAAGCAGGCATTGCGTAACTGGAGAGCTACTAAAGAAAATACTGCGCTGTCCCTTCAGCAGAGTACGAATATATGACTGCAGCCTAAAAAGGAAAATGCATATCTACTGAAATCTGGAGCTCCGATGATGCCAAGATTCAAGATCTAGCCAATGTGATGGATTCCTAAGATAACCCAGAAAGGATTTTCCAGATCTACAACTTTGGAAAATCACCCTCCTAGGGATTGATCCTTAATCTTCTAGGATTATAGATTTGAAGCTAGATCTGAAAAATAGATGGCTGAAATATGTCACAAGATTATATCTAAGCTTGAAGGGCTGATCCCTCCTTCAAATCTACAAGCTAGAAGCTCTAGATCTAGCTTATCAATCCTCCAATAATGATTACAGCTGCTGCAACACAACTACTCATAGAAACTACGCTGTGAGGGAAAGAGAGGTCTTCCGCCTGCTAAAATATGCTGCAATAAACTCCAGGATGATGGAAAGTTGAGGGAATGGTCCCTCATAGGATTACTAGCTGAAATGCTAGCAACTTCCTTCCTCCTTTTGGATCTGCAAGATGGACAACGTAATTCCTGAAGGTATTACTACTGCTAGGAGGTTAATAACTTTTGGCCTATATGAAGCTCCGGGAATGCTGATATTTAAGCCCAAGGTGATATGAATAAACCTGATATGGATCTTGGGGGAAGGCCCCCAAGATCTAAAAAGTTGAAATAGATCTGACTAGATCTGCAAAATTACAATGCAAAAAAAAAAAGAGAACACAAAGAAAATAAAACCACAAAGAAACTTGTTTTATTAAAACAGAGAATAACTTTAGAAGCTACATTGTGTTGGAAAATCTATCCTTTTACAAATTGAGGCTTGTTATTTATAGCCTTTTTTGAGTTACAATACCATGCATAGATACCATAGGTGGATACCATGGGTCAATACCATGGGTAGATACCACTTAAAATACCATGGGTAAATTCCATGTGTGGATGAATACCATGGGTGGATGAATATCATGGATATATGTCACTTACAATACCATGGGCGAATAAATACAATGGGTGGATGAATACCATGGGTCAATGACATTTACAATACCATGGGTAAATTCCATGGGTGGATGGATAACATGGGTAGATGAATACCATGGGTGGATGCCATTTTCCATTCAGATCATTCCTCCCTCCTTAAGAAGCAATGGTCCCCATTGCGTGAAGTTCCCTCCTGAGAAGCCTTTGTTGAATATTAAGAGCCACTGAAGAGAAGGGTTTTGTGTAGTTAACCCATAACTGTGATGAATGAAGATCCGAGGATAGAGATACCCTGTAATGCTTGTGACCAACTGTGATATTGACAGTGTATGGCCTAGCAAATGGAATTTGATGAAGTGTGGGTTTGTGGATGAACCAAAACCATGACAAACGAAGATCCAAGGATAGAGATACCCTGTAATGCTTGTGACCAACTGTGTTACTAACAGTGTGCGGCCTAGAAAATGGACTTCGATGAGAAGGATTTTGTGCGGTTGACCCATAACCGTGATGTTGATTGTTGATGAAGTAGCAGGTGCCTACATAGCTTGGGGTGGGAGGGCATGTCTCCAAATAACCCAAGCCGAATGCTGCTACGCTGAAACTGATGAATGTGAAGCAGGTGCCTACTAAAGCGGGGTGGGAGTGCATGTCTCCAAAAGGAACTCGCTCCGAATGCTGCTCCAAATTTAAAATGAGCATAACTCAGTCAATATAATTCAAAATATTTATTATAACCTATTTTTTGAAATGGAATGATCATTCTGCATCTTCTTAAGTGTTTGAAATCGATATCTGGAGACCCTAGACTCTCAGTTTCGCGCTGAAACTACCTCGTCGTCATAAAATTTCTGAAAAATCGCTGACTTTAAATTTAAATGGGTGGATGCCATTTTCCATTCGGATCAAAACCTTCACCAGTTCTCCAACTGAAATACTAAAGACAACCTCCACCTTCCAAACCGATCTTCAGAAATCTGCAATTTCTGAATATGAATGTTCTGCAAAAAGTAGGAAAAGATATGTGGCACCAATGCCTGAAGTAGAATGAAGTAAAATGCTCTTTCTAGAGTTACTCAAAAAAAGAGGTGGGATTCCCGACTAGGAACACCCTGTGATAAACAAAACTTGCAATCTCTGCTAAACAACCCAAGAAAGAAATGGAATGTCACATGACAATTCCAGATCTAAACAGATCCTCAACATCAATAAACTCAAGCATGCCTTCATTCTTGCCTTCATCTTCATTATATAGAGTTTGAGCCTTCCCATGCCTTGGCCCTCATCTAAACTGCGTTGTGCATGTGGACAAGATCCTCCATGTTTGGCTGCGTTGTCTAGTCAAGTCATCCATCATGTCTAGGTGCAATGTACACCCTCTCCATCATGTCATCATGAATGCTCCATGATCTTCTGTTTGATCTCTTCAAGATTTTAGTTGACCGTGTCAACCTCCATGATCTATCTCATTAATGAGACATGATCTCCAATTTCATTCACATTAGTAGTTTCTCAACTACCTCATTATGTAGATCTATTCTTAATTAATCCACATTCACACACAAAAAGTGGATATTTATTCATATTGAGGATTATGGGTTCATCCACCCTTTTATTTACTTAATTCATTAAGAAAGTTAAGAACTCTAATATTCCAAATATCAGGTGAAAATTTGGGAATATTACAGTCTTCCCCAGAAAAATGTTGCTTGTCCTCAAGCAACTGCAAAAGTGGATGCTACAACAAACATCCTCCCTCCAAATGGTATCCTCATGTGGAAGGCCTTCCCATCTGTCACAATGTGTCATGTATGTCCAACTCCAAAGCTGCCTCTCTAGAATGTATAGAATGGCTTCCAACTGAAAAGTTAGATACCCTTCCCCATCAATGAATCTCCAGGTGGCAACCACATGATGACCCAAGTTCTCCTCTATACATGAGATACATAATATAAATTGGTTCATTCCCAAAGTGGAAAGTCCCAAGTCATGAACTATCCTTCCAACCCATGATACATAGAGTAGATTACATACATCAATGCTCACATCATTAGCCCTGTTGGCCATGTAGGAATCAAACATCACATCAACATAGTGAAGAACAAGAAGTAGAGACATATGGGAAAACATAAACAATGTCAAACCATATTCTCCTAATAACAGCCAATGCAGCAAAGCCTCCTGCTGCCATGCTAGGTCATCATGAAAACAAGTAAGAGAGCCATACTCTTTCAAAAGAAGCCACCACAACATTGCTTCTTGTTTCCATGCCAAATCATCAATGAGAATATGAGAGCCATACTCTCTCAAAAGTAGCCATCTCAGCAATGCCTCTTGCTACCATACCACATCATCATTATACCAAATGTAGTGGCCATATTATCTCAAGAGAAGCCACCTCAATAAGGGATCTTGTTGCCCCATCACATCATCATTATACCAAGTACAATGACCAAAATCTCCCAACAGAAGCCAATGTTGTAAGGCCTCATGTTGCCATCCTCCAACAAAGTCATGCAATGTATGGGATGAATTCAGCCCATACTCTCCCAATAGTAACCAAAGCAACAAGGATTCTTGTTGCCTCCTTGCATTATCATGATGCAAGTCATGGAGCAACAATATAGTAATGGACATGTGAGATGTCTCATCAACATAATACAAACAAGCTCCATTATGCCACATCATGTGAGAGTTATATTTTCTTCCAACCCCAAGTACATACATGAACATGAGATACATCCCAAACAGAAATATATGTAAATACATGAGACATATCCCAAACAAGAGTAAATATATGGACATCAGATATAACATGTGATGTCCAAACTCTCTTCTCAATAACCATAGTAACCATGCCTTCTTTTTATGCATTCTATTATTGAGACATAAGGCATGAGACAAGAAAATATGAATCTTTGGGTAGTAACCATACTCACTCAAGAGAAACCAACGCAGCATGCTTCTTGCTAGCCTGTGTAATAGATCTACAAGTGGTTTGGCAACCCCTTACTCCATACTATCAGCTATTCATCCCAATGTGGATGATGGATCTCATTTTGCAAATACTTGGTATCCTCCCATTGTAAGACACCAACCTCCTCAAACTGATGAAGAAGTTTTCACCTCATGAAATGTTGAAGTGCACCTCCCATGAGATCTCTTAATGAGACCTTCTTCTCATCCATGGCCTTCCAAAACCAATGAGGTTCTGGATCTGCTACAAGTAGAAGTCTCTCTTTGAGCTATGAGATGCTCATTGATAAAGTGTCATGAAGAAAGGAGAAAAGATTTCTCATATCAAGATGTTTACCATTCATCATCTTAACCTCCATTACTTCATGAGTGAAGCTTCCTTTAGAATTCTCCAAGAATAATGGGGCCTCATCATTATTACTGCTACTAAGTGACAATGTTGTAGATCTGCAAGGTAATACATATAATGTCTCAAAGCAAGGTACAATACTGATCTAATAACCAGTCATTTTACATAGGATCATGCTCATCCCTTCTTCTGAAACTCTACACTTCAACTCAAGAGGTTGAATGTAGTCCATCCATGACAAACTGGGATAGCTTTTCATCTCCTCCTTGATTAGATCAAGGGTTCTCTGCGCTGTGATAGTTTGCTGCTTCAAATCAGCATTCTGTTCTAACCCTTGGTTATGAATTGGCCCTGATGTCATGTCCCCAAAAGTTTCAATAAGATCTACTGAAACAATAGGTGATGAATGTGTATGCATACCTTGGATCAACTGATATGTGGGAACCTCTTGACAAAACAAAAGAGTTCCTTCAACTGGGACAATGATGTCTCCAACTGCTAGTAAGAAAGATGGTTGCTCTTCTACCAATGTACCAGTGCTGGAATATTCCTCCTCTTCCTCATGCATCTCTTGAATCATGCATGGGACTCTATCTGTTAAGAGCTCAAGACTATCTTGCAAGGTTTCAAGTGTCTCTTCTCCAGATGTAAGTACTACTGCAGCTGGTGGTGAATGTAGTGACTTCTTGTCCAGAGTGACAAGAATGACATCCTCCTTTGTTTTCGTAGGAAATGTCTCTTTGTAGCCCATTTATGTCTTCTTTACATCAAAATTATTCCTCAACTTGTGAAAGAAATCTGAATATTTAGTCACCTTTGCATGCTCCGTGTGACTAAACCACCAATCCTTGGCTTCACCTAAGAGATGAAGTGTTACAATTTGGACAGCCTCTTTTGTAGCCACAGGATGTAGCATGAAAAATGTATCTAACTCTTTCCTCCAAGCCTTAACAGTGCTTGAGGAAGACCCATCAAATGTAGGCAAACAGAATCTATTGTGCTTCTTCCTTCTATTGTTGCTTTAGGATCTTCTTTCTTCCTTGACTTCAAAGAATTCTTGGAGAGTTAGAATTTCTTTGAAAGCTTTAGACTATTCCTTTTACTATTCAAGATACAAACTAAGAGTCTCATGATTTTGAGGTTCTCTTCTTTCTTCATTTCTATACCTCTCACCTTCTCCAAAGAAAGTGGGCATAGTAGATCTATGAGGATATCTCTGATTCTCCAGTCTTCTTTTCTACTGATAGGAAGTTCTTGGACCTCCATCTTCAAATGTTCTTCTTGGACCCTTCCTTTGCCTTTCCTTATTCATTTGATAGACCTCCTTGGAGATATCTTGCATGGATCTAGAGAGAGGAGTGGAAAAATTATCCTTCTTCATGATAGATCTCATCTATCTGCTTCTTCTTTTGATACAAAATATGAAGTTTCCACAAACTAAGCCAAAGATCATGCTCTAATACCACTGTACTATCCCAAAAGGGAGAATGCAGTAATACTGACACATGATATAAGAACTGCAACTACGCTAACAATAAATCTCAAGAAAACATCAGAATTTACAGAGAAGCTGAGCCATTTTATTATAGTGGAGAAGATTCAGTTACACAATGTACAAAATATGAGTAGATCTAGCTAAAGAGATGGCCAAGAATGACCCTGAAAACGTGCCAAAGAAGGCACTACATAACTGGAGATCTACTGAAGCAAATAATGCACTATCCCTTTAGCAGAGTATGAATATATGACTACAGGATGAAAATGAAAATTCATATCTACTAAATCTGGAGCTCTGATGATGCCAAGATTCAAGATCTGGCCAATGTGATGGATTCCCAAGATAACCCAGAAAGGATTTTCCAGATCTACAACTTTGGAAAATCACCCTCCTAGGGCTTGATCCTTAATTTTCTGGGATTACAGATTTGAAGCTAGATCTAACAAATATATGGCCGAAATATTTCACAAAATCATATCTAAGCTTGAAGGGCTGATCCCTCCTTCAGATCTACAAGCTAGAATCTCTAGTTCTAACTTTCAATCCTCCAATAATGATTACAGTTGCTGCAACACAACTGGTCACAGAAACTACACTATGAGGGAAAGAGAGGCCTTCTTCCTTCTAAAATATGCTTCAATAAACTCCAGGATGATGGAAATACTTATGGAAAGGTGAGGGAATGGTCCCTCATAGGATTACTCGCTGAAATGCTAGCAACTTCCTCCTTTTGGATCTGCAAGATGGACAATGTAATTCCTGAAGGTATTACTGCTGGTAGGAGGTCAATAAATTTTGGCTTCATGCCAGATCTGATTTGAAGCTTTGGTAATGCTGATATTTAAGCCTAAGGTGATAGGAATAAACCTTCACCAGTTCTCCAGCTGAAATATTGAAGAAAACCTCCACCTTCCAAACTGATCTTCAGAAATCTGCAATTTATGAATATGAATGTTATGCAGAAAGTAGGAAAATAAATGTGGCACCAATGCCTAATTTAGAATGAATTACAATACTCTTCCAGAGCTACTCAAAGAAAGAGGTGGGATTCCCGACCAGGAACACCCTGTGCTAAACAACACTTGCAATCTATGCTAAGTAGCCCAAGAAAGCAATGGAATGTCACATGACAATTCCAGATCTAAACAGATCCTCAAAATCAATAAACTCAAGCATGCCTTCATTCTTGCCTTTATCTTCATTATATAGAGTTTGAGCCTTCCCATGCCTTGGCCCTCATCTAAACTGCGCTGTGCATGTGGACAATACCCTCAATGTTTGACTACGCTGTCTAGTCAAGTCATCCATCATGTCTAGGTGCAATGTACACCCTCTCCATCATGTCATCATGAATTCTCCATGATATTCTGTTTGATCTCTTCAAGATCTTAGTTGACTGTGTCAACCTCCATGATCTATCTCATTAATGGGACATGATCTCCAATTTCATTCACATTAGTAGTTTCTCAACTACCTCATTATGTAGATCTAGGCTTAATTAATCCACATTCACACACAAAAAGTGGATATTTATTCATTTTGAGGATTATGGGTCCCTCCACCCTTTTATTTACTTAATTCATTAAGAAAGTTAAGAACTCTAATATTCCAAATATCAGGTGAAAATTTGGGAATATTACACTTTAATAAATATCAAGACCTACTTTCATGTATAATTACAGTCAATTTTTGGCTTATAATATACATGAGAATTTTATGAATGTAACTACACAGGGGATGTTCAAGTACACTTATGTACTTGTTCACATGTTTCTTTTTCAACAGGGAGACTCACTGCCAATCACACTCAGCAAACAAGATGAATATAGAATCAATAAATTAGTCATCCATTGGACTAAAATGGTCAGAGTCATTTCAACTAAATTTACCTTCTCAAACTTCATCGACACATTCATACATCCATTGGAACAACTGATGTATTATTTTGAATTAAGAAGAAATAAAAAGGATTCTACATTTAAGTGATCAAGCTAAGACTGGTGGCTGGTATTTATACTAGAATTACATAGAAACAAGGATATATGGTTGTGAACTTGCACCATATAAGCTGCCAAAGCATGTTCCAGTGACAATTTTCTCTTTGGAATATATTAGGTAGATGACTTCCAACATGGATGACCTTTAATTTTGTTTCGTGGAAGAGAAATTCACAATTTAAGATCAAATCTAAATTGGCTCATTTATATCAAAGATGACGACTCAGAATATATGATATACCCTTAGTAGTATGATTTTTCAACCCAACTTCACCTGGTCTTATGACACTTTTGGTATCATTTCAAGTTTAATGAATTAAAAACAATGTTAGGTCCCTATATTACTAGTTTAGTCCCTTATTGTTATTAGTGTAGCCCCCTTATTGCTATTGTTGTACTCCTGTAACCCCAATATTGTTATTATTATGCCCTTACATTATTATTGTTAGGTCGGCTAGGATTACATTGTGGCCCCATGGACTCCTATATATAGAAGGAGGTTTTGGTCATTTGTAGCATCCAAGAATTGTTTATTTATGTAATGTATTGGAGGTTCCCCCCTTGAAGTGGTTGATTTCTAAGGTGTTGATCTCTCTTTTCTCCTATTTTTGGAGCTGGTTTCATAACATTTGGTATCAGAGCTTTGGATTCTAGGGTTTCGCTACTCCAAACAAGTGATTGTGGAATTTTCACTATAATTTTTTTTCTACGAAGATTCAGAAGCTAAATTTTTTAAAGAGTGAAAAAAGAAATCCTAAGGAACTTCGTGGAAAAATTTCAGATCTTGGTTCGCAATATTTTCGAGATATGATCGGTTTAAGTTAGGGCTTGTTGCAAGCTCCTGAATTTAACCTAAACAGGTCATCGTGGGAATTTCGCTATAAATTTTTTTCTACGAGGGTTCAAAAGCTGAAATTTTTACAGAGAGAAGCTGAAATCCTGAGGAATGTCGTGGAAAAATTTTAGAGCTTTATTCACAATATTTCCAGACATATCATCTATGGAAGTTAGAGTTTTTTTAGGCTCCCGAATTTCATCTCAAAGAGGTGACCGTGGGAAAATCGTCATAAATCTCTCTCTGAGCATCAGATTTTAATTCTGTAAAAAGTGGCCACAATGAAACGGATTGAAGTTTCCTTTTTATCAATTTCAGAGTTGAAGGAGTAAACAGTGACATGTGGCATGTCATACAAGTTCTCTATACTGAACCAGTCCATAATTAGGTCATTGTGGGAGATTGGGTATAACTTTTCTTTGAAGAATCCAAATCAAGTCAGATCTATGGAATTTGAAACAAGCTTTAGAAGGCTACTACAGGGCCAAATTTTAGATATTGAAGATCTGAAATCGCAGAGATAATTCAATTTCAATCTCGAGCTCCTCAAAAGTAAGAAAAAGGTGTGTATTTTTTTTCGAATTGCATAAGTCTTGTGTGAAAAAATAGTTTGAATTGATTCCAAGGGAATATTGTAGCATAGATATCAGTATTGGGTTCTAAAATTCCACCTAAAAATAATTCAACACTCATTAAGCCTTCAGAAGTTTCTACTATGACTCATGAAGATGAAGAAATGCGACATGACATATCAAAATTACAAGAGCAAGTGCACCAAATTTCGCTCTCGCAAAGAGATACAAAAAACAAGATGGATGGAATGGAAGCTGGCATGGAAGCTAAGATGGATGCCATGGAAGCTAATATGGATGACATGGAGGCTAAGATCAATGAAAAAATTAAAGACAACATGGAAAACATGAAGAATGATCTAAAAGCAGACATGAAAGGTTTGAAAAAGTTGATACAAGAAATGTTTCCTAATGGCGAAAAGGTAGTAGAGGAAACTCATGATGAGAACAAAATAAATCTTAATCACAATTTCATAAACTCTAATTTTGGATGGAAGAACCACCATATTCCAAATATGGATATGAGGAAGTTTGATGGCAAGGATCCCGTAACATGGATACTACAGATGGAGCAATATTTTGATCTCAATAATGTGCAAAACACACAAAGGTACGCATTGCAACTTTACATTTAGAACAAAATACATTTGTATGGTATCGATGGCTTTGCTCCTATAAAAAAATTGTCACTTGGTCAATTTTTACGAATAAAAAGCACAATAATGAGGATACAAAGCAACACCTTCTTTAGCCAATTATTAAATCTCAAACAGGGTTCGGTGGTGGAGTACATTGAGACTTACAAAATTGAATATATTGGGTAAGCGATATTCCAAAAGGAACAGGATTGATTTCTTCCTTAGGGAATTTAAAGGATAACACTCTGATATGAAGTTCACTTTTGGGAGCTGATTCATTGGAAAAGGCATTAGTTGGCAAGAAAAATTGAATGTAAAATTATGGCGACAAGGAAGCCTACCACTCACATATGAAAGATGGAAGTGTTGCTATTCCTAGATTTCCACAACCTACAAGGTTGACACCACAACAATTGGAAGAAAAAAGAGCAAAAGGGCTTTGCTTCAGTTGTGATAGAAAATACACTAAAGGTCATAAGTGTGCTGAGAAGAAATTATTTTACATATATTGTGAAGAGGAAGAAGAAAATGAACAAGAATCTTCAAAATAAGAGGATATACACCAGGAACCAGCCCTAGAAGAGGAAGAAATGAGTCCGACCATATCGTGTAATGCATTGGCAGGAATTACCACTCCTCAAACTCTGAAGATAGAAGGACATATCAAGAAGAAAAAGTTAATAGTGTTGATTGATTCGGGTAGTACCCATAATTTTATTCATTGTAAGGTAGCCAAGGAATTGAATTGTTTCCTATACCCAACACCAGAATGTCAAGTGATGGTTGCAATTGGAGGAACTATAAATTTCTCTGGAAAGTGCCAGAATATCAAGCTAACCATGGGGGGAATATGTATTGAATAGTGCAGTGCTTTCAATTCAAATGGGTGGTGCTGATGTTGTACTAGGAGTACAATGGTTACAATATTTGGGGACGGTAGCTTTTAATTTGCAAGAACTTTTCTTGATTATTATTTTTAGAAGGAAAGGAAGTTGAATTACAGGGTATCGCAAGAAATCCGGGAAAGATAATAAGCTCTATTGTCATGAAAAGATTGAAGAAAGAACAATGAGCATCATTGCATAATTATGCTCACTATAAGTTCCAACATCAAAATCATATATTTCTGCAAATCTCCAAAAATTCTTGGACAGTCATTCCAAGGTGTTGTAAGTCCCAAAGGACTCCCACCTTTTCATGATCATGATCATGCTATTCATTTGATTCCAGGAAGTGTTCCTCCAAACATTAGGCCTTATAGATATCCTTATGTCCAAAAGAGCGAAATCGAACGTATGATTGCAGAAATGTTAGAGGCTAGTATAATTCAACCTAGTCAAAGTTCTTTTTCTACTCTAGTAGTATTGGTGCACAAGAAGGATGGATCATGGCACATGTTTTTGGATTATAGGGAGCTCAATAAGCTCACTATTAAAGATAGATTTCCCATTCCTGTGATTGATGAATTATTGGATGAATTACGTGGAGAAATTTATTTTACCAAGTTGGATCTTCATTCAGGATATCATCAAATTAGAATGAAGACTAAAGATATTTCGAAAAAAACATTTTGAACTCATGAGGGTCATTATGAATTTTTGGT
This sequence comes from Pinus albicaulis, assembly GCA_034641835.2. NCBI lineage: Eukaryota > Viridiplantae > Streptophyta > Pinopsida > Pinales > Pinaceae > Pinus > Pinus albicaulis. The sequence continues at coordinate 273,022,560 of CM076581.1, forward strand.
CATTCCTTTTGGCCTTACAAATGCACCTTCTACATTTCAAAGGCTGATGAATTCCATTTTCAAACCCTTCCTTAGAAAATTTATGCTAGTATTTTTTGATGACATACTAATCTACAATAGGTCTTGGAAGGATCATGTTCAACATGTTGACAGGGTGCTCAAACTATTATAGGAGAAACAATTATATGCAAAAGCATCCAAACGTTTCTTTGGAGTAGAAGAGTGGGAATATCTGGGTCATACTGTATCTCACAAGGGTGTTAAGGTAGACCCTAACAAAATTAAAGCCATTAAGGAATGGAAAGTTCCCACAACCATAAAGCAGTTGCCAGGATTTCTTGGGTTAACAGGGTATTATCACAATTTTGTTAAGAATTATGGGAGAATAGCAGCACCTATAACAACATTAATTAAGAAATATGCATTTTCATGGACTCCTGAAGCAACTAAGGCCTTTGAACATCTTAAAGAGGCAATGTTCCTAGCACCGGTCTTAGCTACGCCAGATTTCACAAAAACCTTTATTATGGAATGTGATGCCTCAGGAAATGGAATTGGTCCTATTTTAATGCAAGAAGGAAGACCCATTGATTTTGAAAGTCATACAATCAAAGGGAAGTATTTACAGAAAGCTATTTATGAGAAGGAAATGTTAGCAATACTACATGCACTAAAGAAATGATGACCTTACCTAATGGGAAGACATTTCAAGGTAAAAACTGATCATGATAGTCTTAAACACTTTTTGGAACAAAGACTATCTTCAGAAGAGCTGCAAAAATGGGTCACAAAGATGTTGGTTTATGCATTTGAAATAATCTACAAAAAAGGAAAGATAAATGTTGTTGCAGATGCACTCTCAAGAAAGAATGAAGAGGTGGAAGCATTTCTTTGTGAAATTTCTATTATCCAACCAAATTTGATAACCAAAGCAAGGGATGAATGGAAGAAGGATGAAGAAGTGTGGACACTCATTCATAAGTTGCAGTAAGATCCTAGTACATCTGATACATTTGGTTGGAAAAATGATTCCTTATGGTAAAAATATTGCTTATATCTTTGTAAGAGTTCCCAACTAAAACAAAATATTCTTTTTGAATTTCACACTTCTCCTTTAGGAGGTCACTCAGGATTTTTAAAAACTTACCACAGGGTGAAGAATTTTTTTTTTTTGGGATGGCCTTAAATCTGATATTCAAAAGTTTGTAGCAGAATGTTTTGTTTGCCAGCAAAATAAAGTTGAGGCAATTAAGACCCCAGGTCTTCTACAAAATTTATCCATTCCAAGTCAACGTTGGGGGGAGATTTCAAGGGATTTTATCACAGGTTTACCCAAGTCTGAAGGAAAGAGTGTCATCATGGTGGTAGTTGATAGACTTACCAAGTATGCACACTTTTGTGCATTATCTCATCCATTTAAAGCAAGTATAGTTGCTACTACATTTATGGACACAATTCAAAAGCTACATGGAAACCCAAAGATTTTTGTGAGTGACAGAGATCCCATTTTTACTGGAAATTTTTGGACGGAGTTGTTTTCTTGTTTGGGTACTCAACTAGCTCATAGCTCATCTTATCATCCTCAATCCAATGGTCAAACTAAGAAAGTGAATAAATGTTTGGAAGGATATCTTCGTTGTTTTGTATCTAATAAACAAACAAAATGGGTCAAGTGGTTACCTCTCGCTGAATGGTGGTATAACACTTCCTTCCATACTGCAGCAAAAATAACCCCATTTATGGCACTTTATGGATATCATCGACCGTCCATCACATCATATTTAAGAGAAAATTCTAAGGTTCAAGCAATGGAATATCACATCGATCATCAACAAGAATTTCTCCAACTCTTAAAGGATAACCTAAATTTGGCACAAAATCGAATGAAACAATAGGCACATCAACATCACAGCGAGAGAAGTTTTGATGTAGGAGACTGGGTATTTTTATGGCTACAACCATACAAATAAATGTCTCTCAAGCAAGCTAAGAAGGATAATAAATTATCGCCAAAGTACTATGGTCCTTACAAGGTGTTGTAAAATATTGGTACTATGGCATACAAATTAGAGCTTCCTGCTTCTTCACGAGTGCATCCAGTTTTCCATGTTTCATGCTTAAAGAAGGTTATAGGTGAAAATATTCCAGTTCAAACAATATTGCTAGAACTTGATGAGGAAGGAAAAATCATATTGGAACTTGAAGCGGTCACGGAAACAAGAACTTGACAACTGCGAAATCGATCAATTTCGGAGTATCTCATCAAGTGGAAGAACTTACCCACTGAAGATTCTACATGGGAGGATGAGAATTTTATACAGAAGCACCCATAGCTACTCAAGTGTTGAGGAAAACACTTTTTTGAAGGAGAGGGGCATGTTAGGTCCCTATATTACTAGTTTAGTCCCTTATTGTTATTAGTGTAGCCCCCTTATTGTTATTGTTGTACCCCTGTAACCCCAAAATTGTTATTATTGTGCCCTTACATTATTATTGTTAGGTCAACTAGGATTATATTGTGGCCCCATGGACTCCTATATATAGAAGGAGGTTTTGGTCATTTGTAGCATCCAAGGATTGTTCATTTATGTAATGTATTGGAGGTTTCCCCCTCGAAGTGGCTGATTTCTAAGGCGTTTATCTCTCTTTTCTTCTATTTTTGGAGCTGGTTTCATAACAAACACCTCCTTACAATCACACTCCAAGGCCAGAAATAGAGAAATGTATGAATCAGGAGCAGTGGGAAGAAAATACACTTCAAGAAGCAGAAGAGCAGATTTTGTCTACCTCTACTGTATAAACTCCAGTTTCTCAGAGTAAACAACAAGAAAAGGGAAAGAGAAGAAACTTCATATACTATGGAGTTGATTAAAGAATTTATATTTCAACAGAAGAAGCCAAAGACTAACTTGACAATCTCTACATAAGAAAATCAAAAGCAACCATAAATTATTTATCTTGGAGATGTAGAGGTGTCCACATCAGCAGGAACAAGTGTTCCTAATACTCCTCCCACATATTAACCTTCTCAAGAGCCTTTGGAGATAATTCAGACTACTTGAACCAGCTCACCTGATGATCGAAATATATTTTCAAAGTTCCTGGAGATAAAGCCTAAGAATGAGACACTAAAGTCAAATTTCTACAACCAATTCTGGAAGCAAACCTCCACTTCTCAACACAGACTTCTCTCTAATTTTAGCAGTGAGAAAGGCAGGATGCAAATGGATTTCCTACAAGCCTAAGTTCCATTTCCAAAATCTCCATCAGACTACAAGAAGACCATATTTTCATTTGATACCAATCAAATTCATCCAATAGATGAAATGGATATGCAGAGATAGTCTGGTGAGATGTTGTTTTCCACCATGACCACTACAGCTATGTCTCTATTTAAAATTAGGATTGCTTTATCTAATGTAAAATCTCAACTTAAGATTGAGAAATTGTCTTCTCTAGCTAAGGAAAAAAAACTAAAGTCTTTGGAAGAACTTTTAGTTAAAATTGTATATCATCCAAAGGACTGTAAGGCAATGGAAGAAATACTTAAAAAGAAAAATGTAGAAATTGCAGCTCTGCGAAAAAAGTTAAATTTGCCTTCTACAGAAAGCCCACAGACCAAGGAAATTGAAGAAAGTGAGCATAATAGAGAATAAATTATCAAGCTAATTATTGAGAAAAATATCCAGATTAAGAAAATGGAGGATCAGATTGAAGGAATTATTAAGGAGAAAGAATCAACTCAGATTGTCATGATTCTAGTCACAGTAGTCCCTATAGCAGTTGCATGTACATAACCTAGTTCATCATAAACAACCATTGAGTCTACATCAACAGCAGGTGATCCAACAATAATAGAACATGAATTAGCCACACAAAAACAAGAAAATGAGAAGCTGATAGAAAATTTTAAAAATTTAGAAACACAGAAGATTAAAAATGACACTATGAATATGGAGGAAATGCAGAAGTCCCACAGATTAAGACTCAAAATTATGAAGTTAGAAAGTGAGTTGTTAATGGCATACACCTTGGCCCAAGCCAAGGAAAGTATTTGGACAAAGATTAGCCAATCAATGACAGATGTATGGCCATCCATAAAAATAATTTTTGAACAACAAGAATTGATTACCAGATGTAGAGCAGTCACAGAAAAGGAAAAAGCAACACTTAAGACTAAACCAACAGAAGCTTAAGACATGATAAAGGTGCTCAATTCGAAGAGTAGAGAAAAATTAAAACAGATAAATATTGTTGACAAAATATCAGTTGGAGACAAAATGTCAGACCTTGGACATTTTTGTCTAGAGGTTTAATTCAAAGTTGAATGTCTTGAACTAGAAAGGACTACCTGGATGGTAGCTCCAAGTGATAAGCTGGTTAATTTGGAGGAATATTAAAAAAATTTGTATGCCATTGCAATAGACAAGGTAAAATTTGCAGGAATTAAAAGAAATATAACACGAAAGACCTTTCTTGAAGCCTTGGAGTTCGATTTAATCATAAAACATGAAATCAATTTTTTTTTTATCAACAAGCCAACTTTCGAAAGGTATACATAGGTGGATGAAGTATTCATAAAGATGGTAAATCTTGAGATTCCAAGTGAAGAAATATGGGATAAACTATGTGAAACCATCGAGTAATTTTTGATCCAAACAACATGACAAAACAACAACATTTTTGGGGCCAAATCATCAACTGTTTCCTTCAAAACAATGATAGATAATTCAACAGTTTTGTTTTCCTATTATTTGATACTATTATTGTAACCAGTTTTAGATATTTTCTTAGTCATAGAAACTAGTATAAATAACTCTCCATACAAGTTATTAAGGGTTGCACCCTTGGATGAGAGTTTTATAAGAAGAAGTGTACAAGCTTTGATCATTGATGATAATAAAAGGATTCTGGATTTTTTTCATTCAATTTGTTCTCTTGTAAGTTTTCCAGTTTTCACTACATCTTTTTTTCTGAATATGTTTAATGTTTATCAAGATAACTAGGTAAGCAAAAGTTGTATTTTAGTCTATCTTAAATCCCCTGAGGTTATTATCGATATTAGAGAATGACTTATTGAACTGTATGTTTATGTAAGTCCCTCTACATAAATTAATTATCAACATCTTCATTATATTAAATATGTTTTGTTAAGTTGTTAAACATTGTTTGACAATCTTTCACACTTATGATTATTAAAATATTCAGTTTGAATTTTTAATTAATCATACCTTCTTAAATTTTCTGATTTAACACCTACAATCTCAAATCACTATTTGAAATAAAGCAACAACCCTTTTCCTTATTGATTAATATTATCTAAAGTTTAAGCATAAATGTATGCAAATTGTTTTATACATTGGACATCCAAAAAGTCTAAACTTAAAACAAACAAAATATTATAGATGCTATGGCATAATTAATTGACCCCAATTATCTCAGAGGACAACATCAGACTGGTGCCGTTTCCGAGGAAACTAAATTTATTTGTTTTATCCTAGAACAATGATAATCCTATTCCTTTAAAGGTGATTAAAGGTCTAGTTAGGTCAATTTTTTTCACCTGGCGACTTCACTAAACCCAGGCTGGCTCCTTCAAGGCATACCATGTCTCATTCTGATTCTAAAATTGTTTTACCTCTATCAAATCTAGAGAGACTGGTAAGGAAATCCTCTTCCAGAAGAAGACATCAAACCCCTTCTTCTATTCCTCAACAAGATACCACTACAGTTTCTAATCCTTTTAGATCTGGACCTATTCCCCTAGATTCAAAATATTTACCTCCAAGAGTTCATGAATTAGTATCCAAAGGGGTGGATTTTCAATCTGCTTTGTTAGTTCATTCCTTAGAGTCCTATAAACTACCTCAGGTACCTTCTGAATCTCCTACATCAGAATAGGAATTGGATTTACATCTACCTGAATTCAAACCTATTGATTTCATATCCCCTACCTCATATTATTTTCCATCCACTTCTGCACAACCAGAAGATCTATTTTCTCTATATTCAAACCCTTTATTTGAACACAAAGAAGGAGAAGAAGAGTTCCAAAATTTGGTCATTCGAACACCCTTGAGATCTGTAAAAATATCTTCAACTCCACTTCATCGTCCACCTTCTTTTACCCCTCCATCTTCACCTCCTTTTTCCCCTACTTCATCTTCTACTTCTACAACCACCACCACTGAATCTTCTTCATCTTCATCACTAGGTATGGCTGGTTTTAGACCTATTTTTTAAGCAAGATATGTTGCCATATTACTCCCAAACATACTTAATGATTTTCCTGCTGGATATTTGAAACATCTTCAAGATTCAATCAGGAAACTGGTTTGTCAGCTGAATATCATCTAGCAACATTTCTATTGCTGATAACATGAACATAGAACATGAAAATGTATATATGAGATTGTTTGTGCAGTCTTTAGAAGGAAATGTTAGGATCTAGTTTATACAATTACCAATAAATTCCGTTAGATCTTGGGAAGAATTAAAAACTATATTTAAGAATCAATGGGGTGTGAAAAATAATCCTGTTTATTTCTTGACAGAATTTGAAGAGCTTAAGAGAAATTATGATGAACCAATATTTGATTTCATCAAAATATTTAACAAAATTTATCACAAGATGCCTCCTGATTGTAAACCACCAGTAGCAGCAGCAAAGGTTAGGTTCTCTAAAGTCTTTGAAGATGATTTTGCAGTCATGTTAAGGGAGAAACAACTCATACCTTAGAATACATGCAAACACATGCTATTGAGGTTGAAGCAAATAGGTCTGCTTCAGCTAAGCTAAAGGCCAAAGCTGAAAAATACCAAAGAAAATTAAAATCCAATCAGGAAGCCTCTTCTTCATTTAAATCCAAAAATAAAGATTAAAAAATAGATGAAATCACATCATTACTTAGAAACCTTTCAAATAGGATTTCCAAAATTGAAACACAACCCAGAGTAGTCCAACAAACTATTGCTAGACATCAAACACAAACCCAAGGTAAATTTAAGAAAGCTCCTCAATTGCAAATTCTTCAGAGACCTAATAATGATCAACAAATACCAACACCTATGTTGATTTATGATCAACATCTTGATGATAATACTCTGTCAATCACATAGTATATTAGCAACCTAGACAATAAATTTGTTCAGACTGCTATTGTCCCTATCCCTCAAAATCAAATGTCCTAATAGGATCAAGAAAATTCTCAAGTCCCTAAATATCAAGTCTTCTCTGAAATTTAATTTTTGAACTTAACATAAGGTATGATTTAAGACCAAGGGTAGGTCCTAGAAGGCCTCCTAAAGTTCTTTTCATAATTGAACCTCAAGTGAAATCTGTTGAAACTCAAACTACTACGATTCAACCTATGAATCAACCAAATGATACTACTCAAATTGATAGAACTGTTTTGACTGTTTTTAATGTTGAAAGAGAGTTACAAAGAGTTAAAATTCCTATTCCACTTTCAAAACTATCAGTAATCCCGGATATAAGAATCAAGTCACAAAATGGATCCAAAACTCAAGTGTAGCTATTGAAGGGGATGTTACCAGCCTTCAAGATGAAAAACCATCAGTAGTTTTTGGTCCAAGTTCTGATATGATAGATGAAAATGTACCTCCATTTTATGTAACTTTGAAATCCAGTGATTCATTTCTATATAATTGTATATTAGATTCTACGTAGTATTCCTAATTAGATTTTATCTAGTTAGAATATTAAATTTTGTTTTTGTCAATAAGATAGATGAATAAGAGGGTAGAGGGACCCATAAATCTCTTTTGTAGGAATAAAACCACTTCTAATGTGAATGTGGATCAATTCTATAGGATCAAGATGAATAAACCAATCCTTGGTGTGAATGTGGGTCAATGCATGCGGATGGGTCAATTTGACCAAATCAACAACGCATTCATGAAGGTAGTGGAGACAATGGAGGACATCACAGTCATAATTGAGGGGAGTCTCCATGAGAGTAACATCATTATTGAGTTGGGCCAAGGGGGTGAAGGCTCACAAAGAATATAAGGAAGGGGATGGCAGCCATAGAAATCATTCTGAATATTTTTTATGTATTGTCTTTTATGAATTTCTGCACGCTTCAGCTGTTTAGCAGAGTCTGCTATGCTGTTTAGCACAAGGGTGTTTCCGAGTGGAAATCACATCCTCATCCTCGGGGGACTTCGAGTGCCCACTCAGGAGAGGTTATTTGAGCTGCATTTCATTATCCAGCATCATGCAAATATTCAGTCCCTATCAACAGTGCAATCTCCTTCAAGAATTGTACAATCCAGGAGGGAAAATCTAGTGGAGGGGTCACAACCCCAGTTTTTGAGCTTATCATCCAGTGAGGGGAGAAACCCTTCATCTAGAAAGTCAGTGGGGAGGAGTAGCAGCCATTTTATCATCAGATAAAACAACTCCCAACAATATCCCAGCTGTAGTGCATAATTCATCCCTAGGGCTGCATTTTTCATCATTGTCATTTCCGGAAACCCTTTTTGGGTTATCTTGGAATTGTGCTAGAAAGCCCAGATCTTCGATCCCGTCATTTTCTGAGCACCTGATAAGAAGATCTACGCATTCCTAGTTTCCAGTAGCAGTATATTTGAGCAAGATTGCACAGTCATAGGCTCCCAGTAGTTGGTGCAACAACAAAATTTCATGTCTTGATGTTTAGGGTCATTTCAGGCTTGTTTTTCCTAGCTTGAGTGTCTCTTTCTCAAGCTATTGTACTTCATTTCTTCTATTGCATATAATAAAATGGCTCAGTGATCTTCTCATATATTTGATGTGTTGATGTTTACTGCATTTTCCAGTTTTATGTTCTATATTCCTGTTTTTCCTATTTTGGAATATTACAATGGTATTAGAGCATGAACTTGGCTCAGCCTGTGGGGCACTACATCTATGACATCTGAAGAAGAAGAACCTCTTACAGACTGGGAGAAGCAGTATATTAATAGAGGTTGCAAGTTTGATTATACAAACAACGAAGAAGACAAAGGCAAATCTCCAATATCAGGAGAAATGGATGAGAAAGAGTTTCCAAAGCTTCTTCTCCAAACTATGCAGGATATTGCAAAAAAAATCAAGGAGATGAGGGTGGAAAGACAAAAGGAAACCCCAAGAGGGTTACAACATGGGGAAAGTTCTGGCACTTCACATTATTGGAGTGAGAAACTGGCAGTGCAGCAATTGTCACAACGCTCCACCATGCCTACCTTCCTAGCAATAGGAAATGGGGCTAGAGGACCCCAAGAGCAGGAGTATCTTGGTGATTACTTTCTAGAATATGAATCTCAATATAAAAGGTTCAAAGAGCATATGAAATTTCAAGACTTCTGTTAGATCAAGGATAATAAAATACCCCATAATAACAATAGAAGTGGAGGGTACATGCAGAAAAATGATCTGCAACGTACTATGGGTAGATTCTTTCTACCTGCTTTTGATGGGTCATCCAAGTGCACAACCAAGGCTTGGGTGGAAAAATTAGACATCTATTTCTAGCTAAACCAAGTATCAGAGATTGAAGCTATTAATATAGTAGCACTACACCTTGAAGGTGAAGCACATGAATGGTGGTTTCATGGTCTATCTACATTGGGGCATGCAGGTGTGACTGCATATGAAAAATTCACCCGGAGGTTGGTAGAAATATTTGACCGAAGAGATCCAGAGGCACACCTTTTTGAGCTAGCTAAGCTCAAGCAGTCAGGAAATTCGAAGACCTATATCTCTGAATTCCTGAAAATTTCTGTCATGGTGCCAGATTTTTCTACAGCTAGGAGAGTATACATGTTCATTGATGGGCTAATAGAGCCTTTGCATGGGTTGGTGAAGTCCACTAGACCAACTATTGTCCAAGATGCCATTGAGAGGGATAGGGACTTACAAGATGCTTTTCCAAGGGCAAGAGCTCCATTCAGCAAAATCCCACCTTTCAGTCAAAGAGGAAAGATGTGAAGGTTCCTCCCCCAAGGGGGAACCAAGGCAGATGACCTCTTAGTGATGATGTCCGGAGAGATTTGAGGAGGAGGAAGCTTTGCTTTACTTGCTAAGAATCACGGGCACTAGGGCATTGGTGTGCTGTCAGAAAGGCACATTATATTGAGGTATTCTATGATAGTGAAGAGGAAGAAGAAGAAGAGTTGGAAAGAGATACCAGCGCTGTAGTACTAGGAGGAGATCCACCACCACCAGGAGGTGGAAATGGAGCATTTTCTCCAACTAGAGGAGCCCCTGTAGCTTTGCAGGGAGTTCCCAAGTATCTAACATTGAGAGTCCGAGGCAATATTCAAGGGCATCGGGTGTCATTATTGATAGACAGTGGGGCTACCCATAATTTTATTGATACCCAATTAGTGCAGAGGAGAGGCATTCCCACAGATGATTTTGAAGGATTCTCAGTTTTGGTTCCAGAAGCTAGAACCATGTAGTGTGTGAAGTATGTTCCGGCATTGAATGTCACTTTGGGGACTTATACATTGACAGATCACTTCTTTGTGGTCTATATTCCTGACACCATTGTGATATTGGGTGTACAATGGTTGATCACACTGGGAAGGTCACCATGGATTGGGAGACCTTGGAGATGGAATGGACATATAAGAAGAGCAGTAAGTGCCAAATTATCAGAGGCATGCACACCTATCCACCTCATGTAGTCTCAACACATAGGATGGAGGCTGATTTGCATAGAGGAGACATAGAGTAGGTAGTAGAACTGCGTATGTCAGAGGTATGAGGAAAGGGTGCATCGGTCCACCCGGATGTGCAGTCTATTCTAGACCGCTATTCTTCAGTATTTGGGGACATACCACCGGGAAGGTCACCGGACGAGGGGGTTTGAACATACTATTGAGTTGGAGTAGGGGATCCAAGCAGTGATCACCACACCTTATAGGCACCCCAAAGCCTACAGGGATGATATTGAAAGAGCTATTCAAGAGCTCTTGACTTTAGGACATATCCAACCCAACACCAGTCCTTTTGCTTCTTCTGTGGTCTTGGTGGAAGGATGGTACATTGAGGATGTGCATGGACTATAGAGCCTTGAATAAGAAGACAATGAAGAATAGGTACCCGATTCCCAAGATCGATGAGCTAATGGATGAGCTGAGGGGATTGAAGTTCTTTTCAAATATTGATTTGAGGTTGGGGTACCATCAGATCAAGATATCCCCAAGATTGAATTTAGATGTCATTATGGCCACTTTGAGTTCTTGGCGATGCCCTTTGGGCTGACCAATGCTCTGACTACTTTTTAGTCTTGTATGAACCACATCTTTTGTGGTCATTTGAGGAAATTTGTGCTGGTTTTCTTTGATGACATTCTTATCTAAAACTGCACATGGGAGGAGCATCTGTAGCATATTGAAAGAATATTACGCATTTTGGGGGAGTAGCAATTCTATGCTAAGCTCTCCAAATGTGATTTTGGGCTCACAGAGATGCTTTATTTGGGCCACATCATTAGATTGGACAGAGTAAGGGTCCACAAGGAGAAGATCCGTGCTATTCATGATTAACCAGAGCCAGAGAATGTAATATAACTTTGGGGGTTTGTAGGCATCTGCACCTACTACTGAAATTTTATCAAAGGGTTCTCCCAAATAGCAGCACCACTCATAAATATGGTCAAGAAGGGAGCCTCTGGTTGGATAGATACTGTGCAGAGGGCCTTTGATAGGCTCCAGGAGGTGATGAGCAGTTGTCTAGTGTTGGTATTTCTAGATTTCACCCAACCCTTTGTGCTGGAATGTGATGCTTCAAGGGAGGGCATTGGAGCAGTCTTGGTGCAGGGGGGCCACCCCATAGCTTTTGAGAGTCGAAAGTTGCTACCTAATGAGAGGTTGTATCCCATATATAATAAGGAAATGTTGGAAATTATGCATGCATTGACCAAATTCAGGCAGTATTTGGTGGGAAAAATATTCCGAGTGAAGACTGATCACAACAGTATTCGGTATTTTCTTGAGCAGAAGTAGCTGCAAGAGATACAACAAAAATGGGTTAGAAAAATCTAGGCATATGACTTTGACATTGAATATGTCAAAGGGAAGAGAAATGAGGTAGTAGATTCCTTATCACGGAGACCAGCAACGCTGTCATTGATGAGTGTGGACACAAGTTGGAAGGCCTAGCTATTGGTGGAGTGTTCCAAAGACCACTTCACATGTGAGATACTAGATGGGCAAGTGAATGATGAGAGGTATAGAGTGATGGATGAGATCATCTATTACTGGGACCAGATCTTCTTGACTAAAGATTCTAAGCTCAAGGAGAAAATTTTTCATGCAACACATGATTCACCACTCTCAGGCCACCAAGGTTTCACAAAGACATATCGGGCCACTAGGGAGAGATTCTCATGGAAGGGTCTCAAAGAGGATGTGCTCCAACACATCAAGGAGTGCATATTTTTCTAACAGAATAAAGGAGAGAACAACCACCCTGCAGGGTTGTTACAACCACTTCCTATCCCGGAGGGGAAATGGGAGAGAATTTCTATGGATTTCATTATCAGTTTCCCATCAGTACAAGGCAAGGATTGTATATTTTTGGTCATTGATCGACTAAAAAATTTCCCACATTTATTTGTCATTTCTTCATGGTACACTACTTCACAAGTGGTCGAGCTCTTCTTTAGAGATGTTTTCAGACTTCATAGTCTTCCTAATCCCATAGTCAGTGATAGAGATAGATGCTTCATGGGTGGCTTTTGGCAGGAGATTTTCCATTTGGTGGGTACCGAGTTGACACTGAGTACCAGTTATCACCCCCAGAAATATGGGAAAACATAGATAGTAAACAAGTGGCTAGAAGGCTACTTGCGAAACTATGTTTCGGTGCAGCAAAGAGCATGGTTGCACTGGCTCCACTTGGGAGAATATTGCTACAATACGAAATTTCATATGTTGATCGGTATGTATCCATTTCGGGCTCTATATGGTTATGATGATTTATTATTTTTTGATGTGATGTTTGGAGCAAGCAAGGCTCCTAGAGCCAAAGAGTGGATCCAAGAGAGTCAGGATATACTCCGTGCTCTTAAGGAAAACATTGCTACAACCCAAAATCAGCAGAAGTTGTATGCAGATCGTGGTCGGGTGGAGAGACAATTTGAGGTGGATGATTTGGTCTATCTCTGTCTTCAAATTTACAAGCAATCTATGCTGAAGGAGAAGGGGGATGAGAAACTTAAGCCCCATTTCTATGGGCCATACAGGGTGATCTGTGGTGTTGGGGAAGTAGCATATGAGTTGGAGGTCCCCATTGTGAGTAAGATCCACAACATTTTTCATGTATCATTCCTCAAGAAGGCCATTAGAAAACATGTAGTTTCCACTATGGATCTACCACCTATTGATGATGAGGGTCAACTGGTTTTACAACCGGAAGCTATCTTGGATACTCGAGAGAGGTAGCTAAGGAATAGGGTGATTAAAGAATATCTTGTTCGATGGAGGAATCTACCGGATGAGGATGCTACTTGGGAAGGAGAGAAGATTTTGCAGCATCCATCCTTGTAGTTTCTTGAGGACAAGAAACATTTGAGAGGGGAGGACTATAATATTCCTAATTATCTTTTAGCTAGTTATAATATTAAATATTGTTTTTGTCAATAAGATAGATGAATAAGAGGGTAGAGAGATCCATAAATATCTTTAGTAGGAATAAAACCACTTATAATGTGAATGTGGATCAATGCATCTAGATAGGATCAAGATGAATAAACCACTCCTTGGTGTGAATGTGGGTCAATGCATGTGGATGGGGTCAATTTAACCAAATCAATAGCACAATCATGGAGGTAGTGGAGACAGTGGAGGACAACGCAGTAATAATGGAGGGGAGTCTCCATGAGAGTAGCATCATTATTGAGTGGGGCCAATGGGGTGAAGGCTCACAAAGAATATAAGGAAGGGGATGGTAGCCATAGAGAGCATTCTGAATATTGTTTATGTATTGTCTTTTATTACTTTCTGCATGCTTTAGCTGTTTATCACAAGGGTGTTTCCGAGCGGAAATCCCAACCTCATCCTCGAGGGACTTCGAGTGCCCACTCAAGAGAGGTTCTTTGAGATGAATTTCATCATCCGACATCAGGCCAATATTCATCCCCAATCAATAGCGCAGTCTCCTTCAGGAATTGCGCAATCCAGGAGGGCAAATTCAGTGGAGGGTTAATAACCCAAGTTTTTGAGCTTATCATCTAGTGAAGGGAGAAAACCATCATCCATAAAGTCAGTGGGGAGGATTAGAAGCTATTTTTTCTTCAGATCAGCCACCTCCCAGTAGTGTCCCAACTGCAGTGCGTAATTCAACCCTAGGGCTGCATTTTTCATCATTTTCATTTCCGGAAACCCTTTATGGGTTATCTTGGAATTGTGCTAGAAAGCCCAGAACTCTGATCCCGACATTTTATGAGCACCCAATCAGTAGATATACACATTCCTAGTTTCTAGCAGCAGTATATTCCAAAAATATTGCATAGCCATAGCCTCGCAGCAGTTGGTGTAGCAACAACATTTCATGTCTTGATGTTTAGGGTCATTTTAGGCTTGTTTTTCCTAGCTTGAGCATCTCTTTCTCTAGATCTTATACTTCATTTTTGATATTTCATATAATAAAAAGAATTAGATGATATTTTCATGTATTTGATGTATTTTCTAGTTTTATGTTCTATATTCCTGTTTTTTCTATTTTGGAATATTACATTCTAGAGCCTCACATAACCTTATGCCCAAGGTTATTATGTATCAATTAAATCTTGAAATCACTCGATCTTATCATGAGATATACACCTTTGATTCTAAAAGAGTACCATGTTTAGGACTTATAAAGGACTTAGTGGTAACTCTAGCACAAATACCAGTGAAAAGTGTAGTCCTAGATATTGTTGTCATTGATATTCCTCCCAAGTTTGGAATGATTCTTTCAAGATCTTGCTATGCTAAACTAGGAGGGAGTTTTCATATGGATATGTCTTTTGCTACAATTACTGTGTATGGGGGAGAAAATCTTAGGTTGTATAGAGAGCTCAGATTTATACATACTGTTTTTAAAGCATACTAGGCTAGAAATCATCCCATTGATGCAGTTAACCAAGATTTTGGTTGTTTCCAATTATCTTCAAATATTTCACAAAATTCCCAACTTAGAATTGAAGATGTGGTTGAAAATGCTAAATTTGTTCAAACTGATATTTGGAAACTTTACTTTCATGGATCTTGTACAAAAGATGGAGTTGGAGTTGGTGTTGTTTTAATTTTACCAGAGAAAGAGAACATAACCTAATCTTGCAAGCTAGATTTTGATGTCACTAATAATGTTGCAAAGTATGAAGCTTTCCTTCTAGGTTTAGAACTAGATAGAAGCTTAAAAGTGAAAAATTTACATGTTTTCAGTGATTCTGAACTCATATTTAAACAGGTTAGGAATATTTGCCAAAAAAAGTATCCAAGTCTTAGGTCTTACATAAATGAAGTTTGGGATTTAGTTGAAAATTTCTTTCATGCTTTCAATATCACTGCCATCCCTGGAAATGAAAATATCCATGCAGACTCCTTAGTTGTTTCTGCAAGCTATTTAAAAATACCAAACCAAATGTAGGTAAAATACCAAATCCAAGTCAAATATAGGCCATCCATTCCAGATAATTTAAAATATTGGCAAATATTTGAAGATGATGAACAAATTAAATCTTTTCTTCAAGTCATTGATGAACTATCTGTTTTACAAATTGAAGAAGATCAATCAGATATGAATGAAGTTGCAAAAGAAAATGAAAACTCTGATTTATATTCAAAAGTGGTTGATCATAATATTATCCAACTTTCAAACAATTTCATTCCTAAAGGCCTTGTTCCTTTACAAAATATATTCGATCAAAATGATGTCCCTAGAAATCCACTGTCAATTTCGCTAGAGGATGATATCGAAGAATCTAACATTGGAACAGATAAAGACATTAAGAACATTAAATTTTTTGCATCTCTACCTCCTGGAGCTAAAACTAAATATCTGAAACTTCTTAAAAATTATAAAGATGATTTTGCATGGCCTTATGTTGAATTAAAAAATTATGACACATCTCTCATAGAGCATAAAATTCCACTAAAACCTGAAGCAAAAACTTACAAACAAAAACTAAGAAGAATTAATCCAATTTTGCTTCCTACCATAGAGAAGGAACTTAAGAAGCTACTTTATGCCCAAATAATTGCTCCCTTAAGATACACAGACTGGGTAACCAATTTAGTTCCTATTAGGAAGAAGAATGGGGAAATCAGACTTTGTGTAGACTTTAGAAACCTTAATAAATCATCTCTAAAAGAAAACTATCGATTACCCAAGATCGACTAGTTGCTCCAACAGGTTTCAGGTGCTAATATAATTTCCATGCTTGATGGTTTTTTTGGCTATAACCAGATGATGGTGAATCCAGAAGACAAAGAATGCCTCCCTCCCTGGGGCACATTCCTATATGCCAGAATGCCCTTTGGGTTATCAAATGCAGGAGCAAAATTTTGAAGAGCTATGGACTGAGCTTTTATGGGCAATACAAATAAGTTTGTAGTTATATATCTTGATGATCTTACTAATTTTTCTAAATCAGATCAGAAACATTTAAAACACTCGATGAAATTTTTTGAAAGGTGTAGAAAATTCAGGATATCTCTCAACCCTAAGAAGTCTTTGGTTGCTATCAAAGAAGGAAAGTTGTTTGGTCATATCCTTTCAAAGGAAGTAGTGGTGATTTATCCTAAAAGAGTATCAAAAATTCAATCACTTTCATTTCGAAGGAATAAGAAAGAGATCCAAGCTTTTCTTGGAAAAATTAACTTCTTGAGAAGATTCATTCCTAACTATGATGAAATAGTTAACGACATAAATGATATGCTTAAAAATAATCATGAAGTTAAATGAACTATTCCTGCTAGATATTATTTTGATCATATTAAGAAGGCCATCTCTGAAGCACCCACTTTAGCTAGCCCCAATTATTCTGAACCATTTAGTATATTTTCCTTTGCCTCTGAAACCACTCGAGTTTTTGTTCTTTTATAGAAAAATGAAGATGGTGATGATCAACCCATAGCATTTTTCAGTAAAGTCATGCGAGATGCAGAAGTCGAGCATGACATTATTGAAAATCAAGTTGACTCTCTAGTTCAAGACTTAAAATCTTTCATAATATATGTCCTTGACTCAACCATTACTGCTTATGTTCCTAACAGTGTTGTAAAAATTGTTCTTACCCTCTTACCCAACTAGAAACTGATGGAAGAAGAGGAAGATGGATCACCCAAATCCTCGAGTTTGATCTTAGTATCAAAACCACTAAGTTAGTAAAAGGTCAAGGTTTAGCTAAATTTTTAGCTAAATATAATTGCAAGGTCCTGGGAATAAATTCTGATTTTGAAATCTTATAGAAGAATACACAAGAAGGTTCTTCCAAATAACATGGGGAGAATACACAAGAACCTTCCTTAAATGCAGAAGGGGAGAATCCACAAGAACCTTCCTTAAGTGCAGAAGGGGAGAATCCACAAGAATCTTCCCAGGATTCTGAAGGGAAGAACACACAAGAACCTTCACCTTCAAGTCAAACAATCCATGTTCATATTGATAAATTTTTATTACTATCATACTGGTATGTAGATATTGTACATTTTATGATTAATTTTGATTTTCCTAGTCATTTTTCAAGAAATCAGTGAAACACAATTAAGTTGAAATCTGTGAAGTACTGTATCATAAATTCTAACTTGTACTGAGAGGATCCTCTCAACATTATGTTACTTTGTTTAACAAAAATCGAAACAAAAGGAATCATTGAGCAGTTTCATGCAGGGATATGTGGAGGACACTATGCCCGGAGAGCCACAACATACAAAATACTAAGGGAAGGATTATATTGGCCTAATTTGCTTTCAAAAGTAGGAGAAAAGGTTAGAAGTTGCATTCCATGTCAGATTTTTTCTCGAAAGAAAAAAAATGTAGCCCTTCCACTAGTTCCAGTGATAGTTTTAAAACCCTTCTTACAATGGGGACTAGATTTTATAGGAGAGATTCACCCAACCTCAAGTAATCATCACAGATGGATTTTAACTACCACATAATACTTCATCAAATGGGTGGAGGCCGTTCCAGTTAGAAATGATACATATACAGCAGTGATTAAATTCATTGAAGAAAACATTCTGCCCAGATTTGGATGTGTATTGGAGCAGGGTCCCCTAAGTCCGACAATTTTTCCATATTTTGTAATAATTTAGTCTTGCACAAAGGTTTTGGGGCGCGTCAAAACCCCTCACGAATTTAATGGGCCAAAAGGGTAGATCAAGGGGATTCAAACCATGGTTTGCGGACGAGAGGATAACACAAGATAAATATTATAAATAAGTGAATAGATTGAGTATAAGAAGTCAGTTTTGGAGATAAGACTGAACATGGATAATAGATCTAGATAAGTTGTGATAGT
Source organism: Pinus albicaulis (assembly GCA_034641835.2). NCBI lineage: Eukaryota > Viridiplantae > Streptophyta > Pinopsida > Pinales > Pinaceae > Pinus > Pinus albicaulis. Next base: position 273,041,060 of record CM076581.1, read on the forward strand.
TTGGTGCGGATCGGTATAAGTAGAAGGATCCTATTGGCTGTGTGTGCGGAGACCTTAATATTGCTGTGTGCGGACCCCACTGGTTGTGTGCACGGGCTGTTAAAGTGTTTGTATGAAGGATCTGAACTGATTTGGTAATAAAGAAGTATTGTTGTGGATATCTGAGTCCTTTATGCATCTATTGGTTATGTTATGCACGTTGCTGTATCTTATTTATGATTTATGTACTCTCTGCACTTAGACCTCTTGTGCAACTGTGGTTGGGTTTATATGACTGCTTATTGGGTAGATCTGATGGTATAAATATTTGATATGATGTGTTAAGGGTTAGTGCTTAATTTATGCTCATTGTGTTAACTTGCACATGACAATCTACATAATTGAACTAAATCTATTTCTAAATGGTTTACTGGTCAAGGCTATTGTTGTGGAGGTCTATTTAAGGTTGTTCAGGACCCACGTCATTCCAAATCTCTCTTAGGGTGCGGAAACCTGGTTCTAGCACCCCCCATACTGCTTCGGGTTAGACTTTGACTTGCATAAGCAGGTCACTGTCGAAAGGGCCAATAGTAAGAGGGTTTTGTTGGTTAACCTCATTTCTGAACCTCGGTCAAGACCCCTCAAGCCAAAAAAGGTTTCGTTTCCGGGACCGGGAGCATTTTGAGAGAGATTGGGTGATTCTACAAGTTCATTGGCAGCCAGTAAAACCTGAACTTGAGGACTAGTTCGAAAAAAAGATTCAGGAGTTTTCCCTAAAATAAAATAGAAGTAAGAAGCTGTCTAGAAAGGAGTGGAAGAATAAGTATATTTTTATGGAGGTGCACGAGATATTTTTCGTAAATTTTTCACATGAGTTACAAGAGTGGTTGGAAAGGTTGGTGGAATTCCAAACCTGTTGGAAGGACGATCAAGTCATGCAGTGGACCCCTGAATTAATCCAATAATTCGAAAATAATGACAATTATATTACCCGGACTATAGATCACTGGGTTGATAACATCTTGGGTGGATTTGTAATTGAATTTTTAGTCGATAAGTTTGTGTCCTACTCTGAAGCTAAAAAAAGGTTTTTCAAAGGATTGAGGGGTAAGTTCTTACAAACTTTTCCTCTGTTGATTAAGATGTTATTGTGTGAAAAGGGTCTTCTATGCATCCACACTAAGTGAATGACCTCCGATCAGAGTAGTAGCACGACATGAAGCGGTAAATAATACCAGGTCAATCAAGAGGGGGATAAATCAGTGTATAGTCCTCTGAGGAATTCACTTGATCTAAATGAAAGCGATGCTATGCACGCATAGACTAGTCCCCCAGTTACGTCACCATCAAACTCACACAGGGGTAAGAATCCTCCTACCCCACCTCCACCGCCTCCTGAGGACGATGTGGTTGCACAAATGAAGTTGCCCACTTTTATAGGAGCGGGGGATGAATATATGGATCGATTTTGGTTCGTGGCGGATGCAGTATGGGTTGCACAGAATGTCAATAACGATGTTGTTAAAAGAGCGTAGTTAGTAATAGATTTTGAATGTCAGGCTTTGGATTGGATCATGGGATACATTTCTCAACATGTGAATCCCATAATACAGGAGATCAAGGATGCCCTGAAGTAGCAGTTCCAAAAGCCTAAGTCTTATTCTCAATGCATAGTGGAACTAAAATATATCAGACAAGGGCCTACATAGTCAGTCTAGGATGGTGATCAATGGCTAAAAAATGTCATCAGTGATGGATGATTTTCCTATGATGATAAGTAGCATAAGGAATGGTTTATTTCCATGCTGTTGCCGCATATACACTGGCCCATGGGTTAGCAAAATATTGGCTCGCAGGAGGAAGCCCTAGAAATTGCTATGAAGTTAGAAGTTGTGCCAAGGGACGATGCGCAATTTGGAGCATCAGAGTTTCAAAGCCAATTAGAGGCGATGCACTTTGAAATTCAGAATTTACGCAGAGACCAGGTTAAAGAAGCTAGCGCAGATGTCTGGTGCATTCATTGTAGAGTATCTGGCCACACCAAAGATCAGTGCCCTCTACTGTCGGACTATATGAAAGCTAAGGGACCAAGTCCACTGTGCCCAAGGGACATTGTTGGGCCTAGTACCCCCACATTGTGGTGCATTGATTGTCAGGTGGCAGGGCGGCATGATACAGACCACTGTCCACGGCTAGGTGCCTATGTCCTAGAATTGAAGCAACAATGGTGCAGATTCTGCTTTTCAGTAGGACACGATGAGTACAACTGCCGCATGTATGACTAAATGATTGACAGAGGGAACCTTTACAAAGTCCAGACTGAACCTTCATCACTAGAATCTCCCTCCAGATGCAGAGGATCCTTAGTAAGAGGTTAGGGAGGGGGGAGAGGTGGAAGCACTGGTAGGGGAAGAGGTCAGTCAATTTTCTACAACTGTGGAGACCTCAAAAATTATGCACAAGATTTCCTGAACCCCGCACGACAATGTTGCAGGTATTGCAGGAAATTAGATCATGTAATAGAATACTGTCTGGTGTTGATCGCTAAAATGAAGGATAAAAAACAGACGCCAACGAAAAACATCCAGCGGGTTACGGCTTAGCCCCGCAATGACGGGCCAAGTGTAAATGTCATTACATGTAGCGGCATTGCTACCAGAGGAAACAAAGAAAAGGCCAACACAGAACCACTAATCTGAAAAGCAACTGACAAAAAGGAATACCTCAACCTGCAGAAAGAAAAAGAGACTTTCCTCGAATCCAAAAAGAAGTTTGCTGAGGAAGAAGTAACCATTTCAAGGCTTATCAGGGAACCAAAAGAGGACTATGAGGCTAAGCCATTCTTATAAGCCTGCATCAAGCTACTATGCAATAAGAAGGTAGTGGATAATCTCTAGGCCCTGATAGACAACTGCGTAGAAATAGAGGTGCCACAGATGGAATCCAAGGATGTAAATAAAGTTTACAAGCAGAAGAAGAGAATGGGTAGGGAAATGCACGTGACGGTATAGATTGGGGAATATGAGATGGACCAGGTTATCTTAGATCTGGGGTATGATGCAAACATCTTACCTAAACAAACCTGGCAGAAGATGGGAGAGAAAAATTTTGAATGGTCCACCATTCAGTTACGCATGGCTAATTAGCATAAGATCATCGCCCTGGGTAGGCTTCCGCTAGTTGAGGTTGATATCGTGGGAGTAAAGGTACATGCTGACTTTGAGGTTATACAAATTGTGGATGATGCAGGGCCCTACCCTATGCTATTAGGATTGGATTTGGCCATTGATATGGGAAGTATATATTCAACCTAAAGCGCATAAGCATGATCTTTGAGGATAATGGTAAGCGGGTGATCGTCCCCTTGGATCCGGAAGAAGGAGAACGATACACAGAGCCAGTGCGCGAAGGGAACGAGGTTGAAAATATCTATAAATTGGATGCATAGGATGAAGACTGGATCAACCCTACATCGAATGGCGTGCTAAACTGGGAGAAGGATAACTCCTATTTTTCTTATTCTGATGGTGAAATGGAGAACTGGAAGAACCAACTGCATGACATCTCTGCCCTACACTGCCTCAAGATTACAAAGAGCTTCCAGTGCATCTCCTCTGAGTTAAGGAAACTATCCTACTTTGATGATTATGGTAACGTCAGAAAATTTTTAGAAGCACTAGAAAAAGTCATCCCATAGGAACGAAGGTTCTGGGTGCTGGACTTGGCTATGCACGCAACTCCAACGTGGTGGTGGGAAACGCACAAGGGAAATTTCCAGGATTAGAAGGAATGTAGACATATGATGATGCCGTGCTTTGAACCCTCCACCACGCCACCCATTGAATTATTCTATGGAGGGGAGACCCGCACAAATACCTTACCAGATGGATGGACGTATGGGATGAGAAGACATGGAGTGAATGGTTCATAGGTTTTTTCATTCATTAGGACCCGTCCCCACGACCTGGTATCTAGAGGTTGAGTTACACCAGGGCACCCGAGACTGGTATACAATGACTAAAGACTTCCTGGCAACCTTTGGCTCTGTGGGAGGCTCAGAAAAAATGGATGAAGGAATGCAAGACATAGATGCATTAGTATTCGATGAGTCTCGGCCCCACCGGGAGCACACTGCGCTGACCTGGGATGTACAGATGAAAGACATAGTCAACTACAGAAACCTGTCTATTAAAGATAATAGAGATGAACCAAGGAATGGTAGTATCCTTGAATCAAAATGTGAGCATGCCATGCCAGGACCAACATTAAGGACGGTGAACGTAACTAAACCTTTGAAATTGAAGGAAGTCAACATTGAAACAAAAGAGCAGCCCAAGCTGGCCAAGATTGGGGACTACTGGGATACTGATATAGTAGGAAAGATTGCAGAGTTTTTGACGGAATATCAGGATTTGTTTCCTACAAAATTCTCTGAATTGAAGGGCATTGTGGGGGACCTGGGTGTCATGAAGATCACATTAAAACTGGACGTGCGCCCTGTCAAACAATGCCCTTACCGATTGAACCCCAAGTATAAGAAGAAGGTAAAGGAGGAGTTAGAAAATATGGTGGTTGTGGGTATCATTGAACCTGTTGAGAAGTTGGATCGGGTAAGCCCAATGGTGGTTCAGGAGAAAAAGACCAAGGGCGAAATTAGGATTTGTGTTGATTTGTGCAAATTAAACGATGCCTGTGTACATGGGAAAGTTGCAGCCGCCAAAATGAAAGAGTCTCATCAAGGTTAGACAACACAACATGCCTCCTTAGCTCAAAGAGAAAAATTGGAAAGTGTCATCGACAGGCTATGTGGAAAAATTTCTGATTTCGCTATCCCGGCCTCTGCCGCACCGTAAGCTAAAGTAGAAGGCCTGGTCACAACTCTCAAAGCTTCCAGGTTGGAAGTTCAATCCGTAAAAGCAGAGTTTGAGTAGCAGATTTATGTGTTGGAGGCATAGTTATAGCATGAGACTCCCCCTGAAGTGCGCACACAACAAGCGGCTACTATCCAAAATGCTGTGGCTGGCATTTCAATATCTGTCATGTATGGCTCCTCCCTGCTCGACAAAGCCATGTGGCTATGGAACTCTGTGTAGACAGATCCTTTAGTCAAGAAAATCAATCAGGAACTAAATGCAAAGGTGCAGGATTTTGATGACTTACAAGAGGTTATGCCTAACCTTATCCCTGTTCAGAGAATGGCATGTCTTAAGACTAGCCAGGCGTTGCAGGGCAAAGTGGAGGCACTCCACTGTTGGAAGAAAATCGTCATTGGCCACATGAAGCCTTAGGCGAATGAGGCCATGCAGCTCTCTTAGGACCTTAATGCTGATGTCCACAGCTTGAACCAGATGATGCAAAAGGTCACTTCGGCTGCTGAAGGGCCCCCATAAGAGCAGATGGTCGAGACCGTGCAAAGAACCGCAGACCAAAGTGAAGGTATCTTGCCACCATTTTCTACTGCTATCAAAGCCCTCGAGCTCAAAATGAATACCTCACTGCTAGTATGACTTGAGATGAGTCACAAGATTGTGTTGGGGGCCTTTTGGAGCAGGGTCCCCTAAGTCCGAAATTATTTTCATATTTTGTAATAATTTAGTCTTGCGCAGGGGTTTTGGGGCGAGTCAAAACCCCTCACGAATTGTAATTGGCTAAAAGGGTAGATCAAGGAGCCACAAACCATGGTTTGCGGACCATAGGATAGCACAGGATAAATAGTATAAATAAGTGAATAGATTTAGTCTAAGAAGTTATTTTTGGAGATAAGACTGAACATGGATAATAGATATGGATAAGTTGTGATAGTCTTGTGCAGATTGGTCTGGGTAGAAGGCTCCTGCTAGCTGTGTGCTTGAAGACCTTAGTTCTGCTATGTGCAGATCCCGCTGGCTGTGTGCATGGGCTGTTAAAGTGTTTGTATGAAGGATCTGAACTGATTTGGAAATAAAGAAGTATTGTTGCAGATATCTGAGTCCTTTATGCATCTATTGGTTATGTTATGAACATTGTTGTATCTTGTTTTCAATTTATGTACTGTTTGCACTTAGATCTCTTGTGCAACTATGGTTTGGTTTATATGACTACTTATTGGGTAGATCTGATGGTATAAAGCTATAATATGATGTGTTAAGGGTTAATACTCAATTTATGCTCACCGCGTTAACTTGCGCATGACAATCTACATACTTGACCTAAATCTATCTGTAAAGGGTTTACTGGTCAAGGCTATTGTTGTAGAGGTCTGTTTAAGGCTGTTCAGGACCCACACCATTCCAAATCTCTCTTAGGGTGCAGAAACCTAGTTCCAGCACCCCCCCATACTGCTTCAAGTGAGACTTTGACTTGCGCAAGCAGGTCACTGCCGAAAGGGCCAGTAGTAAGAGGGTTTTTTTGGTTAACTTCATTTCCGAAATTGGGTCAGGACCCCTCAAGCCAACAATGTTCTCAACAGATAGTAACTGATAATGCAACAACATTTAGTAGTGTAAAAATGATTGAGTTCTGTCAAAAGTATCAAATCTTACTACATCATTATACTCCTTACTATCCATAGGGAAATGGTCTTGCAAAGTCATCAAACAAGAGCTTGGTCAAGGTAATTAAAAATACTCTTGAATACCATAAGAAGAATTGTGACAATCACCTTATCTATGCAGTTTGGGCTAAAAGAATATCTCCCAAGAGATCAACAGGTAAATCTCCATTCCAGCTGGTCTATGGTAAAGAGGCCATCTTTCCTATCAATTTAGCTTTCCTTGTTCTTAAATTTTTACACGAGGCTAGTGAAGAACCTGATGATTTCTCTAGAAGGATAAATCAGATTATTGAATTAAATGAAAACAGAGATGAAATTCAATACAAGCTAAGGAAATATCATAATAAGATGAAAATTATTTTTGATAGGAAGGTAAGGGAAAGAGACTTTAGGGAAGGAGATCTATTTTTGAGATGGGATGCTAGGAGGGAGGACAAATGTAAACATGGAAAATTTGATAACCTTTGGTTTGGACCTTTCAACATTGCTGAAGTAAAGGGTAATAATACCTTCATTCTACAGAATTTGGAAGGACCTTTTTCTTCATTGTCTGTCAATGGAATATTTCTGAAGCATTACATCTAGTACTGAAGACTCTAAAGAAGATTCAAAATCATCATTATACATTACCAGTTTTTTTTAAAATTTTCAGGTATGATTTATTTTCATAAAAAATATTCCATTAGCCTGAGGAGAAGCCTACACTTGGATCTGCTTGTTCTCTGCATCCTATAGGAGGAAGCAGTCCCCAGTTGGAGCTGATGTTGTAACATTATTTGGTTTTGATAAGTTAGAATATTAGACAAAATAAAAATTAAAAGGTTAAGTTAGGATATGAATGAAAAGATAAAATAAAAAAATGTTAGGACTATGGTTATTCCATTATTCATATCAATAAAATGTTAAAGGTAGATTGCCCTAAAAAATGAAGGCAAGAATAAAATGTTAGGAAAGAAAATAAAAATGGATGCTTTAGCTTTAGAAAATAATAATTTTTTCAAAGGGTGCTTGTTTAAATGCGCCATAAAAATGATTATTTTTCTTTAATTTGATATTAATTTTCTTAAATAAGCATTAATCCTTATTTTTATAATCGACATAAAAAACATTATTGTACATCTAGCACATATTTTTATTGTAAGTTCATTAAAAGACAAAAGGTCATTTGTCGTTTGTAAATAAAGATTGCACATCTTTCGAGGACAAATCTCTTCCCTGCCTAGATCAACGTCGGGGAAGCTTTTCACACCTCCCTCCTCCATTTCCTATTAACTCGCATGGGGGCAGGGGTCCGAAAAGCGGTATTAATGGTGGGTGGGCCCTACTTACGTGTCGCCCTCACATTAATTCACAAACCACAAACCACTCACTACCCCCCCCCCCCCCCAAAAAAAAATCCACCTATCCCTCACTCATTGTTTTGCTTCTGCCAACGACCAATTGACCCCAACGCTTTGACTGTTATCCAACATGGAAACCATATGCCTCCACCTCATCTGCCCGTTGCCACTTTGTCCCTATTGTTTTCCCTATTGGTCCGTTGTGATCCCGCTCCCAGACTGTTGATTGGCTGTGTCATCATGTCGATGCCATGCTGTTAACTATTACGGTCATTAATAAAATGGTTATCATAACCTTCTCAGCTATAAATAAACCCAAGTTCACCTATTTATCACTTTTGCTTAATTTATTTACTATTTGTTGCAGGTATACAGTTCCATCGTGCACTGTCATCAAGAAATTGTCATTGCCCTCACACTAGGTCATCTTTTCTTCCCTCTTTCATCTAATTCCCAATTCTTTTCCATTTTTTCTGTCAGAATGGCTCCTAAAGGAAAAACCAAGAAACCAAATTCAGAGGAGAACCCTTCCACTGCCACCTCGGTCGACCTCAACCATATTCCTCTTGCATAATCCTTCTACAAGATTGTTGACACATAGTGCAAGTTCGAGTTGCATGAATTGCACCTATGGTTGAAGCAAAATTACCTTGACAAGAAAGATCAGATTAGATTATGAGAATCCCTTCTGGCCCTCTTTTTTTTTCCCAAAACCTATGATTTTCCCGACTTGGTTATTTTGTGCCAAACCATATATGATCCTGTTAAAAGAGCAGTAGTGGCTCAGAATAGAGACATTCTGATTTCCATTACTACTGAAACCATCAAAAACATGATTTTAATTCCCCAATCAGATTCCTTGAGCCTATTTTCATTACTACTGAAACCATCAACAACATGATTTTAATTCCCCAAACAGATCAGATTTTTGATACATTCCTACACTCTTGTATTATTTTATATCTTTAATGAATATCAACAACATGATTTCATGTATAATTACAATAAATTTTTAGCTCATAATATACATGAGCAGTTTATGAATTTAACTACACAGGGGATGTTCAAGTACACTTATGTACTTGTTCACATGTTTCATTTTTAGCAGGGAGACTTACTGCCAATCACACTCAACAAACAAGATGAACATGGAATCAATCAATCAATCATCCATTGGACTGATATGGTTAGAGCTATTTCAACTAAATTTACCTTCTCAGACTTCATCGACACATTCATACATCCAGTGACACAACTTCTCAGTAGCCAGACATAGGCTAGAATTGGAGAAGAAATAAAAAGGATTCTAAATTTAAGTGATTAAGTTAAGACTAGTGAATAGTATTTATACCAGAATTACACATAAATAAGGATATATGGTTGTAAACTTGCACCATATAAGCTGCCAAATTATGTTCCAATGAGAATGTTCTCTTTGGAATATATTAGGCATATGATCAACATGGATGACCTTCATTTTGTATCAGGGAAGAGAAAGCCACAATTTAAGATCAAATCTAAAATTGGCTCATTTATCTGCATCACCAGATCAGTTGGTATTGAGGCAGATATAATCTTAAAGAACACGAATTTTCAGCCCAAATTCACTTGGTCTTATGACCCTTTTGGTATCATTTCAAGTTTAAGGGTTGAATTAAAAACAACTCTGTACAATCACACTCCAAGGCTAGAAATAGAGAAATTTATGAATCAGGAGCAGTGAGAAGAAAATACACTTCAAGAAGCAGAAGAAAAGATTTTTTCTACCTCTACAATACAAACTCCAGTTGCTCAGAGTAAATAATAGAAAAAGGTAAGAGAAGAAACTTCATCTACTATGGACCTGATTAAATAATTTATAATTCAACAAAAGAATCCAAAGACTAGCTTGACAGTCTCTACAGAAGAAAATCAAAAGCAGCCAAAAATTATTGATCGTGGAGATGCAGAGGTGTCCACATCAATAGGAACAATTATTCCTAATAATCCTCCCACATCTGCACCTTCTCAAGAGCCTCTAGAGATCATTCATACTACTGGAAGCAACTAACCTGATGATCAAAATATCTTTTCAAAGTTCCTGGAGATAAAGTAGAAGAATGAGACACTAAAGTCAAATGTCTACAACCAATTCTGGAAGCAGACCTCCACTTATCAACACATACTTCTCTCTGCTTTTGAAAGTGAGAAATACATGATGCGAATGGATTTCTTACAAGCCCAAGTTCCATTTCTAGAATCTCCATCAGACTACAAGAAGACCGTATTTTCATTTGATACCAATCAAATTCATCCAATAGATAAAATGGATATGCACATATGGTCTGGTGAGATGCTGTTTTCCACCATGACCACTACAACCATGTCTATGTCTAAACTTGGGACTGCTTTATCTAATGTACAGTCTAAAATTAAGATTGATAAGTTGTATTCTCTAGCTAAGGACAACAAACTAAAGTCTTTGGAAGACCTTGTAGTTAAAATCAAATATGATACAAAGGATTGTAAAGCAGTAGAAGAAATACTTACAAAGAAAAATATAGATAATGTAGCTCTGCGAAAATAGTTAAAGCTGCCTTCTACAGAAGAACCACATACCAAGGAGATTGAATAAAGCGAGAAGAATAGAGAAGAAATGCTCAAGCTAATTATTGAGAAAAACATCCAGATTAAGAAAATGGATGAGCAGATTGAAGGACTTCTTAAGGAGAAAGAATCAACTCATCTTGCCATGATTCCAGTCACAACAATCCCTATAGAATTTGTAGGTACAAAACCTAGTTCATCATCAAAAACCATTGAGTATACATCAACAACATGTGATCCAATGAGAATAGCACAAGAATTGGCCACAAAAAAGTAGGAAAATGAGAAGTTGCTAGAAAAGTTTAAAAATTTAGAAACACCGAAGATTAAAAATGACACTCTGTATATGGAAAAAATGCCAAATTCCCATAGATTTGGACTCAATATTATGAAGTTATAAAGTGATTTTTTAATGGAAAACACCTTGGCCCAAGGCAAGGAAAGTATTTGGACAGAGATCATCCAATCAATGACAAATGTATGACCATCCATACAGATCATTTTTGAACAACAAGAATTGATTACCAGATGTAGAGCAATCATAGAAAAGGAAAAAACAACACTTAAGACTAAACCAAAAGACGCCTCAGATATGATAAAGGTGCTCAATTCAAAGAGCAGAGTAGAATTAGAAGAGATAAATATTGCTGACAGAACAACCATCATTTTGGAAATCAAAAGGGTTCTAAAAAAGAAGAACTTTCTTAATCAGTTGGAGACAAAATGTTAGACCTTGGACATTGTTCTCCAGAGGTTTCATTGAAATTTCAATGTGTCGAACAAGAAAGGACTACTTGGATTGGTAGCTCCATGTGATAAGGTGGTCAATCTGGAGGAATACTATAAAATGTTGTATACCATTGCAATAGACAAGGCCAAATTTGCAGGAATTAAAGGACATATAACAAGGAAGGAATTTCTTGAAGCCTTGGAGTTCGATTTAGTCATAAAACATGAAATCAAACATCTGTTTGTCAACAAGCCAACTTTTGAAATGTATACAAAGGTGGATGAAGTATTCAGAAAGATGGTAAATCGATAGATTCCAAGTGAAGAAAGGTGGGATAAACTATGTGAAACAATTGAGTAATTTCTAATCCCAACAACATGACAACACAACAACATTTTTGGGGCCAAATCATCAACTGTTTCCTTAAAAACAGTGAAATATCATTCAACAGTTTTGTTTTCCTATTATTTGATACTATTATTGTAATCAGTTTTAGATATTTTCTTAGTCATAGAAACTAGTATAAATAACTCTCCATACGAGTTATTAAGGGTTGCACCCTTGGATGAGAATTTTGTAATCATAAGCGTACAGGATTTGATCATTGATGATAATAAAAGGATTCTAGATTTGTTTCATTCAGTTTGTTCTCTTGTAAGTTTTCCAGTTTTCATTACATCTTGTTTTCTGCATATGTTTAATGTTTATGAAGATAACTAGGTAAGAAAAAGTTGTATTTAAATCTATATTAAATACCTTGAGGTTATTATCTATATTAGAGAATGACTTATTGAACTGTATGTTTATGTAAGTCCCTCTACATCAATTAATTATCAGCATCTTCATTATATTAAATATGTTTTGTTAAGTTAAACATTGTTTGACAATCTTTCACACTTATGATTATTAAAATATTCAGTTTGAATTTTTAATTAATCACACCTTCTTACATTTTCTTCTTTAGCACCTGCAATCTCAAATCACTGTTTGAAATAAAGCAACATCCCTTTTCCTTATTGATTAGTATTATCTAAAGTTTAAGCATAACTATATGCAAATTTTTTTATACATTGGTCATCCAAAAAATCTAAACTTAAAACAAACAAAATATTATAGATGCTCTGGCATAATTAATTAACCCAAATTATGTCAGAGGACAACACACCCCACTTACAGTCTGGTCTCTTTCAACTTCTTGCTCCTTTCCTCCTACCATTGATACCTTTGTTCCCTTCGTTCATCCCAATGAATCCAAATATTGTACCATGAGTAGAGAAAGGGGTAGGGGCCATCGTGTTGGGTGCGATAGAGGAAGAGGTTTCCCATCCACCTCCCCTATCGTAGAGGAATACTGAATAATGAATGAACACACTATCCTTGACCACATACACCGTCAAGTTTCTGATTTGGAGTCTCGAAAATCTCATTGGGGTCACAACGCTCTATTATCGCTTTGTAATATTTTGGATCGTCATCTCATGGCTTAGGAAAAGAAGAAATCTTGGGCCATTTGCTGGATAGATAATATTTATGCTATCAATTCCCTTTCCACCACCTCCATGTGGCGCCTATCCCGTGGCCTTCACATCAAATTCCCTCCTAATATCCATTCCTCCTCCTCCCTTGAACCATCCACTTCTATCTCTATGTCCATCGAAGCCGCACCTCCCATAACCGGTATGGCTACTGGAAGTCACCCTTCCCCATTTCGTGGGCATCAAGTAGATGTGGCACCTCTAGAGCACACTCAAGTGAAGGATCCACCACTCTCTCCTCCTCATCCAAGCCCATATGGGTGTTACATTATCGAGGAGACTCCTACTGAAGCAAATATGCTCGACCCTCTTGGTGATGGTCACAAGTAGCCGCAACGAGTAAATGCACCCTTGGGCCATAACGAAGCTATCTAATCACTCCTAGTTTTCCTCCTACAAGGATTTTTTTGATGTTTTTTATTCTCTTTAAGGTCTGCCTTCTTAATGGCTCGATCCCACCACATAACCAGGGTTTGAAATTTTTTTAGCTTAAAAATTGTTTTGATGATCCATTGCACAAGAATTAATTTGAAAATTTTGGAAAGGTTATCTAGTTTCCCTCTCCAAGGTAAGAGAACCTCAATGGGTGATGGGCGAAGATGCCCCAATATTTTTTTCATGTAATCTATGTAAATTTCCATGTTAATATAATGTGAATCTTCCTGCAATGAATTTTTTCAATGTTTTGTATTCTCTTCAAGGTTTTTCTCTCAATGGCTCTGTCCCACCGTAGAATGAAGGTTTTGAATTTTGTAATGTTTAGCTTAAACACTATTCTCATGATGCATTGCACAAGACTTGATTTGAAAATTTTGGAAAGGTTCTTTGGTTTTTATCTACAAGGGCAGAGAACCCTGATGGGTGATGGGGGAAGAACCCCCAAGAATTTTTGCATGTATTCTATCTATATTTCCATTTTAATATAATGTGAATATTTTCCAACAAAAAAAAACAATGCCCTAATGGGCCTTAGTCTTGTGGTGTAATAGTACCTTAATGGGCCTTGGTTCTTGGGTCTGACAACGACCTCTTTGGGCCTTCTTATCTATGATATGAGAAAATATTATGACATAGATATGAAGGAGATATGCTAAGCCCTATCACAAAGATATCATGACAAACCTATGATTGTTCCACTGCATTGTTATTTCTAATGTCCTCTCTACATAATTCCTTTGATGATATGGGGTGAATGAGATGTGAAAATGTTGAATTTTTTTTAAAATGCACTTATCTACAACAAAATTCTATCCCTAACAAATAACATTGTTAATACTCTATTAATTAATAAATACATAACAATGTAAAAGTGTGTAAAATAGTAAAATAAAAAATCTACAATTTGAATCAATTAGATTGGCCAATAAATGTAGCCTGGGTGTGCATTTTAGTGAAGCAAGGAAATTTTGGTCGTGCATTTTAGTGAAGCAAGGAAATTTTGGCCTACTTAACGAAAAAATCATGCCCAACCTTCATTTCAAGGCCAAATTTAATGGTTCAACTTGGAGATTATTTTCTTACTCATAAGTCACATTAATACAATTAAATATTTTTAATTTTTACAATATATTTCTATTGTTCAAGAATAATCCAAATTGCATAGATTTCATAGGGTAAAAGGCAGGGTTTGTGTGCCTTAAATAAATGCACACCATGACCTGTAATTAATTGGCAGTGATATAATGATCATTCCATCCTATGGGTCTGCTAATTTGATCGGAGGCTCAATATTTTAGCTCAAAAATGAAAGTGATCAGAATTAAATGAAACTAGAACGAAATCAACCGACCCGTCGCAAAGAATCCAATGCAACTCGTTTCGTTGAAAACCAAGTTCAGATGAGGAAGTTATGCTTTGCTGATCACCGTTTAGAACATGTAAATTTTTATTAAAAATTTGCAGAACAGGTACAGTTTGATGACATGGCATCCCAGTCAGCATTCAGGAACCTTCTTCAGTTTTAGTCCAATGAGACTGTGATGAGTGTCACTCTGGGATTCACCATTGGTTTGTGAAGGTAAAGTTTTTCCAATGACCTCCAACGGTTGAATTTGTGTTTATGGATTTTGTGGTGGAAATTATTATTTATTTTTAATTAAGGTTATATTAATGTATGTTTTATATATAAATTTATATATTATTTTATATGATTTTTTTAATCCTATATATATATATATATATTATTAAAATTTTAATTAATTAACTTTCACATATTATATTATTAAACCTATTTCAAATCATATTAAACATTGGCATATTAATTCCAAAGTCCAAAGGTGGGTCCGCATGAACATATGTGCTATGGCATAAACTATATAATGGTCTGTTGGTTATATTTAATATGGTCGAAGTTTAATTAGGCCGATAGGCCTTCTTTTTTAATCAACTCACCTTACCTCTTCATCAACCTTTTTGTTGTGCTGATGACATCTGTCCTGTGAATATGTGTCCTACATTTTCATCAACTTTTTGTTGTGCCCATGACATCTATCTTGTGAATACGTGTCCTAAATGAATGCGTGTTGGTGACATCTGCCCTAAATACGATGAATGCTACCACATGTGTGATATGCTATATTATTAACTTGCTTTTATGTATCAACGAAAATGGCGGCATGTGAGTTTAATTCTTCTTCGCCTCCACCATCTTCATCCGGAAAAACCATACCAGAATCCTTGTGAAGAACCCAGATTCTCCAAAAGTGCGTCACTCAAACTTCACAGATAGGAACGATCACGGAGTTCTACAATCACAGATATAAGGTTGTTAAGCTTCATTGCTTTGTTGAGGAATTCATTAGAAGTACGCCTTCGCAAATTTTATATAGGCAGAGTTTTGATATTTCTTACCACTTCCAACAGTTTTCATGGGATTTCCAATCCAATTTTGTGCCTTCTAATTTCTAAACATTCCACAAAACCAAACCAACTAAGTGCATTGTACTTCTGTGATGTCCAATAACAAAATATGATGAAAATTTATTGACACTGCTATATTTTTCCTCTAGATTTTCTTTTGTTTTATTTATTTTAAATTTTTAATTAAATATTAAAAAAAATTATAATGATTTTTTTTTACTTTTCAAATTTTTTACTCTTAATTACAAGAATCAGAAAAAATGAATTTAAATTGTTTTTTTTTTAATTTCATTAACTAAATTAAAAGAAATTGAAGAACTGAATTTAAATTACTTTTTATTTTGTTAACTAATTAACTAATTACAAGAATTAGGAGAATTAAATTTAAATTGATTTTTATTTCATTGACTAAATATTACAAGAATTAGAAGAATTAAATTTAAATTGATTTTCATTTCATTGACTAAATATTACAAGAATTAGGAGAATGAAATTTAAAATGATTTTTATTTCACTGACTAAATATTACAAGAATTAGAAGAATATATCTTTTAAATATTTGAATGAATTACATATTTCAATAATAATTTGAGAACAAGGTTTTTCAATTCATTTTTTCAAATTACATATTTTAATAATAATTTGAGAACAAGTTTTTTCAATTCATTTTTTCTTTAAAAAAAAATTAATCGAAATATTTGAGAACCTTTAATTTTCAAAAAAATGCCATTTTTGGAGAGAAAAACTATGAAAAAATGGAAGATAGTTACCCATTAGGAAGGGTTATTTGAAAACTATTAATTCACAAAGAGTTATTTGAAAACTATTAATTCGCATGCTGGACCATATCTATAAAGACTAAATCTCTTCTAATAATTTTAAAAAATTATGTACTATTTTTATTTTCAATGTGTGCTTCAAAATGCAAAACAATGCAATACATGCACACTAATGCATCCCTCATACAAATTTTCCAATTAAATAAACCTATCAGTCTCTTTTTGCACATTTTGGGGAAAATGCTAGTAATATGCGTTGGCATATAATGTATGCTAAGTTCGAATGGTGTGGCATACGTATTAATGATTAAAAGTTTGATGTTAGCGCAAAAGAATAACAGTGGTCGAGGTCTGGTCTCGAAAACGTGACCTCCCCCCACCTAACGCGCGCCACTACCAATGGGAAATAGGCCCATTCCTTGAAATCCTTTGCATTCGAACATGTATTTGGACCTTCCACTTCTGACGGGGGAGAAAAGGGGCTAGCCCCATGGGGCCAACCCCCATGCCACATGACCATGGCGCGTAACCAAGGGAAAGAGCCAACACTAATCACGTTTAAACATACACTTAATTAACCTTAATCACGGGCCTATCTTAAATTAAACAATGCTTAAACTGGCGGCATGTTTGGTAGAGTCCGGTAAATCCGGCGGAACTCTAGATTTGGTGGAGTTAGCTGGAAATTTTCCAGAATTAGTGGAGAAAAACTAGGGAAAATTGGTTTTGCCACAACTGAGGCAATATTCGACCAAATTGGGTGCAGGAAGAGTCATTATAGACATATTTTGATGTTTTGGAGCCATTGGAATAGGTTTCAGAGGTATAATAGGTCATTTACATAGGTTTTTGTTGATTTGAATATTTTTTAAGCCTAGGGCCACCAGAAGGGAAGGCCATGCCCATAGCATCTGGTAACCAAATTGAGTAAACAAATAGCCGTTTATGATAGATTTCAATGTTTTAAAATCATTGGAATAGGTTCCAAGAGAATTTGATGCATGTAAAAATAACTTTGAGAAAATTTGAGCTAATATAGAGGCCCAAGCTATGGAGCTGGACCAAGGAGATGTGGCCCAAGAGGGGTGAATCCTTCATCAAAAATTTTCTTTATTGTATCAGTTTGTGTGGTTTGCTGTCATTTATGTTGCTTCTTTTCAACACTTTGAATTCATGCTTTATGCTTTAAAAAAAAATCATAAATTCAGTTTAATTCCTCTTTTGACACACAGAAGAAACAAGGGAACTTGCACATCAAGCATAAGATCAATGAATTAGTTTTATATCTGAAAATGAAATTAGCAAAACAATAAATAACATTCAAATTCAGATCATAATTGTACCTCAGTTTTGTGGTGTAACAATGCCCTAATGGGCCTTATTTCTTGGGTATGACAGTGGCCTCTTTGGGACTTCTTGTCTGTGATACGAGAAAATATTATGGAAAAGATATGAAGGAGATATGCTAAGACCTATGATAGAGATATAATGAAAAACCTATGACTGTTCCGCTACTTTGTTCTCTCTACATAATTTCTTATGATGATATGGGGTGAATATAATGTGAAAATGTTGAAATTATTTTAAAATGCAATTATCTACAACAAATACTTCTAGGACTATGAAAATTAGCGCTATTAATACTCTACTTGCTAGTAAAGATATAGCAATGTAAAAGTGTGTAAAATAGTAAAATAAACAATCTTAAATTTGAATCAATCAGACTGGCCAAGAAATGAAGCTTGTGCATGCATTTTAGTGAAGTAATACAATTTTGGCTCGCTTCACAAAAATGCACACCCAACCTTCATTTCAAGGCCAAATTGAATTATTCAACTTTGAGAGTATTTTTTACTAATAAGTAACATTAATACAATTAAATTTTTTTAATTTTTCACATATATATTTATGTTGTTCAAGAATACTCCAAATTGCATGGATTTCATATGGTAAAAGGCATGGTTTGTGTTCCTCAAATAAATGCACAACAAGACTTGTAATTAATTGGCAGTGATATAATGATCATTCCATCTTATGGGTCTACGAAATTGTACCCATATTGTGGTGTAACAATGCCTTAATGGGTCTCAGTCTTGTGGTGTAACAATGCCCCAATGTGCCTTATTTCTTGGGTATGAAAACAACCTCTTTGGGCCTTCTTATATGTGATATGAGAAAATGTTATGATAGAGATATGAAGGAGATATGTTGAGCCCTATGACAGAGATATCATGGCAAACATATGATAGATATATCGTGTCATACCCACGAAAAACCTAGTATGATTGTTTTTAGTTTCATTTTTATTTCTAATGTTCTTTGTACATAATTGATTATGATGATGTGGGGTGAATGCAATGTGAAAATGCTGAAAATTATTTAAAATTCAATTATCTACAACAAATAATTCTAGCCCTAAGAAAATTAAAACTGTTACTACTCTACTGGTTAGCAAAGATACAATAATGCAAAAGTGTGCAAAAATAGTAAAATAAGAAATCTACAATTTAAATCAATAAGATTGGACAAGAAATGAATCATGGGTGTGCATTTTGGTGAAGCAGGGAAATTTTGGACTACTTCACAAAGATGCACGCCCAACCTTCAGTTCAAGCCAAAATTGAATGATTCTACTTGGAGAACATTTTTTTACTCATAAGTAACATTAATACAATTGTAATATTCCAAATTTTTCCTTCAATAAATTGGAATATTAATTTTTGCTATTTTCACTTAGGAGTTGAATAATTGGGTGAAAAGGCCATTCATAATAAAAACATGGATAAAATCCCTCTATTATGGAAAGGGATCAGCCTTGGAACTAGATTTCACACCCTCATGTGTGAAAGGAGACATTTGCAAAGAGGCTAGGTCAAGTTTGACCAAGTCTAATTGTGCAGAGGTATGAGGTGGAAAGCATCATATGGGACAACGCAGAGAAAGAGGAGGGAATATTCCTTGAAGGAGGAAACCCTAATAGAGTGGGACCCATGGAGAGGGAGCTCTCATGTGTTTAAAAGGAGGGCAAGGCAGCCATTGTTTCTCATGCATATGATTATTGATTTCTTGTCTACTTAGACATATTTGCAGTCCCGGTTGTTTAGCTGAGTTGCTGTGCTGCTTAGCACAAGGATTTCCTATTTAGGAATCCTTCTCCTTTCTTTAGAAGCCTCTTGAAGGAGTTGTACAGATTTTCCTCACATCTAGGCTTGAGGCCAAGCTTCCTCCTCCAGGACAACGTTATTCCTGAAGCAGGATAATTCTGTGTTGCAGGGTGTTGCAGTGAGGAGTCACAACCCCTCTTCCATCTCTTGTTTTTCAGAGGGAGAGTCTTTCTTTCCATTGGAGGATCAGTTTGGAAGCCATTGGAGCTTATTGCAGATATTGGCACTGGGCCAACTCATTCATTTGCCCCTATAGCGTAGTTTTCTTCAGTAACTACGTTGTTTTCATAGAGCACTTGTTGTGGGGTTTTGCAGTGTTGATTGGAGGGTGAGATCTCAAGTGTAAGGATAAGCCTTCCACTTAGGAGATCCATTGGGGGATGTCTACTTTAGGTTGTTTATCATCTTCAGCCTTCTCTATTCATTTCCAGTTTCAGAGTTGCAACTACTGCCCAGCAACTCCGACATTTTTTCCATTTTGTATATTTCAGCCAATCCTTCTAAGGATTGATGTATTATTGCTTTCAGGGGTTAGAGCCTTGATCCTCCACTTTATTTAAGCCATATATTATTATATTCATGTATTGACATCATTATGCAACATTTTCCCATAATAGACTGCGCTGTCATAGCCAAGGGTTTCATATGTGTAGCAATGTTCTTTCATTTCTTGTACATGTATTATTGAGGCTTGCATTTCCTTGCTTGAATGACTGTTTCCTCAAGATATTGTACTCTCTTTTCTGCTATATTATACACTTGTTGGATATTTGCACCTTCATGTACTTAGGCTTACCAAAATAACGCTATCATTCCGGCTCTTGTGCTTACATTGTTGCAACCCCTTTCATTGGGCACTTTTTGAGGATATCTAAGTGTGGGAGATCTGTTTAACCCACTTAGAAGGATTTCTTTGGAGCCTCCTCTTGGATTTATCACTTAGACACATTTTTCTAAGGGATCTAGGTCTTGGTTTCAATTCCTATAGCAGCGATTATTAGAAAATGTGTTTTCTAGTCATGCCTTGCTAGTTGTTCCGAATTTGGAATATTACAGTGGTATAAAAGCAACTTTCTTGGCTCAGCTTGTGAGTCTTAGCCCAAGAATATCAGAATTATGAAGAAGATGAGATTACTCTCATCAGTGTTTAGATCCAGAGAGAACCTCTCCAAGGAGGTCAAGAAGATTGAAGAAGAAGAAGAGGAAGGGCCATGCACTTCCTATTCTCATCAAGAAGAAGACAAGCATGAAGGACACTTGGATTATCAGATTCTAAGTGATTACCCTGTTGAGTATAGATCTCAACCTAGAGCCTTCAAGGAGACTCTATATTTCCCTCATTTCATCCAGTTGAAGGAAGAGAAGAGACCCTGCAGCAGAAGAGAAATCAGAGGCAATAGATTTCTGTTGTCTACCTTTGATGGGTCATGTACAACAAGGATTTGGGTGAGAAAGTTGGAGGCATTTTTCCTACTACATCCTGTAGCAGGGAAAGAAGCTGTTGAAATATTAGCGCTGCACTTGGAGGGTGAAGCCTATGTTTGGTGGTGCAGCCACTTGAGCCATGCAAAGGTGAAATTTTTTGCAGAGTTCTCTCAAAGGTTGATCAAAACCTTTGATGGAGAAAGAACAAAGGAGGAAAATCTCTCACCACCATTTGAGGAGCTTTGTCCTAACGCTGTCACCCTTATGGGGGAACAACCACATGCATCAATAATTGGGGCAACTAACACTTTGGAGGAAGGAACTCTTGCAGCCCTACAAGAAGTTCCCAAACATCATCAAGGTATGAAAAGATGTCCACATTCTATTGTTGCAGCAAATTATTTTGATCAATGTGGAGATTTGCTTTTACATGACCAAGGGTCAAATCACACTGCTACTATAGAGCAGCTTGGTTGCACTGCGCTGTGCAACATGGAAACATTCAAGGAGGAAGAAAACCATCATTCTCATGAGCCATTGTTGGATTGTACATCACATTTGAGGTTGGGGTTTGCAGACTTGAAGGAAGATAGTATACATCTTGCAGTAAGAAACCCTTTCTCCTTTCAAGATGACACTTTCTCAATGAGCTCCTCTCAGCTCAAAGAGGAACTTCTACTTTCAGTAGATCCAAGACCTCATTGGTTTTGGAAGACTATTGTTGAGAGGAAGGTCTCAAGGAGAGATCTCATTGGAGGTGCACTTCAACACACCATGGAGTGCAATGATTTTCTTCCTTTCTCACAGGAGCAAATAGAAGATGGAGGACATCTTAGGATGGATAACATCTCTCATGATTGTGTTGGACATTCCTTGATCCATACACATCATGATGGGAGGTTTTTTCCGACCACCTATTTGGGTCCTTATAGGGTCTCATTTATCCTTGAGAAGGTTGCATTTCAAAATTCCATGAAGTGCAAAGACAGAGATTTGGTTTGGGAGGATGGTAGCCCTCATGGGAGGAGTACCAAGATGAAGAGAAGGAGAAAGCATCCACAGGTGATTGAGTGGATGTGGTTGATGAGCAAGGAGTTGGGAGGCTACTTGCAGATCTATGACACTGGGCAATAGGAGGCTTGGCTGTGCTGGTTACTCTTGAAAGAGTTTGGCCATCACTTGGCATACACTCTTCCTAAGAGTAGGAGGAAGGAGGAGAGATGACAGGATACTTGCATCATTGGGAAGCATAGAGTATGGATGCACGGTGCTGATGTGATACTCATATCATTCATTGTGTCTTCATCACATGAGTTGTATGATGTAAGTATGGGGAGGCAACAAAATATTTTGTTTCTTTGCTTGTTCTTGGGAGAGCAAGAGCATATTTTCTCTCACACTCTGCATGATGTTGCAGGAGGAGGAGATGGCATTATCTCCTTGGCTTTTGATGATAGAGAGGTACTTCCACCCTAGGAGGAACTTCTTATGTATTGCAACATTATGAGAGATATCTTTGACAAGGAGCATGTCAAAGAATGGAGCTATGCATTGGACATAGATTATTTGTAGAGGCCAACAACGCTGTCATTTGAGCTCTTGGGGTTATTGATGGAATTTCCCCAGGATCACTTCACACTTGATGCACTTGGAGGAAAAAGAGGAGGTGAGATTGATGGAGTAGTGGATGGAGAAATCTATTACATTGGTATGATCTTCTTGACTTGGATTTCCAAGTATAAGGAGGGTGATATTTATGCAACATATGGTTCAATTCTTTTCCTGGGAAGGTGCCATACTACTATGGAGGGATCATTCATATACACATGCATCATATTGCTCTCAAAATATGGTAAGAATATTTCTTTTACATCCATGGATTATCTAACACAACATTTTGATGCTCTTACCATTCATATTCAGTGCATTGCTCCACAAAAGGGCAAGTTTTTCATTGGGCTCCATGGACAAATTTGGGCCAATTTGTATGATGGAGACAACCATATTTTATATGGCCTTGGGCAAGTGTTTTCTTTCATGTATGATCAGTTGATATACTCAGACATTTGCTATTTATCAATATATATCATGACATACATAATTATCCATGTAACACAAAACAACTTGCCATGTACTTTTCTGAAGCAGTAGTTTGGAAAACTGCGCTGTCACTACTGGGAAAGCTGTTGGGACCTTCTTGCACCTCATGAAACCTTCAACATTTTTTTCATTTTGTTGCTGATCATGAATTCATTTGCTGATATGGATCCGATTTGTATGGGAAGCATGATTATGAGAGAGGCACATGAGTTGGATGTGTGCTTGAGTGGGGATAATTCCCACATTTGCTGCACTACATGTTCTAATGGGAGCATGGGAGGAGATATGGCCACCACAGCCGCATGTTTGTTCTCTTTTGAGGTGGGCCATGAGATTGATATTCATCCATTGTATAATCATGGGCAAGTATTTGATCATGTATTGATGACACATTCAACCATTTACTATTCATTAGCAGATGAGATGATTTTTGTACACTACTTGCCACACTATTTTCTGGAGTTGCAGTGGATGAGACTGTGCTGTGTCCTATTGAGATATTGTTTGTATCATGCATTATCATGTAACCCTTGCAGAAAAATTCTCATTGGGATACTCTATGATGATCATGTCCTATTCATCATGGATGGAATATTTTGGGCCAGCTTGTTCTTCATTGTTGGAGGAGAACTCTTTGGAGGATTGTTCTTCACTTTTCCATTTGAGGGAAATAATTTTGTAGCCCAGGAATAGCACACAATCTAAAATTATCATAAGTGGAGGGAAGGACATCATGGGGTGAGATGTGATGCTTACCATATTCAAATTTTCATCCCACCTTCATTTTCGGAGCTTGAGGTGGAACGAGATCTTCAGGAGTTGCCATGTTGGGAGGTGACTCATTTTGTTTGGATGATTGCTTGGGAAAGATGTTTCCCCAATAATTTCAGTCTCCATTCCTTGGGGGACAACTCCTCAGTTCTATCATTGCAGTTTCTTGAGGATAAGCAACATTTGGGAGGGGAGGACTGTAATATTCCAAATTTTTCCTTCAATAAATTGGAATATTAATTTTTTCTATTTTCACTTAGGAATTGAATAATTGGGTGAAAAGGCCATTCATAATAAAAACATGGATAAAATCCCTCTAGTATGGAAAGGGATCAGCCTTGGAACTAGATTTCACACCCTCATGTGTGAAAGGAGACATTTGCAAAGAGGCTAGGTCAAGTTTGACCAAGTCAAACAGCGCAGAGGTATGAAGTGGAAAGCATCCTATGGGACAACGCAGAGAAAGAGGAGGGAATATTCCTTGAAGGAGGAAACCCTAATATAGTGGGACCATGGAGAGGGAGATCTCATGTGTTTAAAAGGAGGGCAAGGCAGCCATTGTTTCTCATGCATATGGTTATTGATTTCTTGTCTGCTTAGACATATTTTCAGTCCCAGCTGTTTAGCTGAGTTGTTGTGCTGCTTAGCACAAGTATTTCCTATTTAGGAATCCTTCTCCTTTCTTGAGAAGCCTCTTGAAGGAGTTGTACAGATTTTCCTCACATCTAGGCTTGAGGCCAAGCTTCCTCCTCTAGGACAACGTTATTCTTGAAGCAGGATAATTCTGTGTTGCAGGGTGTTGCAGTGAGGAGTCACAACACCTCTTCCATCTCTTGTTTTTCAGAGGGAGAGTCTTTATTTCCTTTTGAGGATCAATTTGGAAGCCATTGGAGCTTATTGCAGATCTTGGCATTAGGCCAAATCATTCCTTTGCCCCTACAGCGCAGTTTTCTTCAGTAACTGCGTTATTTTCATAGAGCACTTGCTGTGGGGTTTTGCAGTGTTGATTGGAGGGTGAGATATCAAGTGTAAGGATCAGCCTTCAACTTAGGAGATCCATTGGAGGAGGTCTACTTCAGATTTTTTATCATCTTCAGTCTTCTCTATTCATTTCCAGTTTCAGAGTTGCAGTTGCTGCCCAACAACTCCGACATTTTTTCCATTTTGTATATTTCAGCCAATCCTTCTAAGGATTGATGTATTATTTCTTTCAGGGGTTAGAGCCTTTCTCCCCCACTTTATTTGAGCCATATATATTTGTATTCATGTATTGACATCATTATGCAGCAGTTTCCCATAATAGATTGCGCTGTCATAACCAAGGGTTTCATATGTGTAGCAGTGTTCTTTCATTTCTTGTACATGTATTATTGAGGCTTGCATTGCCTTGCTTGAGTGACTGTTTCTTCAAGATATTGTACTCTCTTTTCTGCTATATTATACACTTGTTGGATATTTTCACCTTCATGTACTCAGGCTTACCAAAATAACACTATCATTCCAGCTCTTGTGCTTACATTGTTGCAGCCCCTTTCATCGGGCACTTTTTGAGGATATCTAATTGTGGGAGATCTGTTTAACTCACTTAGAAGGATTTATTTGGAGCCTCCTCTTGGATTTATCACTTAGACACATTTTTCTAAGGTATATAGGTCTTGGTTTCAATTCCTGTAGTAGCCATTACTGGAAAATGCGTTTTCCAGTCATGCCTTGCTAGCTATTTCGAATTTGGAATATTACAACAATTAATATTTTTAATTTTTCACATCTATATTTTTGTTGTTCAAGAATACTCCAAATGCCATGGATTTCATAGGGTAAAAGCTAGCAAGGATTGTGTGCCTCAAATAAATGCATACTAGGACCTGTAATTAATTGGCAGTGATATAATGATCATTCCATCCTATGGGTCTAAGAAATTGTACCTCAATATTGTGGTGTAACAACACTGTAATTGACCTCAAACTTGTGGTATAAAAAATACCTAATGGGCCTAAGTTCTTGGGTATGACAACGACCTCTTTGGGCCTTCTTATCTGTGACATGATAAAATATTATGACAAAGATACGAAGGAGATATGCTGAGCCATATGATAGAGATATCATGACAAACCTATGACAAAGATATCATGACATACCTATGATAGAGATATCATGACAAACCTATGGTTGTTCTGCTACATTTTTATTGCTAATTTTATCTGTAAATAATTTCTTATGATGATATGGGGTGAATGCAATCTGAAAATGTTGAAAATGTTTTAAAATGCACTTATATACAATAAAGACTTTTAGCCCTAAGAAAATTAACACTATTACTACTCTATTGGTTAGTAAAGATATAACAATGTAAAAGTGTCTAAAATAGTGAGATAAAAAATCTACAATTTTAGTCAATAAGATTGGCCAAGAAATGAAGTCTGGGTGTGTATTTCAGTGAAGCAAGGCAATTTTGGTCTGCTTCACAAAAATGCACGCCCGACCTTCATTTCGAGGCCAAATTGAATGATTCTACTTGGAGAGTTTTTTTTTACTCACAAGTAACACTAATACAATTAAATATTTTTATTTTTTCACGTCTATACTTCTGTTGTTCAAGAATACTCCAAATGGAATGGATTTCATAGGGTAAAAGATGACAGGGTTTGTGTGCTTCAAATAAATGCACAACAAGACCTATAATTAATTGGCAGTGATAATAATCATTCCATCCTATGGGTTTGTGAAATTATACCTCAGCCTTGTGGTGTAACAATTTCGTAATGGGCCTCATTATTGTGATGTAACAACTATCTAATGGGCCTCAGTTATTGGGTATGAAAACGACCTCTTTGAGCCTTGTTATCTGTGATATGAGAAAATATTATGACAAAGATATGGAGGAGATATGTTGAGCCCTATGATAGAGATATCATGACAAACCTATGACAAAGATATCGTGACAAACCTATGACATAGATATCATGACATACTTATGACAAAGATATCATGAAAGACCTATGACTGTTTTGCTGCATTTTTATTGCTAATGTTCTTTCTACATAATTTCTTATGATGTTACAGGGTGAATTCAATGTGAAATTTTTGATTTTTTTTTAAAATGCAATTATCTATAACAGAGACTTCTAGCCCTAAGAAAGTTAACATTGTTACTACTCTACTTGTTAGTGAAGATATAATAATGTGAAACTATGTAAACCAGTGAAATAAAAAATCTACAATTTGAATCAATTAGATTGGCCAAGAAATGAAGCATGAACGTGCATTTTATAGAAGCAAGGAAATTTTAGTTTGATTCACAAAAATGCACGCATAGCCTTCATTTCAAGACAAAATTGAATGAATCAACTTGAAGATTATTTTTTTACTCATAAGTAACATTAATACAATTAAATATTTTTAATTGTTCACACACACACACACGCGCGCGCGCGCGCACACACACACACACACACACACACACACACACACACACATATTGTTCAATAATACTCTAAATTACAATTAAATATTTTTAATTGTTCACACACACACACACACACACACACATATATATATTGTTCAATAATACTCTAAATTGCATGGATTTCATAGGGTAAAAGGCAAGGTTTGTGTGTGTCAAATAAATTCACATTAGGACCTCTAATTAACTGGCAGTGATATAATGATCATTCTGTCTTATATTGGGTTTGTGAAATTGTAGCTCTGTCTTGTGGTGTAACAATGTCCTATTGGGCCTTAGTTCTTGGGTATGATAGTAGCCTCCTTGGAACTTCTTATTTGTGATAACACCACAGTTCCCTAATGGGCCTCAGTATTGTGGTGTAACATTGTAATTTTTATATAACAATCTCTTTTCAATTTATTATTATTATTATTTATTTATTATTTAATTATCTAATTATTAATTTTTATTTTTATTTTTTATTTTTTAATATTATGTATACAAGCCTAACCTTTCAGGATTAAAAGAAAAATATTAAACTATATAAAAGTGGGTCTAAAATTTTTATAAATTGAAAATTAAATCGTGCACAAGTTTGGGGTCGGACCGTCACTTATTAGAAACAGCGTAAGGAATCAAAGGCTTTTTGACAGGTTAAAGTAATCAAAAGTTACAAGATGAGGACCCGTAAGAAAGTTGGATGGCTAAACAACCCATGTCAAAAATAACGAACATGATTTATTATGATAGGTCCCCTTGCTTTTCACAAACCATTGGGGACCACTCAGAAGTGGTTAATGGTTTTTATGAAAACCACACATCGAAAGTTGGTGAAAGCTCATGTACCCATTAGGCAAGCCAGATAAGCGAGAAGGCCATTACATGTCATCAATCCACCTCACCACTCCATGTAACCTACCATACATCCATGTCACCCTTCCATACCCCTTATGTCATCAATATTTTTCATTTTTCGTGCTCAATACAAAAAAGATAAAAGGCCACCCCTCCTATTTTTTTCTTTGTCCTCTAATGCAGAGTTACCGTGACCAACGTATAGAGTTTACATTATCGATTCCACATCAACATTCATTTTTTCATTGTCTCCAATTAGTGGGTAAGTGATAATTCCACAATTCCTATTTGCCCTTCGTTTCAAATTGTAAACATAGAGAAATCCATGAAATCAAATAAAAACTTGCAATCTCTATGTCTTTTATTCATACACCCCTTATGGATAGAGACTCACTAAAGTATATGATTCTCATTGCTCCTTGGACCTTTCAGAGATTCGACAATACATTCTTGACCATTCCAGTGACTTAGATAATCTCTTATGGGTCATCCAGTCCAAACTTTATCATGTAATTGTACAACATACCTATAATTTCCTTGAATTTGTCAGCCAGTTAGTGTTTTCCTTTGTTCCACAGGGGAATTTTGTTATGTCTTCTCTAGGGGAGAAATTTTTTGAGGTCACTTTAGAGATAATACACAAAGATTTTAATTTTCCTATAGTCGAGAATCCCAAGAGTTTTTCAAATGATTCCTTACTCCTCAGTTATAGACATATTTATAAATAGAATAATGAGAGTATTTTTAGACTCATTTTTCCACCAAATTTTGAAATTCCTCCACTTGTAGTGAATTATCCAATAGTATTATTTCCGAATCTACACAACACATCTTAGTTATAATTTTGTCTCTTTTTGGAGAATATGATACTAAGATAGTAACTGAACAAGCCATAGGATTTTGAGTTTGATGCTGAAACCAGATATTGTTTTGGATATCCCTTCTTAACTAGCCAAGTCTATCATTTTTCATTTTTAGAACTATCATATTTATGGTTTTTTTAGATATCCGTTTGTCCTGGTATATATATTCTTATATGTACATGCTGATAAGTTTGGCCATCTAGGCCTAAATATGTGGGATTCAAAGAATTAATTGAAATATGTGATTGAATGGACTAGTCTTGTTAGGAAGAAGGAAAATAATGATGGAGTTTCTTATTACTTTTCATTATTCACGGGCACTGTATATACTATTTTGAACAATCAACAACCTCTAAAGATTTTTCCTAAAGTAAGAGTTATTGTAACTCAACAAGGACACCAGAGTGGGGGACTAGTGTATTTTGAAGATTACACAGAGATAAAAATGTATGGGGTTGAAGTACCACTATATCATTCGCCAATTTTTTTTCCCTATTATCCTAAATTTATAAGGAAAATTATAAATTTTGACCAAGTTCATTTTGCTCATGCAAAGGGTATATTTTTAATTTATAAAGAAATATTGGGCCATTCATCATGAATAATAAACAAGCCCTCCCACTAGTTGAAGAAATGATGAAGGAGTTTGGTTTTCGTCAAGGAGAGAAGTGGAAATATGACCCTCATCATATAATATCAAATAAAGGAGGGGTTATCATTTTTATACCTTATATTCATGAAAGTAAGCCAAAGCTTGAAAAAAAATTAAAGGAGGGTCAAAAGTCAATATCTTTGTTTGATTCAAAATTTGGCTAGATAACTAGAGTCGGTCTACCTAGTTGTTGGGATCAACAAGGAAATCTTATTTCTTTGGAACTATATGAAAAGGAACTAGTGGCTGTTAAAAAAATAGCAGATGCAACAAATGAAATTAATACAATTACAAAGGGAATACCTGTAGTGAATTATTTTCAAAGGGGATTCAATCTTCTTTGGTTAATGAAGACATTATTTGTTGCAAAACCTAATTATTCAAATCTTTCAAATTTGAAAATTTCATTCCAGAAAATGATCTAGTGTCAACTCCCAAATGAAGCACTTTGGAAGAAGAGTGAAAGCTTGATTAATCCTATTGAAGGAGAAGTTAAAATGGCAGAACTAAGCACCAATCCTCAAATTCAATGCTCCACTAGTTATCTGACTCCTTAAAAATGAGAAAATTTCAATTTGTAATATTGTAAAATACTTTTTAGTTACTGATAGTTAAGTAGTTATAGATATTTTGACAGTTACCTTTGTAACTTATTGTGATGTAATATTTAAGATACATGAGTGCCAATGGAAAAGGGTTCAGATTTTTGGAATTTTGAGTACTTGTGTAATCATTTTGGATTCCTTGGAGAGAATAATAAAAGTCACTGGTTTGATTCTAGTATATGTTGGTATATTTCAATATGTGTTGTTTCTCTGATGTGTTTTCCATATTCATTTTCTTTCTTTGAAGCATGTCTATGATCGTAGCAGATTTATTTGTATTGTCCCATTTTATCTCCACTCCCTGGGCTAGTAGTATGACCCATTTCCCATATGTCGAGAGCATGTGTTTGAAGGTGAGAAATCCAATCCTAAAGGTATGTTTTTCATTGTGCAATGTTATGAAACCAACTCACAAAATAGAAGAAAAGATAGATAACGACTTAGAAATCAGCCTCTTCGAGGGGGAAAACTCCTTTACATTACATAAATGAAAAATTCTTGGATGATTCAAATGAAAAAACCTACTTTCTATATATAAGAGTCTAAGGGGTCACAATATAATCAGAGCCTACATAAAAATAACAACAATGAGCTTCTATGGGGCACAATAATAACAATATGGGGACTACATGGGCACACAAATAACAATAAGGGGGCTACACTAACAATAAAAATAAGGGGCTACACTAGTATTATAGGGACCTTACATGCCCCTTTACTTCAAAAAAGTGTTGTCCTCAATGCTTGAGTAGTTATGGGTGCTTCTGTATAAAATTCTCATCCTCCCATGTGGAATATTCAGCGGGTAAGTTCTTCCATTTGATGAGATACTATGAAATTGATCGATTTCGTAGCTGCCAAGTTCTTGTTTCCATGATTGCTTTAGGTTCCAATATGAATTTTCCTCCCTCTCCAAGTTATGGAAATATTGTTTTAACTAGGAGCTTGTCACCTATAACCTTCTTGTAAGGACCATAGTAATTTGGTGATAATTTATTATCCTTCTTAACTTGCTTGATGGACATTTGTTTGTATGGTTGTAGCCTTAAAAATACTCAATGGCCTACATCAAAACCTCTTTCGTTGCAATGTTGGTCTGCCTGTTGTTTCATTCGATTCTGCACCAAAGTGAGCTTATCCTTTAAGAGTTGGACAACTTGTTGTTGATGCTCAATGTGATCTTCCACTCTTTGGAACTTAGAATTTTCTCTTAAAGATGATGTGATGGACAATGGATGATATCCATAAAGTGCCATAAATGGGGTCATTTTTGTTGCAGTATGGAAATAAGTGTTATACCACCATTTAGCCCAAGGTAACCACCTAACCCATTATGTTTGTTTATCAGATACAATTAAATGAAGATATCCTTCCAAACATTTGTTCACTATCTCAGTTTTCCCATCAGATTGAGGATGAGAAGATGAACTGTGAGCTAGTTGAGTACCCAAACAAGAAAATAATTCCACCCAAAAATTTCCAGTGAAAATGGGATCTCTGTCGCTTACAATAATCTTTGGGTTTCCATGTAGCTTTTGAATTGTTTCCATAAATGTAGTAGCAACTGTATTGGTAAATGGATGATATAATGCACAAAGTGTGCATACTTGGTAAGTTTATCAATTACCACCATGATGACACTCTTTCCTTCGAACTTGGGTAAACCTATGATAAAATCCATTGAAACCTCCTCCCAACATTGACTTAGAATGGATAAAGGTTGTAGCAGACCCACAGTCTTAATTGTCTCAACGTTATTTTGTTGGCAGACCAAACATTCTGCCAAAAAATTTTGAATATCAGATTTAAGGCCATCGCAAAAAATTATTTCTTGACCATGTGGTAAGTTTTTAAAAATCCCGAGTGTCCTCCTAAGGGAGAGGTGTGCAATTCCAAAAGAATATTTTGTTTTAGTTGGGAATTCTTACAAATATATAAGCGATATTTGTACCATAATGAATCATTTTACCAGCTAAATGTATCAAATGTATTGGGATCTTGATGTAACTTTTGAATGAGTGTCCACACTTCTTCGTCGTTCTTCCATTCCTCCCTTGCTTTGGTTATCCAATCTGCTTAAATAATAGAAATGCCACAAATCAGTGCTTCCACATCCTCATCCTTTCTTGAGAGTGCATCTGCAACCACATTTAGCTTCCTTTTTTTGTAGTTTATTTCAAAGTCATAACCCAACATCTTTGTGACCCATTTTTGCTGATTTCCTAAAGATAATATTTGTTCCAAAAAGTATTTAAGACTATCATGATATTTTTTTACCTTGAAGTGTCTTCCCATTAGGTAAGGTCGCCATTTCTTTAGTGCATGTAGTATTGCCAACATTTCCTTCTCATGACTAGGTTTCTATAAATACTTTCCTTTGATTGGGCGGCTCTCAAAAGAAATGGATCTTCCTTCTTGCATCAAAACAACACCAATTCCATTTCTCGAGGCATCACATTCCACAATAAATGTTTTTGTGAAGTTTGGCGTAGCTAAGACTGGTTCTTGGCACATTGCCTCTTTAAGATGTTCAAAGGCCTTAGTTGCATCTGGAGTCCAAGAAAATGCATCTTTCTTTTGTAATGTTGTTAGAGGTGCTACTATTTTCCCATAATTCTTAAGAAACTTGTTATAATACCCCATTAATCTAATAAATCCTCGCATATGCATTAATTTTGTGGGGATTTTCCATTCCTTAATGGCTTTAATTTTGTTAGGGTCTATCTTAACACCCTCATGAGATACAGTATGACCTAGATATTCCAACTCCTATACTCCAAAGAAACATTTGGAGGTTTTTACATATAATTGTTTCTCCTCCAATAGTTTGAGCACCATGTCAATATGTTGAACATGATCATTCCAAGAATTGTTGTAGATTAGTATATCATAAAAAATATTAACACAAATTTTCTAAGGAAGGCTTTGAAAATGGAATTCATCAACCCTTGAAATGTAGAAGGTGCATTGGTAAGGCAAAAAGGCATGACCAAAAATTCATAATGAATCTCATGAGTTCTAAATGATATTTTTGGAATGAATTCAGTATTCATTCTAATTTGATGATATCTTGAATGAAGATCCAACTTGGTGAAGTAAATTTCTCCATGTAATTCATCCAATAATTAATCAATGAGAGGAATGGGGAATTCATCTTTAATAGTGAGCTTGTTGAGCTCCCTATAATCCAGACACATACACCATGATCCATTCTTCTTGTGCACCAATAATACTGGAGCAGATAAAGAACCTTGACTAGGTTGAATTATACCAGCCTCTAGAGTTTCTGCAATCATACGTTCAATTTCACTCTTTTGGGCATAGGGATATCGGTAAGGCCTGATTTTTGGAGGAACGTTTCCTGGAATCAAATGAATATCATGATCATGATCACGAATAGGTGGGAGGAATTTGGGAGTCTCAAATACCTTGGAATGATTGTACAAGTCTTTTTGGAGATATGGAAAAATAGATGATTTTGATGTTAGAAACTCTAGTGAGCATAATTGTAAAATTATGTGTCATTGTCCTTTATTTAGAAGATTTGTCATGCCATTAGTGATGATATCTTTCATGGTTTCCCTGTAATACCCATTAATTCAACTTCCTTTCCTTCCAAAAAAAAATTCAAGAAAATTTCTTGAAATTTAAAAGTTATTGAACCCTAATATTGTAACCATTGAACTCTTAGTACACATCAACGCCACCCATTGGAATAGAAAGCATTGGGATTTCAATAAATATTCCCCCATGGTTAGCTTGATATTATGGAACTTTCGAAAGAAATTTATAGTTCCTCCATTTTCAACCATCACTTGAAAATATGGTGCTGGATATAGGAAGCAATTCAATTCCTTGGCTATCTTACAATGAATAAATTTATGGGTACTACTCAAATCAATCAACACAATTACCTTTTTCTTCTTGATATGGCCTTCTATATTGAGAGTTTTAGGAGTGTTAATTCCTTCCAATTCATTACAATATATGGTCGGATTCATATATTCTTTCTCTAAGGTCAGTTCCTGTTTTATATCATCTTCTTTTGAAGTTTCTTGTTCCTTTTATTCCTCCTCTTCACAATCTATGTAAAACAATTTCTTCTCAGCACACTTATGAACTTTAGTGTATTTACTATCAAAACTGTAAAAAATCCCTTTTGCTCCTTTTTCTTCCATATTTCATGGTGCCAACCTTGTAGGTTGTGGAAGGCTAGGAATAACAACAATTCCATCTTTA
Organism: Pinus albicaulis; assembly: GCA_034641835.2. NCBI lineage: Eukaryota > Viridiplantae > Streptophyta > Pinopsida > Pinales > Pinaceae > Pinus > Pinus albicaulis. The sequence goes on from CM076581.1 coordinate 273,075,519, forward strand.
TAGTTGTGAGACGTAGGCTTCCTTGTCACCATAATTTTGCTTTCAATTTTTCTTGTGAACCTGAATTCCTTCTCCAATGTATCAGGTTCCCAAAGGCAAACCTCATGTTGGATGTTATCCTTTAAATTCCCTATGAAGCCATCAATCCTATATTCCTTGGAATATTATTTACCCTTATATTCAATTTTTGGAAGTCCTCAATGTGCTCCATCATTAAACCCTTTTGTTTGAGATTTATCAATTGGATAAATAAGGTGTTTCTCTGTGTATCCTCATAATATGCTATCATTTATTTCGTGAAAATTGACCAATTGACAAGTGGTTTACATGAACAAAGCCATAAATAACATACAAACTAATTTTGTTCTAAACATAAAGTTTCAATGCATACCTTTTGTGTGTTTTTCACATTATGGAGCTCAAAGAGTTGCTCCATTTGTAGTATCCATGTTATCGGATCATTTCCATCTAACTTCCTCATATCGATATTGGAATATGGAGGGAACATTAGAGTCTATGAAATCATGATTAACATTTATTTTATCTCATCATGAGTTTCATATAATATCTTTTTGCCATTAGGACACATTTCTTGTAGCGACTTTGTCAAACCTTCCTTCAAACCTTCCATGTTTGTTTTTAAACCATTCTTCAAATCTTCCATGTTGCCTTTAATTTTTGCTTCTATGTCTTCCATGTCATATTTTAAACCTTCTTCAAGCCATCCATCTTAGCTTCCATTTTATTTTTGGTTACTCTTTGCGAGAGCGACATTTGTTGCAATTGGTCTCGTAATTTTGATATATCATGCTGCAATTCTTCCTCTTCATGCATCATAGTAGAGTTTTCTGAGGGCTTAATGGGTGTAGAATTCTTCTTTTGAGGAATTTTAGAACCTAATAAAGATATATATATGCTTCAATATTCCCTTGGAATCACTTCAAACTAATTTTTCAAACAAAAGTTATGCAATTTTTTTGAAAAATACACACCTTTTTCTTTCTTTTAGGAGCTAGATCTTGAAATGATTGTAACTCTGTAATTTCAGATTTCCAAGATCTGAAATTTGATCCTATAGTATCCCTCTGAGTCTTATTTCCAATGCCATAGGTCAGACCTAATTTGGATTCTTCAAGAAAAATTTATGCTCGATCTCCCACAATGACCTAATTATGGACTGGTTCAGTAGAGCGAAGTTGTACGGCGTGCCACATGTCCCTGTTTTGACCTTTGGCTCTAAAATCAATACACAAGAAAATAAATTTCGTGCACTTTCAACCAATTTTTACAGAATTCCAATCAGATGTGTTAGAAAATTATATATTATGGAGCAATGCAACACATAAAATATGTGGAAAATACAAGCACACAAAAAACATAAAACCAGAGAGACACAGATATACGTGGTTCACCCAGTTTGGGCTACGTCCACCCCAAACAGCCAGTCCTTCCTTTCTATTATCCAGCAAAAATGAAGAGACAAAACCTACAGCAGATCCGCTGTAATATCCTCTGTTCTCTCTCACAGTCTCCCTCTCTGTTTCTTGCTCCAAGAATACACATACAATACACAGTCGCAATACAATGCCCTCATAAAAATGAGGGGTTGCCTTCTAGGGCAAAAAACCCTAATCTAAACATAACTTCTACCGTCAGATCATTTGCCTAATGAACGGCCCAGATTGACTAGAAATTACTATACTTTTACAAGGTAATTTTACATCTGTTTTTAGCTTCGGGGGCGTTGCCCCTGAAAGCCCCCGCCAGGGGGGGCTCTGAAAAGCGCTGCCGCCCCCCCCTGGACCCCCCACGGCAGCGATTAATTACGGGCGGCGTTGCCGCCCCTTTTAAGGTACAGGGGTCCAATGCTGTGATACAAAGTAAATAAGATAATCAGGCTCCACACCCAACAAGATGCCCAAAATGAAAGTTATGACTATTTTCCCTCGGTCACCTGTTTGAGATGAAGTTATGGAGCCTCCAAAAACCCTAACTTCCACAGATCATATCTATGAAAATATTGTGAACCAAGGTCTGAAAGGTTTATACGAATTTCATCAAGATTTTGGCTCCATGTGGTAAAAATTTCAGATTCTGAAGCTTCGTAGAAAAAATGTTATAGCAAAAATTCCAAGATGGCCCGTTTGAATAAGCAAAACCATAGAATCCCAAGCTATGATACCAAATGTTATGAAATCAGCTCACAAAATAGAAGAAAAGATAGATAATGACTTAGAAATCAGCCTCTTCGAGGGGGAAACCTCCTTTACATTACATACATGAACAATTCTTGGATGATTCAAATGAAAAAACTACTTTCTATATATAAGAGTCTAAGGGGTCACAATATAATTAGAGCCTACATAACAATAGAAAAAATGGGCTTCTATGGGGCACAATAATAAAAATATGGGGAATACATGGGCACAAAAATAACAATAAGGGGGATATACTAACAATAGCAATAAGGGGCTACACTAGTATTATAGGGACCTAACATGTAATCATGTGCTTAAGTTTGTTTCTCCTTAGGAACTTTGGGAATGGATTATTGGGTGACTTGGAAGAAGGAATTTTTTTGACTGTAGTATTGTTCCCTCACCTTAAATGGGGGGTTAATCCTAAAACCTAGTCTCGTGGGATATCCCCTAATTTCTTATCACTTTAGGAAGGGAAGAACATGGAAAACCCCAATTTTGGTAGAGCAGTCCCAAGTCTCCTCCCATCAGTGAAACTATGTAAATATCATGTGACCTTTACTAAAGAAATAGTGAGTCATTGTCCCATTGTTGTCACTTACTCTAGTAGTTGTCCCTTAGGTTTTCCCTTCCTTAGGGCCCTGCTAGATTGTGTGGTAATAGGTAAAATTCCATCAATATGGTGGGAAAAATTCCACCATTTACCCTAGGAGGATTCCATTTATCCTATCATGTTACAACCATCTTCCTACCAATTTTACAATTAGAATGCACAACATTTTTCATTGGCTAAATATGGAAAACAAGGGCATGTTGCCTCTACTCTATGTTGCAAGAAACACAAATTAACATATAAATAGAAAAATATCCAACTAACTTATTGAAAGTCAACTATTGATACCTCATTCTCCATCTAGATAAGAAAGTCGGTCCACCTTTTATTTTGTAACATGTCCTTTTCGAATTTTTTTGGATGACGACCATATTTGTCCCCTTGTCAAAGCATGGCACATGGACTAGTTAAACTAATTAATATTAAATCATTTACTTTTTTCTAGGAAATAAAAAAATATGATTTCACATATTAAATATACTTACAAAGGTATAAATCAAGGCTTGTATACCTTTCTGGCCACTGTGATTCGTGGCACATTGTTTTGCAAGCCTAGCCATGGAGGCCTTGTCCTAAAACACATACTAATTGAATTTAACTATGCATAAATACAATATAAAAACCGCTTAGGAAATTTGATATAATATTATGAGAAAATTAAAATACCTAGATATTTTCGTCACCAAAATTCCTCCATTCATTCAACCTCTCATACATTTTTACAAGTTCTTTCCATAATTACATACTTACATCAACTGGACTTCTTTTAAGCCTTTGATTGAGCGGGAGTTTTTTATCTTCTTTGTTTGATTGAACTTAAATTTCTTGCAGTTCTGAGACATTTATACCTTAACCTTTTTTATGGACCAACCTACGTGAAATTCAGTCTCCATATCATGAATTATTTTTTTCTATAGGTGCAACAATATCTTTGAGAATGCCAAATGGAGATGGTCTTTGAACTGTTGAAGGCATGATTTCTTCATCCTATTCACATAAAATTTCCCAACATCCGATCTACGAATTTCACTTGAAACCATGTCATATTATATCCTTGTATCATAGCTACCAATGTAAGATTCATAATGTGGTGTGGTGGAAGAAGAGATGTGTGTCCCAGGAGTGGATTCAACATTGGAAGTATATGTTTCCCATTCCAAATTCGTAGCGATTATGCTTAATGATTTCCTTGATCTTCTGCTCAATACAGGAGTGGTTGGGGAATTAATTCATTCCCTTTGAACCAATTGATGTTCTTGCAATGTTTTAGTGGTTTTATTTGATCTCTTTTCTATGTATCTAACAAGCGTTTTCAAGTCCACACCATCAAGTTTTTTAACTGCCTCCATCCCCAATATCAATGTAACACCCCTCCCACATTTACCCAATTTCAATGGCCTGATAGGGTAAACATGAGAAAAAGAGTTACTATGACACGACTTGACCTCCAAGCTCCAGTTATGGAAGTGGGGCTAATAAATTGACAAACTCACAACATCGCTTAGGGCTACAAGACACTCAGGGGCTAGAGGACCACCCCAAGTGACCAAAACCTGAGCTGGGGATATTTTCACTAACCTATACCCACAACCACACCCTTGAAATTGCTTCCATGCGGTATGAGGCTATAACCGCACTCACATGATTTCCTCCATGCAGTTATGGCCCAACAACTCCAGCTTTATGCCCACAGTTCCAGGATCTGAGCCCCATTTTAAGCTAGTCTCCAAACCACCGCTCAAAACTGCATGTAACTTTCTAAAAGCATAAATAATATTCTAAAAATTCTAATAATTCATAACTTGAACAATAACTTGACCTAACCATGCCTACCCATCACATGCATTCTATCAAACATATGACACACATAGAAACTACATGTCATGAATGCATATTTGATATTAAATATCTGTACTTCATCTAGAAATCACCGAGAAGGTTTAATTCCCTCTTAAGTAGTAACAACAACACTTGTTAGCCCATGTATTCATCAATCATTCATTAACTTTATCAAAGTATAACAAGATCTATAGCCGGAACACTTCATAAACCATGCTTATTGTTAACAATGGAAAATCATAAAAGCATAAGACAACATTATTTAATGTCAAGCAAGAGGATTTATAGGGCTGGAAGACATTACAAGATCTGGAAATTATTTAAAAATCTCTGAGTTCTGAGGAAAAATCAAATTTGAGCAAGTTGTAAATGCTTTCGTGTGCATTATCCTTCGTGAAGAGCGCCTTTGCGCGCCTTATGACCCGAAATGCGCACAATCATAGGAGTGGAAAAAGTCACTTTCTGGGACCAAAAAAAAGCACACTCCAGGACTGTGATTCCTCACTTGAAGCCGCCTAAGGACAGTCACCAAATCCTCCTTAGACATTAAGTGAGCACACAAAGGAATCATCCCCCTCTCTTGGGTCACCATCCACAATGTACCAAGAGAGGGAAGGAGGATTTGAATTCTCCTATATAAGGCCACCATGAGATGAAGAATTGGTGAACACATTGTTGTGCTAGCCAGAATTTCCCAAGAAATACCAGCAGTGTGTGATCCAGAGCTAAAGATAGAGGGGAATCAATTGTTGGCCATCCAACAATTTCAGTCCACCATAGTAGAGAGAGGGAGAATTTGCACTGAGGCAAGCTTGGGAGTAAAAACATCCTTGCATCATGACTTAGAACCCATGTTCTAGGGGCCCTTTGGAAAGAGGGTTAAAGTTTCATTCTCATTTCCTACCAGCACTCAATAAGAGGGGCCGAAGAGTCATTGTTCGGATTATTGCAGTTACTTGAATCTATTCAAAGCTTTTGTTTATTTTTTTTAGTTTTAGTTTAGTTTTAGTTTATATATGCATGATATTTCTCTATCTAGTATGTTTGTGATTCTAGCTTGTTCCACTAACTTTCTTGAATCCACTTCTTTTCTGCCTGTTACCAATAAATTAAGTGGGTAGAACACATCCCTTAAGTTGGTGTGATTTCATACATACGTGCACCAAACACACTAAAACAAGACTAGAAAATCCACTAACGTTTATTACCGAGTTTATGTGGTTGTGCCTCTTTTTTGCAGAGACCTCTGTCTGTGCTGTGGAGTGGAGCTGAATTTCCCCTTTTTTTCTCTTACAGTCCCTAGTTCATCCCAAGTGACAGACTGAATTAGAACATCTCCAAAAATTAATTTTGCAGGAATTTTCGTGCTTTTCCCTCCCACAGGCACGCCTAGGGCGCGCGTTCAGAGATAACCCGTGCGCAGACATTGTGCATGTTTCAGCCTTTTGCGCTCAAAAGAAAGAAAGAGAAATTTATCCCTCATTTATATATTTTCTTGCTTGTAAAGTGCTTGGAAGCCCTTAATACACCTTCTAGCACTAGTTGTGGTACCCCGCAGCTTGCTAAAGCTCACTCTTAGCTGCTTTTTGTAGGCTTAGTGTTAGTTTTATTTCAAGTTGATTTTTGCAAAGTTCACACATAGTTTAAGTAGGGGGGGAAAATAACTTGCATTCCGATTTTTTTTTTATGTTTTGCAAATTTAGGTACAAAAAATCCTAGATAACTAGCCAAAGTAAGTGGCCCAAGTCCACGCATGCTTAGTTAGTTTCTTTTTTCTAGTGTAAAAGTTATTAGTTTAGTTCAATTTTTGCACTAGGATTTCAGGACTAGGATTGAATTGTTGATAGAAGAGCAAGCAATATCTACTACCATTTCACCCTACAGTGATCCTAGGTAAGCATATGAACACTCTCTATTCACAAATTTCCATCTCCCTTTAGTTAAGCACATAGATTAACTAGGAAAAATAGAAAGCGGCCCATATCCACACATGTTTTTCTTTTGAGCAAGGAACAATACAACATAGTTTAAATAGGGGATTTTGAAAAGGATCATCGCATATCCACATGTTCAAAATATGTGCTTGTCCACTTTGTGCTCACACACATTCACCCACTAAGCAAAGCAAAGACACCTAAAAATAACTTAACCAAACTCACTAAATTCTCCCCACAGGGGCCACAAAATAATTTATAGCTTAAGTTAGGATTAAGGGGGTAGGAATCCAATAAGTTGGCCTGATCATTATTCATCTTGAAACATAGAATTTGACTGTTTAGGGAGCTTCAAATCCACCTATCAGCCCATGGAAAAGAAAACCTGAGTGCGGCAGAGACCCGTTTAAGAGGGGGTTATGCTTAGGTGCAGTGCATGTGGTATTAGTTGGGGCTACCTGACCCTACTAATACTCGGTACTGTTAGCTAACTTACCAAGAAGCCCAAGAATTGACTGCTCACATGGGACAATGGTACTTAGTGGCAAAATCTAGGGCATCCTTTCCCCATAGGTGATGGTGCAGGCAAGCGCCAGACCCTCTACCGTTACCTTGGTGGATTTTCTTCGGCTAACTGGGGGTGTCACCAACTCTTACGGGACGTTGTGCCAGCACTCAAAAAATATCTTATCAAGTGTGTGTGAGGATGAATAGGTCTTCAAGGATTTTGATTATCATATGGAAACAAACAAAAACCACTTTTTGATTGCTTGATCACATAGAATTAATTTAATGGGAAAATGTATTTTTATTTTCTCTTTGTCTTATGTATGCGATCATAATTTTTCTTTGATCGTAGACTCTATCCTCTCAATTTTTTCCAAAACCAAACCCAGTTGACACCAGAACGGACCCAATGGGACCTCGTTGATCCAGGCGTCTTTTGGACCTCCCCCCATTACCGGGAGGGGTTCTAGGTCTTTTGCCGTTTAGGCGTCAAAGACATAACACTGCCACCATTATTGGTTTGTCCTTTATTGGGGCATCCTTTGTTGGGAACCCTGGTCGGTCTCCCAACACCACACCACACACCAATCCTACTGCGACCCCTAGGGGGTAGAGGAGTGTAACCCATTCGGGAAGCTAGCCGAATACACAGCAGGGTACGTCACAGAACAACCCTCTTCCTAACCAGAACTTTGTGTTTTCGCACATTGCAATGGCGTCAACATCCCAGTCACCTTTCTTAGCTTCGTTGAATCTACCCGATTTAACCAAGCTGACGAATGACCCCATAGCACACAACCCTACATGGCCTCCCATTCCCATGAAGCTCCCTTCAAATATTCCAAAGTTCGAAGAAAAGAAAGTGGAAGACCCAGGTAATCATGTCATGACCTTCCACTTGTGGTTCTCATTGAATAGTATCATTGACGACACTATTCGATTGAGATTATTTCAATGCACTCTGACAGGAGTAGATGTGAAATGGTACGTGGAGGCAACTAAAACTGGAATCAGAGCCAGGAACCAAGCAATTCCCAATGACAGAGCAAAAGGCCACCTCTCTGAACAAACCATTCTTGTTCGATATGTGGTGAGTACGACCATTATACTCACCATTGTCTCAATCTCCTTGAGATGAAGAAGCTACATAGTAACTGAGGACAAGGAGGATCTTCCCAGCCACCAGCTGTGATGCAGGAACATTTCTCCCATCAAGGGATGGTAAGCACTTAGCAGAAAAATCCAGACGACTTCGGGAAATATAGCCACGAAATCTATATGACTGGCGAAGAGTTGTTCTTCAAACACAAAATCACAATTACGACACCCCACCAAAAACCACTGCGTCAGGGGCAAGTACCAGTGCATTGAATGCACCTTTGAATATTTCAAAGATGCCTATCAAACCATTGCCAAAAATTGTGAAGGGACCCAATAGGCGAGCAAGAAACTACTCCAAAGTGGCCCATAATTATAGCATCATGGACGATTTAGCACAATATCCCACTGCTATGTCAGCTTTGGAAGTACTGCAGTCATGCCCAAAACAACGGAAAACCCTACTTTCCACGTTAGAAGCTATTGACCCTGCCGATACACGCCTAATGGCTTTTGACTTAGACAAAGCCGCCCTCGGGCTCCCTTCTATGGTTTCCTTCCAGATACCAGTGTTGGTCCAGAATATCACGATTTGCCGATGTGTCATAGATGAGGGTGCATCCATGTGCATCATGTCAAAAAATGTTTGGCAGAATTTAAGGTCTCCCAAACTAAAACCCTCAGTCATCACGCTTAGAGCATACAACGGTCGTCCTTCAACCCCTGTCGGCCTCTACCAAAACGTCCCAGTATGCTTAGCCGAAAAGACGATCCACATATACATTTAAGTCTTGGATGCTCACTTGAACTACAATATACTCCTGAAGTGGAGTTATATGTATGCCATGTCAGCCATAGCCTCCTCCTTCTTCCACATTATGATGTTCCCCCATGAGGATTGCATCGTTACTATAGACCAATTGATGCATAGCGAGAATCGACCTCTAAAAAAAACTGAAGTAATTCTACCCTACGTAGATACATCCTCAGATGCGCTTTCACGGTACCAAGAATATGGCCCCGTCTAGTTCAAACCATCGTCCGTTCTAGGGTCATTCCTAGAAGATCCTCCCATTATCCCTGAGTCATCACCCGATGTCACAGGGGCTTCGGTGTGCATGATGTCCACATCAAGCGCCAAATTTAGTTAGGACATGGACACGAGTAGTAATGACACCGAGTCATCGACCATGGTATCCTCTCTAGCCTACGTCGCTTCCCAAACCCCTTTCCTCTACCCCCCAGCTAGTTTCGTCTCCCAGCAATTTTTGGCAACACTGGTGTTACCAAACATATCATTGGAAATACCAGTTTGGTACCTCATTCCCCCTACGGGAATAAGAGACACCCACATCACTTCCATAGGGTTGAAGCCCCTCAATCCAAGGGAAGCCCCACTCGTCTAAGAAACGATCGAAACCACCCCTACAAAGAAAATTTCCACTGCAAAACCGGTGATTACAAATATGAAAACCGAGAAGAGAGGAAAGAAGATGGTGACTCCCGCCATACAACGGGAATCAAATTTGCACCATATACGACGTAATAGGTCACCCTACTCATATCTTCCTAGAGCTAGATGAATTAAAACCACTCCTTGGCTCTAAGACAGACATCATGATGCCGTGTTATTGTAAAAAGGAACCTGCCACCAAAGGTAATGGAAAAGCATTACATACCAATCACGCATGCACTATCTGCAACAACTATGGGCACTATACCCATCATTTCCCAGATATACCACAATATAGGGATGCCTTACACGTCGTCGAGCAATCCTATCAAGAGGATCCCTCCACCCAAGCATCCGGAAATAAACCTCGTACCATCCTGTACCTGCAGGAGGAACGATAGTTACCAAAAAGACATCCATTTGTCCCTCTTCCCCCCAATCCACCATACACCAACTAGGGATAGGGGAAACTGGTTGCCTCATCCTCTTGAGTTATCACACATGTCGATTAATGCATATGGTTTGATCGAGTCTTTGACCCAAGGTCACCTAGGCAACAATAATCTGTATGTGGGGAGTTACCAAGCACGTCGTCTACTGTAGACAGTTTGATATGGGTCTTTGACCCAAGATCACCTAGGCAACAGTAGCACCCATGATACTCAGAGACTTACCAGATAGGTAGATTCTGCAGATGGCTTGATCGGGTCTTTGACCCAAGATCACCTAGGCAGTAGTAACACCCATGATACTCAAGAAGTTCCCAGATAGGTAGATTCTGCAGACGGCTTGATGAGGTCTGCGACCCAAGATCTCCTAGGTAGCAGTAACACCCAGGTAGGTAGATTCTGCAGACAACTTGATCGGGTCTTTGACCCAAGATCACCTAGGCAGTAGTAGTACTATGCGCATCAATCCTGTAGACGGTTTGATTGGGTATTTTTCCCAAGATCACCTAGGTAGTAGTAGTACCATGCACGTCGATTCCGTAGACGGTTCGATCGGGTCTTTAGCCCAAGGACACCTAGGCAACAGTAATCAATACCCTGGATACTTGTATGATTCTACTCAGAACATATCACAACCTATCTATCATGAAAGTCACCCCAACACTCATATACCAACCAGGGACAAGGGAACCAATATCCCCCATTCCCCGCATAGAATGGACCACTGGCATAACATAATATGTCGGTCAATCTAGCGCCACCCTTCTTAGGCTCATCAACAATCATACAACCAAGAGAATTATTACAATCCTCCAAAACTACAAAAATAAGCCGAGGAACAAACAAAAGGGAGATCCTGGACAATAGGCAATAACAAGCAACTCCACCCGTGATCTCAGTATGGGGGAAACCCCAACCGAAATCAAAACTAGAAGCCAAGTAACAACTCCCAAGGGAAAGCTGGAGCTTAGAGTATCTGATCACCAAATCGAAAGCAGCACTGTGATCAACACTCCATAACTCCCAGAGGTGATGTCACACACTCACACTCCCGAAAAAATATATTTTAAGTGCCGACAGGTATGCCCTCTCTCATATTATTTTTTAAATCTCATGAATTTCAATAATATTTGATAAAGGATATTCTTTCACTTGAGGTAGTTGTTTTTGCAGCAAATATTGTAAACCATCCACAACTCCATCCACGGAAAGTTCTAGAGTAGGTATCATTCTACCCCCAACATGATAGAGTCATAGTAAAATTTGCATATCTTGACATCATTTCTCCATCAGAAATCAACCACAGGTTCCACATATCTACCCATTTTTATCATCACCCCACCCTGCACATGATAAACATCCTTGTTGGTCAGTAGAGTCCCCATCCATGGCGCTCATCAACCACAGTATACCATATATCACAGCAAAAGTGGCGCCATGGCCATACCACTTTAGTCCGGGAAGCACCTCATGCCCATCCATACACCATGCATAAAGGTCAAGTTTTACCATACAAACTAAAAACCCCCTTCCCAGATGACCAAGTTGTATAAGCATATCAAAAGCGCGATATTGCGCCTCACATTTGGCCCACCATACATCCACCAACATAATCCCATCTGTGATACTTTTTCATCCGCTTCATCAACCCCACACATGAGACTAACCAATGGGGCGCCCAACCTCAGCAAAAAACCTTCCTCACAACATCAGTGAACAAACACTTTCATGTTTTGGGGCACCCATCTCTGTGTTTTGTACAAACCAAACCCCATTATTTTATTCTTTTGGTAAGTGTAAAAAGACCGCAAACAGTGCACTATGTCCCCCACCCTCTCATTCATATTTTCTCCCATGGCAGCAGTCCTTGAACACCCTTGGTCGGAGTATCACACCCCCACACATAAGCAACCATGACACTCATATCCAGTCTTTACCCACCTTGGAAGTCCTACCGACTCCAGGGATTTCCCCATCATAAATAACTAGGACTGCCGCCAAGCTACCTAGTACACTCCGACCTTGGGCCATTGAAACCCCATCATCAGTTTTCAGTCACCCCTCGCCAACATGCCTATGTTAAACCCATCAAATCCAAGCCCCTGACCACTCATGTCAACAACCCCTCATTTTGTTGAGGCTTCCTTTTTGTCGACTTCGACACCTATTTTCCAAAAATGAAGTGGTACCTTGGATCACCTCTCTCCATAAAAAGGGAATCCTCAGGTGGAACCATGGGAGACATCAATTCCCACAGATGTCATAGATCCTCCTAACATTTGACTAAAAAAAAAGCTTTCATGTCAAGATGGTATCGTACCTTAAAACCATTGCACTTTGATCAAATTCGTCAAAGACTCGTGCCTCCATAAGCATCTCTTTCAGCAATGCTTACATGGGATGGTCCCAACCAATGCCTATGCGTATAATGTGCAGCTATATTCCATACCAATTTTACGCATATGGGTACCACATTCCACCTATTTTCAAAGAAAAAATGCCCTAGAGGGCGTCAACAGTCGTCGTCAGCAACCACCAAATCACTACCATAACAATGACACAGACAGAACATATATCTGTCAAATAGATTTTCTTAACTAGCCACAACATCATGAGCATGGGACATGCCTGCCTTGTAGAAAATTTGTATATGTATTGTATTATATTTTCTTACAGGGGTCCCACATGACATAGTCATTCTTGGAACTGGTGCAGGGTGCTTCCAATTCCAAGCTTCACGCAGGTCTCTCTCTCTCTACGTACGATATACATAAAAGAAACTATAATGTATTTCAGCTATACAGTTCTTCCTAGACCTCACACATTAGTGGGCAACTATTAACACTGGAAAATCGTACAAGCAGAAGACGACATTATTTAATGTCAAACAAGAGGATTTACAGGGCTAGAAGACATTACAGAATATGGAAAGTATTTAAAAATCTCCAAGGTCTGAGGAAAAATAAAATTTGAGCAAGTCATAAATGCTTTCGCACACATTATCCTTCGTGAAGAGCTCCTTATGACCCGAAATGCACACAATCCTAGGAGTGGCGAAAGTCACTTTCCAAGACCACAAAAAAGCACACTCCAGGACAATGATTCCTCACTTGAAGCCGCCTAAGGACATCCACCAAAGCCTCCTCAGACATTAAGTGAGCACACAATGGAATATTTGTGGCACACAAAGGAATCATCCCCCTCTCTTGGGTCACCATGCACAATGTACGAAGAGAGGGAAGGAGGATTTGAATTCTTCTAAATAAGGCCACCATGAGATGAAGAATTGGTGAACACATTGTAATGTTGGCCAGAATTTCCCAAGCAATACCAGCAATGTGTGATCCAGAGCTGAAGATAGAGGGGACTCAATTGTTGGCCATCCAACAAGTTCAGTCCACCATAGTAGAGAGAGGGAGAATTTGCACTGAGGCAAGCTTGGGAGTAAAAAAATCCTTGCATCGGGACTTAGAACCCATGTTCTAGGGCCCTTTGGCAAGAGGGTTAAAGTTTCATCCTCATTTCCTACCAGCACTCAATAAGAGGGGCCAAAGAGCCACCATTCATATTATTGCAGTTGTTTGGCTCTATTCAGAGCTTTTGTTTATTTTTTTTAGTTTTAGTTTAGTTTTAGTTTATATATGCATGCTATTTCTCTATCTAGTATGTTTATGATTCTAGCTTGTTCCAATAACTTGCATGATTCCACTTCTTTTTCTGCCTGTTACCAATAACTTAAGTGAGTAGACCACACCCCCTAAGTTGGTGTGATTTTGTACATACGTGAACCAAACACACTAAAACACTTATAACCAACATATAACAAAAATATTAACCATGGGAGAACAACCATAAAATCAACATAATAACATGTATAAATTCTCATAGATTACAATAGAAAAATATCTCTTATTAACTTATGCAAAATCCAACCAAGTTAGGGACTTCCACGTACCACCCGACCATAGATTGAGCTAAACCAAATCTTTCTTTTAGCCAACCACCCTCGTGTGACATTCCAAGCATGAATGTGGGATATCATGGGATAAACCAAGACATAAAAAACCAAGGGAATCTAGAGATTGAACCACCGCCACCCTCAAACTACCGTGATCTCGCCAAAATAGTCAAGAGATCACAAAACAAAAAAAATCTTGGATGCCTCAGAACTTATTCACCATGCCTTGAGGAATTCGCTTATCTCCACCCATGTGTCGAGGGATTCCTGAAGAAAACTATCTCCACCCCCAAATCTTGGGAATTTTCTCAAGACCACCTCACTCGGTTCCAAAATTTTCGGTAATCCAAAGCTCCACCAAGAATGAACCCCATCACACCGTGTTTATCCAAGAAATAGAAAGAAAAGGTTGAAACCATTTCCAAACCAGGTAAAACCCATGCTAATCACAAAACTGAACCAAATAACCGAATGCATGTACCATGTATTCACACCTCAGCTAGGAAATCACAAATACAACCTGTTACCTGCACCACCTTCCTACTGAAGTTATTGATCCAACCTTCTCCTTGCCTTCCTTTGCTTGTCCCTTTCCTTCCTTTACTTGATTGTCCAAGTTCTTGTTCTCTTTCCTTTGCTACACTTTCTCTAAAAACGGGAAAAATATATCAACTAATTCTTAGGTGACTTGTTATCATTGATGTCTCCTTTTTCTTCATTTTCCGTCTAATTTCCTTAGCATTCAAATATGTGTATCTTCACCTTTATTTTCTCCTATTTTTCTTTATTTCTCATAATTAAATGCCAATTATTGCCTCTTTACCTCTGACAATGCCTTTTCCAATCTCCATAGCCATAAATAAACCAAAAGTGACCCCCAATGTGGCGTTTTCCCCACCATTTAGCTTGGAATATGTGTCCCATGACCTTGGGATTATTTTTAATTTACATGGAAACTTAACCTAGTGCTGTTACAAACCCCTCCTCGTTAGGGGGACGCCGTCCTTGGTGTTCTATGACACCTATAACCAACAAACCACTGAAAACAAAACATATTGCCTATGGAGCTTTATAACAAAACTCGTTGCGGTATTTACAATGAATAGTACTGAAAACATAACAAAAATACCATTTTGATAATGTCTTTGTAATTAATCACATTTGAAGTTGTTGGTCGACGTTTCCCATTTTTTTGAGCTTTATAACAAAACTCATTATGATATTTACAATAATAACCACACATAATTATGCACATTTTCTTCAACCAACAAATAAACATACTGTTCATGGAGCTTTATAAATCTAGCTCGATACAATATTTAAAATAATATACACATACACACATATGCACATTTTATCTAACTAGAAAATAAAGGATATGATGCTTGCATCAAGGACAAGGGAATATAGAGGCTCACCACCTCCACCCTGCAAGTAATACCAAGATTCACCTCCTTCCCAGGAAGTCCAGAATCCACTGCCACAGTCAAAATTGCATCCAATGTCCAACGTTACAATCCTTGCACTACCTATTCCATCAGTGAATAGTTACCGACTCATTGTTCCAGGGAACAAACCCAATTTTCTTCTGATTCCATTTGAAAATAATAATGAAAAAATAAAATTCATTCCTCGACCTTCCCTTCTCTTCTACACAGTCCCCTGGGAAATTCAGTCACCCCATTCCATGTAGTCACTCACCTTCGAAGTTCCCTAGCAGTTCATTCTCTATTACATAGTCCCTTGGGTGATGCATCCCTTGGAAAGGTTTCCTCGCATTAGAAGGTCCCAAAACCAAGGCATATCCCTACCTCAAAACCATCATATTGGTCATAGCATGCTCATGGAAATAAATGGGCACTATTGGGTACCAATGTCGCACAATGGCCCTGCTCCTCAAGTTCTTTACCAACATACTATTGCATGTTCCATTCCATTTCACTATTGATGCTATCATTCTTGTAGCCAGTTCCAACCACCCAAACAGAGCATTTCCCTGCTTTCATGTACCAATAACATAATTTCCATTAGAATTAAATAGAAATTTAAATAAATTTAAATCATACCTCATTGATGGCTTGTCAATATGATACACCTGCAATTTTGTTTACTTCCTATCATAATAAGTCAAACTAGCTCCTTGAACAAATAATCATGTATAAACATATCACATCCGGTTAACTCAAAATACAACCATCATAATCATAATCATAGATCACATGCAACCATCATAAATCAGAATCATAGATCACATGCAAACATCATAAATTAGAATAATATATCACATGCAACCATCATAAATCAGAATCACTTATCACATGCATAATTAAAAATTGAAATAAAATAATAATATTTATCTTTCAAATGGTTCTTTTCTTCTGCCTTTGTTATTTTTTCTTTCCATACACACACTGAATCAATTTCTAAAGTCGACAAGCACCCAGTGCCTTCTCTTCTCTTTGATCTCATACTGATTCGAACTTATGCAAGAACACAATAGAATACATATATAAACATAAACACAAAAGTGCAGTAGAAATAAAAATTCATTTTATTAATATTAAAGTACTGAAATATGCTTACATACAGAATGGAAATAAACTAGCTCGGGCGATGGTAGCTCATCTCTAAGAAGAGATGTGGCAGCTACATGCCTCTGAAATATGTTACAATGAGGCTCAAGGGACTTCTTATTATTAAAAAAAAGGGGAAAAACCCTAAACAACTAAAAACCTAACCCCAGGAGATGGAACACCAAGAGTTTGTGGTCCCTGTTCCGATTAGTTAAGCAGCCAAATTCCCAGGGTCGTAACTTGGTCATATTATCTCCATTTGGTGCGTACAATACCTTGTCATAAATATCTCTCTGATTACTATAGGATTTTCTGTACGCCCTTGTCTATGAGCATGGGCTTGCTACGGACCTCAAAAAAACGTTGTTTAGGGGGTCAAAATTGCTCAGGAAGTTCAGGACCTGAAAAATTGCTAAAACTAGTAAATGATGCTATAAATAAGGAAACATAAGAAACTGACTAGGGGTCTAGGTGGAATAGGTGGGTGGCCACCAATATCCACCTAGATCAATCCTCCCTCCTTAGGAAGAAATGGTCCCCATTGCGTGCAGAGCCTCCATGAGGTGAGGAAATTTCTGTTGAACTTGGTCACTGGTGAAACACTTACCCTAGTTTGACAACTTGATATAGTTGGATCCTCTATTGGTAGGTGTTATTGATCTACGTGTCCATTATCGGATCATTTGTGGCCTTCTCCATGTAGTGCGGGTTTAACTCCATGGGTGTGACTTGTTCTGTAATGTTAGATGTGTTTAGTAATGGTGGAAAATATGGTTGGACGCTGTCCACATTGAACAATAGGTGCAAACAAAGGAATGGTGGAATGTTGAGTGCGAAGGCATTGTCTCCTATAGCCTTGGTGATGGTATATGGCCCATATCGGAGTGGGGGAAGCTTGTGGTGGGGTCAAGTGAGGTGCTCCTTCTGCAAATGTAGCTAAACTTTGTCACCCACTTGGAAGTTGTGTGGCACTCGATGCTAATCATGTCATTGCTTGTACTTAGCATTGGCTATGTCTAATATGTCATGGACCTGTTGAAGGATGTGATGAATGTGCTCAATCAAGTTTCTTGCCCTGTCAGCTTCAAATTGGACATGAGATGAATCTTCCTAAGTAGCTGGAAATGGTATGTCCACATTAATGGGGCATAGTGGCTGGAATCCCAATCCCACCTAAAAGGGAATGTGGCCATTTGAGCTATGGAGAGATCAGTTGTAGATGTGGTAAACATACAAAAGGATTTCATCCCATGTGTGAGGATGCTTTGAGTTGTACATGTGTAGAATGTGCATGATCATTCTGTTCACGACCTCTGTTTGGACATTAGTTTGGTCGTGGATAGCAATGGTCTTAGTGAGCTTGGTATCCAACATCGACCACTGATTTGACCAAAATTTACTTAGGAGCTTATTTTACTAATCTGAAATAATGGACTGTGGGATCCAAAAATTCACCCACACTCATTCAAAGAAGAGTTTAGCAGTGCCTTATACTCTGATACTCTTCTTGCAGGAAGCCAGAATGGCCATCTTAGAGAATCTCTAGACGACCATGAAAACAAAGTCATTTCCATGATTAGTAAAGGGAAGGCTTGACATGTAATCCATGGAGATGGATTCCCAAGGTCGACTAGGAGTAGGAAGAGGAGTATATATGACTTGCTTCTTGATGATTGGTTTGGAAATGGCACAAGAAGTGCGGTATCTGATGTAATTCCCAACATCTTGTCGAAGTTTCGGCTAATAAAAATACTTTTGTAGTTCTGCCACTATTTTCTCTACCTCGAAATGTCCAGCGACCTAGCTGTAGTGCGCTTCCCAAATCATATTGGCGCAATCACTTGAAAGGAACACAAAGGTGTCCCAGGTGGCATAACAATGCATCTTAGAAGTGATAATTTGGAACTTTCTCGATTTCCAGGAGAGTCTGGTATGTGTTGCTAAATTCTGGATCACTCTTGTAAAGATTCGTCCACCCCGAAGTCTTGTGCCCGCAAGAGTCAAGCACAATGGTTAGCACCATGACCGGAAGTCGAATGAGGCAATCTGCAACATTTTTGGTGTTTCCCTTCTTATACTTAATGTTCATATGGAATTGTTGTAGGTATGTGGACCATTTCTGATGGCGACCATTCTGCAACTTCCCTTGTGTTTGTATGAACTGCAGGGGTCGATGGTTTGTGTGGAAGACCATTTACTTATCCAGAATGTAATGATTCCATTTCCAGTAGGCCTACACAATGGAATACATTTCTTTTTCATAGGTGGGTTACTTTTGGACTGTGTCTAAAAGTGTATCATTGTGATATGCCACTAGATGCCCCTGCTAAGTAAGATTGGCACCAATAGCATATTCGGAGGCATATGTCTCGATCTAAAATGGTTGTTGCATGTATGGTAATGTGAGCACTAGTGCAGAGAAAATTTGGTGCTTTAAATCGGAAAATTCCTTCTGTTGGGATTCATAACAAAATAAATTTTCTTTCACCCCTCCCTTGGTGTCTTGACTCAAAGGCTAAGTGATATGAGAGAAGCCCAACATGAACCTATGGTAGAAATTGGAAAGAACCAGAAAACTGCGGAGCTATGTTTGAGTGGTTGGGGTTGGCCAATCCCAAATGTCCTGTATCTTGGCTGGGTCCACATGCACACACCGCTCATCGATGATGTACCCCATATATTGAACCTGGGTCATGCCAAAAGTGCACTTTTATCCAAATTGGCACACAACTTGTGTTACCATAGTGTTTGGAGGACTTGTCCAATGTGGTGGAGGTGATCTTCCCAACTTTGGCTGAAGATCATGATGTCATCCAAATACACCACCACAAATGAGTTGGTGAAAGGTTGCAATATGTCATCCATTAACCTCATGAAGGTTGTGTGGCGCCCGATGTTGATCATGGCGCTGCTTGTACTTAGAATTGACCCTATCCAATATGTGATGGACCTGCTGACAGATGTGCTGAATGTGCTCAATGAAGGTGTTTTCCCTGTCAGCATTAGATTGGACATGAGCCGAATCTTCCTAAGTAGCTACAAATGGTATGGTCGCATCAATGGAGCATAGTGACTGGAATCTCAATCCCACCTGAAAGGGAATGTGGCCAGTTGAGATATGGAGAGCTCGGTTGTAGCTATGCTAGACATAGGGAAGGATTTAATCCCATGTGCGAGGTTGCTTTGAGTTGTACATGCACAGGTCCATGTGCACGATCATCCTGTTGACGAACTTCGTTTGGCCATCAATTTGGGGGTGGAAATTCACGAACTTAGTGAGCTTGGTATCCAACATCGACCAAAGACTTGACCAAACTGTACTTAGGAACCTATTGTCTCTATATGAGATAATGGACTTTGGGATCCCAAAGTGCACCCACATTTGTTCAAAGAGGATACTCTTCATATATGCCACCAGAATGGCCATATTAGAGAATCCTTCGATGACCATGAAAACACATTCGATCCCATTCTTAGTAGAAGGAAGGCTCAACATGTAATCCATGGAGATGGATTCCCAAGGTCGACTAGGAGTAGGCAGTGGAGTATTTAGTCCTTTCTTCTTGATGGTTGGTTTGGAAATGGCATAGGAAGTGCGATATCTGATGTACTTCCCAACATCTTGTCAAAGGTTTGGATAATAAAAATACTTCTGCAGTTCTGCCACTATTTTCTCTGCCTCGAAATATCCAGCGACCTGGTTGTAGTGTGCTTCCCAAATCATATTGGCACAATCACTTGAAAGGAACACAAAGGTGTCCCTGGTGGCATAATAGGGCATCTTACAGGTGATAATTTAGAACTTTCTTGCTTTCCAGGAGAGTCTGGTATGTGTTGTTGTATTCTGGATCACTCTTGTAAAGATTCATCCACCCCGAAGTCTCGTGCCCGCAAGACTCGAGCACAATGGTCAGCGCCATGACCAGCGGTCGAATGAGGAAATCTGCAACATTGTTGGTGTTTCCTTTCTTATACTTAATGTTCATATGGAATTGTTGCAGGTATGTGGAACATTTATGATGGTGATAATTCTGCAACTTCCCTTGTGTCTGTATGAACTACAGGGGTCGGCGGTATGTGTGGATGACCGTTTACTTATCTAGAATGTAATGATTTAATGTTCCCAATTAGCCCAAGCTAATGGGAATATACAATTTTTTTTTACTTTCCTGTCTCATGAATAAAATTGTGAAGGAGGACAGCAAAATAAATCAATGCTCAATGTGAACAAAGCTAAATCTGAACTATTTTCATAAACACCCTTAAGTGGGAAAGAGGCTGGATCAATTGACAGGGTCAATAGGATCAAATCAACAACACTGTCTAGATGCAATGTATCTCCTATGAGGCACAATGCAGTCCATGTTGGAGGCCACTCATGTGAATGGAGCTAATTCATCAATATGGTTTAGGGTTTGGCAAGATTTCCACATTATAAAAGGAAGAGGAGGACACTAAGGAGAGGGTTGATCATTTGATATTGCTGAAGGTATTTCCTGTTTATACATCCCTCATTCTCTAGCTGTTTAGCTGAGAATAGTGTTGTGTAGCACTTAGGTGTTCTTGGTCGGGAATCCCACCTCCTTCCTAGAGTAGCTCTTGGAGGATTCTTGTTGCATCTTGTCCACTATCCGACAGCTAGCCAAGCTTCATCTTCCAACCACAATGCAGATCTTGTTGTGGGTTTGATTGTTTTTGTAAGCTGCAGCAAGTGGAGGCTAGATCTACTCAAATCTAGGCAAATCTAGAGGCTCTTTTCAGTGGGGAAGTTGTCTATCCAATTGGAAAGAGGATTCTAAATCCTTGGAGCTACCATTTCAGTTCTTGGCATCAAGCAAAACCAGTGCTAGAGCCTACAACGCAGTTTTCTTTCCATAACTACGTTGTTTGCAAGTATTCAGTTGCAAGGTGTTTTGACTGCTTTTTGGAGGAGAGATCTTCGGTGATAGGATTATCCATTTCACTGTGGTGATCCATGGATTGGCCATCAAATCCATGTTTGTTTCATATCTTATTTACTTATGTTTCTATTTACTACAAAATTCTTTAATATTGCTGTAGATCTGTAATCTTAGATCTCATATCTACTCTTGTACTCTCATGTTTTTCTCAAAACCCTAAGGGGAAATTGTAGAGGAACTCATCTAGTGTACAGATCTGATATAGATCTATAATTTTGTACACAGATATGTTCCAGATCTGAAATGTAATATATAGCTGCTTCATCCCATAAAATAATGATGTCAAGCTTTGCAGTCTCATATTGTTGTTGCATCACCTCAATCTTGAGGGATTCTTCTTGTAAATATTTTATTTTTCTCTTGTACATTGTATGGACCACATTTTAGATCTTTTTTACTGATGTACATGTGAATATTCACCCTCCATATTGTTATTTTTCTTTGAATCAGTGGGACTGCGTTATTTCTGAAGCATAATTGTTGGGCATGACTGCAGCCCCATTCTTTGGGTGTTTTTCAACCATACTAGGTGGTGGGAGGTCTGTTTACCTCACCTAGTTTGATTTGTTTTGCTCTCTTTTTGGATTTATACATTAGATCCACTGATATAAGGGATCTAGGAGCTACAAACTCATTTCAGTGCACCAATTTGTGAAGAGAGCGTTATTCCAGAAGGCTTTGCTATGTATTCCCATTTTCAGATATTACAGTGGTATCAGAGCATCTTTCTTGGCACAACCTGTGCTTTTATTGTAGAGCCAATATGTATCCAGAAGGAGAAGAACCTCTCACTGACATAGAGGAGAGGTACCAAAGAAGAAGACGGAAGAAATATTACACAGAGGACAAAGAGAAGAAGGGTGAAACCCCTTTATTTGGAAGGATTAAAAGAGAAGAGTTTTCTAACACTCTTTCTCAAGCTATGCATGAGATGAAGGAAGAAATCTAGGGAATGAGAATGGG
Organism: Pinus albicaulis; assembly: GCA_034641835.2. Classification (NCBI taxonomy): domain Eukaryota; kingdom Viridiplantae; phylum Streptophyta; class Pinopsida; order Pinales; family Pinaceae; genus Pinus; species Pinus albicaulis. Next base: position 273,098,065 of record CM076581.1, read on the forward strand.
AAGACATGTAGATCCCTCAAGGGTATTCTCACATCAAGGGAGCCCCAATACTTATTATTTTGTGTGTGAGCATTCAGCCACACAACCTGATCTACAATGTTGTAGCATGCCTACATTCCTTGAAAGAGGAGAAGAAAAGGGAGAGACACCAAAGGAGGAGGCCCTTGGTGACTATCTCCAGGAATATGAATCTCAGTCTAAAAGAATCATAGAGCATCTAATATTTCCATAATTTTGTCAAATCAAATAAGAGAGAAGATCTAGTAGAACTATGAGGAGAAGAGGATGCATGTAGCACACCTTGGGTAGGACCTTCCTACCTACTTTTGATGGGTCACCTGAGAGCTCAGCCAAGTCTTGGGTAGAGGAGTTGGACACATACTTTCAGCTGCATCAAGTTTCTGAATAAGAAGCCATAAGAGTAGCAGCGCTGCACCTCCAAGGTAAATCATATGCTTGGTGGTTGTTTGAGTCTTCTTCATTGAAAAATGTAAACATCTCTACTTATGCAAAGTTCACTAGGAGGATAGTGAAGAGATTTGATTCTATGCCATCTGAGAATTCTTGGGGTAAGAAAACTAAGCCCAAGGAATCATAACATTTGCATAATATGGGGATATCCATGGAGATAACTCCATTTCAGAAAATTACTGAAAAGGTTGAAGATCTGCTACATGATTTTTCAATGGCAAAAGCCCCACTTAAGCAAGAGCATTCTTCTCAAGGAGAAGACATGGGTGTTCCTCTTTCAAGGAGAGATCAAGAGAAAGGATCTCTTATTGATGAGGCATACTCCATTGATGAGGAGAATAAAGAAGAAGAACTAGAAGGTTCCTCCAGTGCCGTGATAGCAGGAGGAGATCTCTTTTCATTGAGATATGGAGCTGAATTTATTGCTTCCACTCAGAGGATTCTTGTATCTTTGCAAGAAGGCCCCAAGGATACTATACAAGAAGAATATGAGAAGCATGTGTCTATGATGATAGACAAAGAGACAAAACAAGGAAGCACCTTAGATTGTGAAATCTTGCAGAAGGTGGGTAATGAAGAAGAAGATGGGGGAATTGCTCCAACTTCTCCTTATCATGATACTTCCACACAACAATTAGAGATGGATTTGCGCAGTGGAAGTAGTCATATCATGTTCCCATCTATTATTCACATGGGAATGAGCCATGAGACATGCTTATCTTGTGGTATACCACCTGGGAGACCACCTGATTCAGATTTGATGGAAGATGTTTCATGCATTGATACCCATTTCATAGATCCAAGGAGGGAGGGAGCATTAGGAGACCATTATTCAATGCTGAGAGTATGGGGAAAGTACAGGGAGAGGGAAATAATTTTTCCCTTAACATCACTATCCATTCTCTCATCCCATACTGTACTGAGAGAATATGCTACAAGGATGAAGAATGACACCATCATGGAACAAGGGAGGCAATCCTTGAACCTGAAGAAAAACTTGTTTGGAGGATCCTCTTCCATACATGATGAGATATGGTGGTCACACATGCATACTTTTGCGAGCCCAAGGAGGCTTTGGATAGATGGCAACCTTCCTTGGGAGGCTAACTTCCAAGAACTTCCATCTTCTTTTGAGCATGTGCATGAGCAAGGAAAGCAACAAGGAAGGACTGGCAACCTTCCACCTTGTAACCTTGACATGGGATATATCAAGGAGAAGAACCACAACATGGCAGACACTTCAGATGACACACTATCAATGCTGTCATTGTTGGGCACATTAGATCCTTATTGGAAATCCCAACTGTTGGTGGAATATTCCAAGGAACTTCATACTTGCATGATTCTTGATGACTAGTTGCATGAAGGAAGATATTCAACCCTTGATGGAGTCATCTATAATCATGGTAGGATATTCTTGTCTAGAGCTTCCAAGCTCAAGGAGAAGCTACTACAGAGGGCTTATGAAGAGTTCCATTTCAGAAAAGTCTATTCTACGAAGCTCAACAATATCATATTGAGGAGCTATTATTGGGAGGGCTTTGAAAGAGAACTATATCATCATTGTCAGAAATGCATGGACCTTGTGGAGTTGGAGCAGCAACATGACTCTAAGGGAGAGTTAAATCAGCCCTCTCTTTCTTCCCTTGAAGAAGAGAGTAGATCTATGCACCACTCCGTTGATAGAAGGAGGATTGTTGGTGAAGAGCATGATCTTAGTACATTTTTTATATATTCTGATTTCATGCATTCTTACACCATGTTTTTGTAGGCCATGACTCCAAAAAGGAGTAATATATTTTGTAAGTCTCATGGCCAATATTGGGTCCCAAAGCTTTCTGAATTGGGCCACTCCCTTGGGAGGAGAAGGGAGTTTTTTCATCATGATGGGTGCTTACCAAAGGCACCAAATATATCTCACACTTTCAGCTATGGTGAGATGGTAAGGGCAGCAAGTAAGTGGTGGGGAAACCACTTACCACATCTTGATCTGATGCAGGTAGGAGATGCCTTGCGCTGGTACCATATGTGGGACTATGACCCACCTCCTCTTGTTAAGATTTCTATTTATGTGATTGTAATTTTGCTTCCATACATGGATGATGTACTTGTCCTATTTTTGGATTTGTATGGAGGGAGAATAGGAGGCATGTGTGTACCACATGGGATGGAGACTCTCTTTGTATACTTTGTTACATATTTTAGAGGGAGTAGGGGTTCAACCATGTTTGTTTCAATAAAATTCTTGACTCTTTGTGGGATGATTTATGTGCATCTCATAATGTATTTGAGGGGACAAATCATGGGAGGATGGATTGGTGGACACTCAGCTTATGCACAGAGCTGGATCCTTGATGGTGTCACCAATGGGGAAGGAGAAGTGTTGTAGCACTCACCCTATCAGTTGCTTGAGGATAAGCAACATTTTGGGGGGGGGAGGATTGTAATATTCCCAATTAGCCCAAGCTAATGGGAATATACAATTTTGTTTTACTTTCCTGTCTCATGAATAAAATTGTGAAGGAGGATCAATAAAACTCCTAAACAACAAAATAAATCAATGCTCAATGTGAACAAATCTAAATCTGAGCTATTTTCATAAACACCCTTAAGTGGGAAAGAGACTGGATTAATTGACTGGATCAACAAGACCAAATCAACAACGCTGTCTAGATTCAATGTATCTCCTATGAGGCACATCGCAGTCCATGTTGGAGGCCACTCATGTGAATGGAGCTAATTCATCAAGATGGTTTAGGGTTTGGAAAGATTTCCACATTATAAAAGGAAGAGGAGGACACTAAGGAGAGGGTTGATCATTTGATATTGCTGAAGGTATTGTCTGTTTAGACATCCCTCATTCTCTAGCTGTTTAGTTGAGAATAGTGTTGTTTAGCACTTAGGTGTTCCTGGTCGGGAATCCCACCTCCTTCCTAGAGCAGCTCTTGGAGGAGTCTTGTTGCATCTTGTCCACTATCCGGTAGCTAGACAAGCTTCATCTTCCAACCAAAATTCAGATCATGTTGTGGGTTTGATTGTTTTTTTAAGCTCCAGCAAGTGGAGGCTAGATCTACTCAGATCTAGGCAAATCTAGAGGCTCTTTTCAGTGGGGAAGCTGTCTATCCCATTGGAAAGAGGATTTTGGATCCTTGGAGCTACCATTTCAGATCTTGGCATCAGGCCAAACTAGTGCTAGAGCCTACAACATAGTTTTCCTTTCATAATTGCATTATTTGCAAGTATTCAGTTGTAGGGTGTTTTGACTACTTTTTGGAGGAGATATCTCTGGTGATAGGATTCTCCCTTTCACTGTGGTGATCCATGGATTGGCCATCCAATCCATGTTTGTTTCAGATATAATTTAATTATGTTTCTATTTACTACAGAATTCTTGAATATTACTACAGATCTGTAATCTTATATCTCAGATCTACTCCTGTACTCTCATGTTTTGCTCAAAACCCCAAGGGGAAATTGTAGAGGAACTCATCTAGTGTACAGATCTGATATAGATCTATCATTTTGTACACAGATTTTTTCTATATCTAAAATGTAATATACAGCTGCTTCAGCCCATAAAATAACACTGTCAAGCTTTGCAGTCTCATATTGGTTTTGCAGCACCTCAATCTTGAGGGATTCTTCTTGTAAATGTTTTATTTTTCTATTTTATGTTGCATTGGCCACATTATAGATCTATTTTATTGATTTAAATATGAATATTCAGCCTCCATATTTTTATTCTTCTTTGAATCAATGGGACTGTGTTATTTCTGAAGCAAAATTGTTGGGCATGACTGCAGCCCCATTCTTTGGGTGTTTTTCAGCCATACTAAGTGGTGGGAGGTCTGTTTACCTCACCTAGTTTGATTTGTTTTTTCTCTCCTTTTGGATTTAGACATTAGATCCACTGATCTAAGGGATCCAGGAGCTGAAAACTCATTTTAGTGCAGCAATTTGTGAAGAGAGCGTTATTCCAGCAGGCTTTGTTGTGTATTCCCATTTTGGGATATTACAAATGATTCCATTTCCGGTAGGCCTGCACAATGGAGTACATTTATTTTTCATAGGTGGGATAATTTTGGACTGTGTTTGAAAGTGTATCACTATGATATGCCATTGGACGCCCCTGCTGAGTAAGAACTGCACCAATAGCATAGTCAGAGGCATATGTCTCGATCTAAAATGGTTGTTGCAGGTATGGTAATGCAAACACTGGTGCAGAGAAAAGTAGGTGCTTTAAATCAGCAAACGCCTTCTGTTGGGATTCATATCAAAATAAATTTTCTTTCACCCCTCCCTTGGTGTCTTGACTCAAAGGCCAAGTGATATGAGAGAAGCCCAACACGAACCTGCGGTAGAAGTTGGAAAGACCCAGAAATATGCAGAACTTTGTTAGAGTGGTTGGGGTTGGCGAATCCTGAATGACATGTATCTTGGTTGGGTCCACATGCACACCCCTCTAATCAATGGCGTACCCTAGATATTTTACCCGGGTCTTGCCAAAAGTGCATTTCTCCAAATTGGCACACAATTTGTGTTGCCGTAATGTTTGGAGGACTTGTCGAATTTGGTGGAGGTGCTCTTCCAACTTCTGGATGAATATTAGGATGTCATCCAAATACAACACCAAAAATGATTTGGTGAAAGGTCAAAATATGTCCTCCATCAACCTCATGAAGGTTGCGGGGGCATTCGTCAACCCGAAAGGCATGAAAAACCATTCAAAAAGTCCCTCCTTAGATTTTAAGGCAATCTTCCACACATCGGAGGGCTTGATTGGTACTTGGTGATAACCAGACTTCAAGTTAATCTTGCTAAAATATTTAGCCCCCTTGATTTGGTCCAGTAGGTCATCAATCCATGGAATCAGATAACTATTCCAGATAGTGGTGTTTTTCAACGTCTGATTGTCAATACAGAGTCTTAGGGTCCTGTCCTTCTTCTGTACCAACATGATCGGGCTCCCACAGGGTGATGAAATTGGCCTAATGTGCCCTTTTTGTAGTAGATTCTGAATCTACCTCTTGATTTCATCATTCTCTAGAAAATAACATCAATAGATCGGTTGATTGGGTAGAGGCGCACCTAGGGTCAGATCGATGGAGTGCTTGACCTGATAGTGTAGAGATACCCCTGCGGGAGTGGTGAAGATGTCCCTGTACTCCTCCATGACCTTATCCATATGTTGCTGCCATAAGAAGGATCCTTGTCTGGAGGTTTTGGCCAAAATATTCTTTCGGCCCTAAGGGAAAATCATAAGGAAAACAAATTTCCTGACCTGAGAGATGATCTTACTACATTGATTCATAGTGATCAGAGAGATGGCGGTAGGAAATGCTACCTCCGGAATCCTATACAAATTATTTCCCAAAGTAATTATAACAATGTGCAGCCTAGATTAATACATAACATGTCACTTCCTTAAGTATGGTTGGTCTAATAACATATCACAAACTTTGAGAGGAGGACCATCACACAATACCTCATCCGTGAAGAGCTTGACGCTATAGGGGAGGTGACACTACTGGTTGATGTGGAGATCTTATCCTTGGTGAAGCCACTAGATGGTGTACGATTGAGGGTGTGCTGTGGTTGGTAGGCCTAACCACTTCAAAACCTCTGCTGAAATGAGGTTCTTTTGGCTCCCGCTGTCGACAATGAACTGCAGCGGATAACCCCTCACCCATATATGTGAGTGGAAGAAGCACTCCCCTTCCTATGGATCTTCAGGTTCATCCTTATGGATCTTAGTGATGGCATGCATCTGATTCGGAAGCTTGCAGCTCAACCAACAGTGATTTCCTAGCTCGACACTTACTTGTCTTGTGAGTGGATCTCTTATGGAACTCATACCACTTTCCCATATCCTACTTTGTCTTGGTGGTGTTGTTATTGTCTTGTGGCTTCGACGAGTTGTCTTGGGTCGCCCCACGTTGGATTTTTCCTTTGTTCTGCAATTTGAAGGCACCTTTTCCTTGCTTTGGATTTAGAGATCCAAAGTCCCAATTCTTTTGTTTAAACTTATGATCTATCTTGACAACATATCGATAGGTGACACCGAGCGAGGATATGTTGATGAAATTCATTTCATCCTGGAAGTTCTTATGCAGACAGTAGAGGTACTTGAGTACCAAATTCCCTTCAGAATCCTTGATGCCCAATTTCGTGTGAAGGGCATGAAAACCATTTGTGAACTACGACACATCTTGGTCCCCTCCCTGTTGCAACGTGTTCCACTTTATGTATTTACATTCATAGCCACCAATAGGGTAATACTATTCCTTGATGGCGTCTCAAAAAAAATTTCCAAGTGGGTGCGACTGAGAACAGTGAGGGTTACCCCTCGTCCTTTTTCTCATAGTAGTTTTCCCACCAGTCCTTGACATGGGGGGCAACTTTCAGGAGTGAGAAAGTAATATTTTCCTAGTTGGAAAATTTGTGAACTGAAAAGTATCCTTCCAATAGATTTAACCATTTATCTATGACATCAGCATCTATCTAGCCTTCAAATATGGGAATTTCAAAGTTATTTTTTACCGTAAAATGCATGGCGCCTCCAGAGTGGCTTTCAAATGAAGATGCGAAGCCTATAGCTAGCCGTCGAAGGATCTGGGAAAAGTTATCCATCATTGCGTTCCTTTGTTTCTCGAGGAACTCCTCAAGCAACATTTTGAAAGGATCTCCTGCTCCCTCATCTTTATTTTCTTCTTCCATGGGAGGTTGTTGGGGTTTGCAAATCTGATCTTGAAAAGGTTCAACCAGATCGAGTCCTAACTCCTTATACTCTGACCTCATTTGGTGTGTTGGTGTGTTTGGTGCACGAATGTAAGAAATTACACTTGCTTAAGAGAGGTGGTTTTTCCCTCTTAAGCTATTGGTCATAGGCAGAAAATAGATGGAGTCAAGAAAGTTAGTGGAACATGCTAAAACATAAAAATAATAGATAGAGAAATAGCATGCATATTCAAACATAAAAGCTAAACTAAAACTAAAACAAATAAAACAAAAGCTCTAAATAGAGTCAAACAACTTCAATAATCAAAACGGTGGCGCTTACATCCCCTCTTATTGAGTGCTTGTAGGAAATGAGGATGAAACTTTAACCCACTTGCCAAGGGGCCCTTAGAACTAGGGTTGTAAGTCGAATGCAAGGATGTATTTAATTCTGAGCTGCCTTGGCACAAAGTCTCCCTCTCTCTACTATGGTGGACTGGAGTTGTTGGATGGCCAAAAAATGAGTCCCATATATCTCTGCTCCGGATCACACACTGCTGGTATTTCTTGGGGAAATTTTGGCCAACATAGTAATGTGCTCTCATATTTTTCATCTCTTGGTGGCATTTTATAGTAGAATTCAAATCCTTCTTCCCTCTCTTGGTACATTGTGGATAGTGACCCAAGAGAGGGGGGTGATTCCATTGTGTGCCACATTTATTCCATTATGTGCTCCCTTGAGGTCCTAAGGAGGCTTGGGTGGCTATCCTTAGGCGGTGTCAAGTGTGGAATCAATGTCCTGGAGAATGCCTTGTGGTCCCAGAAAGTGACTTCCGCCACTCCCACGATTGCGCACCTTTTTGAGTAAAAATCACGCAAAGGCGAGCTTATCAAAGAGTTTTGCGCGTAAAGGCACATTTGACTGGTTCTTTCTGTGCACAATTTGATTTTTCCTTTCAAATCTTAGATATTTTTAAATAATTTTAGATTCTCTAATGTCTTTTAGCCCTGTAAATCCTTCTACCTAACATTAATTAATGTCACCTTTGCTTGTCTAATTTTCCAGTGATAACATTTGCCCCCTAATGTGTGAGGTCTAGGTAGAAATGTATAGCCAAAATAGATTATAGTTTATTTTCTATATACTGTGTGGAGAGAGAGAGACCTGCGTGTAGCTCAAAGTTGGAGACACCCTGCACCAGGTTGAAGAGCGACCATGTCCTCTGGGATTCCTGCAAGCAATGGTATAATAAAATATATAAAAAAATTCCACAAGGCGGGCATGTCCCATGCTCGTGATGCTTTGGCTAGTAAAACAAATCTATTTGGTAGATACAGATTCTGTCTGTGTCACTAGTATGGTAGTGATCTGCTAGTTGATGAAGACAATTGTTGACACCCTCAGGGGTATTTTTTCTTCGACTATAGGTGGAAAGTGGTACCCATATGCGTAAACTTGGTATGGCATATAAATGCGCATTTTATGCATAGACGTTGGCTGGGACCTCCCATGTAAGAATTGCTGAAAGAGATGCTTATGGAGGCATGGGTCTTTGACAAATTTGATCAAAGTGCAATGGTTGTAAGGTATGATACCATCTTGACATGAAAGCTTGTGTTGTAGTTGAATGTCAGGAGGATCGATGACATATGTGGGTAATGATGTCTCCCATAGTGCCACTTGAGGATGCCCTTTTGTGGAGAGGGGTGATTAAAGATACTGCTTCCTTTTTGGAAAAGAGGTGTTGATGTCGAAAAAAAGGAAGCCTCAACCAAACAAGGGGGTCACTGATATGGAGGATCAAGATCCTAGATGTGATGGGTTTAACATAGGCATGATGGCGAGGGGTGACTAAAAACCGATGATGGGAATTCAGTGGCCCAAGGTCAGAGTATAAAAGGTAGATTGGCAACAATCATAGCTATTTCTGATGGGGAAATCCCTGGAGTTTGTAGGACTTCCAGGGTGGGTATAAACTAGTTATGAATGTCATGGTGACTTTTGCATGGGGGTGTGATACTCCGACCAAGGGTGACGAGGGACTGATACGATAGGAGAAAAAATGAATGGGTGGGTGGGGGATGTAGTGCGTCGTTTGCAGTCTTTGTACACTTACCAAAAGAATAAAATAATGGGGTTTGGTTTTTACAAAACACAGAGACGGGTGCCCCGAAACATGAAAGTGTTCACTCACTGATGATGTGAGGAAGGTGTTTTGCTGAGGGTGGGGGCCCCATTGGTTGGTATCATGTGTGAGTTTTATGAAGTAGAAAAAAATGTCGCAGATGGGTTATTCTGATGGAGTTATGGTAGGCCAAATGCGAGGAGCAGTAGTGCACTTTTCGATCTACTTTTAAAAAATTGGTCGTCCGGGAAAGGGGTTTTATTTAATATGGTAAAACTTGACCTGATGCATGGCGAGTGAATGGGAATGAGGTGCTTCTCGAACTATAGTGGTATGGCCATGGCATCACTTCTGTTGTGATATATGGTCTACTTTGGGTGATAAGCACCATGGAGGGGAGGCTCTACTGACCAACGAGGATGCTTATCATGTGCAAGGTGAGGTGATGATAAACATGGTAAGGTGTTTGGAACCTATGGTTAATTTCTGATGGAGAAATGATATCAGGATATGTAGAGTTTTTCAGACTCATCATGTTGGGGGTAGAATGATACCTACTCTGGAAATTTCAGTAGATGGAGCTGTGGATGGTTTGCATACTACCTACAAAAACAAATACCCGAAGTGAAAGTATTTTATTTATCCAAATATTATTGAAATACATGTGCTTAAAAGCAAGAAGAGAGAGGGCATACCTGCTGGCATTGAAAAAATATTTTTTTGGGGGTACGAAGGTGTGGCACCGCCCTTAGGCATTACAGAGTGCTAATTGCAGTGCTTCTTTTGGTCCGGTGATTGGGCCTTCTGAGCTCTCGTTATGGTCCTTCGAAGTTTCTGAAAAGGGTGACATATAGTCGAATATGGATCTATTCAGTTCATTTGTTTCTGTTGAGTATTGAGAGGTCAAAGGCTTTTGCGGAGCAGTTCTTGCCGTTGCGGTCAGCCCGAGCACTCGTGATTAGCAATTTTTTAGCCAGGTAAACTCCATGACATCTTGCATTTTAATTTTTTCAGTCTGTGAGTGCTGAGTTCCATACAAGACTGGTTTGTATGGATCTTGTGCCAGGTTTTTTCCTGAGTGCATGGGTGTTCAGGGTACTAGCACGCCTTTTGTGCACAAAGGGAAGGTTTTTCATGCCTTCTGGGCACCTGTCCAAATTTTTTGCACACCTTTTTCATGCTAGGGAGAAGAATAGGCGCACCCTCCTCACGCTTGTCTGAAGGATAGATACGTGGAGGGTTGAGGCAGTTTTGCCAAAATTTCTAGAAATTTTGTCTAGTTTTTTGGTGTTTTTATGCTGCTGATGTGCTCTTGACAGGATGTTGTGGAGGGAGAGAGACTGGCGCAAGCTCCGCACTGCTTTAGTTGTTGATGGTCAAGTGTGCCAACAATTGGCACGAAGGGATCTCCTGAAATTCGTGGAGAATGACTTTCTTTGATCGCAGGATCGACTTCTGCGCTACCTGATCCACTGTTGGAAAAAGTAGTGCAAGGTGATGGTGCTACGTGGGCGCGACCTCACTATCCGTCCTGAGATGGATATTTACTTTGTGACTGGGCTGCTGCCTCAGGGTGAGGCACTTCGGTATCCAATTCCCTTTGGGAGGGTGGATCTTGATTGGTTTCGGGCATGTCATTGTGGTGGGGTGCCCCTTACGGAGGGGTGCATAGCCATTGTCATAGTGACAAATTTGGCCAAGCGGTGTGCTTTGTTTGCCATTGTGCGACTGGCAGGATCTTCTGCTCCACATCGAGCATCAGGTTCGCAGGTTGGTGTCTTCCGCCGACTGAGGGTCAAGAATTTTTTTGACCTTTCCCATTTTTATTATGAAGGGATGTTGGCACAACTTTACAAGGTCCGGGATGGATCAAAGTTGTTTACCTATGCCAACATCTTATGCAGCATTATGTACGAGCGGGTGGTGCTGCTGAGACCGGTGGTGGCGGTGCCTGCAAGGGGGCCACGGGAGCCTCATATGATGAGGTGGGATCCTGTGATGCCTCGAGGAGGTGGGGGTAGGGTGGGGCGTTATTGGAATGCCAACACGCAGGCTTGGGTTGAGGCCAACCCTCAGATGTTCCTGCCATTCCCTTATGTAGGGGTGGACTTTCAGGGGGATCTAGACATGGGTCTTCCTGCTGGATACGCTTCGGGGCCAACAAACATGTCTTTACGTTTTCAACATTTATTTGAGTATTTATGTTTATATGGGTATTATGATGACACTAACATAGTTTTGGTTACTCATGCAGATGTTGGCGAGGTTTGTTGTTCTGTGGATCGGTTGGTTGGGCACCAACCGACTCAGCGACCACGAGGAGCTCTCGGGGGGCAGGCAGGAGCTCCTGCCTAGCCTCTAGGTGGAGCACTGGGTGGTGAGGCTGGCCCTTTGGGGGAGGGTAGCAGCTCAGGTGCCTCTGAGACTGCTTCGTATTGAGCGTGTGCTGATGCGGCAGAGGCTCGTGCTGTTGAGATGATCGAGCGGGTGGCAGTTCTGGAGGATACCTGGGATCGAGTGGACCGCTTGACCCAGGGGATGCTGACTTGAGGCTCTTTGGATGACCTTGAGGATATATGGCTAGAGACCTTGATGGCCCAGGAGAGGGGCTATCAGCTGATTTTACGTCGGTTTTCTGTCCGAGTGCCCCGCCTGAGGGAGCACCACCATAGAGTCTTTTTGTACATGGGGAAAGCACCCATTATGAGGATGCTTCCCCTATTTTTGACGACTTACATGTGTATCTTTTTGGGCTGACCGATGCGTCAAAGACACTTATTTTTGTACTCAGACACATACATTGTGATATATATATGAGAGATATTTTTTGCGGCTCTATATGGTGTGCCCCCTATTTTTGCTTATGGATTATGTTATGCTGATGGATATCTATGTTTTCTATGTTTTTGTTTTTATGAATGATGGTTTATCTGAGATGCATTCCATTATAGAATATTGTTAGCTATGCGATCAGCTATTTGGTTTTGACTCCTTGGTACATGTGTGAATGTAATGTAGTCAAATTTTCTGCTTAATCTTTTTGCACACAAAATTTTCTAAATTGATGTGGATCTTCTTGTCTTAAATGTTTGGTTTAGCTGTGACACTACTAACTAGGAATCGAGGTAGATATGCATATGGCATCTGCCCTAATGGAGGGCATCACACATAAGTCCGATAACGGCGTCATATTCTGCCTGATTTTTTGTTGCTGAACTGATGCACATACCATTGGTGTAGAGATGTGATCGGTTAGGGTGATAGATAACCCAAGCGACTATTGCTAAAATTTGAGACCATATCGATTCTCCATCAACAAATCCAAAGTACGGGTCAGGTTGGTAATCCATTGTGACACTCGAGCGCGTTTTGTAATAAGTCTTTTGGTTAAAAATTTAAAGTGGGTGGGTTTTTGTACGTTGACTCTTAGGGTAGGGCCTCGTTGGCCCTTATGGGTAGAATTTCTTGAGGTAAAGGCCATTGATGGGGTTGGTGAGGCATGTCCCGTGCAATTCAGTCAAGATGTATGCCCCCTTGAGGAGGCAATGTTTTATGATGTAGGGTCCTTTCCATAGGGTTTCAAACTTTCCTATCCCTAGGGATTATTTTGCGACATCGTAGCAGAGGACAAGTTCTCCCTCGGTGAATGAGCAAGGATTGATGTGGCGGTCGAACGATGCTTTTACCCTTTACTTGTGGGCCTCGTTGTGTTGCAGTGACTGTCGTTGGCTTTCGTCGATGAGTTTTAATTGTAATATACATTGTTCTAGAGGCTGGGTATCATTGAGGAGCTCGACTATGGCATGTAAATTTGGGATCTCACGGATACAAAAGCGTAAGATGCCCTGATTTTTTACAACGGGAACAGGGTCGGGAATCCAAGTTGTGTGGGTGGCCCGAGTCCTGGTTCCAAATGATGATACAAATTGTATGTGTTGTATCCTGTCGTTGGCATTTGGTGGGGAAAGAATCTCCGTGATGGCAGTTTGCATAAGCGCAAGGTTGGGTCCCCTATTAGGATGGTTAATTTCTTGTCCGTGGAAATTGTGCCTGCTACAGAGGTGCTTGAATGTTTCCATCAGTGGGCATGCCTCTTGTTTTTGGTTATGACAAGTGCATATGGTGCACGGTACCACTGTTCCAACTAAGTAGATTGTGTGGGAATCAACACTACTCTTCGTCCTAGATGTGGACGCTTGGAAAGGATCTGTGGTAGAAAATGAGGTCTTTTGCTTCCATTTCAGTGTTGTTGGCTTGGGTGTGTCTAGCTCTTTTGGGGAGTGTTGAATTAAAGTTTCTCTTGCCACTCTTAGCTTTGGGAGATGATCACATTTGATTGTATGATGAAAGTGTGGACAAATCTGGCAATAAGTATGCATTATTTTCTCTTGGATAGAGAGAAGTCTCTATGGGAGAGACGAGACTATGCAAAAAATGTTTTCTAGGTGCTTCAGTTCTTTGCACTGATTGACCCAGTGGCCAATCAGGTCGCATAGTCTGCATGTTATCCTAGGTTGGACCTGGATCGTGCTTGGTTGGGGCACCGTCCCAGTTTTCCCATCACGCTGATGTGGGTGTGGGGTTGCTAGCCTGGGGGTGATATAGTTTCTATATTGTTTGAGGAGATCGTCCTCTTTCTTCTCTAATGTATGAATCATATCAATTAGAGGAAGAACTTGCAGGATATAGGTACAACACTGTCCACAGTGATTTCCTTGACATACTGGGAAAAATAGCCTAGATATGGGGTGCCCATCATGCTCAGTTGGTGGCATAATGGGGTACCAGCGTCGTAGCACTTCTAAGTCAAGGAAGGTGGCAACCACATGATTGGGTGTTTTACATAACGCAAATGTTGGTCTTCACTGAAGAGAGCAGTTAGGGGTAAGTAAGGGTTCCCTGATTGGTCGCTTTTCAGCTGACAGGAAGAGGATGGATCTGCTCATTACATCTTCTTGGGTTGTCGAGCTGTTCATAGATTCTGTTAGTCATTAGTAAATTTTGCTGATATCAAAATATGACTAAGTTCTAATCCTAGATTTCTAGAAACAATATTTGAAGAAACATTGTGAGTTCTAGAAATCTCACTGCCTTCATCATCCTACACCTAACTGATTCCACTATAAACTTATCTTTTTCCTTCTCAAAGTTTACCCTGCTGCAAGCAAAAATCCATTTTCTGGGCCTAATTTCCTCATTTTATCACCCCACCTACACCCTCATTCATCACCTTTTCCCCCCTCTGAAATCTTGTAATATTCCAAAATTTGCATGCAGCAAATTGGAATATTAAATTTTGCTGATCTCACTTAGGAGATGAATAAATGGGTAAGGAAGCCCATGCATAATAAAAATCTGAATAAAATCCCTCATGGTGTGGAAAGGGATCAAGGTAGCAGCTGGATTTTACTCTCTCATGTGTGAACAGGGACAAATGCAGGTGGAAAAGGTCAAGTTTGATCAAGTCAACAGCGCAGGTATGAGAGGAGGAGATCATCCATAGAGACAACACAATGCAAGTGGAAGGAATATTCCTTGGTGAAGGAAACCCTAATGAGTGGGGCCTAAGGCAAGAAGTCTCACACATGTTCAAAAGGAGGGCAAGGCAGCCATAACAAGTTTATGCTTATGATTTTATTTTGGTCTTGAAGACTATTTTTCTCTCTACAACTGTTTAGTTGAGATTGTTGTGCTGCTTAGCACAAGGATTTAATATTTAGGAATCCTTCTCCTTTCTTGATAGGCCTATTGAAGGAGTGTACTGATTTTCTTGACATCCAGGCTTGAGGCCAAGTATCCTCCTTCAGCTACAACATTATTTCTTTAGTAGTATAACGTTGTGTTGCAGGGTGTTGCAGTGAGGGTTCACAACCCCACTTCCAACACTTGTTTTTCAGAGGAGGAGGCTCTCCTTCCTTTGAGAGATCAATGAGGAAGCATTCTGGAGTAGTATTGAACATCTTGGAACTTGTCCAAATTAATCCCAACATCTACAGCGCATTCCTTTGCGGGAACTATGTATTTTTGTAGTGTTGCAGTGTGAGGGTCAATCCCCTCAATCTTGAGCTTGTTTCTCAGGGAAAGGGCCAAACCTTATCCCAGAAACCTTGTAAGAAGGATTCTCCTTCATTTTCTATATTTTTCAGCTGTATGTATTCAGAGCTTTAGTTATACTACATTTTCCAGATCTATATCTGCAGATCTGACATTTTGCACTTGTACCTTCATGAAACCCTTGCCGGGTCATTTCTATAATGTGTAAAAGAGGCTTTCTCTCCATTTTTCTCCATGATCTGATGTAATACACTCCATGTATGTTATTTTCAACATATTTCATCATAAACCCTCAGAAAATCACGCTGTAAATGCTTCAGTAAATTTTGCATAAGCTAAGTCATAGGATTTGGGCCTTTTTGAGCCATATCGGGACTGGGAGATTTGTTTAACTTAGGCAGAGTGATTTTTTTTTGCTCCCATTTGGTATGTAAGTCCCATATGACATAATATAAGGTATCCCATCGTTATTTTCCTTTTTTATTACGCAAATATATGGGAATAATGTTTTTGGGGATTATTTTGCTGCTTTTCCCCAACTTTTGGATCATAAAATGAAGTATAAGTTGCTGCTGTAACTTTAATTGATGGCTATCTATTTTTAACACATCATATGAACTATCTCCAACTTTGGAACATCTTAAGGTGTTCTTATTGTTGTAGATTTTTCCTATTTTTGGATATTACAAATCCATTTTTCCTTTCCCTCTAAAAACCCTTGTAATCACCCCTTATTCATCATTTTCCTCTAAAGAGACTTAAAAAAATGTAAAGGTCCCTTTTACATTGTTTAAAACTAACCTTTAAAACCTATCGGGCCTTTTAAAATCTTATAAAAACTTTGTTTTTATAATAAAAACCCACCTTTTTTACAAATATAGGCCTTAAGCCCCTTTCCGCTTAAGCCATAGCCCCCTCACTCATACAATGCTGACACCGACCTTCCGATGTTCTCCTAAGCCCCTTTTCTTCCCGACCCTCAGTCCCTTCTACCCCCACATGACCATTTCCCTCTGCCTATCCTAAGCCTCTTCCCTATCTTTCCTCCACCCCGCTTCACCCTTCCCCAGGCCATCTCCACCGTCGATCAACCCTGATCCAACGACTGTCATGACCCCATCCTTCATCCCGTATACAAACCGACCCCGCACTACCCGAAAAAATGCTCACGTCACCACCGCGGCCCCACTCTCCACTCAAATCCTACACCCCATCTTCGAGCTCCACCTGCGCCTCGATCTCGCTCCTCGACATATGACGGTCTAAATAGCATATCGAGAAAAATTTGATACTGGGTTTTAAAGACCCCAATCCACGCAAATTGGGCGGTTTCATCCAGGACACACGGCAATCGCCCAGTGATATCGCGCAGACCCGGGCAAAAAACGCTTACCACCCATACCCTGTGCAATAAACCATGGTGGTTTCCAAAAACCACTTTTCCCTTCCTGTGCTAGAATTTAAAGTTCGTCGCCCTCATTTTGATTTCCTTATGATTTCGCCTCTGAGATCACTCCCCTGCACCCTCTTTTCCTCTAAAGATCTCCCTCGATGCCTCAAAAACCCCGAAAATGCATTTTTCTCCACTTCCGTAGGTTTGAAAGTTAATATTTGTTTGCATGTTGTAGGTTTAATGGTGGTGATGCCCAAAAAGCTCTCCCACAGTCCACAAATGACAAAATCAGACCCTCTGGATGACGATCCAGGGATCTTAATTCGAATTGTGAAGATCAGAGGGCCTTTTCTCAAGTTCTGATCGATTATGACTCATGACCATATATCGATCATGAACCCTCTAACACATGAAGGAACAATGAAGAATAGAAGAATCAAAAGGGCTAATTATATATCAAAGGAAAAAACATAGATTAGCCCTTTAAATACATTGATTACAGGATAAAGGCTAAAGCTTAAAGGATAAAAGATAAATGAATAAAATAGTTATTTAAGTAGAAACAAAGAAAAGACAGTAAGACAAAGTATTAAAGCAAAATCAAGGTTAAAGGCCTATTACTGAGCTTAATGATTAAAACAAAGACAAATATACCCAAAGACAACCTCAAATAACTCAAAAGGGAAGAAATACTCCTCCAAAAGATCAAATTTCCACCTACAGCCTGATTTCCTTTCATAAAGAAAATTGGCAGTTATTGCACATTCAGAAGATATTTTATCTGTCAAGGTAGTTATTGTAATAGTTAAGGATAAGCCTTAAAGTCAAACTTTTCACCTATTCTTCCCTAGAAGTTAAAACAGAGTTATTGAAATAGAGAAGTAGCTGCAGATATTCCTCCCTTAGGCCTTGCATGGTTTTCAAGGTTAGGAATGCACTTACTCTGTAATAAATGAAACTCAAACCCTATCTTAACCTCACCTCCTCATTTTCAGCAAAAATACTGCATTTGGACTCATTGTATTATTGGCATTTGATGACTCTTTGAAGTAATATATAATCTCTTGGAATTTGAAAGAAAATTGATGTCTTGAATCTTGTGGATGTCCTAATTTGTTTGTTGATGGAGGAGGCTAGATCACTGGAACCCCGAGCTTGGCTATTGGTGAAGTGCTTCTATCTGTTATTTTTATTTCCTATTTTCATTATGTTTCCATCTTTATTTGTTACACTAGAGTAA
This sequence comes from Pinus albicaulis, assembly GCA_034641835.2. NCBI lineage: Eukaryota > Viridiplantae > Streptophyta > Pinopsida > Pinales > Pinaceae > Pinus > Pinus albicaulis. The sequence goes on from CM076581.1 coordinate 273,116,066, forward strand.
AGGTTTTAGGCTAAGAAATCTCTTTTGAAAGCACATTAGTTATTTTTACCCTTCACTGTATAAATGTTTTCTTCTGCGAGGTCTGATTGGAGGATTCTTAATTGCCCTCCAGTTCCATCCAACTTGTTATTTTAGAAATGATTCAATAGAGTATAACCAAGGAGTTTATCTTTTGGTAAGTCCATGTTCCTTTGAGTACAGCTTGAGAGGTTGTTTTAAGGAATGATCTCAATAGAGTGAAACCAGGAAATTAAGTGGTAAGTCCATGCTCCTTTGAGTACAACTTGAGAATTGTTTCTGAAACTTATTTAAAGTATGCTTAATAGAGTCTAAACCAGGGAAGTTTATGGTATGCCTTGTCCTTTGGTCTGCCTTTATAAAATTTGTTTTGAATATCCTCAGAGAGTTAGTCAAAAGCAGATTAGATTATTCCTGTTTGATCTTAGGATTATCTTACTGTTTCCTTATATGTTTTCTTATCTGAAAGTAGTCTTTTGATTGCAGGGTTGTTGTATGAAAGGTTTGCTTATTAAAAGTATTTCCAAAGAAGTATATGTTTTTCCTTGTCCTTTGGCTTGCTTCAAAACAGATTACTTGAAAGATGTCTCTTGTTTAAAGTAGATGAAAAAGAATTCTTAATTTCTCTTTGTCCTTCTTTTCATTCTTATCCTTAATGTTCACCTCATTATTCCAAAAACTTTGAAGATCCACTGGCCAAGTTAGATTTGCCCTATGATACTCCCTGATCCTTTCTTAAACTTGTCATGACTTCCATATGACTCCATTTCCCAATAAATTAGATATTTCCCATTCTATCTATGCTCATTGATCATTATGTCCAACCAAAACAATCAAACAAACCTTGCACTTAATAACTTGCCTAAAATAAACCCTTAAAATCAAACAAGCACACATTCTTTTCAAAATAACCTGAGAGATCCCTCTCTGAGTCTAGGAAGGCTAGGTCCTAGAACTCTAAAGATTGGTTCCATGTTGCCTTCTCATTTGGTATGCCAATATGCCAAATCACAGGAACACAACATTCTGGCGATCACGGTGGGAGCTTCTGAGTCAGTGATAAACTAAGTACTCCTTAGGAATCCAGAAACCATAAGAGCCACATAAAAAATTAGAAAACCAGAAAACCCAAAAAATATTCTTGGATTGGTTTTATTGCTCATTTGGTGGTGGACCATAACTTATTTTACCTTCAAAAAGCTAAAAATTTCCACCTAGCGACTCCACTAGCCCTAGTAGGCCTATTTTATCCACTAGTTCTTCTAGATTCCCTTAAGATTGTATCAAATTAGTCCTAGAGAAGTTTAGAAGCCTAGTTCCATATTTTAGCAAGGTACTAAAACACCAAGAGAGGTCAAAAAATTTGAAAAATAGTCCTTAAAGCTTTCAACCTCTGTACATTTTTGAACTTGAAATTTGGCTTCACATAGGATCAATACCAGATCTCATCCAGACCCTAATCCTCCTCCAATAGTTGATGATCCAGAAAAGATTTTGTGGAAAACTTCTAAAGCTGGAAATTTAACTACTAGTAGGACCATCCAAAGAACAAAATCTGTCCTTGAAAACCTTACAATCTTGAAAGATCCTCACTTTGACTTGTCTCATACAAGGAACCTATTTAGAACCAAGTCTCATAGTGATATTGACACATCTGACCTTGAGCCCATAGATTTGCAGCAGAACTTTAGCAGAGAAGCCTCTCCTTCAACTCTTCCTGATTTTCAACTTCTTCACCACTTCAGTTCTTTCCACAACAAATCTTCTCATAATCAGCCTACTGGTCCAAGTTCTTCCACTACTCTCATCCATACATCCACTATTCAAAACACTCCTTTTCATCCCACTTTTCCTTTTATAAATCCACCTCTTGTAAATCCCCCATTTTCTCCCACCATGGCAGCATGGTATGCCCCATTAGTGTTACCTCAACCTTTGGTTCCTTTACCAAATAATTATAAATCTAGAATTCCCCATTTCACTAGAAATTAATCTAGTACTGCCCAACAACATGTGGATAAAATGGATGATGCCTTTGATTACATGGAAATAGAAGAAGAGACCATTAAGATGAGAATATTTTCCCAAATTTTAGGAGGAGAAGCCAAGAAATGTTTTAAAATCTTAACTCTTAAGAGCATAAATGATCTCCCTTCTTTATACCAAACATTCATAAACAAGTGGGAAGTTACAAAGAACCCTCTCCAAATCCTTTCAGAATATAGCAACCTCAAAATAAACATTGGGGAAAGTGTCCAAGATTATTGCACTAGATTCAATAGTGTTTACAATGCACTTCCCCAAAACATGAAACCTTCACTAGGCCTAGCCTTAGCTAAGTTTCCTGAAGGCTTTGTTACAGACATGGCCTACTAGCTAAGAGAAAGAGACCCCTTGACTTTAGAAGATATGCAAAGGGGAGCTATTGGTGTAGAAGAAAATCTGATTGAGAAAAGAGCTAGATTAAAATCAGTAAAAAGAGTTACATATAAAGATGAAACAATGGCATAAACCTCATCATCTGATGCCAAAATTGATAACTTAGTGAGGGTAATGGAAAGAATTCTTGAAAAGATAAACTTAAATACTAGAGTGCCTCCAAGAGAAAACCCAATCAATCCCAAAAATAGAAATAGAAATCCAAATTTCAGAAGAGACCCCATCCAAGATAGACAAAGAGATATCCAAGATAGACAAAGAGATAATGACCAACAAATTAGGCCTCCCTTTCAACAAAACTATGTAGATCAGGAAGAAGAAAATCATGTAAATCTGATTGGATCTGATAGTGAGACAAATGTCTTCCTCATTTAAGAAGAACAAGGTTTCTTCTCCTCAGAACAAATTGAAAATAATCATGAGGATTCTGAATATTATCAATTGGGGTTTGAAAATGCAATAATGGAAGTACATAGACAATATGATCTTAGAAGCAAAAGGAAACCAAAATTTTCCAATGATGAAAACACAAATAATGCTGTTAGGAAAACTTCAGAAAATATTCCCAAGAAGACAAAAAACAATAGTAACACTTTGACTAAGAAAGTTGACTCAGATAAAGAAAAAACAGGTCATCCAAGTTGTTTCGGGGAAAAACACCCTAGAGGTTTGTTGGGTCAAAACCTCCACAGAGCAGGGCATGCTATTCAGAAGGACTCACACACAACCATACTTGAATGCAAAAAACTAGATAACAACGATAGCAGAACTCACCCGTAGTCCTACGTTCGATGTAGATCCCGCGGGGTCCAAACCCCTAGCAACCCTTCTTCCTCCTTCAACCTGAAAAACAAGAAAGAACGTGCACGGAAACCTAGTTGTACAGCATATACTTCTCCTAAACGTTAGTGCAATCCATGTGAAACATTATATAAACCATAATAAATGCTTAAATGATAATCTTTTCACACATATAAGTAAAAATTAACACATAAGTTCAGGAACAAGATGGTTCTTCATTATTACGAACAACATGTACAGTAGTAAAAGTGGAGAGATCACCTGAATCCTTCCACGATCTTCGAACAGACCGTCGTCCGGATCCATCCCACCCTTGCCTCGCTAAGATACTTTCAGGACTTGTGCACTCGAGATGGCATATAAATGGATGAACATCTCCAGGAAACAAGGGTTTCCTGTATAAATCTGGGAAAGTGCAGGAGGCACGAGAATTCAGACTTGAACTGGGATTCCAACAGAGTATAATGTCTATAAAATTTCTCTCTCCCTTAGGCCATGCACATGAGGGGCTTTTATACTCCCTCAAAGTAGTTTCAATTAGTTGGAAACAATTGGCCACGTGCTGGGGTGGTTGAAATACTGGAGTAACCATCATCCCAGCCCAAAAATAGGGAATTTTAATATATTTTTTAATGATTTTAATGGCATACGTGGAAAAGTACATATGGACTCGCGTATACACGCGGAAAAGTCTGGGCATAACCGCGTATGGGAATTTTAACACTGTTTTTTAGTGAATTTTGTTCAAGTCTGTAGGAATGGGTGCCCAAAGCCATAAAGACAATCATGAATCACCTGAGGGTGAAAAATGATGCTATAACAGATGCCCCCTAATATATGAGGTCAGAAGGGGTACATGATGGCCGAAATGTATTATGCACATAGAAAGAACTTTCGCAAGGACAAGAGAGGACTTCACCAGATTTCAGCCTGCCAAAAACCAATGAAAGAAACCAGAGAGTCAACTCATGCTGAGGCGGGCATACCCATGCTCAGTAAAAAATACATCATATGGAAAGTACTGAATAGATCCAACATGTATACAAGTATAGCTGAACTGAAAGTACACAATGAATCATCTGAGCATGGCCCGGAAGTATAAGTCTGAATCAATGTCCAAGTATCACATATAGAAAGTTGATCAATGATGCTGACACTGGATGTCTGATCATATAAGTAACTGAATCTCCAAGTACCAAATCATAAGAGGTGGAATAAACAGTACAATCACGCAACTCGGGAGCCAACATATAGGATGTTGTTGTACTGACACTGCAACATATAAGGGTGAACGGCATCACTGGCAGAAACTGAATGGACTGTCAAAAGTGAACCGAGAAATGTTGATGCAACCCGAGGTCTTCACCGATCACTATGGCACAATTCTACACAATGGGAATAAATGAGCTGAAGTCGACCATGTGAGAAATCGTTGGATTACTGGTCAATGATGGATACCATTAACCAACGCGAGACAACCCACCAATAATGAAAATGAGTGTCAAGGTGCCCCAGTACAATCTAACAAGTGCAAATGAATGAGTTGAAGTCGAACACTTGAGAGAATCTACCAATCAGGAGGCAATGATGAATCTCCACTGTCGATAGCGAAGAGTCTTCCACTGATGACTGCAAACCCTAAGGTACTGACAAAAAGACTCTAGACCTTATTCCCAGAGCAATGAGTCGGAGTCGATGGGAAAATATCTGCTGGAAGGAATGCATTAAGGCATCCCACATTAGTCCAACGCGAGTGTAACCCGCAGGCCAATATTTGGAAGGAATCGGACGAAGTAGAGTGACAGAACCAAATCGAAGTACGTTTCCGACATGCACAAGATGAAGCTAGCACACGAAAGAAACCCTCTGAACCAACCAATAATGAAAGATGACACAGAGGCGAGAAATCCACCGATAGGGTCAAATGGAAATCAAGGTACTGCACGAATCCCAAGTGTGATAATGTATGCTGACGTCGAACACAGGGGAAACCACTCAGTCAAAGACCCATAATGATGATCAAATGTTGAGCACAAGGTCACCTATCAATGATGGAAATAGGGCCAGGGTGCAGCTCTAGGTTTGCTCTCAGAGCAATGTGTCGTAGTCGATAAGAGACAAACCCGCCAACAAGAATTCAGTGGAGACCTTCTCAAACCAGCACGAGCAAAGGACCAAAACATCTGATGTGATAGAACAGGATACTGACAAGACCAGGAAGGCCGACTGAATAATGAGTCAAGAGACACCGCAGAATGGCCGACTCTGGTTAGACTTCCCTTGAACAAAAGCACGACTCATGATGACCATGGCAGTAAAAGTGACACTGTATAAGTCTGTTATGCAGGAGGCAGAACAAACTCTCCATATGATTGGAGGAGATAACCAACCGGGGGAGGACTGAAAAGTGAAACAAGGTAAAGGCTGAACCTAGGTCAAAACTAAAACCATCCCAAATGGAGGAAAGATATATAAGTGTATATGCTTTGTTCAAGGGTGACAAACTGACACTGTACTGCCATCAAACAACGAAGTTACATCCCGTTCCCGCTCTTTTTGTTATATTTGATTTTTTTGTCTTTTTCATATAATAAGCCTGAAAAGGAATAAAAGAATGCTATGATACAATGGATAGAACGAGTATCAAGAAACAGATGCACTAGTTCCTGGGATTGGAACGATCCTATGCTTAATGCAAGGTGGTGGAAACTGGTAAGCGATACTCAGAGGAATGTTCCATCCATGGGTAAAAGGGTGTCAAGTCGCGATAGCTAAGTGCATGCAATGGTTTAACTTGTACAGACGGTCAAGGTCAAAAGTTGGCTTAAACATTGAGTCCAAATGAAGCTGGCTAAAGGCCAGGATAAACAAGTAGCCAATATGCAATGCAGTAATACAACTCAACAACACCAGGGAGCCTCTAGGGTAATAACCAGAAAAATGATAGTGAAGAAGAAGAAGAATGAAGCTTCAACACATAAGTCATGGCAGGACTAAAGAGGACTCTCGAGCCTACATAAAACGCAGCATGGGCAACAAGTGATAGTGAGGAACTAACTAGGAAGCCCATGTAAAGGAAGGCTCTACCACCAAGTCATGATTAAATAATTGGAGAGTGAAATGGGTGTAATACTCATGACCTGATGGGATCGACCCTATGGCAAGTGATTAGAATGGAGGCTAGTATGCAAAATGCAACGGAAAGTGGATTCCCTAACCTATATGCCAGTGAAGATCATATACCTGCCATGACGGTTCAGCAGTCATGGATCAAAAACCGGGAAAAATCTCAAATTCGTCAAAATGTACCTGAAAATATACCAATCTGGGCACTTCCAAGCATCCGGGTTATGCAGCTTAAGATAGATTGAAAAAATAAGCATAACAATTTTTTGCGAAAATTTTCAACTTTTTAGGCATAAATAGACAAATTACCTCATATTTGGTTCATTATTACATTGCTGATTTGGGAAAAAATGCTCTGGAGAAAAAAGCCTCTTTCATCAAAACAGGAGCAACCGACCATCAATCTTCACTGAATTTTTTAGGTAATCTCATCAACCATCCTTGCTATTCATTTTGTCTGTTCATAAATTAAAATTTAGGAATTTTCACTTTAGAATCTCTTGCTAAAAATCACGGGTTTGCGCATACGCGGGTTGGTAATGACCAAGTCGCGTATACACACGACTGTGCACAAATAAAGTCGTGTATGCGCAACCCAAAAATGAAAAATGCATAGCTAATGAACGAATTATTGAAATTTTGCAGGATGACCATATCATGGAGAGAGTGTGAACACAGTGCAATAGACAATGAAGTCATGCAGGACCAAGTATCACTGAATATTCTTCGGAATTGCGGATTGCTCAAGTTTTTCAAAATGCCAAATATGAAGAGTAATGTCCGGTTGCTCGAAATGCTTGTGAACTATTGGGAACCGGAAGAAGACTATTTCATTATAGATCAGATACCCATACGCATCGAAATGGAAGATATATATTTTATTACTGGACTCTCCCGGAGGGGGGAGCCAGTAGACTTGCACGGTAAGCCTTTGGGAGGGCTAACCGTGGAAGATTACGTCCACGTGTACTGCATAGAGGGTTCCAAGAAAGTTGGAACTCAAATTTCTATCAAAGATCTACGAGACTTGCACATAAAAATCCTCCTTTTTACCATTGGGAGAGTAGCAGGATCAGCTTCTCTACACCAGGCATCCAGGACGCAAATGAGTATAGCAGTGGAATGCTTAACTCATGTATATGATTGGTGCACAACTCTACTGATGAACATGAAGCAACAATTGACTTCTATCCGAAAAACAAAGACAAAACATTTTGGATATGGTACAATTTTGATGACATTCTTCTTCAAGAAGATTCCAGCGCTGAGACCCAGAGTGATCTCTACCATCAGCAGCCCGAGAGACCTAAGAATTGCCCGCTGGGCAGACATGATGAAGAGATTGGGGGGAAGTGAAGTTCCCCGGACCACTTGGGATGATGAGTTCTTCCAATGGTGGAGAGAACAAATCATCGCTGTGGATGACTATCCCTATGCCGGGATGGACTTTCGTGGCAATCCAGATCTTGTCCTTCCACCAAGCGCGGCATGGGGCACAGTCGGTAAGTTTGCAATTTTTGAGTTTTATAATTTTTTGGATTTTTTTAATATATGTGAAAAAAGGAAAAACAAAGATGTTTTTGATTGGATTCAAAATGACTTACAATTTTATAATGATCATGATACAGATATTGGACCAGTGCGACCTGAGGGTTACCCGCGACATAAGCATCGCAGGGGTGAAGCGGATACAGTAGATTCAGACAGAACCCTCCAGGCTGTTCAGAGGAACTTGGAGGGGTTAACCCGCCAAGTACCTATGGCTGCAGTGGAAGATCTGCCTGAAGCCATCCAGAGACGAGTGGTAGGAGTGCCCCGAGACTGGGTACGGTTATTCCGCCGAGTTGCCACTGCGATCGTGTTCTATAGGAACACAACTTCTGGGCAGGGACCTTAGGAGTAGATAGATATGATGTATCAGATGACTATATATTTTTTGAGACTGAACATGATCGGGGGCATAAGCCCAATTTTTTGTATGACTTATGGATCCAAATTTTGTATAGTTTTTTTAACACTCTGATGATATATATACAACGATGTTTGATGTGATGTGACAAATGTATCAAAATGTATGATGTTTTTGATGATTAAATTTTATTGTATGGAATGATTAATGTGCCAATCAATTGCTTGATTAGCTAATGAGTCTGCCATCCAATTTTCAACTCGAGGAATATGAATGAAAGTTAAAAATTGAAATGATCTTTGTAACAAACGTACCCTCAAGAACAACCGGAGTAAAAATGGATCTCGAACCCGATAAGTATTGTTCAACTGTGACACCACCAGCTGAGAGTCCAAGAAAACTACCAATGAATCAACACCCAAAGATATTGCCTCCGAGAGTAGATAAACAACTGCAGTGTATTCTGCTATGTTATTGGAAGCAGGACCAATGCAGACCCCTCTTGATACTAACAGCTGACCGAATGGATAATGAAGCACCCAAGCCGCGGAAGCTAAGTTCCGGGTGTGTCTACTAGCACCATCGGCGAAACCATAATGACTCATGACATCCGACACAACCTGCCAAAGCAGATCAAAAACATCACCACCCCATCAAAGATCGAAAAACCAGATATGTACAAAGCAAAACTACTATATACAAAAGAAACATTCCAGGCCGAAGCCTAGGCATAATACTTTTTCAAATAGAGCCCATTTCTGGGCTCTGGCAACTCATTCCCTTCAAAATCAACCAAGGTATATGCTCCTTTCTTAAGCACTTTTTTAACGATAAAGGGGCCATACCACATAGACTTAAATTTTCCTGCCCCCAGGGCATCTTTTTCTTGGGCATAGACCAAAACAAGGTCACCTTCCGAAAAAACCTTAGGCTTGACCGCCTTATCGTACTGAACTTTAACTTAGTTTTTATGCGCTTCATTCATCATGGCGGCATCCCGACGCTGCTCATCGAGATGTTCCAGATGAAGGAGACGTTCTTCAAGACTAGAAGTGTCAGGAAGAAGTTCAACAGCTAACTTAAGAGAAGGAATCTCACATTCAATGGGAAATACGGATTCCAACCCGTGCACTAGCTGAAACGGAGTAAAGCCAGTTGCAGTTTTCACTGACGTCCTGTATGCCCAAAGTGCAGGATATAGCATAATATGCCAGTTGGATCTAGCTTTATCAATTTTCCTTTGAAGAATTTTCTTCAAGGATTTATTCACGGCTTCCACTTGCCCATTGGCTTGAGGATAATACGGAGATGAATGCTCCTGCCGGAAACCTAATTTTAGAGCCAACTCAGCCATCATGCTATTCTGAAAATGACTACCATGATCAGCGACAATCTCTCTAGGAATACCAAAACGAGCAATAACCTGGTTGAAAATAAAAAGAGCTGCAGTCTCACCATCATTCCCAAAAGTAGGCATAGCCTCGATCCACTTCGTAAAGTAGTCTACTGCTACAATAATGTACTTGTGACCTTTAGCCGAAGGCGGGTTACAAGTAGTATAATAAATACCCCACTTTGTAAAGGGACCGACAGTAATGACTGGAAAAAGTGGAGCTGGATGAGCGCGCATTTTCCGAGTATAAACTTGACACGGATGACACTTTTTGACCGACTCCATACAATCCTTGAAAATCGAAGGCCAAAAGTACCCAGCACGCAAGATCTTTTGGGTTGTAGCAAGCCCAGATAAATGACCACCACAAGCTCCATTGTGGCAATCATTCAGCACAGCCTCAGCTTCTTCGAGAGTTAAGCAACGTCTCAGGATTGAATCAACCCCTCGACGGTATAAAGCATCACCAATAATTAAGTAATTCTTAGCCAAGTGACGCAACTTACGACGCTCATCTTTCGAAAAAGTAGAGGGAAACTTCGCAGTCTGAAGATACACAATGATATCTCCATACCAAGGATCCTGTGAAGAGATAAGAAACAAATGTTCATCCGGAAAGGATTCATCATAGATCATCTCTTCCCCACAGGGCAACTTGGAGATCAATTCCGCGAAAACCAATGATTTCTTGGACTTGGCAGACATAAACTCAAGATCAAATTCCTGCAAAATCACAATCCATCTATTGTATTTGCCCCCAATCACTCGCCTAATGAGAACAAACTGAAATGGATTGGCTGCTGCCAAAACATAAGTTTTTTGTAGAAGAATGTAATGTCTGAGTCGCTGCACAACATGAACAGCTGCTAAAGCCAGTTTTTCTATTGGAGTGTACCGGAGTTCAAGTCCTACCAAGCCTCGACTAAGATAGTATATAACATGCTCTACAAGAGCATCATCTTCCCGAACCAGAACCATACCAATGGTAGATTCTGCTGCTGCAAGATAAAAAAGGAAATCCCTGCTATAATCAGGTGGACTTAATAAAGGAGCAGAGGTCAATGCTTTTTTCAAAGCATCGAATGAGCGCTGAGTGAAGTCATCCCAAAAAAATGGAACTCCCTTCTTCAACAATCTCATAAATCCTTTGGTAACTTCAACATAATTTACGATAAACCTCCGAAGAAAATTAGCTTTTCCTTGTAGACTTTGAAGTTGACGAATAGATGACGGGGGAGGCAACCGAAGTATTGCCTCAAACTTGAAGGGATCTACCCTAATCCCTTCCCTAGACACAATGAATCCCAATAACCGACCGGATGTAACCGCGAAAACACACTTGTTCGGATTCAACCTAATCTTATAGAAACGACATCGTTCAAATATTTGACGGAGGTGAGAAGGATGATCCATCCTCTTTCGAGAATGAGCAGCTAAATCATCCAAATACGCCTCGATAATATTTTTGATGTCGTGGAAGGCATATGACATGGCCCGCTGAAAGGTGGCCCCAGCATTTTTAAGACCAAAAGGCATTTGCTTGTATGCAAATGTACCCCAAGGACAAATAAAGGCAGTCTTATGCTGATCTTCAGGACGGATAGTAATCTGATTATATCCAGAGAAACCGTCCATGAAGGAGAAAATCTCATCACCGGCACACTCGTCAATGATCTGATCGATAAATGGTGTGGGGTAATTATCTTTAGGACATGCTTTATTGAGGTCTCTGAAATCAATGCAAACTCGAATTGTTCCTTGTTTTTTATCTATGGGAACAGGGTTTGAAACCCATTCAGTCAAAGGAACAGGGAAAATGAATCCTGCCTTAAGCAGCTTCTCCACCTCAGCTTTGATAGCTGCTGCCTTCCTAGGATTGACCGGACGAAGTTTTTGCCTCACAGGCTTAGCGTTTTCGTAAGTCTTGATCTCATGCTGGACAATAGATGGATCTATACCAGGCATTTCCTCATAATACCAAGCGAATACATCCCTATACTCTTTAAAGAGCCCGATGTAAATCTGAATCTCTTCACGGGAACATTCAGCTCCGATGAAGACATTCTAAATAATATTGGGATCCCTGGAAATGTTCACCGAGATAGTAGGAGAAATCACATCCATGTTCCCTTCAGCATAAACCTGTGTTGGTGCTAAAGGGTTCAGGACTCGGTGAACAGGACCAGGAGACTGAGGACTTGGAAAACTTGTTTCAACTTCGCTCAAATCAGGTAAAAAATAAGACCGATGATGCAAGTCATCCCACGATCTATCTATACCAGTCATAGCTTCCAGGATGGCCTCTTCAGATGGAAGAGTGGTATCAAGGCAATCCTGGGCAGAAGAAGAACTAAGTGTCCAAGCCGAAGCCACATATCCATCCAACTCTTCCAGTGAAAGAGGAGCTGGACTGGATTCTGTAGAGTCAACAATAGACTGATAAGAAATCTCAGCTGCAGACATAGGAAATGCCATTCCACCCACTTGACCTTCCGCTAATGTGGCAGTAGGGGAAGGTAAGGTCCAAGGGTCCAAAAAATAATGAGTTCTGAAGAACTCTCTTCGAAGAGGAGCCTTGGAGGATGAAATTGCATTTATATGAACCGTAGGAGGAGGAATATCGAAAGTACCCATCAAGGAAGAATACATTCCAACCCCTAAATTCTCAACAGGCGCCTTAGTATTATCCAACTTTGGAACATATGAGTCAGTAGACGCATTTGGGTCTACAGGAGGACAGTCCAGTTGGTCCACTGTAACAATCCTCCCTTCGTGAGGGAAACAAATAATCCGAAATAATGAGGATGCAATGGAATCCATCTCATAAATCCATTTTCTCCCCAACAGAAGGATGTAGTCCAAGCTTGCATCAACTACCTCAACCTCTATATTCATAGTTTTTCCCCGCAACACAGATAGGCAAAGCTGGGACAATACCATGCGGTCTGTGAGAATGACCATGAAACGCAGTCAGAAGAGTGGTAGATGGAACAGCTTTGGGAGATCCAATCGTCTTCCAACATGTGAGAGACATCACGCATGTGGAAGCACCCTCATCAACAACCGTCTGAAAGATATTGCACTTCCGGTACGATGATTTAATATAAAAAGCCATATGATGGGGAAGTCTCTTCTTAAAATTAGTCATATCAAATGTAATCAGAAGATAAATTTTCAGATCAATAGCCCCAATGGCAGTGAGCAAAGCACTGCGCTGAGCCGAACAAGACTAGAGCACCTCTAAAGCCGACATGGCACAAGGACTCTGTGCCAGATCTTCCACAAAAGAGTAGTTCTGGGTAGCCCTAGCATTTGGATTAATCGTCGAATGCTTGGTAGATGCTTTGGGCATCCGAGGTATAGGCTCAATAGTAAGCCTCATAATATGAAGCGACTCAGTAGCATCAGGAGCATCCTTAGCTTTCGAAGACTCTTCTCCGCCATAATCACGGGATCTCGTAGCGACATCCACGTGAGCACTCATCATGAATATGTTTGATGGGATTTCCCCTTCCTGGGTGCCCCCAGAGGAAGCCCCATGATTTTGATTCGCGCCAACAACTAGTTGTTGCCCTTGGGGAAAAGGGTTTGTCAACACAGCCTGGGAACTGGAAGAACCCTACTAAGCTAACAAGCGCTGCGCATCTTGAATTTTAGGGCAAAGGTGCGTAAGATGGTCTCCAGCACACAGCTTGCATGGAAACTTCACTTTCTTTTTATCCTTTTGACCCTCACCAACATGCTCGTCGGTTTTATTCGCATTACCCTTCCCATTATTGCCCTTTTTCTTATTATTCCGTCCTTTCTTCTTCCCTTCGTATTGTTGATTTCCTTTGGGATCGGAAGTTTGGACAACATTTATCGACAAAGATTGGGAAGGCGATGACTCAGCTGGTACAGCCTGACCAGAAGGAGCAGATTGCAAAGACAACTGCTGCAATTGAGTAAGCAGGTTGGCTGCACCACTATTGATTGACCCAATAAGTCCATCACCATGAGGACCAGGCTTAGTTTTGGATAAATCTAATTTGGAGCAAGGAGCATTGGGCAAATATTTATGAAGGACCCTAGACTGAGAATATATCAGTTCCAACTGCTGGGCCCTAAAAATAGCCTGTTCCTCAGAAAATACCCCAGATAGGGATACATCTTTAGAAATTTCTGACTGCAGAGATTTCAGAAACCATTCCAAAAGGAATTCTCCTGGAATATGAGCTTTAATAAGCCTCTTCCTTCTCCTCCATTCCTGAATATGGTCAGAAATGTGGGTTGCGTCGTCCTGTTTAAAATTAGCCAGGAGTTCAGTCCCGACATCATAACGGACGGGAAACTAGAAATGGTTTAGAAATGTAACAACCAGTTCTCCAAATGTAGCAAAAATGCCCCCAATTAGCTCAATATGCCATTTGGCAGCGTTTCTAGTTAGGGTGCGTTGAAACAATCTCAACCTAATCGAATCATCGATCAGGGAGTTTGAAGAACACCATAAATGGAAGGTGGTGATGTGGTCAGCCGGATCTTCTCCATTCTTGCCTTCAAACTTTGGAATGTCTGAAGGAAGTTTGGTGGGAACCGGAGGCCACCCCGGACTATAACGGATCGGATCATTAGCCAATTTCGACAAATCTGGCAAGTTTAACGTTGCCAGAAAAGGTAAACGAGGCAGAGCCTGAGGATTCCATCCTTGATAGGATGAATTCCCAACATTCTGAAAATAATACCCTGGATTTGATGAGGCACCAGGTTTCCGGAAAGAACTCGTAGAAAAAGGATAAGAACCTCCTCCCAACGCAGAGTTACCAAAGACCGGACCAGTTCCCCCCACTGAAGTATGAAATGAAGAGGAAAGCCCCTGATAGGGGTTCCAGGCATTAGAAAGAGGGGAAAAGGTCTGATAAGCACTCGACGAAGGGAAAGAAGCATTCCCTTGGTGACCAGTGTAAAACTGATTCCCTGCCCCCGCTGTGGTGAATACAGGGTTCCAACCTGTAAAAGTAGTTGAATTCTGACCTCCAGACCAAGGGTTGAAACTCTGGGTCTGAGAAGTAAACGGAAAGGACCCTAAAGAAGGATTCAAACTAGGAATATGTCCATTTTTGAAGGGGAACCCTTGAAAAGAAGCTGATCCACTAGCCATGGAAGACATGGGTGTAGATCCAGCTGTAGCAGCGGAAAAGGAAAAAGAAAGAATCCCACTAGTGGGCATTCCAAAACAGAAGGGACCAGATTGGGAAGCATGTGCTTGGGTGAAACCAGAGCCAAACACAACAGTACTAGAAGCAATCGAATATATAGCAATAGTGCCTCCCCCTTCAACAGAAGCAGGAGTCTGAATGCCTGCAGCACTCACAGCAGAAGTCGCGTTCCCAGTCGTGGCCATCGAAAGGTATGTATAATATGGAGGATCTTCCGGTCTCTTTGACTCAAGTCCGATGTATTCAACAACGAACGGATAATCAGGAGGAAGAGGAGATGGAAGTGACACAGAGGGTTCATGTACTTCCTCTATTTGAACTTCTTCTTCCTGCGGAAATAAAACTCGCGAGGTGAGCGGAACGCTCCTCTCGGAACCAACACCAGAATCAGCTATGAAACCTTCAGACCCTTGTGGAGGATCTCTCTCCACTGCGTCAGACGCCACAGGGTGATACTCACCTGCTAAACTACTCCTACGCCTTCTTGAAGAAGGCTCTAAACTCTTGGGAGATAACCCCCGGATTCTCCTCGATCGACGAGGCGCTTGATCAGCCACTTTAACAAATTTTAATTAGACTCAAAAAAGTATAAAGCTAGGCAAGCTAGGATCAAAGAGCACTCACTACAAAAAATAATCCCTGAGATACAATCAAGCAAACAGCCTTCAGGTATTTCCGCTCCGGGTGATTAGGACCGGACACCAAAATACAAGAAAGTGAAATATAGGACCTCCCGAAAGTAGTCTGGGATAATTACGGCCCAGGCCTACTAGCGAAGGTAACAGAAACAGTTACGCCGACCTCCTAACAACAGCCTTTTCCGGCACAAGTACCCAAGCTTCGCAAGGGCACCCCCCAGAAGTACTGCTGGAAGTGATACGACGTCTGCCTCAGGTACCACGGGTATTCCCCCCCGCAGTCACCTATGTGGAACCTAGGAGTGGCAACTATGGGCACCAATCCATGTCAGAAGCCGGGCGGAACGGTCTTGAGGTCAGATTTAGCAAATCAGAGAGGGGGTATCTCTCTTCTCAGCCTTCACTTCCCCTCGTGCTTGACTCTCTAGAGGAGAGCTTTCCCGGTCCACCTAACGGAGTTGGATTTCGCTCAATTAATCAAATTCTATTTTTTGTTTGAGCGGACTTGGAGAGTTAACTCTCCACTCACCTAATCCAAGGCCCTACAACCTAGCTAGTTGGTGTATGACACTTAAAAAACTTGCTAGTTGCTTTTAAATTATATCGCTTATTTTAATTGGCTGTTATGTTAAGTCAAAGGGATACGGAAATGAAACTTGTGGTGTTTTCACGCAGAAAAGAAATTAATAAAAACCAAACTACATGCAAATGCAGTAATTGTCTTTCGATGAAAAGCAACTTCTACACAGGTTCTACGAGACTAAAAATTTTATTTTTCTTTTCAGATAACAAACTTCACACTCACAAAAACTATGAAAATGACTAAATGCTTAAGTGCACCTGATGCAAATCACTAAGAGCATGCAAATTCTAAGATGCAAAATCTATTAAAGCAGAGAGAAATTTCCCAAAGATCCTTTAGTTTTATCTCTTTTTGGTTGTCTAGAAAGCTAGTTCCCAAAATCATAAACTCTTAATATAAAGACACCAAAAACGCTTGAAACAAGAGGAAGAAACCAATGACAATTCCTTATCAAAATCAAGTCAAAAATAAAAGGCAAGAAACCTCAACAAAGCTTCAAAAGATATAATAAAACGAAAACAAAAGCAAATGCCAAAACAAATTTTTTTTTTTGAGCTTTTGAATTTTATAAAGAGGAGAGCTCGAAAAGACCAAGAAAAGTATCAAATCCCAAGCCAAACAACTCTGAATCTAAAGCAAAAACTTCAAAAATGCTCCAAATCTTATAGGGCTAGCTAGTAGCAAGATTTATATGAGCACAAGAAGACAAGAAACTCAATTACTCAGCCTAGAAGAATAGTACAACCTTGTAGCAAACAAAAACTTCAAAGAACCAAGAAAGACTCTTCAAAAATTGCAACAAGACCTAGTCAACTAAACTCAAGAAAACCAACCAAGAAATGGGAAAAAATCGAAGTGCAAAGCAAGACACAAAGGTAGGAAAGAGTAAATGAGCAGAGGCTCTCTATTCTGATAAAGCAGAACATCCAAGAATCCCCAGGAAGAGATCTTGGTACTCGACCCAGAAATGCAAGCACAAGAAACAAGATTTGCCAAATAAGCTAGTTTTCAACCAAACAAGAGAGAGAAAAGATGCAATACCACTTTCAACACAATCCAGAGGATACAAAGACACTGCAAGAACAGGTCTCCACAGGCAGACAGGACTAAAAAGCCAAGAAACCTAAAATTTCAAAATTGACCCAGAAATACGCGACTTTACAGTTTTGAAACAAGCGTGCATACATGACTGTGTTAAAGGAAACCCGTGTATACGCGGCTCCCTTTAACAAAAACTGCGTGTATACGCGTCTGTGTGCAGACAAACCCGCGTATGAAAAGGTAAATAATGAAAATTAAAAAAGATAAAGCCTGGATAAGGAACCAGGACTTCAGTCTGACTGAGAAAGAGTTAACTGGACTGGAAATAAAAGTTAAAACTGTTGGAAACCTATCAAACAGCTAAAACCACCCAACAGGGGAATCACAAAAATGCGGTCCCCAGCGGAGTCGCCAGTTCTGTTTCGGGGAAAAACACCCTAGAGGTTTTTTGGGTCAAAACCTCCACAGAGTAGGGCATGCTATTCAGAAGGACTCACACACAACCATACTTGAATGCAAAAAACTAGATAACAACGATAGCAGAACTCACCCGTAGTCCTACGTTCGATGTAGATCCCGCGGGGTCCAAACCCCCAGCAACCCTTCTTCCTCCTTCAACCTGGAAAACAAGAAAGAACGTGCACGGAAACCTAGTTGTACATCATATACTTCTCCTAAACGTTAGTGCAATCCATGTGAAACATTATATAAACCATAATAAATGCTTAAATGATAATATTTTCACACATATAAGTAAACATTAACACATAAGTTCAGGAACAAGATGGTTCTTCATTATTACGAACAGCATGTACAGTAGTAAAAGTGGAGAGATCACCTGAATCCTTCCACGATCTTCGAACAGACCGTCGTCCGGATCCGTCCTGCCCTTGCCTCGCTAAGATACTTTCAAGACTTGTGCACTCGAGATGGCATATAAATGGATGAACATCTCCAGGAAACAAGGGTTTCCTGTAAAAATATGGGAAAGTGCAGGAGGCACGGGAATTCAGACTTGAATTGGGATTCCAACATAGTATAATATCTATAAAATTTCTCTCTCCCTTAGGCCATACACATGAGGGGCTTTTATACTCCCTCAAAGTAGTTTCAATCAGTTGGAAATAGTTGGCCACGTACTGGGGTGGTTGAACTACTGGAGTAACCATCAACCCAGCCCGAAAATAGGGAATTTTTATATATTTTTTAATGATTTTAATGGAATACGCGGAAAAGTACATGTGGACTCGTGTATACACGTGGAAAAGTCTGGGCATAACCGCGTATGGGAATTTTAACACTGTTTTTTAGTGAATTTTGTTCAATTCTGTAGGAATGGGTGCCCAACGCCATAAAGACAATCATGAATCACATGAGGGTGAAAAATGATGCTATAACACAAGTGCTAACCAAAGATGCCCTAGTACCTCTGCTAGTGGCCCTGACAAATCTGTCCTAAAAAACAATCCTAATAAAACTCAGCAAATCAGAATTGCTGAAAAGACTATGATTGAAAAAATAGATGTAAATATGTCAAAAACATTAGTCCCTTTCAGCCTTGAGGGTGATATTGCTAAGATCGAAATTAGCATACCCTTAGCTGAACTAGTAACCTAGGATGTATATAAAAACCAAGTTTTGAAAGCTTTGAACATAGGAAATGATATTGATACATTAAACTTGACAGATGATAAACTAGAGTTGTTGTTTGGTTCTGAAGTAGAAGGAAAATACCAAGAAGGAACCATTCCTCCATTTTATGTCAGCCTAAATATACATGATAAGATTTTGCACAATGCCATGCTAGATTCTGGTGCTTCTCACAACCTTATGCCAAAAGTAGTGATGGAGAGATTAGGCCTAGAGATTACTAAACCTTACAAGGACCTGTATTCCTTTGATTCAAGAAGAGTCAAGTGTTTAGGCCTAATCAAGGATTTATGTATCAATCTGGCACAAATTCCTACTAAGGGTCTAGTCATGGACATAGTTGTTGCTGACATTCCCCAAAAATATGACATGCTTCTATCTAGATCATGAGGAGAAAAACTTCAAGGAGGCCTTCAAATGGACATGTATTATGCTACCATACCTGTTTTTAACCAAACTAGAAGATTATACAGGGAATATCATATGAAATTCATGGTAAGCAACATAGATAGGCCAAAAAACACCCATGTTTATTCCATCCACTCAGATTTAGACTCCTTTATATTGTACAATGAAAATTAAACCAGCCAGCAAGAAAATGAGAATGAGATAGAATTAGGACCACCTAAACAGCCAAATCAATCCTCAAAAGAAGAATCTAACAGCTCTAACCTTAGGAGCCTTAAACAGCAAAAGGATGATGAACATAAGATAGGAACATTGTGGGAAATGAGCTTTGATGGCTCTTGTAGCCAAACAAGTTCTGGAGCTGGTGTATGGATACACAATATAAACCAAGGACATTCTTATAAGCTTGATTTCCAGTGCACCAATAACATTGTAGAATATGAAGCTCTCCTACTTGGCCTACATTTTCTCAAATATTTAGGAGCCAAGAAAATATCAGTCCAAGGAGATTCAGAGCTGATTAT
Organism: Pinus albicaulis; assembly: GCA_034641835.2. Classification (NCBI taxonomy): domain Eukaryota; kingdom Viridiplantae; phylum Streptophyta; class Pinopsida; order Pinales; family Pinaceae; genus Pinus; species Pinus albicaulis. The sequence goes on from CM076581.1 coordinate 273,135,791, forward strand.
TAGGAAAATAAAAGGGGAGTATTAAGCCAAAAACCCAAGATTGAGAGAATATAGGAATGCTGCCCTAGAGCTCCTAAATTTTTTTGAAAAATATGAACTCACTTTCATCCCTCGAGCTCAAAACAACCTCGCAAATGAACTTGCCTTTGCTGCCAGCAATTTTCAGATACCCCAGGTAAATGAACAATTCAATATCAAAGTGAAAAATAGGCCTACAGTCCCTGACAATGAAGACTATTGGCAAGTGTTTGAAGCTGATAAACACCTTGATGATTTTTTGCAATCAAAGAATGATTTTGCTGAATCAACACCTAGCTCAAGCCATGAAAAATAATATCTTAATGAAAAACAAGTCCATAAAACAGAGCTGTCCTCTACTGCTGATATAAATAAATTTGAATATCTTTATACAGCATAATTACTGAACAAAACAGACCAAAGGGTCCTTGAAGTTTTACAATGTAAAAATGATTCAATACCGAGGGATCTTACACCATTAGAGGAGCTTTTTGATTTCAATGATGTAGCTAAACAACCTAAGATGGAGCCCATAGAAACCAATGTAGAAGAACATAACATAGGCAGCATAGATGAAACCAAAATGATCAAGTTATCTAGCACTCTCCCTACTCATATCAAACAGGAATATATTGAACTTTTCAAAGAGTTTGGAGATGTGTTTGCATGGGGGTACAAAGATCTGAAATCATATAATACTGGCATCATTCAACACAAAATTCCTCTTAAAGAAAATCAGAAACCTTTCAGACATAAACCAAGAAGGATAAACCCTGTTTTATTGCCTTTAGTTGAGAAGGAGATCAAAAATATGTATGATTTTGGGATCATATTTCCCCTTAGATACTCACAGTGGGTGTCCAACCTTGTGTCTGTTAGGAAGAAGACCGGGGAAATTAGGCTTTGCATTGACTTTAGAAATCTGAACAGAGCCTCCCTGAAAGATAATTATCCCTTGCCTAAAATGGACCACATACTTCAAAAGGTGGTTGGATCTAAGATAATATCATTGTTGGATGGTTTTTCTGGCTACAACCAAGTGTTAGTACTCCCAAGTGATCAACACAAAACTGCTTTCACTACACCTTGGGGTACATTCATGTATGTTAAAATGCCATTTGGTTTAATGAATGCAGGGGCCACATTACAAAGGGCCATGGACATAGCTTTTTTAGAAGACATAGGCTATTTTATAATCATTTACCTTGATGACATTATTGTTTTCTCCAAAACTGATAAAGAACATTTGATTCATTTGAGAAATGTTTTTTAGAAATGTAGAAAATATGGCTTATATTTGAATCCGAAAAAGACACTCTTCGGTCTCCAAGAAGGAAAAATTCTTGGCCACATAATTTCTGAAGAGGGAATCAAAGTAGACCCTAAAAGGATTGAAGGCATATTGAAAATCATCCATCCTAGAAACTTCAAGGAATTGCAATATTTCATTGGAAAGATCAATTTTTTGAGAAGGTTCATCCCCAACCTTGCTGAAATTTTGAGGAATATCACAAACATGCTCAAAAAGGAAACAAGGGTTAAGTGGACCTTAGAATCCAAACAATCATTTGAACTAGTAAAACAAGCTCTCACTCAAACACCAGTTCTGATTAGTCCTGATTTCATTAAAGATTTCTACATCTTCTCATTTTCCTCTAAACACACAATTGTTGTAGTATCGCTACAAAAGAATAATGTAGGGCAAGAACAACCCATATCCTTTTTCAGTAGAACCTTAAGAGATGCTCCACTCAAATATAATATCATGGAAAAACAAGCCTTAGCCTTGATAAAAGCATTGAAATATTTCTGAGTCTACATTGTACACTCTCATATCATTGCTTTTGTCCCACATATAGTTGTCAAGGACATTCTGAATCAAGACCCTGATAGTAAAAGGGGAAAATGGATTCCAATTATCTTAGAATATGATTTAGAAATCAGGCCTACCAAGCTGATCAAAGGACAAGGATTAGCAAAACTCATGGCAGAATCAAATTTCCAAGCATTAGATATAAACATGGTTGATGTTTTAGAAGCAACAGAAGAATTCATAGCTCCTTACATCGAAGAAACATTTTTGAATTCACCTTGGTATGCTAATATCATTTATGTGCTTCTCTATCTTAACACTCCTCCGTCTTTATCAAAGACTAAAGCTAGATTATTGAAACAAAAAGCTTTAAATTACTGCATTTTGGATGGAGTATTATATTGGAAAAATACTATTGGTATATTGCTTAAATGTTTGCTTGAGGATGATGCAGGAAAGATCATGCATGAGCCGCATGAGGAAGAATGTGGAGGCCACCTTTACTGGAAGACAACGGAAAATAAGATCCTTAGAGCTGGATATTATTGGCCCACCCTTTTTCCAGATACTCAAAAATTAGTCATGACTTGCCATAAGTGTAAGATCTTTGATGGCAAGAGAAAGCTCCTACCTTTACCTTTACATCCCATGAGTGTTGAGGCTCCCTTTCAGCAATGGGGTTTAGAATTTATTGGATAAATCCACCCAACCTCATCTGCCCAACATAAGTGGATCCTTACTACCACAGATTACTTTACCAAGTGGATAGAATCCATCCCCTCTATGAATGATACTGACTTTGTCATTATCAAGTTTCTTGAAACTAACATACTATCCATATTTGGTTGTCCCAGGAAATCATTATAGACAATGCTGCTGCTTTCAAATCCAAAAGAATGATTGATTTCTACTACAAATATCATATCAAATTAGGTCATTCCACATCTTACTACCCCCAGGGTAATGGATTAGCTGAATCCTCCAACAAAAGTCTGGTTAACATTATCAAAAATCTATTGGATCAAAATCAGAAATCATGTCATAATAAGTTGGTTCATGCATTATGGGCTGATAGGCTAACCACCAAGAAATCAATAAATATGTCCCCCTATCAGCTTGTATATGGCCTAGATGCAGTTTTCCCTACATCTTTGGGAGTTCCAGTTATGAAAATTCTCCAGGAAGTACAAACAGAAGAAAATGACATGCAGAGAAGACTAAATCAAACCATTCATCTACAACAAACAAGAGAAGAAGTATGCAAAAGGACATAGGAAGTTCAAGAAAACATCAAGATCTTTGACAGAAGGACCAAATCAAATAACTTTCAAGTTGGAGATACAGTCCTAAAAGGGGATTCAAGGAGAGAAGATAAAGGTAAGGATGGCAAGTTTGAGAATTTATGGAAAGGGCCTTATGTCATTCATTCCATTAGGGGTCATAATGCTTTCTTTTTACAAGGGCTGAATGGAGAAGAATTATTTGGAGGTCTTTTCAATGGTAGGATTCTCAAATATTATTTTTGTCAAGAGTCTTAGCTTCAAAGTTTTCACCCATTATACATAACATTGCATGAGAAAGACTGAAGAAAATACAAAAAAACAGTAAAAGAGAATGGAAAAGAGGGAAAATTCAAAAGAGGTACAACCCCATACCCAAAAAACAGTACTGCTAAAAGTGTGCAATAAATTATTCATACCCAACAACCCCATACCCCTGTAACCCCATATTGTTATTATTGTGCCCTTAAATTATTATTGTTAGGTCGGCTAGGATTACAATGTGGCCCACTAGGATTACATTATGGCCCCATGGACTCCTATATATAGAAAGGAGGTTTTGTAAATTGTATCATCCAAGAATTGTTCATTTATGTAATGTATCGGGAGGTTGCCCCCTGAAGTGGCTTATTTCTAAGGGCGTTCTTTTCTCTTTTCTTCTATTTTTTGAGTCAAGTTACACAACATTTGGTATCAGAGCTTTGGATTCTAGGGTTTCGCTGCTCCAAACAGGTCATCGTGGAAGTTTCGCTATAACTTTTTTTCTACAAAGTTTCAGAAGCTGAAATTTTTAGGGTGCGAAGAAAAAATCCTGAGGAAGCTTGTATACAAATTTCAGAGTTTGGTTCGCAATAATTTCGGAGATATGATCTATGGAAGTCAGGTATTTTTTCAGGCTCCTAAACAGGTCATCGTGGAATTTTCGCTATAGATTTTTTTCTACGAAGGTTCCGAATCTGAAATTCATATGGTGTGAAGCAGAAATCATGAGGAAATTCATAAAAAAATTTCAGAGCTTGGTTCGCAATATTTTTGGAGATATGATCTGTGGAAGGTAGTGCTTTTTCAGGCTCCTGAATTTCATCTCAAAGAGGTGATCGTGGGAAAAGTTCAATAAATCTCTCTCTGGAGATTGGATTGGAGTGCCGTCAAAAGTGGTCGCAAGTACACGGCCTGTAGTTTCTTCGCCATCAATTTCAGAGACAAAGGACAAAACAGTGACTCGTGGCAAGTCGTACAAGTTCGCTCTACTGAACCAGTCCAGAATTAGGTCATTGTGGGAGATTGGACACAACTTTGTCTTGGAGAATCAAAATCAGGTCAGACCTGTGGCATTTGAAAGAAGCTTCAGAGGGCTACTATAGGGCTGAATTTCAGATATCAAAGATTTTCAATTACAGAGATAATTGAATTTCAATATCAAGCTCCTCAAAAGCAAGAAAAAGGTGTGTATTTGTTTTTGAAAATTGCATAACATTTGTTGAAAAAGCAGTTTGAAGTGATTCCAAGGGCATATTGAAGAATATTTATCATAATTGGGTTATATAATGCCTCCAAAAAATAATTCCATACCCATAAAGCCCTCAGAAATCTATACAATGATGCATTAAGAGGAAGAATTGCAGTATGAGATATCAAAATTACGGTACCAAGTGCAACAAGTTTTGATCTTACGAAGAGCAATCAAAGATGAAATAGATGGTTTAAAAGCAGAAATGGAGGCTAATTTGGATGGTTTGAAGGATAAAATAATAGCTAATATGGATGATAAATTAGTGGAAGATCACAGCGAGCATCAACAACAAGTTCTTCAACTCTCAAAGGATAACCCAACTTTGGTGCAGAATCTAATGAAACAACAGGAAGATCAACATCACATTGAAAGAAGTTATGAAGTAGTCATAGAAACAAGAAATTGACAAGTACGATCAATTTCAGAGTATCTCAGCAAGTGGAAGAACTTTCCTGTAGAATATTTCACATGGGAGGATGAGAATTTTATACAGAAGCATCAAGAAATAATCAAGCGTTGAGGACAACACTGGTTTGAAGGAGAGGGGCATGTTAAGTCCCTATATTAATAGTGTAGCCCCTTATTATGTTAGTGTAGCCCCCCTTATTGTTATTATTGTACCCCTGTAACCCCCATATTGTTATTATTGTGCCCTTAAATTATTATTGTTAGGTCGGCTAGGATTACAATGTGGCCCACTAGGATTACATTATGGCCCCATGGACTCCTATATATAGAAAGGAGGTTTTGTAAATTGTATCATCCAAGAATTGTTAATTTATGTAATGTATTGGAGGTTTCCCCCTCGAAGTGGCTTATTTCTAAGGCGTTCATATCTCTTTTCTTCTATTTTTGGAGCTGGTTACACAACTGTCTAAATGCCACTGCTGATTCAAAATGATACCTTGTTCAATCATATAGCCTAATCATGGTTGAACATGCTTTAAACTTATGTTGATAAGTTGTGTAGAAACAAATATTGTCAAGATTATTTCAGACTTGACTTATCAAGAATGATAGATTAGGAAAATGTAAATATTCTGGTTCCATGTGCTCAAAACAGAACCGAAGAGATGGATAAGGATGCATTACTAATGACAAATCACAGCCTTATCTTTCTAATTTACTTTTTCTGCAAAATAATGTTGTGTGCAGTTGTTCTAAATGCCACAACCATGGTTAATCGGACTATATAAACCTGATTTGAACCATGTTTTAAATTTCATGTCAATAGATAGAGAATCAATACTGCCAAACAACTTAATCTTGGCAATCAAGTAGTTTAGGTAGAAAATAAAAGAGTTCAACAACGTAATTTGAACTCTTGGAAGAAATAAGGATAGGAATAGATAGTTTATTTATGTTTTCAAAAATAAGATGTCAAAGAGTTTTCTAGTTCAAATTCACTCAAAAAGGAAGAAAAAATGTTAGGACAAGTAGGATTGGGTAGGTAGAAGTGTTGCTAAAAAAAAAAAAAAAATTATATGTTGCAGATTGTTAAGACTTGTCACTTCAAAAGAAAATTAGCAAGTGAAAAAGAAGGGAAATCTGCCCAATGGATAAGGTACTGGTTTGCTGAAACCCAGAGATTTGATAAACTGATGGTTCTGGACACCTTGAAAGGAAAGCTGCCCTCCCCAAGTGGAGCCACTGTTAGTCATCAGTAAATTTTGCTGATATCAAAATATGACTAAGTTATAATTCTAGATTTCTAGAAACAATATTTGAAGAAACATTGTGAATTCTAGAAATCTCACTGCCTTCATCATCCTACACCTAATTGATTCCACTATAAACTTGTCTTTTGCCTTCTCAAAGTTTACCCTGATGCAAGGAAAAATCCATTTTTTGGGCCTAATTTCCTCATTTTATCACTCCATCTACACCCTCATTCATCGCCTTTCCCCCCTCTAAAATCCATTTTTCCTTTCTCTCTAAAAACCCTTGTAATCACCCCTTATTCAACATTTTCCTCTAAAGATCCTTAAAACAATGTAGAGGTCCCTTTTACATTGTTTAAAACTAACCTTTTAAACCTATCGGGTCTTTTAAAATCTTATAAAAACTCTATTTTTATAATTAAAACCCACCTTTTCTACAAATATAGGCCTTAAGTCCCTTTCCACATAATCCCTAGCAGCCTCACTCATACAACCCTGACCCTGACCTTTCGCTATTATCCTAAGCCCCTTTTCTTCTCGACCCCTGGTCCCTTCTACCCCCACAAGACCATTTCCCTTTGCCTATCCTAAGCCCCTTCCCTATCTTTCCTCCACCCTGCTTCACCCTTCCCCAGGCTATCTCGACCGTTGATCAACCCTGATCCAATGGTTTTCATGACCCCATCCTTCATCCCGTATACAACCCAACCCCGCACTACCCGAAAAAATGCTCACATCACCACCTCGGCCCCACTCTCCACTCAAATCCTACACCCCATCTTCGGGCTCCACCTGCGTCGTCGATATTGCTCCTCGAGATCTAAAGGTCTAAATTGCATATTGTGCATAATTTGATACCGGGGTTTAAAGACCCCAATCCACATGAAATGGGAAGTTTCGCCCAAGACACGCGACAATCGCCCAATGATATCGCACAGCCCCAGGCTGAAATCGCTTACTGCACATACCCTGTGCCATAAACCACGGTGGTTTTCCAAAACTGCTTTTCCCTTCCCGCACCAGAATTTAAAGTTCGTCGCCCTCATTTGAATTTTCTTATGATTTCTCCTCTGAGATCACTCCCTTGCACCCTCTTTTCCTCTGCAGCCCCCAATGCCTCAGAAACCCCGAAAATGCGTTTTTCTCCACTTCCGCAGGTTTTAAAGTTAATATTTGTTTGCATGTTGTAGGTTTATTGGCGGTGATGCCCAAAAATCTCTCCCATAGTCCATAAATGACAAAATCAGACCCTGTAGATGACGATCCAAGGATCTTAATTTGAATTGCGAAGATAAAAGGGTCTTTTCTCAGGTTATGATCGATGATGACTCATGACCATCGATCGATCAGGAACCCTCTAACACATGAAGGAACAGTGAAGAACAGAAGAATCAAAAGGGATAGTTTTAGATCAAAGGAAAAGACATAGATTAGCCCTTTAAAGACATTTATTAAAGGATAAAGGCTAAAGCTTAAAGGATAAAAGATAAATGAATAAAACAATTATTCAAGCAGAAATAAATAAAAGACAGTAAGAAAAATTATTAAAGAAAAAACAAGGTTAAAGGCATATTACTGAGTTTGATGATTAAAACAAAGACAAATATACCCAAAGACAGCCTCAAATAACTCAAAAGGGAAGAATTTACTCCTCCAAAAGATCAAATTGCCACCTACAGCCTGATTTCCTTTCATAAAGGCAATTGGAAGTTATTACACAGTCAGAAGATATTTTATTTGTCAAGGTAGTTATTGTAATAATTAAGGATAAGCCTTAAATTCAAACTTTTCACCTATTCTTCCCTAGAAGTTAAAACAAAGTTATTGAAACATAGAAGTAGCTGCAGATATTCCTGCCTTAGGCCTTGCATGGTTTTCAAGGTTAGGAATGCACTTACTCTGTAATAAATGACACTCAAAACCTATCTTAACCTCACCTCCTCATTTGCAGCATAAACACTGCATTTGGACTCATTGTATTGTTGGCATTTGATGACTCTTTGAAGTAATACATAGTCTCTTGGAAGTTGAAATAAAATTGATGTCTTGAATCTTGTGGATGTCCTGATTTGTTTGTTGATGGAGGAGGATCGATCGCTGGATCCCTGAGCTTGGCTATTGGTGAAGTGCTTCTATATGTTATTTTTATTTCCTGTTTTCATTATATTTCCATATTTCTTTGTTACACTAGAGTAAAGGTTTTAGGCTAAGAAATGTCTTTTGAAAGCACCTTAGTTATTTTTACTCTTCAATCTCTAAATGTTTTCTTCTGCGAGGTCTGATTGGAGGATTCTTAATTTCCCTCCAGTTCCATCCAGCTTGTTATTGTAGAAATGATTCAATAGAGTATAACCAAGGAGTTTCTCTTTTGGTAAGTCCATGTTCCTTTTAGTACGGCTTGAGAGGTTTTTTTAAGGAATGATTTCAATAGAGTGAAACCAGAAAATTAAGTGGTAAGTCTATGCTCCTTTGAGTACAACTTGAGAATTGTTTCTAAAAATTATTTAAAGTATGCTTAATAGAGTCTAAACCAGGGAAGTTTATGGTATGCCCTGTCCTCTGGTCTGCCTTTAGAAAAGTTGCTTTGAATATCCTCAGAGCGTTAGTCAAAAGCAGATTAGATTATTTCTGTTTGATCTTAGGATGCTCTTACTATTTTCTTATATGTTTTCTTATCTGAAAACAATATTTTGATTGCTGGATTGTTGTCTGAAAGGTTTTATTATTAAAATTATGTCCAAATAAGTCTATTGTTTTCCCCATCCTTTGGCTTGCTTCAAAATAGATTCCTTGAAAGATGTCTCTTGTTTAAAGTACATGATAAAGAATTCTTAATTGCTCTTTGTCATACTTTTCATTCTTCTCCTTAATGTTCACCTCATTATCCCAAAAAATTTGAAGATCCACTGGCCAAGTTAGATTTTCCCTATGATACTCCCCGATCCTTTTATAAACTTGTCATGACTTCCATATGACTCCATTGCCCAATAACTTAGAGATTTCCCATTCTATCTATGCTCATTGATCATTATGTCCAACCAAAACAATCAAAAAAACCTTGCACTTAATAACTAGCCTAAAATCAACCCTTAAAATCAAACAAGCACGCATCCTTTGCAAAATAACCTAAGAGATCCCTCTCTGAGTCGAGGAAGGCTAGGTCCTAGAAATCTAAGGATTGGTTCCATGTTGCCTTGTCATTTGGTATGCCAATCTGCCAAATCACAGGAACACAACAGATTCCGAGTCTATGCCATCTTCTTGGGAGAGGCGGACTATGGCTGAGCGCAAAATATCCAGTGCTAAGAGGAATCGGGGGATATAGTGGAAATTCTCTAAAATGTGGTTGTTGGCACATAAAAGACATGTGAATTGTGCTGCCCGCAAACCAACATAATAAACGTGAACTATAGGATACCAGATGTGGATGAGTTCCAGGGCTACACATTCTTCGATGAAGTGACCATGTTCATCCCACAATGTGCAGCGTATGATAAGGGGAGGAAATATAAACATGAGTCTTTCTGGTGACTGTCATTCCTCCTACAGGTACAGGATGGTGCGAGGTTCATCTCCAGATGACTGGGTGGAGGGATTCTCTTGATAGGATCACTCGATTGTGTGTAAGGCATCCCTATATCGCGGGATTTCTAGGCAATAATGGGTATAGTGCCAATAATTACTGCAGATAGCGCATGCGTGATTGTTACACAATGATTTTCCTTGACCTTTGGTGGTAGGTTCCTTTTTACGGGAACGCGGTGTCGCGATGTCTGCCGAAGAGCTAAGGAGTGGATTTAATTCGTCCAACTCTGGGCAGATGTGGGTAGAGTGGCCTACTACGTCACATATGGCACAAATTGGTGATTCAAATTGCATGGTGGGAATCTCACCTTCTTTCCTCTTCTTTCGGTTTTCTTAGTCGTAATCATCAGTTTTGCAATGGGAATTTCCTTTGCAGGGATGTTTTTGATAGTTTCCTAAATGGGTGAGGCCTCCTTGGGACTGAGGGGCACTAACCCTGTAGCGGTGATGTGTGTGGCTCCCGTCCCAGTAGGGGGGACGAGGTACCAAACCGGTACTGGAAAATATATGTTTGGTAACACCACGGTGGCCAAGACCTGCGGGGATATGAAACCAACTAGGGGGTAGAGGAAAGGGGTTTGGGAGGTGGCGTAGGCTAGAGAGGTTGTCGTGGCTGAGGACTCGGTGTCATTACTGCTTGTGTCCGTGTCCTGACTAGCTTCAACATTTGATGTGGACATCATGCACATCGGAGCCCCTGTGACATCAGGCGATGACTCAGGTATGACAGGGGGATCTCCTAGGAATGACCCTAGGATGGACGGTGGTTTGAACTGGCCGGGGTCATATGCTTGGTACCGTGAAGGCATGTCTGCAGATGTGTCTACATAGGGTAGAATGACATTGGTATTTGTTAGGGGCCGCTTTTTGCTATGCGTCAATTGGTCAACAGTAATGATGCGGTCATCATGGGGGAACAACATAGTTCGGAAGACGGAGGAGGAGATGGCCAACATGGCATACATATAACTCCGGCCAAGGAGTGTACTGCAGTCCAATTGGGCATCCAAGACTTCAATTTCTATAAGGACTGTATCTTTGGCTAAGCAGACCAAGACGTTTTGGTAGAGACCAACGAGGGCTGAAGGGCGACCACCGTATGCTCTCAGCGTGATGTCTGATGGCTTTAGATCGAGAGACCCTAACTTATATGAAATGCTCTTTTACATGATGCATGTGGATGCACCCTCGTCAATGATACATTGGTGAATGGTAATGTTTTGGACTGACACTGGTATTTGAAAGGCGACCATTGAAGGAAGCCTAGGGGTGGATTTATCTAAACCAAAATCCATTAGACGTGAATCGGCAGGGTCGATGGCACCTAATATGGAAAGTAAGGCTTTCCGTTGCTTTGGGCATGAATATAATACCTCTAAAGCTAACATAGCGGTGGGAGATTAAGCTAGATCGTCCACAATGCTATAGTTATGGGCTGCTTTGGAATATTTTCCTGCTCGCCTAGTTGGTCCCTTAGCCATCTTTGGCAAAGGTTCAATAGGCATCTTTGATATGGTCAAAGGTGTTGTTGGTGCACTTGTACTAGCCCCTAACACATTGGTGTCTATTCGGGTGTCGTATCTGAAAAAAAATTCTTCACCAGTCATGTAGATTTCATCGCTATTTTGTATGGAATCGTCAGGAGTTTGTTGCTGTGTGCTAACTGTCCCTTGATGGGGGAAGGGTTCCTGCATGACTGCTGTCTGCTAGGAGGATCTCCCCTATCCATGGTTACTCTGTAGCTTCTTCAGCTCATAGAGGTCAGGACAAAGGTGAGTGTAATGGCTGTACTCACCACAGATCGAACAAGAGTGGTTTTTCTAAAGAATTGGACTTTTGTTCTGCCTCTAGGAGTTGCTTGGCTCATGGTTTTGATTTCGGTTGGAGTTGCCTCCAGCCTAAGATCGTGGAGGGCATTGTTGATTGCTTCCCCCCTAACCAAGATTTCCTTTAGGCTTGTTTTTTCATTTTTTCTTAACTATGTTAGGAGGATAATTTGGGTTCTCCTGGTTATATGACTGGTGCAGTTGGTTTTGGGAAGGTTGCACGAAGTTCACCTGTGCATTATTTTGCATGGACGGGTCTTGTGTTGGGGACTAAGAATAATGCATTCCCTGGTTTGTAAATGGATTTTGGGGGTTGATATTTTGTTAGCATGTCTATCTGCATACTAGGTTCCCTGAGCTGTAGGATAGGGTCCTCCATGTTGATGGTGGTATGACAATGCCCTAATGGTCAAATTTTGCAGAGGCATGTGATGACTTTGGTATCCAGGTTGTGGTATTTTCTGGGCAGAATCATACATGTAACTAGGGTATTAAACGCTGCTGCTTGGGTGAATTTGGGTCAATGACCCAATTAATCCGTCTGCAGAGTTCGATGCACCTGGAAATTCTTTGTAAGTATACAGGCGCGGGGCGTTCAATAGGATATTGTAGATATACCCTGATTGCGTATAGATCAGATCAAACTATTGGCCTTGCTGATGGCATCCTCTTTAGATATGGGATTTTATTGGGCCACATCCTTCAAAATATTTGTGGTGAGATTTTTTAGGAACAGGTCTAACATAACTCGATCGTCGAGTTTTTCTTTGCACAAACTACGATGCTGCCACCATTCATGGAGATGGTCTAAGATATGGACGACGGGGGTTTTCCTAAAGTGGGTTAGTAATTCCATTCCAGAATCGTGGTGGATGGGTAACTAAAAATAGGTCAGGAATGCAGTGGAAAGGGAAATAAAGGTTCCATGTGTAGTAGAGGGTTGCTCCACATCCCATTTCTGTAATATCCCAAAATCGAGACAGCTCAGAAAGCCTGATGAAATAATGCTCTCCTAACAATTCTATGCATAGAAATGAGTTTGGAGCTCCTAGATCCCTTATATTAGCTCATCTAAGATCTAAATCCAAAAGGAGAGAAAAAAAAATCAGACTAGGTGGGTTAAACAGATCTCCCACAAACTAGTCTAGCTGAAAATCACCCAAAGAGAGGGGTTGCAGCTATATGCAAAGGATTGCTTTAGAAATAACATAGATCCAATGAAGCACAGTAGGAGGCTGATATGGAGGTTCATAAATCAGTATTATAATATCAAATCATATTTACATTACATCCCAAACATTTTACAAGATGAAGAATGAGATTATACAGAAAAAACCCTTAGAAATGAGGTGCTACAACCATGAGAAAAGACTGCATAACCATGACAGCGTTATTTTATGTGGCTGAAGAAACAGTTTATTATTCTTCAGATCTAGAGTATATCTTTACATAAAAATATAGATCTAATATAGATTTGTGTACAAGAAATGCTCATCTATACATTCCCCTTGGGGTTTTGTGCAAAACATGAAGCACAGAGAGTAGATCTGAGACCTAAGGTTGTAGATCTGCAGAATGATTCAGATATTTCTGAATAATAAAATGGTATAGTAGATCAGATCTGAAACAAACATGGATTGCATGGCCAATCCATGTATCACCTCAGTGAGAGGAAGAATCCCAACACCAAAGATCTCTCCTCCAAAATGCAAGCAAAACACCTTGCAGCTGCAATTCTACAAATAACATTGTCCAGGGAGAGAAACAATGCTGTTAGATCTAAGAATTCTTTGGCCTGATAACAATTTCTGGATCTGAAGCTCAATCAGCTAATGCACTCTTCCAGGAGGTTAAAAGACACACTCACTGAGAAGAGGCACTAGAAAAGTCTAGATCTATGCAGATCTAGTGCTCCACTTGCTGCAACTCACAAGGACAGCTCAACCCTTAACAGGAGCAGCACTGTAGGTGTAAGGTGAAGCTTGGCCCAAGCCTGATAGTGGACAATATAGTACAATTCTCCTCCAAGAGCTGCTCAAGGAAGGAGGTGGGATTCCTAAGCAGGAAAGCCCAACAAGGGATGTCTGAGCAGACAATACCTTCAGAAAATGATAATATTCAACAAACCTCTCTTGTTTCTCTCCTCCTCCTTTTATAATATTGGAGCCTTGTCAAAACCCTAAACCACTTCATTAGTTTAGCCTCTTTCACATGTAAAACCTCCTTCTAGAACTGCGTTGTCCCTCTAAGAGGTTCAATGCATCTAGACTGCTCTGTGGATTTGGTCATGGTTGACTTGGTCAAGTGATCAACCTCTTCCGTACTCAAGGTGTCTTCATTTTAACTGGTTAGCTCGATTTCCATGACCATTGAGATATCTTTATTTAGGATCCACTCTTTGAGAATAAATGTTGTTGACTTGGTCAAACTTGACCTTGTCCACATAGTTTAGACATGGTTCACACATGTGGATGCTTGATCTGGTTATTTCATGATCCATTTTCACACCATGATGGATTTTTATTCATACTTGAGCAAATTATGAGCCTCCTTGCCCAATTATTCATCCATCTAGATTTCAAAATAAAAATTAATATTCCTATTAGCTGTAAGCTAATTTAGGAATATTACAGTCTCCCCCTCCCAAATGTTTCTTGTTCTCAAGCAACTGCAAGGGTGCTGAAAACTCTCCCCTTCCTCTCTTGTGGCCTCCTCATCCAATAGTCTCCACCATTTCTTTGAATTTTCTTCAAAATTTCTATCTTCCATTGATCCTTCCTCAATGTGCAAGTTGGCCCTTGGTGAGTAAACCCAATGGCTCTCATCATGAAAGAATGGAAGGTTGTTATGGAAACCTTCTTGCTGATCCATAGCCTCCTCAAGATAGAAGTGATGAAAATCATGGGGAATTTCATGATTCATGAAAGACTCCCATCTCCATGCTATCATCCAAATGAAGTGGATCACCTCCCAGCTTGGAAATCCATAGAAAAAATCCTCCCCAATACATATGAGAGGCATGTTCTCAAAAAACATATGGCTCGCTCTACAAAGAGGCAAGTGATCTATCATAGTGGCCATACAATATCTCATGCTCCCATTGAAGCATGTAGTGAAAAAAGAGTGGGAAAACCCTTTCCCCAAGGACACATCCCACCAATGTGCCTCTCCTCCAACCATGTTCCCAAGAATAAGAACATTTCCAACACATGGAATCATGATGAGAATCATGCTAGCTGCCATGTATGATAAATGAGAAGGAAGATGTTTCCTCATGTGCAACCAATGCAGTTTTACCCTTAATTTCCATAGAATAAGAAATGACAAGTGCCTCCCCCAACACTTGCTTGCTACCCCATCCCTTCTGAATTCTTGGAAAAGGTGCATCATCGTTGGTGTAAAATAATCACACCATGAAGGATATAGTAGCTTTCCAAGAACTTCCAAGGAATGACCTGCATCAACATAGTTCATGGCCTTGAGTGGTCCAGGAAACCCATCATAAATAGTGCCCTCTTTTAAGCAATGTACTGCAAATGAGTGTTATAAAAATATAGGCATATAGGAGATACATGATAGTATTTAGGAAGACAAGTCCCTCTATATACTTTTTTTACATTAGTGGGGTAACTCATGGATGAGTTCCTTCTCACACCCAATGAGTAAGGAGATGTGAATAATGGCTCTTCCCAAGAGCTATGTTCCTCCTCATCTACCAAGTAATCCATGCACATCTTCATATGATAGTGCATCTCTTCCTTGAAACCTTCCCATATGAATCCACCCAAGAGATTATGATATACTCTAATGAAACCAATGGGTTTGGAAAGCAGGATCTCATAGGTTGCATCTAGTAGTCTCTCCTTGAGATTGGAGTCTCTAGTCAAAAGGATAAGAGTATAGAAATAGATGACTGCATCAACTACCTTAAACCTCTCATCCACTACTTCCCCATCAAGAACCCCACATGTGAAAAGGTCCTTGGAGTATTCCATCATGAGTTGGGAATCCCAATAAGGATCTAGACTCCCCAAAAATGACAGCGCTATAGAAGTCTGAAATGCTACCTTTTTCATATCATGGCTCCCTCCTTTGACATCCTTGATGTCAAAATCACATGTTGGAGCTTCATAATATCCCCCTTGCTGCCCCATTTGCAGCTGATCTTGCTCAAGAAAATATTGAAGCATATGGAAATCAACTTCCCCTCGAAAAGTCCTTGTCTTCCAAAACTTCCTCATTTTGGCCCATGCATACAAGAGGGTTAGCATCCCCTTGCCATGTTCATAAATCTTCTTTGTGAATGAATTAATCATGGGCTGCCCAAAATCTATGGAGTTGCCATGTGTCCTCATGTCCATGCCATCATAGACTTTTGATTCCTCCTTTCTCAGCGCAGATAACTGAGTGGAAGATGGCAATTCCCCTTTCAGGAAATTGCTTATCTCTTTTTTGAATTCATGAGAGATTCTCTGCGCTATGATGTCTTCTCCCAAGGCTCCCTCCTTAGCCAAGTATGCATATGTTTCCCATAGTTGAGATAACACTTTATATTTTCTCCCATCAAGAGAGGCTCCTGGTAAAATACCTCCTTGTAGAGAGGTGTCAAGGCATAGAGTAGAATGTGGATGTAGGTAGATAGATTTTCCCCTACCTTTACTGCATAGGTCCTCATTATTTCTTTGTGCTTCCAAGCTTTGAAATAAAGAAGGATCCATGCTCTTCATCTTGTGATGCCATTCCTCCTCTTTTCCTCCTTCTATCTTCAAGATCTCATCATTTGACAATGATGGTACATGCTGCTCATGTGTTATGCCAAGAGCTCTATGTGTGAGACCTTGTGGAACTCCTTGCAAGAGTGCAAGAGTTTCATTCCATGGAGCAAGTGCTCCATCCTCCTCTTCATGAGGTGCTTGAGGTGCCATTGTCATGACTGCATTATCATCTCCTGCCTTTCCCTCCTCCTCTTCAATAACTAAAATTGTCTCATCATCAATAAGAGACCTTAGATCTTGGTCATCTATTGAAGGAGAACCCTCCATGCTTCCCTTTTGAGAAGAGAGCTCTCCATCCAAAGGATATCTTGCCCTTGGCAAGCCATCAAACAATATTACACCTCCCTCCATGGTTTCCAGAAATGGAGTTGGATTCATAAAACCTTCCAACTCATGCAAAATATTGGTCTAATGTGGTTTGATAGTGTCAACAGAAGATGTTACACATGGAGCTTCATCAAACCTCTCTATCAATCTTGCAATAAACCTTGCATAAGTAGGTGTATTTGCATTCTTTAAGGAAAAAGACTCAAAAAACCACCAAGCATATGCTTTACCTTAAAAATGCAGTGCTGCTACTTTGATGGCTTCAATCTCTGAAACTTGATGTTCTTGTACAAAGTTGTCTAGCTCCTCCACGCAAACCCTAACTCGATATTTAGGTGACCCATCAAAGATAGATAGGTAGAATCTACCCATACCATGCTGCTCCTCCTTTTTTCCTTTGCTTTCCTTGATCTTGCAGAACCCTTGGAAGTTCAATTTATCTTTGAACTCCTTGGATTGAGCTTCATACTCCTACAAATACTCTCTAAGAGTCTCCTTCTTGGGTACACCTCCTTTCTTCCTCTTCATGAAGAAATCACAGATAGAACGCTGAAGATTTGGTGATATGGATGAGTGCACATATCCATGAGATTAGGATTCATAATTTTCCTCATGTATATATCTTGTAGATCTGATTGGAAGAACTTCCTACTCTTGAAACTTTCAAGGAGTTTCACTGCTCCTTCTTCCTTCTTCTTGTTCAACCTCCTTGGAGAGGTTCTTACTCGATCTGAAAAGTGATGAGAGTAAACTCATCTTCTTCATCATTATGAACTTGCTCCTTGCTTTACAACACTTTGGCTTGAAGCTCATAGGCTGAGCCAAAGATCTTGCTCTGATACCACTATAATATCCCAAAATCAGGACAGCTCAGCAAGCTTGCTGAAATAACGCTCTCCTGAGAATTTTGTGCATAGAAATGAGTTTTCAGCTCCTGGGTCCCTTATATCAGCTCATCTAAGATCTAAATCCAAAAGGAGAGCAAAAAAAAATCAGACTAGGTGGATTAAACAGATCTCCCACAAACTAGTCTAGCTGAAAATCACCCAAAGAGAGGGGTTGCAGCTATATGCAAAGGATTGCTTCAGAAATAACGCAGATCCACTGAAGCAAAATAAGAGGCTGATATGGAGGTTCAGAAATCAGTATTATAACAGCAAATCAGATTTACATTACAGCTCAAACATTGTACAAGATGAAGAATGAGATTATACCGAAAAAACCCTCAGAAATGAGGTGCTACAACCATGAGAAAAGACTGCATAACCATGACAACGTTATTTTATGTGGTTGAAGCATCATTTTATTATTATTCAGATCTAGATCAGATCTATACATAAAAATATAGATCTAATACAAATCTGTGTACAAGAAATGCTCATCTATACATTCCCCTTGGGGTTTTGTGCAAAACATGAAGCACAGAGAGTAGATCTGAGATCTAAGGTTGCAGATCTGCAGAATGATTCAGAAATTCCTGAATAATAAAATGGTATAGAAGATCAGATCTGAAACAAACATGGATTGGATGTCCAATCCATGGATCACCTCAGTGAGAGGAAGAATCCCAACACTGGAGATCTCTCCTCCAAAATGCAAGCAAAACACCTTGCAGCTACAATTCTGCAAATAACGCTGTCCAGGGAGAGAAAAAGTGTTGTCAGCTCTGAGAATTCTTTGGCCTAATTCCAAGGTCTAGATCTGAATCTCAATTAGCTAATTCACTCTTCCAGGAGGTTAAAAGACACACTCACTGAGAAGAGGCACTAGAAAAGTCTAGATCTAAGTAGATCTAGTGCTCCACTTGTTGCAACTCACAAGGAAAAATCAACCCTCAATAGGAGTAGCGCTGTAGGTGTAAGGTGAAGCTTGGCCTAAGCCTGATAGTGGAAAAGACAGTACAATTCTCCTCCAAGAGCTGCTCAAGGAAGGAGGTGGGATTCCTAAGCAGGAAAGCCCAACAAGGGATGTCTGAGCAGACAATACCTTCAGAAAATGATAATCTTCAACAACCCTCTCTTGTTTCTCTCCTCCTCCTTTTATAATATTGGAGCCTTGTCAAAACCCTAAACCACTTCATTAGTTTAGCCTCTTTCACACGTAAAACCTCCTTCTAGAATTGTGCTGTCCCACTAAGAGGTTCAATGCATCTAGATTGTGTTGTGGATTTGGTCATGGTTGACTTGGTCAAGTGATCAACCTCTTCCATACTCAAGGTGTCTTAATTTTAACTCGTTAGCTTGATTTCCATTCACATTGAGCTGTCTTTATTTAGGATCCACTCTTTGAGAATAAATGCTATTGACTTGGTCAAACTTGACCTTGGCCACATAGTTTAGACATGGTTCACACATGTGGATGCTTGATCTGGTTATCTCATGATCCCTTTTCACACCATGAGGGATTTTTATTCATACTTGAGCAAATTATGAGCCTCCTTGCCCAATTATTCATCCATCTAGATTTCCAAAGAAAAATTAATATTCCTATTAGCTGTAAGCTAATTTAGGAATATTACAATTTTGCTGCCACTCCGGTTAGAGTGCGTTGAAACAATCTTTGTCAAATAGTATCATCAACGATTTTGTTTGAATAACACCACAGGTGGAAAGCCATAACATGATTTCCGGGGTCTTCTGCTTGCTTCCCTTCAAATTTTGGAATGTTCGAAGGGAGATTTGTGGGTGTGGGAGGCCATATCGGGTTGTATGCAATGGGGTCGTTTGTCAACTTGGTTAAATTTGGTAGATTTAACGAAGCTAGAAAAGGTGACTATGAGGTTGTAGCCATTGCGATTTGTGAAAACACAATTTTCTGGTTAGGAATAGGGTTTATTCTGCGACGTACCCTGTTGTGCATTCAACTTGATTCATGAATGGGTAGTAATCCTCTGCCCGCTAAGGGTTGTGGGAGGAGTGGTGTGTGGTGACCCTGTGGGGGTGTTCACTGGCGTGGAATTGGGAGACTGAGTAGGGTTCCCAACTAAGGATGACCCGATAAAGGATGAGCCAATAAGGGTGGCAGTGTTCTGTCTTTGATGCCTAAATGGCGAAAGACCTGGAACCCCTCCCAGTAATGGGGGGAGGTCCAAAAGACGTCTAGATCAATGAAGTCCCGTTGGGTCCATTCTAGCATCAACTAGCTATGTCTTTGGAGATATTTGATAGGATAGAGATTATAATCAAAGAAAAATTTCGATTGCATACATAAAACAAAGCGAAAATAAAATAAATTTTCCCTTTAGATTAATCCTATGTGATCAGTCAATCAAAAAATATGGTTTTTGTTGTTTGCATATGATACTAAAATCCTAGAATACCTAATCGTCCTTGCATGCTCAAATGTAACTGGGCCTTCAGAAGATATATTGCGAATACTGACACAATGTCCTGAAAGAGCTAGTGATGCCCCCAATCAACCGAAGAAAATCCACCAAGGTAAGGGTAGAGGATCTAGTGCTTGCCTGCACCATCACTTATAGGGAAAGGATAACCTAATTTTTTCCACTAAGCACCACCATCCCACATGAGAATTTGAGTCTTAGGATTCTTGGTAGTTCAACTAATAGTATCGAGTATCACCCAGGTCAGGTCGCCCCAACTGATACCACCTGCACTACGCCTAAGTCTAACCCCCTCTGAATTGGGACTCTGTCGCGCTCAGGTTTTCTTTTCCGTGGGCTGATAGGTGGATTTGAAAGTTTCCTAAACAATCAAATTCTATGTTTCAAGATGACTAATGACCAAGGCGGCTTATTGGATGCCTACCCTCTTGATCTTAACTTAGACTATAAATTCTTTTGTGGGTCCTGTGGGGAGAATTTAGTGAGTTTTTTTAATTAGTTTTAGGTGTCTTTACTTTTCTTAGTGTGTGGATGTGTGTGAGAAAAAAGTGAACAAGCACATAGTTTGAATATGTGATCCTTTTCAAAATACCCTATTTAAACTATGTTTTGTTTTTCCTTACTCAAAAGAAAAACATGTGCGGATATGGGCCGCTTTCAATTTTTCCTAGTTAATATATGTGATCAACTATAGGGAGATGGTGAGTTGTGAATAGAGAGTGTCCATATGCTTGCCTAGGATCACTAGAGGGTGCAAAGACAACAAAGATTACTTTCTCTTCTATGGAAAATTCGATTCTGGTCCCGAAATCCTAGTGCAAAAATTGAACTAAACTAATGACTTCTACACTAGAAAAAAGAACTAGCTAAGCATGTGTGGACTTGTGCAAAACATAAATTATTTTGGAATGAAAGTTAATTTTCCTCCTACTTAAACTATGTTAGTAACTTTGTAAAAATAAACTTGAAATAAAACTAACACCTAGACTACTAAAAGTAGCTAAGAGTGAGATTTAGCAAGCTGTGGGGCACCTCAACCATTGATGGAAGATGTATTATGGGTTTGCCAGTCACCTTTACAAGTAGGAAATGATGAAATTAGTGGAGAAAATTCCACTTCTGGTTTTTGCGCACAAAAGGGTGAAACAGGCGTGTTTTTTGCGCGTAGGTCACCTCTGAACGCGCGCACTTGGGCACGCCTGTCTGTGAGAAATAGGCTCAATTTTCTTGCTAACTAATTTTTGGGAGCTCTTGTAATATTCCAAAAATTTATCCTTCAACTAAATGGAATATTATAGTTTGTTTTATCACTAGGTAGGTGAATAAGTGGGTGGGGAGGCCCATGAGTCTCCTAAGCAGCAATAAAAACACTTCAAGTGTGAAAGGGAGACCTTTTCAGTAGCTAAATAAAGCTCCTGAAAGTGGGAACGGGGGTTGGATCATGTTGATTCAGTCAAATTTGACCAAGTCAACAACGCTGTTATGGAGGAGTGGAGATTAATTGAGAAATAACGCAGTTTTGGAGGGAGGTTAATTTCATGAAGGAAATGACTTAATTGAGTGGGGCCAAGGGAAAGGAAGCTCATATTCAATATAAGGAAGGGGATGGTAGCTATATGGGGCTATGTTTTGGATTATTATTTTGTGTATGGTCTATTTAGACTTGCATTCCTTTAATGTTTAGCCGAGTTGCTGTGTTGTTTAGCACCGGGTGTTCTCGAGCGGGAATCCAACCTCTTTCCTTGAGAGGCCTCTTGGAAGAGTATTGCATTCATTTCCACATTTAGGTTTTTACGCAAAGCTACAAATTTCTCCATCAGTGCAGTTTCTGCAGGTTATTGTGTTGTGTTGCAGGGTTCAACAGTGGAGGATTAGATCGGGTGTCTTCAGAGCTATTTTTTCAGTGGAGGAAGGTTTCCATCCATTGGGAGGAATGTAAAGAATCCCTTGGGCTTGTTTCACACATTTGGCACCATGCCAAGCAATATTCATCCCCTACAGTGTAGTTTCATTCTTGATCTACGTTATTTTAGGGAGGAGTTGCAGGGGTAGTTGAAGTGATTGTTTTGGGAGGAGATTTCTTCAGTGGAGGAGCCACTCTTTCATCCGGAGGGTCTGTTGGAGGAGGGATATAGATTTATACATCAGCTTCAGCCATATCTTCTCATTTCTATTGTTGTAGCATATCTTTAGCCCTAGGGATGTAGCTTGCATTGGCACCTTGTGTGCATTTTCCGGAAACCCTCTTGGGTTATCCTGGAAAGATGATCTAGTGCCCAGATCTGTATGTTTAGATTCTATTGGGGCCTATATCAGTATTATTGTATCATTGTATCATATCTAGCTATATTTTTTCATAGTATAACTGCGCTGTAGCAGCTCTCTGACATTTTGTGTTGCAGTAACATCTCACTTTTGAGAGTGTTTATGTATTGGAGGCTTGTGTGACCACGTTCTATGATTGGTGCCTCATTGTTTTGTACCTATTTGCTGCATATATGATCAATAATATGGATTTATATTGGTCTCATGATTTTATGTGTTAAATACTTGCTGCTGTTTTCATTTTATGAGCTATATTGCTGCTATTTCCAATTTGGAATATTACAGTGGTATCAGAGCATAATCTTGGCTCAGCCTGTGCATTCAGTCAATATGTCACCATGAGGAGAAGCTCTTCACTAGAAGAGGAGATGTACACACACAAAAATAAGACTCCATTATTTGGAGGAAGAGAGGAGGAGGAGCTCTCACAACTTCTCTTTCAAACTATGAAAAATATCAAGGGAGATCTCAAGAAGATGAGAAGAGAGAGAGAATATCCAAAAGAGTTTGGATCTAAAGAATAATCTAGATTTTTACATGATAGGTGTGAGCATGCAGCCACACACTATGATCCACAGCGTAGTCAAATGCCCAGATCTGCTATGAGGGAGATGGGAGAAGAAGAAAATCCTATGAGGGAAGCTCTTAGTGATTATCTGCAAGAATATGAGTCTTAAACTAAGAATTTTAGAGATCATATCAGTTTCCAAGAGTTTTTCAAGGTCAAGGTGGAGAGGAACAAGCAACATGACATGGGTATATTTTTTTTTATCTAATTTTGATGGGTCACCAACATGTTTAGCTAGAGCTTGGGTGGAGGAGCTACACACCTATTTGCAGCAACATCAAGTTTCTAAAGATGAAGCCATCAAAGTTGCAACGCTACATTTTGAAGGTAAGGCCTATGCTTGATGGATATTTGAGTCCTTTTGTTTAAAAAATGAAAATACTTTTTCTTATGCAAATTTCACTAGGAGAATAGTGGAAAGGTTTGATGGAAAACATTATGAAACATCTTTGGTGGAGCCAAACAAACCAGAACAAACAAAACTTTTGCATGGGTTGAAAGAACCTATAAACTCAAATCCACTTTAGAAAACTGTTGAAGAGGCTCACATCTTGCATAAGACTTTTCTAGAGGCAAGATCTCTATCCCATATTCTTGGACAAGAGGGCATGAAGATCCCTTTTCCAAAAGAGGATCCTCTTATTGATAAGGTGACTCCCATTCATATTGAAGAGAAAGAGAAGGATGGGGGCAACAACATTGTCACATCTAGAGCATATCTAACACCTCATGCAGAGCTAGATGGAGAACTTTCTCCAACCAGAGGGATTCTTGTGTCATTGCAAGGAATTCCCCAGGATCTCATATATGGAGGTCAAGGCACAATCAATGAACAACATGTTGTGAAACATTGCAGATGGAAGGAGAAGGTAGGGAGGAAGGGCAACAACACAAGATGAGGAGCACACAACCCTATCTATTTCATAAGGGTAATTCACATAAGAGGCAGAATTATTTGCGTAGTAACAACAGGAAAAAGGCTGTCCATCCATATGTACATTTTACTCTTGGCATTGATGTCTCACTGCATGGAGGCATTCCACTAGGGAGACCACCAGATCTGGAGATTATGAGAGATGCTTCACATGGGGTTGCACCGCTCTTAGATTTCGGAGGGGTGGATACTTTAGAGGGGTCTATTACAACACAGAGAGTTTGGGATAGACTCAAGGAGGAGGGAGACATTCTCCCATTTTAAACATTACCCACTATCACTACACATACTGCGCTGACAGAAGTTGCTGCAATGATGGAGGATGGCACCTTCATGGTGCAAGGGAGCTGCTCCATGGATTTGGAGAAACATAGGGTACTTCCTTTGAGGAAGGAATCCTCCATACATTGGAGTATAAGGAGGCCACTCATGCTTACATTGGCTAGGATCAAGAGGTTCTTTTTGGATAGTAGCTTCTCATGGGAGACCAACTTCCAAAGGCTACCACTTCTACTTGAGCATGAGCAGCTGTATGATGGGCATAACAACACTTTGGAGGATTAATTTGGAATGGGGGATGAAAAAGGAGTAGACAATACATAATAACTCTTAAAACCTTCAGAAACTGCGCTGATGAAGAAAGTTGTAGCTTGGTCTGAAAACCTGAATGTGGAAATGAATAAAAAAATCTTCCAAGAGGCCCTTCTAGGAAAGATGTGGGATCCCCGCTAGGGAACACCCGGTGCTAAACATCACTGCAACCCTGCTAAACAACAAGAGGAAGCAAAAGTCTGAGCAGACCAATATCAAAATAATAATATAAAAACATGAATAACAATGGTTGCTATCCCCTCCATATATAGCGTGAGAGCCTCCTCACATTGGGTCCCATCCATACTTTCCACCAAGCTCATGCAAGTTTTCCTCCACTAAAACTATGCTGTCTCATCATAAAGACCACTCCTCCATGACAGCGCTGTTGATTTGGTCAAAGTTGACTGAATCAACATGATTCAATCCCTATTCACACCCAAAGGTGCTTAATCCAGCTGCTAATTCTTCCTCCTTTCAAATTAGGAGTGTTATTATTCCTTCTAAAGGGGTTTTATGAGTCTCCCTACCCATTTATTCATCTACCTAGTGATAAAACAACTATAATATTCCATTTAGATGAAGTCTAAATTTTTGGAATATTACATATGATTTGCACTTCTTTAATTTATATGAGCAACATGTTGTATTAAGGAGGGTCATTCCTTCTTATACATTATATTATGATGTACTTGAGGCCAAATGTAGCATTGAGATTGGCTATCCTATTGGTGGTTTGTGGGCGAAGCCACATGATTCTTGGTGTGTACCATTGACACCACATTGTACCTTCATGATCCTATCTTGTAGGATGATTGTGGCAGAAAAAAAGTGGCTGGAAGGGCACTTGTTATTCTTTGATTTGAGGCAGGTAGGGGATGAATTGCGCTGGTTCCATATGGGGAACTATGATCCACCTCCCAGTTGTCATATGGCAACTTGTTTTCATTGGTTTTTGCTTCCATATTTTGGTGATGTTCTTACGTTTATGAGAAGCTTTGTTGGGAGAGTGGCACAAAGTTTGAAGGTTTCCATTGAGAGTATGATTCTCCCTACTTTACATGTTGAATGTTTCAGGAGAAACAATGGGCAAACCATGATTTCCATACTACATCTCTTTTCTTCATGTGGGAGGAGCCATTTGGAGAACTTGAGTTCTTGGAGGAGGCACTTCATGGATGAATTGTTTGGTGGGGTAACTTGGGCCATTCTTAGAGCCATGACATTTCAGCCCAATATCATCAGTAGCCCCATTACCATAAATGGAGAGAGAAACAACTTGGATGGAAAAATCTAATCTCTCCATGCAGCCCCAATACATTACATAGACCAGGGGTTGAGGATTTCTTTGATGAGCTACCTAGGATGGCTCATTTCATTTGGATGCTAGCATGGGAATGGGATTCCCTCATTGGGAATGAGGTTCCCCATGTTTTCCATCACTCCTACCTTGAGAATGCCAGTGGATGGCAAGAAGGTTTCCACTTACACCTTCCACCTTTTCATGTTGTGAACCATTGGGTTTTTCATACTTGGGAGGAACCACTGGAGGGAAGATTTATTGCAGATTATCTTGAGCAGTGGTGGGGACTATTGATGAGGAGGCCACAAGAGGAGGAGGGGAGGAAATTTTCTTTGCCTATACAATTTCTTGAGGACAAGGAACATTTTGGAGGGGAGGACTGTAATATTCCAAAATTTTGCCTTCAGCTAAATGGAATATTATAGTTTTTTTTATCACTAGGTAGGTGAATAAGTGGGTGGGGAGGCCCATGAGTCTCCTAAGTAGCAATAAAAAAACTTCAAGTGTGAAAGGGAGAAATTTTTAGAAGCTAAATAAAGCTCCTCCAAGTGGGAACAGGGGTTGGATCATGTTGATTCAGTCAACTTTGACCAAGTTAACAATGCTATTATGGAGGAGTGGAGATTAATTGAGGAATAACATAGTTTTGGAGGGAGGTTAATTTCATGAAGGAAATGACCTAATTGAGTGGGGCCAAGGGAAAGGAAGCTCCTATTCAATATAAGGAAGGGTATGGCAGCCATATGTTTTGAATTATTATTTTGTGTATGGTCTGTTTAGACTTGCATTCCTTTGCTTTTTAGTAGGGTTGCTGTGCTGTTTAGCACCGGGTGTTCCCGAGCGGGAATCCCAAATCTTTCCTTGAGAGGCCTCTTGGAAGAGTATTGTATTCATTTCCACATTCAGGTTTTCAAGCCAAGATACAAATTTCTTCATTAGTGCAGTTTCTGTAGGTTATTGTGCTGTGTTGCAGGGTGTAGCAATGGAGGATTAGATCAGGTGTCTTCAGAGCTAGTTTTTCAGTGGAGGAAGGTTTCCATCCATTGGGAGGCCTGTAAATAAGCCCTTGGGCTTGTTTCACACATTTGGCACTAGGCCAAGTAGTATTCATCCTCTACAGTGTAGTTTCAGTCTTGATCTGCGTTATTTTAGGGAGGAGTTGCAGTGATTGTTTTGGGAGGAGATTTCTTCAGTGGAGGAGCCACTCTTTCATCCAGAGGGTTTGTTGGAGTAGGTATGTAGATTTATACATCAGATTCAACCATATCTTCTCATTTCTATTATTGCAGCATATCTTCAGCCCTAGGGCTGCAGCTTACATTGGCACCTTGTTTGCATTTTTCGGAAACCCTCTTGGGTTATCTTGGAAAGCTGATCTAGTGCCTGGATCTGTATCTTTAGATTCTATTGGGGCCTATATCAATATTATTGTATCATTTTATCATCTCCAGCTATAGTTGTGCATAATATAACTGTGCTGTAGCAGCTCTCCGACATTTTGTGTTGCAGCAACATCTCACTTTTGAGAGTGTTTATGTATTGGAGGCTTGTGTGACCACGTTCTATGATTGGTGCCTCATTGTTTTGTACATATTTGCTGCATATATGATCAATAATATGGATTTATATTGGTCTCATGATTTAATGTGTTAAATACTTGCTGTTGTTTTCATTTTATGAGCTATATTGCTGCTATTTCCAATTTGGAATATTACAACTCTTCTGCTTCAGTCTTTCACTAGGGATGAGCCAGGCAATGAAGGAGAGAAAGGGGGAAATTCCAGCCTAACTCCACAGCAAAGATGAAGGTCTCTGAAAAAATTCACAACCACATAAACTTGGAAATAAAAGTTAGTGGAGTCACCAATCCTGTGTTGGTGTGTTTGGTGCACGAATGTACGAAATCACACTTGCTTAAGAGAGGTGGTTTTTCCCTCTTAAGCTATTGGTCACATGCAGAAAATAGATGGAGTCAAGAAATTTAGTGGAACATGCTAAAACATAAACATACTAGATAAAGAAATAGAATTCATATTCAAACATAAAAACTAAACTAAAACAGAAAAAAATAAAACAAAAACTCTAAATAGAGTCAAACAACTTCAATAATCCAAAAGACGATGCTTACGTCCCCTCTTATTGAGTGTTGGTAGGAAATGAGGATGAAAATTTAACCCACTTGCAAAGGGGCCCTTAGAACTAGGGGTTCTAAGTCCCGATGCAAGGATATATTTACTTCCGAGCTGCCTTGGCACAAAGTCTCCCTCTCTCTACTATGGTGGACTGGAGTTGTTGGATGGCCAACAACTGAGTCCCTTCTATCTCTACTCCGGATCACACACTACTGGTATTGCTTGGGGAAATTTTGGCCAACATAACAATGTGCTCTCATATTTTTTATCTCTTGGTGGCCTTTTATAGGAGAATTCAAATCCTCCTTCCCTCTGTTGGTACATTGTGGATAGTGACCCAAGAGAGGGGGGTGATTCCATTGTGTGCCACATTTATTCCATTGTGTGCTCCATTGAGGTCCTAAGGAGGCTTGGGAAGATATCCTTAGGTGACTTCAAGTGTGGAATCAATGTTCTGGAGTGTGCCTTGTGGTCCTGGAAAGTGACTTCCACCACTCCCAGGATTGCGCACCTTTTTGAGTAAAAAGCGCACAAAAGAGCGCTTATCGAAGAATTTTGCGCATAAAGGCATATTTGACTGGTTCTTTCTGTGTGCAATTTTATTTTTCCTTTCAGACCTTAGATATTTTTAAATACTTTTAGATTCTCTAATGTCTTTCAGCCTCGTAAATCCTTCTGCCTGACATTAAATAATGTCACCTTTGCTTGTCTAATTTTCCAGTGATAACATCGGGGAAATGCAAATAAAATATGTGAAAGAGTAGACCGCTTTGATACAATTGATCCAAAATTATGTAGGAATGAAATGGAATAAATATATAAACATAAACACATAAGTAAAACATAAATCAAACTTAATTTCATTAATATCAAAGAACTAGAATATGCTTACATACAAAATGGAAATAAACTAGCTCAGGCGATGGTAGCTTATCTCTGAGGAGAGATGTGGCAGCTAAATTCCTATGAATTGTGTTACAATGAGGCTCAATGACCTTTTTATTATTGAAAAATAAGGGAAAAACCTAAACAAATAAAACCCTAACTCCAGGAGATGGAACACCAAGAGTTTGTGGGCCCCGTTGGGGTTAGTTGGGAAACCAACTTCCCGGGGTCATAACTTGTTCATATTATCTCCATTTGGTGCATATGATTCCTTGTCGAAAATATCTCTTCGAGTAATACAATATTTTACATATTCCCTTGCCTATGAACATGGGCTTACTGCAGACCTCAAAAAAATGCTATTTAGGGGGTAAAAAATGCTCTCGAAGTTCAAGACCCAAAAAAATGCTAAAAATAGTAAATGCTACTATAAAAAAGGAAATTAATGAAACCGACTATAGTATACGTGGAATAGGAGGGTGGCCACCAATATCCGCTTGGATGATTCCTGCCCCCTTAGGAAGTAATGATCCCCATTGCGTGTAGAGCCTCCATGAGCTGAGGAAATTTTTGTTGAACCCGATCCTTGGTGAACCACTTGACCTGGTGAAGGAGTTGGCCTACTTTGACAACTCCATATAGTTGGATCCTATGTTGGTGGGTGTTATTTATCTATGTGTCCATGATCTGATCAATTGTGGCCTATTCCAGGCAGTTCGGGTTTAACTCCGTGGGTGTGAGTTGTTCTGCAATGCCGGATGTCTCCAGTAATGGTGGAAAATATGGTGGGAGGTGGTCCACATTGAACACTGGGTGCAGACCAAAGAATGGTGGAATGCTAAGATCGAAGGAATATTTTCCTATAGCCTTGATGATGGTGTATGACCTATATCAGAATAGGCGAAGCTTCCAGTTGGGTCCAACGAGGCGTTCCTTCTGCAAATGTAGTCAAACTTTTTTGCCCACTTGAAAGTTGTGTGGCAGTTGATTTTGATCATGTTGTTTCTTATAATTAGCATTGGCTCTATCCAATATTCATGGACCTATTGAAGGACATGCTAAATGCGCTCAATGAAGCTATTTTCCCTATCGGCTTCAGATTGGACATGAGCTGAATTTTCCTGAGTAGCTGCAAATGGCATGGCCACATCAATGGTGCATAGTGGTTGGAATCCCAATCCTACCTGAAAGGGGATTTGGTCAGTTGAACTATGAAGAGCTCAGTTTTAGCTATTCTAGACATAGGAAATGCTTTCATCCCATGTGCGAGGATGCTTCGATTTGTACATGCGCAGAATGTGCACGATAATCCTGTTAACAACCTCTGTTTGACCATCATTTTGGGGGTGAAAATATGTGGACTTAGTGAGTTTGGTATCCAACATAAACTAGAGACTTGAACAAAATGTACGTAGGAACCTGCTGTCCTGATCTAAGATAATGGACTATGGGATCCCAAAGTGCAACCAAACTTGTTCAAAGAAAATTTTAGCAGTGGCTTCTACTGTGATACTCTTCTTGCAGGCTGCCAGAATTACCATCTTAGAGAATTTGTCGATGGCCACGAAAACATAGTCATTGCCATGCTTAGTGAAGGAAGGACCAACATGTAATCCATGGAGATGGATTCCCAAGGTCAAATAGGTGTAGGAAGAGGAGTATATAGGGCTTTCTTCTTGATGGTTGGTTTGGCAATGGTGAAGGAAGTACAAGATATGATGTACTTCCAAACATCTTTTCGAAGGTTCGACCAATAAAAATAATTCTATAGTACTACCACTGTTTTCCCTACCTCAAAATTTCCATCGACCCGATTGTAGTGCACTTCCTAAATCATCTTGGCATGCTCGCTTGAATGAACACAAAGGCATCCTTGGTGGAAAAACAGTGCATCCTGAAGGTGATAATTTTTAACTTTCTTGCCTTCCAGGAGTCTCTGGTATGTGTTGCTGAATTTTGGATCACTCTTGTAAAGAGTTGGCCACCTTGAAGTCTCTTGTCTACAAGAGTTTACCAAAGTGGTTAGCACAATGACTGATGGTCGACTGAGGTAGTCTGCAACATTATTGGTGCTTCCCTACTTGTACTTAATGTTTAGATGAAACTATTGCAACTATCTGGGCCATCACTGATGGCGATCTTTCTACAACTTACCTTGTGTCTGTATGAACTTCAGGGGTCGATGGTCTGTGTGGATGATTTTTTCCTTCCCTAGAACTGTATTCTTCATGTGGGAGGATCCATTTCGAGAACTTGAGTTTTTGGAGGAGGCACTTCATGGCTGATTTTTTTGGTGGGGTAGCTTGGGCCATTCTTGGAGGCCATGACATTTCAGCCGAAAATCAGCAGTAGCCCCACACATACCATAAATGGAGAGATAAACAACTTGGGTGGAAGAATTTAATCTCTCCATACAGCCCCAACACATTGCATGAACCGGGGGTTGAGGATTCTTTTGATGAGCTACCTAGAATGGCTCATTTCATTTAAATGATAGCATGGGTATGGGAGACTCTCATTGGGGATGAGATTCCCTATGTTTATCATCACTCCTACCTTGAGGAGGCCATTGGACAAAAAGAAGGTTTCCATTTACACCTTCCACTTTCTCATGATGTACACAATTTGGTTTGGCATACTTGGGAGGAACCATTGGAGGGCAGATTTATTGCAGATTATGTTGAGTTGTGGTGGAAGCTATCATTAGGGGAATATTGAGGTCTAAAATGGGCCTCCTAAGGAAATTATATAATAATAGTGGAAAGAATCAAATAAGATTTTATGACATCATCAAATTTTAGAGGGAAAAATGAAAAAACTACTTTTTCAACTCATATTTTCAACTTATCTCTCAAAGTTTTTACTCAAATTTCAAGCAGGAGTACTCGTTGGATGCGAAATTTAATTCCTCATCCAAGGAGTACCCATGTTGCATACTTTCGATGGGTCCTACTACACGAAAAATGAGAAATACATGAAAACCGTGATTGTAATCACGTTTTTTTATGTATTTCTCATTATTCGTGTAGTAGGATGCATCGAAAGTATGCAACATGGGTACTCCTTGGATTAGGAATTAAATTTCGCATCCAACGAGTACTCCCGCTCGAAATTTGAGTAATAACTTTGGGAGATAAGTTGAAAATACGAGTTGAAAAAGTAGTTTTATTATTTTATTATTTTTTAATATTTTTGCCTTTTTATTTAAAAAATGGTGAATCATCCCCCATGGTTGACATCATCATCTTGAATCCTATTGGTTGTTATAAAGTTTATTTTTGTTGTACATTTTTCTTAGGAGGCCCATTTTAGACCTTAATATTCCCCTAATGTGATGAGGAGGCCACAAGAAGAGGAAGGGAGGAATTTTGCTCCACCTTTACAGTTGCTTGAGAACAAGCAACATTTTGGAGGGGAGGACTGTAATATTCCAAAAAATTAGGCTTCATCTAAATGGAATATTATAGTTTGTTTTATCTCTAGGTAGGTGAATAAGTGGTTGGGGAGACTCATAAAACCCCTTTAGAAGGAATAATAACACTCATAATGTGAAAGGAGGAAGAATAAGCAGCTGAATTAAGCATTTTTGGGTGTGACCAGGGATTGGATCATGTTGATTAAGTCAACTTTGACCAAATCAACAACGTTGTCATGGAGGAGTAGTCTTTATGATGAGACAACGCAGTTTTAATGGAGGACAACTTGCATGAGCTTGGTGGCAAGTATGGATGGGACCCAATGCGAGGAGGCTCTCATGCTATATATGGAGGGGATAACAACCATTTGTATTCATGTTTTGGATTATTATTTTGTGTATGGTCTGTTTAGACTACTTGCATTCTTCAACGGTTTAGTTGAGATTGTTGTGCTGTCTAGCACAGGGTGTTCCTAATCGGGAATCCCACATCTTACATTGAGGATATCTTGGAGGAATTTTCACTATACTTCCACAATTAGGAATTTGGCCAAGCTTTAGTCTCATGTACAACGCAGTTCTATTTAGATTTGGGTTGTGTTGCAGGGGTGTAGTAGTGGAGGAGAGAAATCTCCAATTTTTGAGCTTATTTTCTAGTGAGGGGACCAACCCTTCACCTATTGAGTTGATTGGGTATTTTTGTAGCTGATAGATCATTTATTCATCCCCATATCAGCAGTCATTCCCAGGGAGTGCATAAGTTAGGCAGCAAAAATGCAGTGGGAAACTAAAAAAAGCCCGAAAATCCAAACTTAAAATCTGGCCAAACCATTTCTGGGTTTTTCTGGGTTTTTTGAGTAGAGTCCATGGTTGAAAGCATAGATAATTCTGAGTAATATAACAGCCTTCCACACATGGTTCTTATTCATAATAACAACAGTTTCCAGCAGTAGAAGTAGTAGCAGCACACATTTCCAGTGCTTGGTTTCTTTGGTGTATTTCAGCCATCTTGTGGCTTGAGTGCATTCATTTTGGAGCACTATGTAATTTCATTTGATGTCGATATATAATTAGATGGCTCAGCTATTTTCTGACCATGTTTATGATGTTTTGATGTATTCCGGCATTGTTCTAGTTCTACATGTTTAATTCTTATTTTACCGTAGTTGAAATTGTGCATATGTTCTATATTCTTGTCTTTTACAGTGGTATCATAGCATAATCTTGGCTTAGCCTGTGAATTCAAGACATTATGCCATTAGAAGGAGAAGCTTCTTCTCACAGAAAAGAGAAGTTGTACAGAAGAAACAAAGGCAAGACTCCATTATTTGGAGAAATGAAGGAAGAGAGGATCTCCTAGCTTCTTTTCCAAACTATTAAAAATATTAAGGAAGATCTCAAGGAGATGAAAGGGGAGAGATGTAGAAAAACTCCAAGGGGGTTTGAAAGTAAATCAAGCCCTAGATATTCACATGATGGGTGTAGACATTCAACCACACATGCAGATCCACAGTGCAGTTTATTGCCCACATTCACTGCAAGAAGGATGGAGGAAGAAGATGCACCAAGGGAGGAGACCTTCAGTGACTATCTTTAGGAGTATGAGTCTCAATCATGGAGATTCAAAAATCACTTGTACTTCCAAGGGTTTTGCCAACTCAAGGAAGATAGAAGATCCAACAACCATAATAGAAGCAAGAGAGGTAGAATCTTTCTATCTAACTTCAATGGATCAACAAAGTGCACAACCAAAGCTTGGGTGGAGGAGCTAGATTCCTATTTTCAGCTACAAAATTTTCAAAAAAGGAGGCCATTAGAGTAGCAGCGTTGCACCTCAAAGGTATGGCCCATGATTGGTGGTTTTGTAGTTCTACTTCATTTAATCATGCAAACGTAAACACTTATGCTGGGTTCACTAAGAAATTAGTGAGAAGATTTGATATTAAACACTGTAAAACATCATTTGTTGAACCCAAAGACTAAAAACCTTTGCATGAGTTGGAGAGATATATTCTGCCAACTCCACTCCTTATTTCTATTAAAGGGGATAAAAACATGCATGATACCTTGCCAAGGGCAAGATCCCCTTTTCTTGAAGGGCCCTCTTCTATAGATGAAGACATGGAGGTTCCTCCTTCAAGGGAAGACCAAGATCAAGGGTCTCTCATTGATGATGGGGCATTCTCAAATATTGATGAAGAGGATGAGCAAAGAAGAGCTAACAATGTTGTACCATTAGGAGGAGATCCATCACCACATGGAGATGGGAAGGGAGCCATTGCTTCCATTAGAGGAGCTTTTGTATCTTTGCAAGGAGTTCCAAATGATCCAACATGTGGGAACCAAAACACAATTCCAGAGAAGCATGTATCCATTTTTGTGGATTGTGAGATGGGAGGAGAAGAAGAGAAGAAGGATCAGCATCAAGGGATGATGAGCATTCACCCTTATGTATTTCAGGAGGTTTCTGCACAAAAGAAGGAGATTGTATTGCACAGTGAAGAGAGGGACAAATTAGTACACTCATATATACAGTCCACTTCAGATTTTGATGTCTCACTACATGGGGGCATTCCACCTGGGAGGCCACTAGAACTAGAGTGGTTGAGAGAAATCTTTCCATTTGGTTCACCACTCTTAGATTCTGGAGGGGTGAAGACCTTGGAGGAGTCTAGTACAGCGCAGAGAGTTTGGGATAGACTCAAGGAGGAGGGAGACATTCTCCCATTTTCAGCATTACCCACTCTCACTACACACACTGTGCTGACAGAAGTTGCTGCAGTAATGGAGGATGGCACCTTCATGGTGCAAGGGAGTTGCTCCATGGATTTGGAGAAACAAAGGGTACTTCCTTTGAGGAATGAATCCTCCATAAATTGGAGTAGATGGAGGCCACTCATGCTTACATTGGCCAATATCAGGAGGTTATTTTTGGATGGTAGCTTCTCATGGGAAGCCAACTTCCAAAGATCACCACTTCTACTGGAGCATGAGCAGCTGCATGATGGGCATGGAAAAATTTTGGAGGATGACTTTGGCATGGGGGATGTCAAAGGAGAAGACATAAACATGTGGGGAGCTTCACATTTCAGATCTTCAGCAATGTCTTTTAGGATGATTGATCCATATTGGAGGTCTCAACTCTTGGTAGAGTACTCCAAGGATCTTGGTGCTTGTATGATTCTTGATGACCCGGAGGGAGATGATAGATACATGGTGGTTGGAGAGTTCATCTATTATTATGGTAGAGTATTCTTAACTAGAGTTTCTAAGCTCAAGAGAAAGCTACTACATGCAGCACATGTGGACTTTCTTTCCATGCACTTTGATGCATTTCATTCCTTGATGGAGGATTTCACTTGGGAGGGCATTCAACAGGATGTATATCAGCATGAGGAGAGATGCATAGCCCGGATGGTGATGGAGAGGTTGTCACAGCCACTTCCCTACTCATGGAGAGTGAGGGAGAACTTTCAGTTGAGCCATTTCGGCTCAAGGACCAAAGTACATGGGAGAGAAGGTACAATTTTGCATTCTCATTTGTACTTCTTTACTTTATATGAGAAACATATTGTACCAAGGAGGATCTTTCCTTCTTGTATATTGTATTTTCATGTACTTGAGGCCATTTTTAGCATTGATGTTGGCCATTCTATCGGTGGTTTGTGGGGGAGGCCACATGATTCTTGGTGTGCACCATTGGCACCACATTTTACTTTCATGATCCTATCTTGTAGGATGATTGTGGCAGAAAACAACTGGTTGAAAAGGCACTTTTTATTCTTTTTTTTGAGGTAGGCAAGGGATGCACTGCACTGGTTCCATGTGTGGAACTATGATCCACTTTCCGGTTGTCATATGGAAACTTGTTTTCATTGGTTTTTTCTTCCATATATTGCTGATGTTCCTATGTTCATGGGAAGCGTTGTTTGGAGAGTGGGATAAGAGTTGCAGGTGCCCATTGGGGGTATGATTCTCCCTACTTTACATGTTGCATGTTCCAGGAGAAAAAATGGGCAAACCATGATTTCCATGCTACATCTCTTTTCTTCATGTGGGAGGAGCCATTTGGAGAACTTGAGTTTTTGGAGGAGACACTTCATGACTGATTTGTTTGGTGGGGTAGCTTAGGCCATTCTTGGAGGCCATGACATTTCAGCCGAAAATCAACAGCAGCCCCACACATACCATAAATGGAGAGATAAACAACTTGGGTGGAAGAATTTAATCTCTCTATACAACCCCAACACATTGCATGAACCGGGGGTTGAGGATTCTTTTGATGAGCTACCTTGAATGGCTCATTTCATTTGGATGATAGCATGGGTATGGGAGACTCTCATTGGGGATGAGATACCTATGTTTATCATCACTCCTACCTTGAGGAGGCCATTGGAAAACAAGAAGGTTTCCACTTACACCTTCCACTTTCTCATGACGTACACCATTTGGTTTGGCATACTTGGGAGGAACCACTGGAGGGTAGATTTATTGAAGATTATGTTGAGTTGTGGTGGAAGCTATTGATGAGGAGGCCACAAGAAGAGTAAGGGAGGAATTTTGCTCCACCTTTACAGTTGCTTGAGGACAAGCAACATTTTGGAGGGGAGGACTGTAATATTCCAAAAATTTAGGCTTCATCTAAATGGAATATTATAGTTTGTTTTATCACTAGGTAGGTGAATAAGTGGGTGGGGAGACTCATAAAACCCCTTTAGAAGGAATAATAATACTCCTAATGTGAAAGGAGGAAGAATAAGCAACTGGATTAAGCACCTTTGGGTGTGAACAGGGATTGGATCATGTTGATTCAATCAACTTTGACCAAATCAACAACGCTGTCATGGAGGAGTAGTCTTTATGATGAGACAACGCAGTTTTAGTGGATCACAACTTGCATGAGCATGGTAGCAAGTATGTATGGGACCCAATGTGAGGAGGCTCTCATGCTATATCTGAAGGGGATAACAACCATTGTTATTCATGTTTTGGATTATTATTTTGTGTATGGTCTGTTTAGACTACTTGCATTCTTCAACTGTTTAGTTGATATTGCTGTGCTGTTTAGCACATGGTGTTTCTGATCGGGAATCCCACCTCT
Organism: Pinus albicaulis; assembly: GCA_034641835.2. Classification (NCBI taxonomy): domain Eukaryota; kingdom Viridiplantae; phylum Streptophyta; class Pinopsida; order Pinales; family Pinaceae; genus Pinus; species Pinus albicaulis. Next base: position 273,173,186 of record CM076581.1, read on the forward strand.
TCCATTGAGGAGCTCTTGGAGGAGTTTGCACTATAATTCCACAATCAATAATTTTTCCAAGCTTTATTCTCATGTACAATGTAGTTCTGTTTGGAGTTGGGTTGTGTTGTAGGGGTGTAGTAGTGGAGGAGAGAAATATCCAAATTTTGAGCTTATTTTCTAGTGAGGGGACCAGCCCTTCACCTATTGAGTTGATTGGGTATTGTTGTAGCTGATATATAATTTCTTCAACCCCATATCAGCAGTCATTCCCAGGGAGTGTGTAATTCAGGCAGCAGAAATGCAGTGGGAAACTAAGAAAAGGCCGAAAATCCAAACTTAAAATCTGGCCAAACCATTTCTGGGATTTTCTGGGTTTTTTGAGTAGAGTCCGTGGTTGAAAGCACAGATAATTTTTAGAAATATAATAGCCTTCCACACATGGTTATTATTCATAATAACAACAGTTTCTAGCAGCAGCAACAACAACACACATTTCCAGTGCTTGGTTTCTTTGGTGTATTTCAGCCATCTTGTGGCTTGAGTGCATTCATTTTGGAGAACTATGTAAGTTTATTTGATGTTGATATATAATGAGATGGATCAACTTTTTTATGCCCATGTTTATGATGTTTTGATGTATTCTGGAATTTTTCCAGTTCTACATGTTTAATTCTTATTTTACCGTATTTGGAATTGTGCATATGTTCTATATTCCTGTCTTTTCCATTTTGGAATACTACAAGAATGCAATGCTTCCATTTCCGACAAGCCTACACAATGGAATACATTTCTTTATCATAGGTGGGATAATTTTGGAATGTGTCTGAAAGCGTCTCAATGTGATATGCCATTGAATTCCCCTACCAAGTAAGAATTGCACCAATAACATAGTCGGAGGCATATCTATCGATCTCAAATGGTTGTTGCAGGTCTGGTAATGTGAGCAATGGTGCAGAGAAAAGTCGATGCCTAAAATCAACGAATGCCTTTTGTTAGGATTTAGACCAAAATAATTCTTCTTTCTCCCCTGCCTTGGTGACTTGAATCAAAGGCCAAGTGACATGAGAGAAGCCCAACACGAACATGCGGTATAAGTTGGCTAGACCGAGAAAGCTTCGACGCTTTGTTAGAGTGGTTGGAGTTGGCCAATCTCGAATGACCTGTATCTTGATTGGGTCCACATGCACACCTCTCTCATCAATGATGTACCCCAGATATTAAACCTAGGTCATGCAAAAAGTGAATTTCTCCAAATTGGCACATAACTTTTGTTTCCATAGTGTTTGGAGGAACTATCGAATGTGGTGGAGGTGATCTTCCCAACTCTGTCTTAAGATCAGGATGTCATCCAAATACACCACCATGAATGAGTTGGTGAAAGGTCATTAGATGTTTCCCATTAGCCTCAAGAAGTATGCGGGGGGATTTTTCAACCTGAAAGGCATAACCAACCATTCAAAAAGGCCCTCCTTACATTTGAAGGCAGTCTTCCACATATCAGAGGGTCCGATTGGTACCTGGTGATAACCAGAATTCAAGTCAATCTTTCCAAAATATTTTTCCCCCTTGAGTTGGTCCAAGAGGTCATCAATCCATGGAATTAGATATATCTATTTCAGATAGTGATATTGTTCAGCTCCCGATAGTGAATACATAGTCTCTAAGTCTCATCCTTCTTCTGTACCAATACGATGAGGCTCACACAAGGTGATGAACTTGGCCTAATGTTCCCTTTCTGCAGTAGCTCCAAAATATGCCTCTTGATTTCATCATTCTATAGAACAGAACGTCGATAGAACGGTCCATTGGGTAGCGACACACCCGAGGTCAGATCAATGGAGTTCTTGACATGACAATGTAGAGATACCCATGTAGGAGAGGTGAAGATATCTTTGTACTCCTCCATGACATTGTCCATATGTTGTTGCTGTGTGGAGGAGCCTTGTTTGGAGGCCGTGGCCACAATCTTCTTATGGCCTTGAGGGTGAAACATAAGGAATTTTTTTTTCCTCGGTCTGGGAGATGATCTTATTGCATTTCTTCACAGTGATTAAAGAGATGGCGTTAGGCTGTACTACCTCTGGTATCCTATACAAATTATTTACCAAAGTAATAATAATAGTGTGAGGCCTAGATTCATACACAACATGTTGCTTCCACAAGTATGGGTGACCTAATCATACATCAAAAACTTCGAGAGGAGAAACATCACATAGTACCTCATCCGTGAAGGGCTTGATGTTGTAGGGGAGGTGGCACTGCTGGCTGATGCAGAGATCTCGTCCATGGTGAAGCCACCTGATGGTGTACGACTGTGGGTGTGTTGTGGGTTGAAGCCATAGCTACTTCAAAACCTCTGCTAAAATGAGGTTCTTTTGGCTCTATCTGTTGATAATTAACTGCAATGAAGAACCCTTCACCCACATCTTTGAGTGGAAGAGGCACTCCTCCTCCTCTGGATATTTGGGCTCATCCTTATGGATCTTGGTGGTGGAAATGGTGGCACTCGAATCCACACCAATAATATTCTTCCCCTTTTAATTCCCCTTATCGGTTTCTGACTCAGATTCAGAGCATGTATCTGATTCGGAAGCCTTCATCTCGACCACTAGTGAATGCTTGGCTCAACACTCACTCATGTTGTGAGTGGAGCTCTTATGGAACTCACACCACTTTCCCATGTCCTTATTTGCCTTCTTGGTGTTGTTCTTTGGTTGTTTCTTCAATGGGTTGTCCTAGCTCACCCCACCCTAGCTTTGTCATTTGTTCTACGGTTTGGGGGCTCCTTTCCCTTGCTTCAAATTCGCAGATCCAAAGTCCCACTTCTTCTGTTTAAACTTCTGCTCGATCTTAACAACATATTGATAGGAGACACCGAGCGAGGAGATCTCCATGAACTCCATTTCATCCTGGATGTAATTATGCATACAAAAATGGTACTTGAGTACCAAATTCCACTCGGAATCCTTGATGCCCAACTTCGTACAAAGGGCATGAAAACCATTTGTGAACTCCAACACACATTGGTCCCTTCCTTGCCATAGCATGGTCTACTTTATGTATCTATATTCATAGCTATCGACAAGGTAATACTGTTCCTTGATGGTGTCTCAGAAATAATTCCAAGTGGGTGCGGCTAAGAATAGTGAGGGTTCCCCCTTGTCATTTTGTTGACAGAAGGTTTCCTGCCAGTGCTTGACAAGGGGGGCAGCTTTCAGGAGTGAGAAATTAATATTTTCTCGGTAGGAAAAGTCGTGAACTGAAAAATATCTTTCCAACATATTTAAGCATTTATGTATGACATATTCATCTATCTGGCCTTTAATATGGGAATTTCAATGTTAAATTGTACCTTAAAAGGCGTGGTGCCTCTATATTGGATGTCAGATGAAGATGTATCATCTGTGGGTAGTTGTCGAAAGATCTAGGAAAGTTATCCATCATCCTATTCCTCTATTTCTCAAGGGACTCCTAAAGAAAAATTTTGAAAGGATATATTTCTCCCTCGTCTTTCTTTTCTTCCTCCATGGGAGGTCATCGGGGTTTGTAAGGTTGATCTTGCAAAGGTTCAACCAGATCGAGCCCTAACTCCTTATACCTTGACCTTGTTAGGGACATGCAAAGAAAAAATGAGAAAAAGAAGACTGTTTTGATACCAATGATCCAAAATTATGCAACAACATAATAGAATACATATATAAACACAAATAGAGAAGTGCAGAAGAAATAAAACTTCATTTCATTAATATCAAAGAAGTAAAATATGCTTACATACAGAATGGACAAAAACTAGGTCGGGTGATGGTAGCTTATCTATGAGAAGAGATGTGGAGGCTACATGCCTCTGAATTGTTTTGAAATGAGTCTCAAGAGCATTTTTATTATTTAACAACAACAGAAAAGCCTAAAAAACCAAAAATATAACCCCCAGGAGACGAAGCACCAAGAGTTTGTGGGCCTTGTTGGGGTTAGTTGGGCATCCAACTTCCCGGGGTCGTATCTTGGTCATATTATCTCTGTTTGGCACGTACAATAACTTGTTGGAAAGATATCCCTGAGTATTATAGGATTTTTCACAAGAACCTACATATTTCTACAATCTTATTGCGTATCTCAAAAAAACATCGTTTAGGGGGTCAAAATTGCTCCGAAAGTTCAGGACCCGAAAAAATGATAAAAATAGTAAATGCTACTATAAACAAGGAAAATGATGAAACTGACTAGTTGTCTAGGTGGAATAGGCAGGTTTCCACCAATATCCTCTTGGTTTATTCCTCTCTCCTTAAGAAGCATTGGTTCCCATTGCATGCAAAGCCTCCATGAGGTGAGGAAATTTCTGTTGAACTTGGTCCCTTGTGAACCAGTTTCCCTGGTGAAGGAGTTGGCCTGCTTTAAAAACTCGATATAGATGGATAATCTATTTGTGGGTGTTCTTGATATGCATTTCTATGATACGATCGGTTGTGGAATGTTCGAGGAAGTCCATGTTTAATTCAGTGGGTGTGAGTTGTTTTGCAATGTTGGATGTCTCTAGTAGTGGTGGAAAATATGGCCAGAGGAAATCCACATTGAACATTGGGTGCAGAAAAAGAAATGGCGGAATGTTGAGCTTGAAGGCATTGTCTCCTAACAAATTGGTGATGGTGTATGGCCCATATCGGTGTGGGTGAATCTTGCGGCGAGGTCTAGCAAGGCGCTCCTTCTGCAAATGTAGCCAAACTTTGTCGCCCACCTGGAATTTGTGTGGCAACCAACGCTGATCATATCGCTACTTGTACTTAGCATTGGCTTTGTAAAATATGTCATGGACCTATTACGGATGTGCTGAATGCACTCAATGAAGCTATTTTCCTTGTCATCTTCAGATTAGACATGAGATGAATATGCCTGAGTAGCTACAAATGGTATGGCCACATCAATGGGGCATAGTGGTTGGAATCCCAATCCCACCTGAAAGGGGTTGTGGCCAGTTGAGATATGGAGAGCTATGTTGTAGCTGTGATGGAAATAGGGAAGGCTTTGATCCCATGTGTGAGGATGCTTTGAGTTTTACATGCGCAAAATGTGAATGATCATCCTAATGATGACCTTTGTTTGGCCATCAGTTTGGGGGTGGAAAGCTGTGGACTTAGTGAGCTTGGTATCCAACATCGACCAAAGACTTGACCAAAATGTAAGAAACATGCTATCCTGATCTAAGATAATGGACTGTGGGATCCCAAAGTGCACCCAAACTCGTTCAAAGAAAATTTTAGTAGTGGCTTCTACTATGATACTTTTCTTGCAGTTCGAAAAAATCTCCATCTTAGAGAATCCGTCGATGACCATGAAAGCACAGTCATTGCCATGCTAATTAGAAGGAAGGAATGACATGTAATCCATGGATATGGATTCCAAAGTTCAACTAGGAGGAGGTAGAGGAGTATATATGCCTTGTTTCTTGATGGTTGGTTTGAAAATGGTGCAGGTAGTGCAGGATCTGATGTACTTCCCAACATATTGTCGAAGGTTCGACCAATAAAAATACTTATGTAGTACTGCAACAATTTTCTCTACCCCGAAATTTCCAGTGACCTGGCTCTAGTGCACTTTCAAAATAATCTTGGCACACTCACTTGAAGAAAAACAGAGGTGTCCAAGGTGGCATAACAATGCATCCTAGAGGTGATAATTTTGAACTCGCTTTCCTTCTAAGAGCATCTGGTATGTGTTGCCGAATTTTGGATCACTCTTGTAAAGAGTTGGCCACCTTGAAGTCTCGTGCCCACAAGAATCGAGCATAGTGGTCAGTGCCATGACCGACGGTTGGTTGAGGAGGTATGAAATATTTTTGGTTCCGCCATTCTTGTACTTAATGTTCATATGAAACTGTTGCAGGTATGTGGACCATTTCTGATAGCGATCGTTCTGCATTTTCTCTTGTGTCTGTATGAATTGTAGGGGTCAGTGATCTATGTGGATGACCATTTCCTTCCTCAGAATGTAATGCTTCCATTTTTTATGGGCTTGCACAATGGAATACATTTCTTTGTCATAAGTGGGATACTTTCAAACCGTTTCTGAAAGTATCTCACTGTGATATGCCACTGGATGCCCCTATTGAGTAAGAACTGCACCAATAACATAGTCAGAGGAATCTATCTCGATCTCAAATGGTTTTTGCAGGTTTGGTATGTGAGAACGGGTGTATAGAAGAGTCAATTATTCAACTCAATGAACACCTTCTATTGGGATTCTGAGCGAAATATCTTTTCTTTCGACCCTCCCTTGGTGACTTGAATCAAAGGCCAAGTGATATGAGAGAATTTCAACAAGAACCTGTGGTATAAGTTGGAAAGACCTAGAAAGCTGCAAAGCTATGTTAGAGTGGTTAGGGCTGGCCAATCCCAAATGACATGTAACTTAGCTGGGTCCACATGTACACCCCGCTCATTGATGATGTACCCAAAATATTGAACTTGGGTCATACCAAAAGTGCATTTCTCCAAATTGGCACAAAACTTGTATTGCCGCAGTGTTTGGAGGACCTATCGAATGTGGTGGAGGTGCTCTTCCAAACTTTGGCTGAAGATCAGGATTTCATCCAAACACACCACCATTAATGAGTTGGTCAAAGTTCACAAGATGTCGTACATCAGCCTCATGAAGGTTGCAGGGGCATTTGTCAATCCGAAAGGCATGACCAACCATTCAAAAAGGCCCTCCTTGGATTTGAAGGAAGTATTCCAAACATCAGAGGGTTCGATTGGTACTTGGTGATAACCAGACTTCAAGTCAATATTGCTAAAATATTTTTCCCCCTTGAGTTGGTCCAAGAGGTCATCAATCTGTGGAATCAGATACATATTCCAGACAGTGACATTGTTCAATGCCTGATAGTCATTATAGAGTCTCTAGGTCCCGTCCTTCTTCTATACAAACACGATCATACTCTGATAGGGTAATGAACTTGGCCCAATGTTCCCTTTCTACAACAGCTCCGGAATCTGCATCTTGATTTCATCATTCTACAAAAAAAAAACGTCGATATATCGGTCCATTGGGTAGCAACGCTCCTAGGGTCATATTGATGGAGTGATTGACCTAAAAATGTAGAGGTACAATGACGAGAGAGGTGAAGATGTCCCTGTACTCCTCCATGACCTTGTCCATGTGTTGTTGTAGTTCGGAGGAGCCCTATCTAGAGGCCTTAGCCACAATATTCTTCTGGCCCTAAGGGAGAATCACAAGGAAATTTTTTTTCTTAGTTTGGGAAATGATCTTACTGTATTTCTTCGTAGTGATAAAATAGATGGTGGTAGGTGGTGCTCCAAAGTAATAATAACAGTGCGAGGCCTATATTCATACATAAAATGTCGCTTCCACATGTATGGTTTTCCTAATAATACATCACAAACTTTGAGAGGAGTAACATCACACAATACCTCATCCGTGAAGGGATTGATACTGTAGGGGAGGCGACACTAATGGCTAACGTGGAGATCCCATCCTTGGTGAAGCCACCCGATGGTGTATGAATAAGGGTGTGTTTTGGTCGGTAGGCTTAGAAGCTTCAAAAATTCTATCGAAATGAGGTTCTTTTGGCTCCCACAATTGACAATGAACTGCAACAGAGAACCCTTCACCCACGTCTGTGAGTGAAAGAGGTTCTCCCCCTCCTTTGGATCTTTGTTCTCATCCTTCGAGATATTGGTGGTGGCAACGATGGCACTAAGATCTACATCAATAATATTCTTCCCCTTGTCATTCCCCTTATCAGGTTATGACTCAGAGTCATAGCATGCATCTGATCCAGAAGCCTTCAGCATGGCCACCAGTGACTGGTTGGCTCGACATCCACTCGTGTTGTGAGTGGATCTCTTATGGAACTCACACCACTCTCCCGTGTCCTTATTTTTCTTCATGGTGTTGTTATTTTCTTGTGGCTTTGATGGGTTGTCCTGGGTCGCCCCACCTTGGCTTTTTCCTTTTTTCTGTGGTTTGGTGGCACATTTCCCTTGCTTCAAATTCAAAAATCAAAAGTCCCACTTCTTTTGTTTAAACTTCTACTCGATCTTGATAGCATATCGATAGGTGGCACCTAGCGAGGAGATGTCCAAGAACTCCATTTCATCCTGGATACTTATGCAGACAGTCATGGTACTTGAGTACGAAATGTTGCTCAGAATTCTTGATTCTCAGCTTCGTGCTAAGGGCATGAAAACCATTTGTGAACTCTGACACATATTGGTCCCTTTCCTGCCTCAGCATGGTCCAATTTATGTATTTATCTTCATAGCTACTGACATGCTAATATTGTTCCTTGATTTTGTATAAGAAAGAATTCCAAGTGAGTTCGGTTGAGAACAGTGAGGGATCCCCCTCATCCTTTTGCTTAAAATATGTTTTCGATCAGTCCTTGACATGGGGGGAAGGTTTGAGGAGTGCAAAGTAATATTTTGTCGGTTGGAAAAGTCATGAAATGAAAAATATCCTTCCAAAATATTTAACCACTTATCTACGACATCGCATCTATCTGGCCTTCAAATCTGGGAATTTCAAAGTTAACTTCTACCTTAAAAGGTGTGGCGCCTCTAGAGTGGCTTCCAGATGAAGATGCGTCACCTGTGGGTAGTTGTCGAAGGATCTAGGCAAAGTTATCCATCATTGCATTCCTCTGTTTCTTGAGGGTCTCCTCAAGCAACATTTTGAAAGGATATCCTACTTCCTCATCTTTCGTTTCTTTTTCCATGGGATGATATTAGGGTTTGCGAGGCTGATATTGCAAATTTTAAACCAGATCGAGCCCTAACTCCTTATACCTTGACCGTGTTGGGGACATGCAAAGAAAAATTGAGAAAGATCAGACCGCTCTAATACCACCGTTTTGAACTTATGTAGGAATGCAATAGAATACTTATATAAACATAAACACAAAGTTGCAACATAAATAAAACTTCATTTCATTAATATCAAAGAATTGAAATATGCTTACATACATAATGGAAATAAACTAGCTCGAGCGATGGTATCTTATCTCTGAGAAGAGATGTGGTGGCTACATGCCTCTAAAATGTGTTACAATGATGCACAAGGAAATTTTTATCATTGAAAACCAAGGGAAAACCCTAAAAAACCAAAACCATAACCCCAGGAGATGGAACACCAAGCGTTTGTGGGCCCCGTTGGGGCTAGTTGGGTAGCCAACTTCCTGGGGTCGTAACTTGGTCATAATATCTTCGTTTGGCCTGTACGATAACTTGTCAGAAATATCTATTTGAGTACTACATGATTTTCCACAAGCCCCTACCCAGGATTATAGGCCTACTACAGACCTCAAAAAAACATCGTTTAGGGGGGTCAAAACTACTCCGGAAGTTCAAGACCCGAAAAAATGCTAAAAATAGTAAATGTTGCTTTAAACAAGGAAACAGATGAAATCAAATGGGGGTCTAAGCTGAATACGTGGGTGGCCACCAATATACTCCTGGATCAATCCTCCCCCCTTAGGAAGCAATGGCTCCCATTGCATGTAGAGCCTCCATGAGGTGAGGAAATTTTTGTTGCACTGGGTCACTAGTGAAGGAGCTGGTCTGCTTTGACAAATTGATATAGGTTTATCCTCTGTTGGCAAGTGTTCTTGATCTGTGGGTCCATGATTTGATCAGTTTTGGCATGTTCCATGCAATATGGGTTTAACTCTATGGCTATGAGTTGTTCTACAATGTCGGATGTGTCCAGTAATGGTGGAAAATATGGTCGGAGGTGGTCCACATTGAGCACTAGGTGCATACCAAGGAATGGTGTAATTTTGAGATCGAAGGCATTGTCTCCTATAGCCTTGGTGATGGTGTATGACCCATATTAGAGTGGTTGAAGCTTGCGGTAGGGTCCAGCGAGGCACTCCTTCTACAAATGTAGCCAAACTTTGTTTCCCACCTAGAAGTTGTGTGGCATTCGATGCTGATCATGCAACTACTTGTACTTAGCATTGGCTCTATCCAATATGTAATGGATGTGCTAGCAGACATCCTGAATGCGCTCAATGAAGTTGTTTTCCTTTTCAACTTTGTGTTGCATAAACATTTGCAAGGAGTTGTTGCTCCATGATCTAGTGTTCGATTAGATCACCAAACAAAGAGAGAAAAAAGGGCCAATATATAGGCAACCAAATCCCAACCTAATGCTCAAACACGCAAGAAGAAAAAAATTCTATATGCTTAAACGAAAGAGCGTGCACCTAGCCTCCTCGCAGGTTGGTGAAGGATTTTGAATTCATGGCAGAATCCTCACACTCCACTCAAGCGATCTGCTTCATCTGCACTCCATCATAATGCCTACACACATCCACAAACACTCAAGGAAGACAAGTGATCTTCCTCAGAAGATCGTTAGCTCAAAAAATAATAGAATCGATACATGCAATTGATGCAAACATGTAAATACAAGGAAGGAACATAAATTTCTATTAACCATGAATCAAATAGTATAATTATACCTTTAAGCATAAGATATCATATCTGAAATCCGGCAAAGTCTCCCCCTCTCTGCCCAATATGACCTCATGAAAAAGTATGTATCTCAATCTCTAAATCAAGGTAGAAAAATATTGTTATAATTCCCACTCTCTCCTCTCCCTTTCCTGTTGGTGAGATTATATATGTTTATTCTATCCTTTGGGAGAATGTATCTAGAAACCTAGGGGCTTGAGAAGTTAGGAAACATCTACAATAATGGACCCCTAGCCAACTCATACACAAGTGGGTCAAGTTGATCTACCTGGGAATGATAAACTCTAGAAACATTTTTTGCAATTATGAATTTTTTTCTCAATTATCTGAGTTATGAAATAATTATTATTTCATAGTTATTGTTTTCACCAAATTGAGTCCTGTTGGGCTGCTTCAATGGTCAACTTGGAGTAACTATTTCAAACCACTTGTAACTGTAAATTAGCCTTTCCAGTCTGAGAGGGCTCTCTCAGATTGATAAAGGATATTCAATGAACAACTTAAAAGAAGATGGCTAACTTTGAATTGGATTGAATGTGTTTTTGTGTAGGTGAAAGATGTATTAGGTTTACTACCATTGGGCTTATGGAGTCGATATGAAAACTAAGTCACAAGACAATCTATCTCATGGAAGCTGAGGCAATTATGTTCTTATAAAACAACACATGAAGGATAGAACAACAAGCTATATGCATATAGGAAGTTGGAGCATGTCATCATGAATTCCAAGTGATTATACATAAGAAAACTAATAGAACATGAAAAAACAATAGACTAGGTGTATAAATGGAAGTTGGAACATGTAATCATGAATTCCAAGTGATCATACAGATAGAAAAATGGAGAGAAAGTAAAAGGCTGATATAAGAAACATACATAAGAACACATAGAAGAATCTCAGGTCTGAAATAAGCTGCTGCAATTGTATATTACCGATAGACGAAGATTACAAGAGTAGTGCCTTCATAACATATCCCAACCCTTTCTAACTCTAAAACTATATCCTTTATAGAATGAGGACTCATACAAATGATATGCCACCTTGTTAGCTTCGAATTCCCACCTCAAATACGTATTTAAAACATGATTCAATACCTTGGAGACTTTCTAGGGATATTTTTGTTTTGCAGAGTTTGAATACTGTAATATTCCCAATTAGCCCAAGCTAATGGGAATATTCATTTTTGTTTCATTTTTCTGTTGTATGAATAAATGTGTAAAGGAGGACAATAAAAACTCCTAAAACAACAAATAAATCAATGCCACATGTGAACAAGGCTAAATCTAGGCTAACTAAATGAGCACCCTTAGGTGTGAAAGGGGCTGAATGTTTTGACTGGGTCAACCATGACCAAATCAACAACGCTGTCTTGGAGGAGTGGCCATCAATGAGGCACAACTCAGTTTTAGTTGGAGGTGGCTCATGTGAAAAGAGCTATTTCATTGAGATGGTTTAGGGTTTTGCAAGCTCTCAAACTTATAAAAGGAAGAGGAGGACAACTTGAGAAGGTTGTTGATGATTATCATATTTTTGAAGATTTTGTCTGTTTAGACATTTTTTATTCTCCTTGCTATTTAGCAGAGAATAGTGTTGTTTAGCACTAGGTGTTCCTGATCGAGAATCCCGCCTCTTTCCTTGAGAGGCCTCTTGGAAGAGTTTGCATTTCTTATCCACTATCAAGCATTTGTCCAAGCTCTTCTTAAAACTACAATGCAGATCCTATTGAGGGTTTGGTTGTCTTTGTAAGTTGTAGCAAGTGGAGGCTAGATCTACTCAGATCTAGGCCAATCTAGTGCCTCCTTTCAGTGGGGAAGGCTTCTATCCCACTGGCAAGAGAGTATTGGATGATTGGAGCACCATTTTCAAATCTTGGCTTGAGGTCACACATGTTCTAGAGCCTATAGCGTAGTTTTCATTCCAGTACTGCGTTATTTGCAGGGGTACAGTTGCAGGGTGTTTTGGCACACTTTTGGCCCTTCACTATGGAGATCCATGGATTTTAGTTCTATTCCATGTCATTTCAAATCTGATATAAATAATGTTGTATCTGCTTCAAAATTTCTGAATATTGCTGCAGATTTGAAGCATTAGATCTCAGATCTACTCCATGTACTTCAATTTTTGCTGAAAACCCTAAGGGGAATTTGAAGATGAGTCTATCTACTGTACAGATCTGATATAGATCTAACTTTTTGTACACATATCTGCTCTAGATTTGAAGTGTAACCTACGGTTGTTTTTAGCCAATAAAATAACGCTGTCAAGCTCTTTCAGTCATAATATATGGTTGCAACACCTCATTTTGAGGATTTCTTCATGTAAAAGTCTTCTATTTCCTATTGTATATCTCATGGGATTCAATATAAATCTGATTTTCTATTTTAAAAGTAAATATTGAGCCTCCATATTAGCCTCCTACTCTTACTTAGATGAACTGCATTATTTCTCTGCATTATTGTTTTATATTGTTTCATGTTTCCTATTTGGGATATTACAGTGGTATTAGATCAATCATCTTGGCACAGCCTGTAAGAAGCCAATATGACTTCAGAAGAAGAAGAGCCTCTTACTAACAGAGAGAAGAGGTATCTAAAAAGAAGACAAAATAAATTTGATTACACAAATGATGATAGAGACAAGGGTAAAGCCCCTGAATTTGGAAGTGATGAAGAAGGAAAGGACTTTGCAAAGATCCTTTTGAGAGCCATGCAAGATCTTGCTAGAGAGGTCAAAGATATGAGATTGGATAGAATCAAAGAATATCATAAGAGATTTCATCTTGGAGAAAGCTCTGGCATGTATTTGTTGGAAATGTTGTCATTGATGGCAAAAGAATTGGCAAAGAAGGAGCATCTGAAACTGTAACCATGAAAAGAGGAAAAGAAAAGTAGTAGTAGAAGAAGAGTGCATAATTGAAGCAGAATTGTCCAGAGACAGAGTAGGAGAATTGAAGCAGAATTTTCCAGAAACAGAGTAGGAGAAAAAGGCCATCGAATAGAAAATAATAAGTGTATGTTCTAGTAAATGGTAATTCACCCTGATGGAATCTGTGATAAGTAAGAAATCCATTGAAGGAATTAATGGTTGCGGAGATATGATGGTTTTGCATGCAGAATCAAGAACTTGAATGTACAGTGAGAAGCGAAACTGTGACAGGATAGAACTCCGACCATGCAATGGAAGGTTGATATATTATAGCAGAATTGAAGACGGAATGACATTGAATTGTCTTGAGTTGATGTTTGTGAGGAAATCCCGTCGGAAGAGAACTACATTTGGAAATCCAGCCGAAAATAGACCAGAGTTAACTAAGTAAGAAGGATAGCGCAAAACCAGACTAACCCTTTAGAATCATGAACGGAACCTAGAAGAAAAGAGGTAGAACGTAACAAAAGGAAGTGCGACGGAACCCTGCGTGGAAGAGCGGAACCATGACCGAGTGAACAGTGAAGGAGGTTTATGGTTTTTATCGCACCACCTATGCGGAGTAAGCGGTATTTGAGGAGTTGGGATCGATTCCATAAATCATTCGACACGTGGCAAGGAGGACCCACGGAAAACCGCTTGTCACTATGCACCATCACGTGTTATAGTTCGACCCAGGATGCCTAGCGATATTGTTGTGTGCCATTGATATGGAAGCTTGCTATCTAACGGTGATCGGACGATAGACTTGCGCAAAGTTTACTTATGGTACCATGCGCGTATTTTATTGGCTATTGACTATATATGTGGGCCCGGGGTCAAAGGTTTATCATAAGGTTAATTGTTTGAAAGCGTTGGATATTTCTCTAAAGTGCGAAGGGTTGTAACTTTAGTCCTAAATTTTAGTTCAAAGTTGTAAATATATTTATTTGTAAATTTCTTCAAATTGATAAATAAATTAAAAAGAAATCAAAGAGGCACGTGGGGTAAACTAAAGGAAATACTGTCAAAGGAATACCATTAGCGGTTGAATGGTTTTTACTCATGGTATTGATAAAGATTAAACTATATAAGGCGAAGAGGATGATAGCTCGGGGTGTGCATGCGTAAGGGTGGTGAATGAATAAATTTCTCTAAGGAATATCTGCATGGACGAACTTTGTTCTTAATTGATAAATCTAAATCTACGATGCACCCATGGATATAATGATCTGATGATGATAAATCTCTGGTTTGATCGACTGATGAAATCATGAAGAACTAGTGCGAGTGTACTGAATAAGATGAATGGATCCAGTATGAAAATTGATGAAACGCGGTCCGCAGTGGTGCTGAGGGTCGAAGCCTTCAGTGAGGGGGTTGTGGCTCCCTTCCAGTGGTAGCTGGTAAACGAGAAAAGGTTGTAGCCTTTCTGCAGGTGGGTGCCTGCGTGCTGGTATAAGTCTGCGCCAACATAAATTGTAAGAAGTTTTCTTTATATAATAAATATTGAAGACTGAGATAACAACAACGGTGGTTTTCTCCCGAATTGGGTTTCCACCTTAAATATTGGTGTTCATATGTGTTGCTTGTGTTTGATGATTTGTTCTGTTCATGTTTACTGCTTACTAAACATCTGATGAATGAATGATGCAATGATCTAAGTAAAGACATAATAATATCTCTGGACATACAAGTCAGATTCAGTAATGTAGCATTTTTTTTTAAGAGAAAGGAAAAAATAAAAAAATTTCATTCAGCTCTAAATACTGATTCACCCCCCCCCTCTCAGTATTTTCCCAACAATTGGTATCGAAGCAGGTCCTTCTGAAAAAGCTTAGCCGCTAGAAGGAAGATCAAGCAAGATGAGAAATCAAGATGGAACAACATCTATCAGGCCTCCGCTCTTTAACGGAAAAAAATTAATCTTCTAGAAAACAAGGATGAGATCCTATCTTCAGTCTCTGGGAGCATATGTATGGGAAATTGTTGAAGGAGGATATCAATATCCAGCTGCAGTACCAACAGATTCGACAGAAATAAATAATTATGAAACCAATGCAACGGCGGTCAATGCTCTATTGGGAAGTCTAACTGAATCAGAATTTGTTAAAGTCATGTAGGTGAATACAACAAAAGCAATATGGGACAAAATCATTCTAATTTATGAAGGTGATGCAAAGGTAAAAAGTGCTAAACTTCAAACTCTCAGAATTCAATATGAGAATCTAAAAATGGATAATGAGGAGAGCATTGCAAATTTCTTTTTACACCTTGATGATATTGTAAATCGTATGAGAAATCTGGGAGAAACAATAACCGAATCTACTCTGGTTGACAAAATTTTAAGATCACTAACCGCAAAATTTGAGTCAAAAGTTTCTGCTCTTGAAGAAAAGCAGGATCTTCAAAATCTTACTGTGGTGCAACTTCATGGCATACTAACTGCATATGAAATGAGAAGAGGAGGACCATCTGAAGTAAAAAAAGCAGTCTTTATAACTTCTACAAAAGGGAAGGAAGTACAAAAAATAGAAGGATCAGGATATATCTTGGAAGAAGATGAGATAAACTTTGTAAAGAAACTTCATCAGTACAGATTTGCTCGTAGGGGCAATTCTTTCAAATGTCGACTAGAAGAGTTGGTTGTTATACATATGTCCTCATAAAGAAACACATAACAAGGGGAAGGAAGTAGCAAGAAGGAATAAGAACCGGTCTAGCACTAGAAAAAGTTACTATACTCATGAAGATAGTGATGGGTTATCTGATAGTGAGGAATAATGTGAACAAGATCTTAGACTTCTCATGGCATTTGAAAAAGAATCTAGAGAATAAAAGGATACTTTTATGGATGCTCTAGAGGACAATGATTTTCTTGATGAAAACAATCAACTCAAAATATGCTTAGAAGAAAGTAAAATAACCATAGAAACTCTGAAAAATCAAATTTGAAGAAAAAGAGAAACACAACGAGAAATTAACGTGAAGTAGTAAGTTCAAGAAAAGAACTTGAGAAAGTAAAGACCTGAATCTTAGAATTGTTGATTCCAACCAGATGATTATCAAAATATTCTTTATAAAGACAGGTGTTTTAGATCGAATTTTCTGTTTATCAATTATTCAAAATGAATCAATATTAATTTTATGATAATAATCTTTACAAGTAAAGCATGATCATCTCAATTCAAAGAACACTAACAGGAATGTATTTCAAAGAAACACCAATCAATAGGTAAATTCAAGTAGAAGATTTCATGATCGCAGAAATTTCTTCTTCAATGGACAATGTTTCTCATGTCACAATTTTGGTCATAAAGTTGTTCAATGTGTTGCATATAAAACCATCATGAAAAGAGAAGCAAGAAAGAAAAGGATTGATATTGAAACAAAGAAGAATACCTATAACAACTTTTCTCCTCTTCTAAATGAAGTTGAATGTGCTTATTGCAATAACTTTGGCCATGAAGAATCTGAATGCAGGAGCAAAGTTCAGCCAAAAGAGCATTTTTCTTCAAGCTCCAAAGTATGGAAAAAGAAGGAATTACAGGTTGAAAATTAACATAGCGTTATTTTGGTGCAGAAATGATGAAGAAAATCACTTATATTATTGATGGTGATGTCAAGACACATGACAGACAAACAAACTTTTGCATATAGTTCTATAGAAAGAAAAGAATGTCATATTTGAATGACACCTACCAATAATAGTGAAGAGTTTGCTTTAAAATAGTGCGGTGAAAGAGATAGCCCAAGCAAGGATGATTAACACTTCTGTTAAGCAACAAATGTGATCAAGGAACTGAAGTTGTCTTTAGTTTAAAAGAATGTGTGGTACGTGATCTTGATACAGGTAAAGAAATTATAAAAGGAAAAAGAACTCCAAGCAACCTGTATGTATTGAAGAACTACAAAGAACAATGTTACTTGAGTAAATCTTCAGAAAATTGGCTATGGCATAGAAGGTTGGGGCATTTGAGCTTCTCTCAAATCAACAAATCAAGCAGACTTAAAGTTGTTCGTGATCTTCCCAATATTACTCTACCTGAAAGTATCATATGCAAATCTTGCCAATTCGGTAAGCAAACCAGAGTGCAATTTAATGCCAAGGAAGGATCATCAAGTAAGCCTCTTGAACTCATCCATACTGACATATGTGGACCTGTGAGGAAAAAGTCACCACATGGTGAACAATACTATATCTTATTTATTGATGATTTTTCTAGAATGTGTTGGATTGGGTTGATTAAACACAAAGATGAAGCATTTGAGAAATTTCAGATCTTCAAAGCACTGGTTGAAAATGAATTAGATCTAAAAATAAAATGTCTTAGATCTGATCGAGGAGGAGAATATACATTAGATGAATTCCTTGAATTTTGTGAACAACATGACATAAAAAGACAGTTTTCTGTAGCTGGCACTCCACAAAAAAATGGCGTAGCAGAAAGAATGAATAGAACAGTTCAACAAATGGCTAGAGCTATACTTGATGATTCTGGAACAGCTGACACATTTTGGGGAGAAGCAGCACATACATCGGTAAATATTCTTAACAAGGCACATGTTCGTGTAAATAGTGATAAAACTCCATATGAACTCTAGTATGGTAATCCTCCCACTGTGAAGCATTTTAGAGTTTTTGGAAGCAAATGCTTTATCAAAAATAATGATGAAAAACTTGGCAAGTTTGAACCCAGAGCAGATGAAGGAATACTTCTTGGTTACTCCTTTAGGAGTAGAGCATATAAATGTTACAATAAAAGACTTCGGAAGATTGTTGAATGTATTGATGTTGTTATTGATGAGTCTCCTGCAGCTCCAAAAGAAGAAAAACAAACAACAGATGAAGATGATGATGACATATATCCTTCTACATCAAATAGGAATGATATAGACAATGAACCCAATGAAGAACCTGAAGATGATTTATCTCAAAAAGCTCCATCCAGATATGTTCAAAAGAATCATCCAGAATCTCAAATTTTGGGAGAAAAGGGATCAGGTGTACAAACAAGAAGGACTCTTGTGGGATCTTCTAGCAATCTGGCATTTTTGTCCACTATTGAACCTCACAATGTCAGTCAAGCTAGCAAAGATGAATGTTGGATTCATTCCATGAATGAAGAGCTTGATCAAATTGAGAAGAATCACACTTGGGAATTAGTACCAAGACCTCATGACAAAAACGTCATTGGAACTAAATGGATATTCAAAAACAAGTTAAATGAGAATGGGGATGTTATAAGAAATAAAGCTAGACTTGTTTGCAAAGGGTATGCTCAACAAGAAGGTATAGACTTTGAAGAAACATTTTCTCCTGTAGCTAGACTTGAAGCCATAAGAATGTTTCTTTCTTTTTCAAGCTTCCAACAAATCAAAGTTTATCAAATGGATGTTAAATCTGCTTTTCTCAATGGAGATCTAGAAGAAGAAGTTTATATAAAACAACCAGAAGGATTCATTTTGGGAAATGATGAAAATCTTGTTTGTAGACTTAAAAAGGCTCTATATGGTCTCAAACAAGCTCCGAGGACATGGTATTATCGTCTTGACAAATATCTTCATCAACAAGGATTTTCAAAGGGGTCTGTTGATAGCAACTTATACACAAAAACTGAAAATAACAAACTATTGATTGTGGTTGTATATGTTGATGATATCATTTTTGGAAGTAATGAAGAGTCTATGAGTCAAAAATTTGCTTCTGATATGCAGCAAGAATTTGAAATGTCTTTACTTGGGGAACTAACATTCTTTCTTGGCTTGCAAGTGCAACAAGAAACAAATGGCATATTCTTATCACAAGAAAAATATCTTAAGCAAATCTTGAAGAAGTATGGCATGGAAGATTGCAAACCTGTAAGTACACCAATGATAACCAGATGTAGTCTCAGTTCTAATGATGATTTCCCCACGGTGAATCAACCAGAATATAGATCTATGATAGGAAGTCTACTTTATCTCACTGGGACAAGACCAAACATTATGCATGCAGTTGGGATTTTTGGACGATTCCAAGCTAATCCAAAAGAGTCTCACCTTCAGGCTGTGAAAAGAATATTCAAATATCTACAAGGAACTCAAGACTTTGGACTATGGTATCCAAAGAATGATGATCTTACTCTTCATGCATACACTGATGCAGATTGGGCTGGAAATGTTGATGATCGGAAAAGCACTAGTGGTGGTGCATTTTATATGGGGCCCCGGTTAGTATCTTGGTTTATCAAGAAGCAAAGCTCTATTGCCTTATCTACAACAGAAGCAGAATATGTGGCTGCCGCATCATGTTGCACTCAACTTCTCTGGATGATGCAAACCTTACAAGACTTTCAAATCAAATGTTCACCTCCTATCTGCATTATGTGTGACAATACAAGTGCCATCAGTATCTCAAAGAATCCTGTTATGCATTCCAAGACCAAGCACATTCCCATCAAATATCACTTCTTACGTGAACAAGTGCTTAAACAAAAGGTGAAATTGGAGTATGTTTCCTCCAAAGAACAAGTTGCTAATATATTTACCAAACCTCTACCCAGGGAAGCGTTTGAATATCTCAGACAGAAACTGGGAGTAGTCTCTGCCATGCAGAAGATCAGATCTACCTAAATACAGAAGATTAAATTGGTTGTGAGGTGTTGTTGGGCATCTTTGAATGCACAGGCTAAGGGGGAGCATTGGTCATATGAAAAGGATGCATTGTTGGCATTTATAAGTCATTTTTATTTGAAGATACAGCATGATCTCAGGGGGAGCATGGTATTATCGGTTCAAAGGATCTTGATCAACTCTTTGCCATTGATGTCAAAGGGGGAGGAAAAGAAAATAAGGGGGCTTCTATAAAGACAATCAGAGGAAGAGTATTTCCATCAATGCCAAAGGGGGAGATTGTTGGAAATGTTGTCATTGATGGCAAAAGAATTGGCAAAGAAGGAGCATCTGAAACTGTAACCATGAAAAGAGGAAAAGCAAAGTAGCAGCAGAAGAAGAGTGCATAATTGAAGCAGAATTGTCCAGAGACAGAGTAGGAGAATTGAAGCAGAATTGTTCAGAAACAAAGTAGGAGAAAAAGGCCATCGAATAGAAAATAATAAGTGTATGTTCTAGTAAATGGTATTTCACCCTGATGGAATCCCTGATAAGTAAGAAATCCATTGAAGGAATTAATGGTTGCGGAGATATGATGGTTTTGCATGCAGAATCAAGAACTTGAATGTACAGTGAGAAGCGGAACTATGACAGGATAGAACTCTGATCATGCAATGGAAGGTTGATATATTATAGCAGAATTGAAGACAGAATGACATTGAATTGTCTCGAGTTGATGTTTGTGAGGAAATCCCATCGGAAGAGAACTACATTTGGAAATCCAGCCGAAAATAGACCAGAGTTAACTAAGTAAGAAGGATAGCGCAAACCCAGACTAACCCTTTGGAATCATGAATGGAACCTGGAAGAAAAGAGGTAGAACGTAACAAAAGGAAGTGCGATGGAACCCTGCGTGGAAGAGCAGAACCGTGACTGAGTGAACAGTGAAGGTGGTTTATGGTTTTCATCGCACCACCTATGCGGAGTAAGCGGTATTTGAGGAGTTGGGTGCGATTCCATAAATCATTTGACACGTGGCAAGGAGGACCCACGAAAAACCGCTTGTCACTATGCGCCATCGCGGGTTATAGTTCGACCCAGGATGCCCAGCGATATTGTTATGTGTCGTTGATCTGGAAGCTTGCTATCTAACGGTGATCGGACGCTGGACTTGCGCAAAGTTTACTTATGGTACCATGCGCGTATTTGATTGGCTATTGACTATATATGTGGGCCCGGGGTCAAAGGTTTATCATAAGGTTAATTTTTTGAAAGCGTTGGATATTTCTCTAAAGTGCGAAGGGTTGTAACTTTAATCCTAACGTTCAGTTCAAAGTTGTAAATATATTTATTTTTCAATTTATTCAAATTGATAAATAAATTAAAAAGAAATCAAAGAGGCACGTGGGGTAAACTAAAGGAAATACTGTCAAAGGAATACCATTAGCGGTTGAATGGTTTTTACTCATGGTATTGATAAAGGTTAAACTATATAAGGCGAAGAGGATGATAGCTCGGGGTGTGCATGCGTAAGGGTGGTGAATGAATAAATTTCTCTAAGGAATATCTACATGGACGAAATCTGTTCTTAATTGATAAATCTAAATCTACGATGCACCCATGGATATAATGATTTGACGATGATGAATCTCTGGTTTGATCGACTGATAAAATCATGAAGAACTGGTGCGAGTGTACTAAAGAAGATGAATGGATCCAGTATGAAAATTGATGAAACGCGGTCCGCAGTGGTGCTGATGGTCGAAGCCTTCAGTGAGGGGGTTGTGGCTCCCTTCCAGTGGTAGCTGGTAAACGAGAAAAGGTTGTAGCCTTTCTGCAGGTGGGTGCCTGTGTGTTGGTATAATTCTGTGCTAGCATAAATTGTAAGAAGTTTACTTTATATAATAAATATTGAAGACTAAGATAACAACAATGGTGGTTTTCTCCCGAATTAGGTTTCCACCTTAAATATTGGTGTTCATATGTGTTGCTTGTGTTTGATGATTTGTTCTGTTCATGTTTACTGCTTACTAAACATCTGATGAATGAATGATGCAATGATCTAAGTAAAGACATAATAAGATCTCTGGACATACAAGTTGGATTCAGTAATGTAGCATTTGTTTTTAAGAGAAAGGAAAAAATAAAAAGTTTTCAGTCAGCTCTAAATACTGATTCACCCCGCCTCTCAATATTTTTCCAACAGTCTTACCACTGGAATGATCAACTAGTGCATCAACCACAAGTTTCCCAATGCTCTACCATGCCTACCTTTTTGACTGTGGGAAATGAATGGATTCAAGAGAAAGCATCCCTTGAAGACTACTTTGAAGAATATGAGTCTCAAAATTAGAGATTCAAAGATCAATTGAGTTTTCAAGAGTTCTATCACCTGAAGGACAAGAGAAGACCAAGGCATCAGCATAGAGATGGTGGATTCACTCAGAATCATGATTGACATCACTCTATGGGCAGTTTTTTTTTTTACCCAGTTTTGATGGGTCATCCAAGTGTTCTACCAAAGCATGGGTAGAAAAACTTGAAATCTACTTCCAGTTGAACAAGGTCCCTGAGATGGAGGCTATCAAGATTGCAGTGCTGCACTTTGAAGGTGAAGCACATGACTGGTGGTTCCATGGCTTGTCTACATTGAGTCATGCCAATGTGAATGCTTACTCTGAGTTCACTAGAAGGGTGGTGGAAACATTTGACAGAAGATATCCAGAGGCACCATTCATGAGCCTTGCAAAGTTGAAGCGACCAGGTAATACAGAGTCTTATATTTTAGAATTTTTGAGATTAGTTGTTATGGTTCCTGATTTGTCTACAGCAAGAAGGGTGTATATGTTCATCGATGGTCTAGATGAACCTCTTCATGGGTTGGTAAAATCTACCAAGCCAACTACCTTGCATGATGCCATTGAGAGGGCTAGAGACCTTCAAGGCTAAAATCAAAGGCAAACTTTCAGCACAAGCCCTCTTTTCCTTCTAAGGGAAAGGAAGAGAAAGCTGCTCCTTCAAAGGAGAGCTCATACAAGAAGCCTCTTGATGATGAAGTCTGGTAAGATCTGAGGAAGAAGAAGCTATGCTTCACTTGCCAAGAATCATGGGCACCTAGACATAGATGTGCTACTGGAAAATCACATTACATAGAGGTCTTCTCAGATATTGAGGATGAAGAAGAAGATGAACCAAGAAGAGGTCACATCACTGACACTGTTGAAGGAGATCCAACACCATCATGAGATGGGAATGGAGAATTTGCTCCTATTGGAGGAGCTCTTGCATCTTTGAGAGGAGTACCTAAGTACTTGACCTTAAGAGTTCAAGGTTCAATCATGAATCAAAGGGTTTCTGAACTTATTGATAGTGGGGCTACCCACAACCTCATTGATGCCCATCTTGTGCAAAGGAGGGAAATACCCACTGATACTTTTGAGGGATTCTCTATTTTGGTCCCAGGAGATAGAACAATGCAATGCATGCATTGTGTCGCATCACTTTCAGTCACCATGGGTACCTACACTTTGTTTGATCACTTCTTTGTGGTTGACATACCGAACACCAATGTGATTTTGGGTGTTCAATGGTTGATTACATTGGGGAAAGTCACCACTAATTGGGAGGCTTTGAAAATGGAACGAGTGGACAAGAAGAGTGGTTAATCTAAAATGATCAAAGTCATGCATACTTACCCCTCACATAACACTTCCACACAAAAAACAGAGATGGATTTGTGTAGTGGAAGCAAGGACCTTACAGTCCCATATATTACGTTCATGAGATTTCTGCATGGGGAACTCTTATCTAGTGGCAACCACCTGGGAGTCCACCTGATTCAGATTTTGTGGGGGAGACCTCACAACATGCTGCTCCAAGTTTAGATCCAGGAGGGATTGGAGCACTTGAAGACAAAGCTACAACGTTGGGAGACTTGGGTAAGCTCAAGAAGGAGGGAGATCTTCTTCCCTTATCATCATCACCCACTCTCATTTCTGAATATGCGTCATGGGAGGAGAATAATGGAAGGAATGGCCTTCCAACACACATATTTGGCATAGGATATGTCAAGGAGGAGATCAGCAACATGACAGACATTTATGTTGATATATCATCAACGCTGTCATTGTTGAGCAGTTTAGATCTATATTGGAAATCCCAATTGTTGGTGGATTATTCCAAAAATATTCACACTTGTATGATACTTGATGACCAGCTGCATGAATAGGGCTATCTAGTCCATGAAGGAGTCATCTATCATCATGGTAGAATCTTCTTGTCTAGAGCTTATAAGCTCAAGAAGAAGTTGCTACAAAGGGCTTACCAAGAGTTCTGTTTCAGCTATATGTATTCCATGAGGATCTACAACATCATGATGAGGAGCTTTGATTGGGAAGGCTTGAAAGAAGAACTATATCAGCATTTTCAAGAATGCATGAGCTATGTGGAGTTGGGGCAGCAACATGACTCCATGAAGGGGTTATTTCAACTATCTCTTCCTTCTTTTGAAAGAGGAGAGAGATCCATACACCACTCCATTTGTATGAGGAGTATTGTTGGTGAAGAATCTGATCATGTAAAGCATTTTTTATTTTCTGATTGTACATATTATTTCACCATGTTTATGCAGGCCATGGCTCTAAGGAGGAGTGATACATCATGTAAATCTTCTGGAAAAATTTGGGCCACACAAATTTATGAATTTGGCCACTCCCTTGATGAACAAAGGGAGATTTTCTATCATGATGGGTGCTTTCCCAATGCACCAAATATATCTGACACTTTCATCCATAGTGAGATAACATGGGAAGCAAGTAAGTGGTGGGGAAACCACTTACCACACCTTGTTCTGATGTAGGCATGAGATTCCCTGCACTGGTACCATATGTGGGACTATGACCCACCTCCACATGCTCGAATTTCTATTTGTGTATATGTAGTTTTGCTTCCATACATTGATGATATACTTGTACTTTTTATGGGTATGTATGGAGGGAGGATGGGAGGCATGTATGTACCACATGGGATGGAGACTCTCTATACATCATATGCTACATGTTTTAGGGAGAGTATTGGTTCAACAATGTTTGTTTCATTTGAGTTATTGACTCCTTGTGGGATGAATTATGTATATCTCATAATGACTTTGGAGGAAAAATTCATGGAGGGTTGGATTGGTGAACACTTAGCTTATGGAGGAAGCTTAATTCATGATGGTGTCACCAATGGAGGAGGAGAAGTGTTGCAACACTCACCTTATCAGTTGCTTGAGGACAAGCAACATTTTGGAGGGGAGGACTGTAATATTCCCAATTAGCCCAAGCTAATTGGAATATTCATTTTTGTTTCATTTTTCTGTTGTATGAATAAATGTGTAAAGGAGGATAGTAAAAACTCCTAAAACAACAAATAAATCAATGCCACATGTGAACAAGGCTAAATATGGGCTAAATAAATGAGCACCCTTAGGTGTGAAATGGGTTGAAAATTTTGACTGGGTCAACCATGACCAAATCAACAACGTTGTCTTGAAGGAGTGGCCATCAATGAGGCACAACACAGTTTTAGTTGGAGGTGGCTTATGTGAAAGGAGCTTTTTCTTTGAGATGGTTTAGGTTTTTGAAAGCTCTCAAACTTATAAAAGGAAGAGGAGGACAACATGAGAAGGTTGTTGACGATAATCATATTTCTGAAGATTTTGTATGTTTATACAGTTCTTATTCTCCTTGCTGTTTAGTAGAGAATAGTGTTGTTTAGCACTGGGTGTTCCTGATCGGGAATCCCACCTCTTTCCTTGAGAGGCCTCTTGGAAGAGTTTTCATTTCTTGTCCACTATCAGACATTTGGCCAAGCTCTTCTTCCAACTACAATGAAGATCTTGTTGAGGGTTTGGTTGTCTTTGTAAGTTGTAGCAAGTGGAGGCTATATTTTCTCATATCTAGGCCAATCTAGTGCCTGTTTTCAGTGGGGAAGGCTTCTATCCCATTGGAAAGAGAGTATTGGATGATTGGAGCACCATTTTCAGATCTTGGCTTGAGGTCACACATGTTCTAGAGCCTATAGTGCAGTTTTCATTCCAGTACTGCATTATGTGCAAGGGTACAGTTGTAGGGTGTTTTGGCACACTTTTGTAGGAGAGATTTATAGTGTTGGGGATCTGACCTTCACTATGGAGATCCATGGATTTTATATCTATTCCATGTAATTTCAAATATGATCTGAATAATGTTGTATCTGCTTTAGAATTTCTGAATATTGCTGCAGATCTGAAGCATTAGATCTCATATCTACTCCATGTACTTCACTTTTTGCTGAAAACCCCAAGGGGCATTTGAAGACGAGTCTATCTAGTGTACAGATCTTATATAGATCTAATTTTTTGTACACAGATATGATCTAGATCTGAAGTGTATTCTACAACTATTTTTGGCCAATAAAATAACGCTTTCAAGCTCTTTCAGTCATAATATATAGTTGCAACACCTCATTTTGAGGATTTCTTCATGTAAAAGTCTTCTATTTCCTGTTGTATATCTCACGGGCTTCAATATAAATCTGATTTGTTGTTGTAAAAGTAAATATTGAGCCTCCATATTGTCTTCCTACTATTACTTATCTAAACTGTGTTATTTCTTTGCAGTATTGTTTAATATTGCTGCATGTTTCCCATTTGGGATATTACAAATAAAAAAAGGACTCTTCTTTCATTAATAGTTCAACAAATCAATTTAATAACCCTTATCATCTGAAACCAAATAATATTCTGAGTGTACTAGAGTGCTGATGTGTCATTATGCCACGTGGATGCTGAGCTGGACATCCTCCAAGTCAAATTTTTACAATTTTTTCACAAATATGGTTAGTGAAAATTCTAAAACATAGGCTTCAAAGACGAGTGTATAATTTCCAAACCCTGATGGCTTTGCAGAAAATGAGAGAGGTTTTTGTAGATGGACCTGTGTTGAAGAAAAAATTCTTTCATATTTCCAAAATACTTTTTTGTTTGGTTTGAAATCAAACTTGAAGTTGACTGCTAAAACAATCATGTACAAAAATTTTCGTTGTGTGTTTTAGTAGCATGGGAAAAATGGATTTTCCATCAATATTCTTGACTTATTTGTTGTTCCAACATGTCAATCATGTCATAACACCTTACCACCATGGATCTCCCTCCTTGAATCATGAAAAAAATGAATTTAAAAGAAAAAATACACCTACAGGTTTTTTCGTAGCATTTTTCTGGCTTCAAGCCTAAAGCACGCTACAAAAACTCCTAAAAAATGCAGAATTTTTAGTTTAGAAATGAACTGATATTTATGAATTCTTAATAGATATTGAAAAAATGGAGGACCTTTTTGTAGATAAAAATGTGTTAAATAAAAACCTCTCTTGGTTTTTTAAATACCATATCCATCTATCCATAATCTGCATTTGCAAAACATGTATAAAACAAGAAAATTCTATTTTCTGAAAATAGGGCCGAAAGACATCCTTGTATCTCCCAATTTGTAGCACCTTTGAGAAAAATGAAAGAGGTTATTGTTATTTGATATGTGCTTGAAAATAATCTCTCTCACTTTCATAAAATACTTCTCTGTTTGCCTAGAGACCTCCCTTGAAGTTGACTGCTCAAATTCATAAAATAAAGAAATGATTCATATTCGCTACAAAATTATCAGGTATTTTCGTAGCGTTTTCTGCCTATTTTACATTGAATTCGCTATGAAAAGTTGTAAAACTGGCTAGTAGCTCTTTTTTTTTTAATTCAAAATTTTGGGGAATGAAAACTAACAGCATATGATGACTGATGGGATGTGACATGACCTAAATGGAGGTGGCCTTGAACCTTAGGATAAGTTAAATATGTAAAAAAAATGAAATTTTACTATACCAAATTGAAAGGCTTAAGGAGACCTTATCCTTTTGATAAATAAACTGTATGACCATGTCAAGTAATGTTTCACAAAATTATGAGTGATAACAGTGGGTCCACTTGGGATGGTGTGCCCCTGTGGTACACCAAAGAACCTGTAGTTCCAGTGCCATCCATATTTTTGGAAATAAAAAACTCTGAAATTTTCCAATGGATTTGATAAGATGAATTTCCAGTGCCACCTCCATTGGGCTGCTCCCATCTTCAAAATGAAAACTTGCAACTTGTTTTGACTTGTAACCTTGGCACTAAAAAACCAGTAGCTGCTAAAGAACTGAAAGTACACAGGCTGAATTTAAAACTGAAACTAAGAAATTGTTTGATCTTCAAGCTTATTTATATACAAATGATCCTACTCTACTTGCTTAGCGTAAAAAATGAATCAAGTGATCTCACACTTCCAAAGAAGCCAATCAAGAAGTTGAGTACTGGATTGGAATGGACATTCCACTTCTCTGATCATAAAACCATTCCTGAGAGATGACAACTTGTTCCACCATCTGAATTTGTATACATAACTGAAAATCATGTTGAAATTCATTCCTGTAGGAGAATCCAGCAGAGTTGCGAAAGGCTATTTGAGATTATGCACGAATAATTCTTGTTGATCAATAAGAAAGTGTGAGTAAATGTGATCCTTTGATGCTGTTCCTTTTTCAGATTCTTCAATATAACCCTTGTGACCTTTCTCAAATAAACAAGAAAAAATTTGTTGATCATTATTTTCATTTGAGAGGAAGAAATACTTGGGGTACTCTTGGACACTTTCAAAAGGAACTGCCTCAGCATGTACCACATAAATTTCTAAAGGTAACTCTTTATATGATACAACAAGCATACCCATCTGATTGTCTAATTTTTTCTTTTCAAAATTTTCTTCATTTGATGTAGGTTGATGCAAGGAATGACATGAATAACAAACGTCTTCCTTTATGTGAGGATTATAGCAATTATCTTCCAGTATTTCCTCTTATTGTTTGAAATGAATCTCATATTCCTGATGATCAAAATACTGACAAGGCTACTGCAACTTTTCATCAAACATAGAGGATGTAACATGATTTTCATAAATAAACTCATGCTGGGTTTTATTTTCATCCAAGAGAGAGGCTATCTTTTCTTCTTGGTGATGAAAGGGATTGTCATGAAGGGCCTCTAAAATTTCCTCATCAATGAACTCGTCATATTCATAAAAATTCTCCAAATATTCAATAGAACTCACACAATGTTTACAACAATTTTTGACCAGCAATAAGGAAGAACGACATTCTTCATACATCTCATAAAATGCAACATGGAAATCAACAAGAGAATATAATGAACCATTTGGCAAGCTTTCATACCAAGACCATGCTTTTCCCTATAAAGCGACCAAAAACATATTCATGATACAATCCTCAAGGAATTGAACCTTAAGTCTGTGTACATGAATTTGGAATCTAACCAAATGAAGAGTGACATTGTCTTTATTTTCATCTTTAAATATAAGAAGATCAGTTAACCAATTGACCTTTGGCATAGGATTTGGAAACCAGGGATGTGAGACCAATTCCTAGGGGCATACCTGACATTTATCCTTGCAATGGAACTCATCTTGGAACTTCATCAAGCTACTAATCCTCAAGCAGCGGAGTCACCTTCCAATTGATTATTTGATGTGTGGAGTCGCCAGAGTAGAAATACAGCTAATATGTGTCTAAGTGTCTACTGCTCTCAAACCTTAGAACTGAAACTTTGTTGTTCTTCCCAGGGAAAATTTACACCTTCGATCCATAGCAATGACGCCAAAATGTTATCACCAAATTGAGTCCTATTGGGCTGCTTCAATGGTCAACTTGGAGTAACTATTTCAAACCACTTGTAACTGGAAATTAGCCTTTCCAGTCTGAGAGGGCTCTCTCAAATTGATAAAGGATATTCAATGAACAACTTAAAAATAGATGGCTAACTATGAATTGTATTGAATGTGTTCTTGTGTAGGTGAAAGATGTATTAGGTTTACTACCATTGGGCTTATGGAGTCGATATGAAAACTAAGCCAAAAGACAATCTATCTCATGGAAGCTGAGGAAATTGTGTTCTTATAAAACCACAAATGAAGGATAGAACATCAATCTATATGCATACAGGAAGTTGAATCATGTCACCATGAATTCCAAGTGATTAGACATAAGCAAACTAATAGAACAAGACAAAACAACAAACTAGGTGTATAAATGGAAGTTGGAGCATGTAATCATGAATTCCAAGTGATCATACAACTAGAAAACTGGAGAGAAAGTAAAAGGCTGATATAATAAACATGCATAAGAACACAGAAGAATCTCAGGTCTGAAATAAGCTGTTGCAACTACATGTCACCATGAATTCCAAGTGATTAGACATAAGCAAACTAATAGAACAAGACAAAACAACAAACTAGGTGTATAAATGGAAGTTGGAGCATGTAATCATGAATTCCAAGTGATCATACAACTAGAAAACTGGAGAGAAAGTAAAAGGCTGATATAATAAACATGCATAAGAACACAGAAGAATCTCAGGTCTGAAATAAGCTGTTGCAACTGCATATTACTGATAGAAAAAGATTACAAGAGTAGTGCCTTCATAACATCTACCAACCCTTTCTAACTCTAAAAATATCTCCTTTATAGAATGAGGACTCATAAAAATTATATGCCACCTTCCTAGCTTCAAATTCCCACCTCAGAGACCTATTTCAAACATGATTCCATCACTTGGAGACTTTCTAGGGATATTTCTATTTTGTAGAGTTTGAATACAAAAATGACTCTTATTTCATTAATAGTTCAACAAATAAATTTAATAACCCTTATCAACTGCAACCAAATAATTTTCTGAGTGTACTAGAGTGCTGATGTGTCATTATGCCATGTGGATGTTGAGCTGGACCTCCTCCAAGTCGAATTTTTACAAATTTTTCACAAATCTGGTTAGTGAAAATTCTGAAAAATAGGCTTCAAAGATGAGTGTATAATTTCCAAACCCTGATGGATTTGCAGAAAATGAGAGAGGTTTTTGTAGATGGACCTGTGCTGAAGAAAAAATATTTTAGAGTTCAAAAATAATTTTTCATTTGGTCTGAAATCAAACTTGAAGCTTACTACTAAAACAGACATGTATAGAAAGTTTCATAGCGTGTTTTAGTAGTGTGGGAAAAATGGATTTTCCATCAATCTTCTTGACTTCTTTGCTGTTCCAACATGTCAATAATGTCATAACACCTTACCACCATGTATCTCCCTTCTTGAATCATGCAAAAACTGAATTTAAAAGAAAAAATACACCTACAGTTTTTTTCGTAGCGTTTTTCTAGCTTCAAGCCTGAAGCACGCTACAAAAACTCCTAAAAAATGCAAAATTTGTAGTTTAGAAATGAACTCATATTTCCGAATTCTTAATATATATTAGAAAAATGAGGAGGTTTTTGTAGGTAAATTTTTTTTAATAAAAACCTCTTTTTTTTTTTTTAAATACCATCTCCAGCTGTCCAGAATCTGCATTTGAAAAACATGTATAAAACAAGAAAATTTTGTTTTCAGAAAATAGGACCAAAAGACATCCCTGTATCTCCCAATTTGTAGCACCTTTGAGAAAAGTGAAAGAGGTTATTTTTATTTGATATTTTTTTTAAATAACCTCTCTCAGTTTCTTAAAATACTTCTCTGTTTTCCCATAAACCTCCCTTGAAGTTGAATGCTCAAAGTCAGAAAATAGAAAAATGCTTCATATTCGCTACGAAATTATCAGATGTTTTCGTTGCGTTTTTTGCCTATTTTACACTGAATTCGCTACGAAAAGCTGTAAAACTGGATAGTAGCTCTTTTTTTGAATTTAAAATCTTGGGGAATGAAAACTAACAACATATGATGACTGATGGGACATGACATGCCTAAATGGAGGTGGCATTGAACCTTAGGATAGGTTAAATATGTAAAAAAATGAAATTTTCCTATACCAACTTGAAAGGCTTAAGGAGACCTTATCCTTTTAATAAATAAACTGTATGACCATGTCAAGTAATGTTTCACAAAATTATTAGTGATAACAGTTATAATATTTTGGCAAAATAATTTTGAGAAATTTCTCAATTATGTAATTTCACTCTTTTAACATGGTATAAATATCACATAAGTAAAATAAAAGGTGTAAATAGGATGCATTTTAGCCAAAAACTAAGGTAATTTGAACTTGGGTTTCTCTTACTATAATGGAGTGGAAAATAGGGGTATTATATATGCACCCTAAAGCATGAGGTAATAAGAGAAACTGATGGCCAAAATGCATTACAATAAATCTCAGAGGTCAAAATAGGAGGAAGGAGACAAAGCCAAGAATCTGGATCAAAAGACACCACATTATTAAGTCTCATATGTTCTGATAACATCCACGAGGTGGGAATACCCATGCTCGAGCATAAGAGAATACTGAACATGGCCACCAAAACATACACTGCGGATCGATGACATAAAGTTCTAGAACATGGCCATGACAGACATACATAGTGAATCCATGTGACTCAATGAAAAAAGTATAGCCACTAAGAAATACAATCATGGATCTATGTCACAGTATACATGAGTAGGACTATGGACACATGCCAGAAAAATAAGTGTCCTAGATAGCTCTTAAAGTACATAAATGATACATAAATCCAATGCAACCTCGGAAGGATGCCATGTAAGAGTGAGATGTCCTTAACCTAGGGTCTTTGAAATAACCCCAATGGTATAAATCTACACATGCAAATATATTAGACTGAGTCAAGAAAGGTAGAAACCGCCTGATTACCAGCTAATGAGGTAAAATAGTAACATACTTGAGGGAATCCATAAATGAGGAAAAAAAATCCCAAGCTACCTAGTACAATCCACTAAGTGTGAATAAATGAGTTGATAGTGAACTCTACCAATCAATATCCAATGATGTAAAACCACTTTCGATCACGAGGAAGCCTGCTAATGAGGCCTTCAAGCTCTAAGTTACTCCTGGTTCCTAGATCAATCTCTTTAATAATGAGCTGAAGTAGAAATGAGAAGATCTGTCGAAGGAGGGCGTTGATGTATCCCCCGTCAATTGACACAGAACAAAACATGATGATGTAATGTATGGATGAAGTTGTGAAATGATGAAGTATAACTGACACAGGGATGGTCGACTCAAAGTGGTCAACAGGCTACTACAGATGGTCAACACAAGCTGAGACTTCCCTTAAAAACGTAGCGGCACGACACAAAAGTAACTTGGAAGCATGGCTAATGAGAACCATGTGATATCATGCAACTATTCAGGAGGCACTGAGGCATGCTCCATATGTCTAGAAGAGTAACCAGCTAGAGAAGTAAAGAGACTCATATGGATGGTACGACTCCTAGGCAAGCTAAAACCCAACTGTAATATAGTGAAGCAGAGAGGTGCTGTGTTTAAGGGTGACGTGACTGACATTTCTGTGTTGATGACTAATGGAAATAAATGTTCCCTCTCTTCTCTTTTTATAAGTTCCTTTGTCATAAAGTTGTCCCCCAAACCTGAAAAAGAGATAAAAGTATACAAGGGGGAACCTCCTAGCCATAGTAGAGTACGGTATTCCTTTTCGTAACTATTCTATCCTAATATGTAAAAGGGTTAAACTTATACTGGGTAGACGACACTTTAAGTACTTTAACGAGCGTGAAGTAGATAAGTTCACTCGACAATATTTTATAATCTAAGGAGTCTGAAAAGAGCTTAAAGGAAACTCCTCCTAGAGGAACGAGTGGTATAGAGGATAACAACA
The DNA here is from genome assembly GCA_034641835.2 of Pinus albicaulis. NCBI lineage: Eukaryota > Viridiplantae > Streptophyta > Pinopsida > Pinales > Pinaceae > Pinus > Pinus albicaulis. The sequence continues at coordinate 273,206,887 of CM076581.1, forward strand.
GCTTCCAGTAATGGTGGAACTACTCATGACATAATGAGGGAAAGAGGTTGGCTAAAAGGATCCTCAACGCCATGGTTCCTCCAAGAAAGGGTAAAACATCAAGTGAAAGAAGATGGTAGGCCAAGCAGATGAGGACTATGGAAAGAAGAAACAAAGGCTCATTGTGCAAAATTAGGCTGATAAAAGTAGAAATCACAAGGGATAAAGTATGGAATCCTCCTAAGGTATGTCCATAAAAGAGATGAAGAAGAGGACATGAGACTCAAATTCTAAGTCATGGCGGGTCATAAGAAGGGATTCCGAAAAGGTAATAAAAATCACTGCATGCACACCAATTCGGAAAGAAGGTGCTAACTAGGGTATCCATGAGAAGGTAAACTATATCGCCAAGCTACAACATGCATGATACAAGAAGTGGCAAAATTCACAACTTGATAGGGTCAGACCTAAGGCATAAAAATAGTGTTGACGGTCAAAATGAAATATTAGCTAAAATGACCTACCCCTATATGCCAGTAAAGGAAACATATCTAAGGTCCAATGGATGTCACAATAGAAACACCACCTTGTCCTGTAAAAATCATATATATAGACTTGACCCACGGTTATAACACATAATGAAATAAATAAGCATGGATAAGGTAAAAACATGACCATCTATATATATATATATATATATATATATATATATATATTGGATTTTATAATTTTTTCATTTTTTGGCATAAATAAGGTAAGATAAATACTTGCATCACAGACCAAACCAAAAGGGAGATAAAGCATCGCAATTTCATGTATAGTATGTAAAAGTGTCACACAATCTAGGAGGTCACACTAAAGTGTGCCGACATCTGAGTTCAAGCCAAGGGTTTCTATACGCGAACTCATGGAGGGAAAGGGAACCATATGGCTCACAAGAGTGGGGTGATGCCAATGGAAGTAAAAATACCCAATCCAAAAAGGTTTACCATGGAAACGACATTCTAACACAACTTCACTCTCGAAATTAACCTAAGGACATAAGGGAGGATCAAGACATAAAGGGGGTACAATATGCTCATCAACATGTGGTACAGACAATTTGTTGGAAATTTTAGTAGTAGAAGCCCAACACTTGACTTAGTCATCAAGGTAGGCAAGGATAATATGAGCCAAATCATGGAAATAGTATGACATGGCCCGCTGAAGGTGGCTCTGACATTCTTTAGGCCAAATGACATGAACTATAAGAAAAATTTCCGCACGGACTAATGAACATAGTTTTTAACTAATCAGTACGGTGGATAATAATCTGGCTATACCCAGAGAAACCATCCATAAAGGATAGAACCTCATGCTCTGCACACTCGTCGATGATCTAGTCAATAAACGATGTGGGGAAGTTTTCTTTGGGACAAGATTTGTTTAGGTCGCGAAAGTCAGTGCAGACACAGATGGTGCCTTGTTTCTTGAGAAAAGGAACCGGGTTAGAAACCCAAGTGGTGTATTCAATGGGATAGATAAAACCAACCTGTTTGAGCTTATTGATTTCGGCTTTGATAACCTCTCTCCTTGAAGGATTAATAGGTCTCCACTTTTGACGGACAGGAATGGCATCGGGCCATTTATCAATATGGTGTTCAACAATGGTGGGATCAAGTCGAAGCATCTCTGAATAGGACCAGGTGAAAACATCATGGAATTCCTTGAATACCTCGGTGTAATCCTTAATTTCTTCCAGGGTGCAATGTGCCCCCAAGGTAATGTTGTATTTTACCTCTAGTTTATAAAAAATATTAATTTTAATGGTAGGATAGAAATTGGCCATATTTCCTTATTTGAAAGCATCTGGTGCAGGAATGGGACTTATAAACCAATCAACTTCATCATGGATGAAGTCTTTAGACTCCACAACATACTGGTCATGGGACTGCCACGGAAGGAAATACACACAGTGGTGCATATCATCCCAGGGAAAGTCACGGGTGGTCATTGCTTCTATAATGTCTTCATCATAATGAAAGATGGGAGGATTGGTAGAAGAAAGACCACATGACATTGTGGGGCTACCTGATGCATCATTATGAGAGATATGGTTCACATACGCATCTATGCGGAGGGTAGATGAAGAGCTAGTAGATGAAACATCTATCAATGTTGAGCCCAGGGTGATCGCCGAAGGAGGTTTAGTCGAAACAGAAGGGGATTCCCCAGAGGGGTCTTCCACCATGGGTCTCATGGATGATGACATATAGGGAATAGTGGCCGAAGGGTTCATCATCTCAACATTAGGGGGAGGTATCACAATGGGTGTAGACATGTTCTCCAGTTTTGCTGAAGCAAAACTCACAATTAGATGAGTATAGGATCCAATAAGAGGGGCCTCTATTTGGAAAATAGCCTAAAGGGTTTCGCGAAAGTCGTCGATACGGGAAAAATTATGAGAATAGTGGCCATAAAAACCACACAAAGTATAAGGGTTGTTCGTGCGCAATGATTTGAGTTTCTTAGCTGAATCAGGCAAGGTAACATGGACCTACGGGATATCAGATTCAAAAAATGTCTGGTTGACCATAGGTTTGAGACGAGGAAGCTCAGGACAATTATGGGTGGCATGCCCAAAAACATCTCTCAAAGCGCACAGAGGTGACTTCTTTGGAGGCTTAGGTGGAGAAGGCGTTGTTTGGGGGGCCTTGTCCTTAGGTTCCTTCTTTTTGGCTTTCCCCCCCTCACTAGATGCTTTTACAATAGGAGTAGATTCCTGTTAAGGTGTCTGAGGCACTGAAGAAAAGGGATGGATCATAGCGAGCGGTTGGACAAGGGTAAAAGTGGTATAAGGTTTGAGATGACTAGGCAGAGTGTTTGCTCGGGGATCGATGTACCAGACTGGGATCCCTAGGGTAAAATTGGGAAGGCTCAACGTAGCCATAACAGGCACCAAAAAGAATCTAGAGGGGCGAGCTAGAAACGGTATCTGACCAGAAGGGTAATGGACTGGCGGAATGGCTCCCAAATGGTTAAGGCTAGGGGGAACTGTTCCAGGTTGAAAAAGGTTGGAAGAGACACTAGCAGAAGAATAAGGTCCTTGAGGAGAAGGTCCTGAAGGCTCCATTAAATGACCACCAACAGGTTGTGGAGGTGTTGGCTGCTGGTTGGTCGAACCAGACTGCTTGTGGCTAGCCTGAGAAGCTTGCATCATGCAAAAATTAGACGAGCTGGGGTCAATGATAATAGGGTGTAATATTCCAAAAATTTAGCTTTCAAATAAATGGAATATTATAGATTGTTTTGTCACTAGGTAGGTGAATACGTGGGTAGGGAGGCCCATAAATCTCCTTAGCAACAATAAAAAAACTTCAAGTGTGAAAGGAGACCATCTAAGAAGCTAAATAAAGCACTTTGAGTGTGAACAGGGAATGGAGCAAGTTGAATAGGTCAACTTTGACCAAATCATAGCGCTGTTATGGAGTAGTGGACATTTAATGAGGGACAACGCAATTTTGGTTGGAGACACCTTGCATGGAGGTAGTGGTGCTAATGGATGGGGCCCAAGGTGAGGAAGCTCACCAAGTTTATAAGGAAGAGTAAGGCAACCTTCGAAATTAGTTTTGGATATTATTTTGTTTATGGTATGTATGACTATTTTCTCTCTTCATATGTTTAGCTAAGATTGAAGTGTTGTTTAGCACAGAGTGTTCCCGAATGGGAATGTCATCCGTATCCTCGGGGGACTTCGAGTGCCCACTAAGGAGTTGTTCTTTGGGCTACATATTCCTCATTCCAGCATTCTGGCTAGCTACATTCTTTAGGCGCAACACAATATTTTTTTAGGTTTGTGTTGTTTTGCACGGGGTAAAATTGGAGGATTGAATTAGGGTGTTTCTGAGCTAATTTTGCAGTGGAGGAAGGATTCCTTCCATTGGGAGATCAAAAAGGAAGGTCATTGATCATATTTCAGATCTTTGGAATCAGGCCAAGCTATTACCTCTAGTGAAAGTGCAATTTCAGTCTGGAATTGCGTTATTTTGGAGGGTAGTTTTAGAGGAGGATTTATTGGCTCTTTTGGGGTGTTTCCTTCTAGGTGAAGGGTTCAACCTTTCATTGGAGGATACCTTTGGAGGAGATCTAAATAAGATCCGTATTATTTCAACCTTCTATTTCATAAACTTCAGTTTTAGTGACTCTTCAGTCCTAGAGTTGTAGATCACCATTTGTATTTGAGTGTATTTCCGGAAACCCTTTCTAGGTGTTTTTTGAAAAGTGTTGTATAGTCTTATTCTTCATGTATATAATCTTTTAAGGCTTACATCAGTCCCATTGTATCATTATATAGTCCTAGAAGTAGTTGTTTCATATTAGACTATGTTGTAGCAGCATCTTCGGCAATTTGTATAGCAACAACATCTCACTTTTGAGAGTGTTTATGTATTGGAGGCTTGTGTGATCACATTCTATGATTTGTGCCCCATTGTTTTATACTTATTTGCTACATATATGATCAATAAAATGGCTCCATATTGGTCTCATGGTTTCATGTGTTAAATATTTGCTACTGCTTTCATTTTATGAGCTGTATTGCTGCTATTTCCAGTTTGGAATATTACAGTGGTATCAGAGCATAGTCTTGGCTCAGCCTATGCATTCAACAAATATGTCACCATAAGGAGAAGCTTCTCACAAGAAGAGAAGATGTATAGAAGGGAAAAAGACAAGACTCCAGTATTTGGAGGAAGGGAGGAAGAGGAGCTCTCAAAGCTTATTTTTCAAACTGCAAAGCATCAACGAAGATATCAAGGAGATGAGAAGGGAGAGGTGTAGGAAATCTCCAAGGGGGTTTGAATATGAAGCAAACCATAGATGTTTACATGATGGGTGTGAGCATTCAACTACACAATCTGATCCACAATGCAGTTTTATGCCCATATTCACAGCAAGAGAGATGGAGGAAGATGATGCACCAAAGGAGGAGACTTTGAGTGACTATCTTCAGGAGTATGAATCTCAATATTGGAGATTCAAGGAGCACTTGAACTTCCAAGGGTTTTGCCAGCTCAAGGAGAATAGAAGGCCCATCCATCATAACAGAAGCAGAAGAGGTAGATTCTTTCTACCAAATTTTGATGGGTCATCTAAATGCACATCCAAGGATTGGATAGAGCAGCTAGACTCATACTTGTAGCTACATCAAGTTTCAGAAGAGGAAGCCCTTAAGATAACAACGTGGCATCTTGAAGGTAAGGCTTATACTTGGTGGTTTTATGAATATTCTTCATTTAATCATGCAAATATAGCTACTTATGTAGGATTCACTAAGATATTAGAGAAGAGATTTGATGAAAAACAATTTGAAACATCTTTGATTGAGCTAGCCAAACCTAAACATTCAAAACCTTTGCATGAGTTAGAAAGATCCATTATACCAACTCCACTCTAGATTTATATTGAGGGGGATATAAACTTGTATGATACCTTGCCAAGGGCAAGATCCCTATTGTAGGAAGAGCTTTCTTCTCAAAAGGAAAACATGGAGATTCCTCCTGCAAGGGAAGACCAAGATCTAGGGTCTCTCATTGTTGATGAGGTATTCTCAAATATTGATGAGGAGGAAGAGAAGAGAGGAAGTAACAACATTGTCACTTCAAGAGGAAAAACATCACCACATGGAGATGGGCATGAAGCTATTGCTTCAATTAGAGGAGCTATTGCACCTCTGCAAAAATTTTCCAAGGAGGAGCATGTGAAAGTAGTGATGGGCAGTAAGACCTTGATAAAAGGAGGAGAAGAAAAGGTGGATCAACATCAAAGGATGGGGAGCCTACACCCTTGTTTATTTTAGGAGGCTTATATACAGAAGAAGGAGATTGGTTTGTGCAGTTAAAGGAGGGACAAATCATTCCACTCACTTATACAATCCACTTTAGACTTTTATGTCTCATTACATGGAAGCATTCCACCTGGGAGGCCACCAGATCAGGAGATGAGAGACATCTCACAACAGGTTGCACCACTCATTGATCCAGGAGGGGTGATAACCTTGGGAGGATTTGGCATAGTGCAGAGAGTCTTGGGTAGGCTCAAGGAGGAGGGATACATTCTCCCAATATCATCATTACCCACTCTCATCAGCTATTCTGTGCTGGGAGAAGATGTTTTTGGGATGGAGGATGGCACCGTCATGGTGCAAGGAGACCACTACATGGCATTGGAGAACTGGAGGATACTTCCACATAGGAAGGAATATTCCCTATTTGGTAGATGATGGTGGCCACTCATGCATGCATTGGCCAGACTTAGGAGATTTTGGATAGGTGATAGCTTCCTATGGAATACTATCCTCCAAAATCTTCAACCTTCACGTAATCATGAGCAGCTACAGGAGGGGCAATAGGAACATGTTAGCAGCATACTGGTGCTTGATTTTGGCATAGGAGATATCAAAGAAGAGGGCAACCACATGACAGGGGCTACACAGTATATATTAGTAGCACTGTCATTAGGGAGTTTAGATCCTCATTGGAGATCCCATCTATTGGTGGAATACTCCAAGGATCTCCTTACATGCAGGATACTTGATGACCAGTTTTCAGATGGGAGATATACAGTGAGAGATGGGTCATATTTTATTAGGGTAGGATATTATTTAATAGAGCCTCAAAGCTCAAAGATAAACTACTACATGCAGCCTATGGGGTCTTGCTCTCCAATCCCACTGGTTTCATGAGAGCATACCATACTATCTTGAAGGGATTCATCTGGGAAGACTTCAAAGAGGTGATGCACTATCATATGAGGAAGTGCATAGTTTTTTTGGAGGTTGAGGAGAGACATATCTCTTGGGAAGAGTTATCATCACCACCTCCTTACTCATTAGGTGTGAGAGGAAGCTCATCCATGAGCTACCTCACTAGCTTGAACCAAGTGTATGGTAAGGATTGTATTTTTGAGCATCATGATATACTTACTATATAATTGCATTTTCTTACCACTCATGTGCAGGGCATTGCTACAAGAGGTGACACTATTTCTTATTGGCTTCATGGGCTACTTAGGGCCATGAGCAGTGATGATGTTGGCCACTCCCTAGAAGATTTTGGGGAGATGATGTATTCTTCATGGTGTGCTTCATTGACACCAAACATCATACACCTTCTCCAAGCATGCAAGAAGAATGGGGCAGCAAACAAGTGGTGGGGGAAACACTTGTTATATCATACTCTATGGCAGTTAGGAGCAAAATTGCGCTAGTTACACTTGAGGGACCATTGCCCTTCCCCAGTACTACACAGGCATCTAGCATGACTTTGATTGTGATCCCATATGTTGATGATGTTTTTATCTTTGTTGGGAATGTGATTGGAGGGAAGGCACATTGGTTCGATGTGTCCATTGGGAACGAAATTTCCCACACTTTTTATGCTTCATGCTTCAAGGGGAGTATGGGAGATGATATGGCCACTATATTAGATCAATTGTTTCTTTATGAGGTGAGCCATATGATTGTTTGGAGCACTTGGGAGATGCCTCTCATGAAAATTTGGGAGGAAATTTTCTATGAGTTACCATGCCAGAAGCTGATTCATTTCATTTGGATGATAGCATGGAGATGGGAGTCTCTCATTGGGAATGAGATCCCCTATGCTTGTCATCACTCCTACCTTGAAGAGGCCATTGGACAACAAGAGTGTTTGCATATAGACCTTCCATTTTCTCATGATGAGATCCATTTGGTTTATCTACCAAAGGCCAACCTGCACATTTGGGAGGGACCATTGGGAGACATAATTGTTGTAGAATATATGAAGTAGTGGTGGAGACTATTTGATGAGGAGGCCACAAGTGGAGGAGGGTAGAATTTTGCTTAACCCTTACAATTTCTTGAGGACAAGCAACATTTTGGAGGGGAGGACTGTAATACTCCAAAAATTTAGCTTTCAGCTAAATGGAATATTATAGATTGTTTTGTCACTAGGTAGGTGAATAAGTGGGTAGGGAGGCCCATAAATCTCCTTAGAAATAATAAAAACACTTCAAGTGTGAAAGGAGACCATCTAAGCTGCTAAATAAAGCACCTTTGAGTGTGAACAAGGGATGGAGCAAGTTGAATAGGTCAACTTTGACCAAATCAACATCACTGTTATGGAGGAGTGGACATTTAATGAGGGACAACGCGGTTTTGGTTGGAGACACCTTGCATGGAGGTAGTGGCACTGATGGATGGGGCCCAAGGTGAGAAAGCTCACCAAGTTTATAAGGAAGGGTAAGGCAGCCTTCAAAATCAGTTTTGGATATTATTTTGTTTATGGTATGTATGACTATTTTCTCTCTTCAGTTGTTTAGCTAAGATTGCAGTGCTGTTTAGCATAGAGTGTTCCCGAATGGGAATCTCACCCATATCCTCGGGGGACTTCAAGTGACCACTCAGGAGTGGTTCTTTGGGCTACATATTCCTCATTCTAAAATTTTGTCCAGCTACATTCTTCAGGCACAACGTAGTATCTGTTTAGGTTTTTGTTGTTTTGCAAGGGGTAGCATTAGAGGATTGAATTGGGCTGTTTCTGAGATAGTTTTGTAGTGGAGGAAGGATTCCTTCCATTGGGAGATCAAAAATGAAGTTCCTTGAGAATATTTCAGATCTTTGGCATCAGGCCAAGCTATTACATCTAGTGAAAACGCAGTTTCAGCCTGGAATTGCGTTATTTTGGAGGGCAGTTTTAGAGGAGGATCTATTGGCATTTTTGGAGTGTTTCCTTCTAGGTGAAGGGTTCAACCTTTCATTGGAGGATACCTTTGGAGGAGAAATACATCAGATCCATATTATTTCAGCCTTCTATTTCATGGACTTTAGTTTTAGTGACTCTTCAGTCCTAGGGCTGTAGATCACCATTTGTATTTGAGTGTGTTTCCAGAAACCCTTTCTGGGTATTCTTGGAAAAGTGTTGTATAGCCTTATTCTTCATGTAGATTATCTTTTGAGGCTTACATTAGTCCCATTGTATCATTATATAGTCCTAGCAGTAGTTATTTCATATCAGACTGCGTTGTAGAAATATCTCTGGCATTTTTTATAGCAGCAACATCTCACTTTTGAGAGTGTTTATGTATTGGAGGCTTGTGTGATCACATTCTATGTTTTGTGCCCCATTGTTTTGTACTTTTTTTCTACATATATGATCAATAAAATGGCTCCATATTGGGCTCATGGTTTCATGTGTTAAATATTTTTTGTTGCTTTCATTTTATGAGATGTATTGCTACTATTTCTAGTTTGGAATATTACATAGGGGGGTGACCAGTGTTGAGATTCAACAAGATGATGATCCTAGTGAAAATTAAGCACCTTCACTAGGTGGAGCCTGCATGCTATTTTTAGGTGTATGTCTATTTTTAGAATGGTGAGCATATTCTAAAATTAGCAGGATGTTGATTCTAAATGGTTGAGAAAATTATATCTTTGGATGAATTTCTATTTTTAGAAGATGGGCGAAGTCTATTTATAGATCTCTAATCTAAAAATAGAAATCATGTCGATTATTATTAGCCCTTAATAATAATCAGAAAATAAATAGTAACTTATTCTCTTGGAGCACTTTATTTCAGTGAATAGATGTGGCACATCAGTGGGTTGGAGGAATTACGCAATTCCTAGGGTGGTTGGTGACTCATGCATGGAGGACTTTGTTATAATTGATAGTGGCAAGTTGTAACAGAGTTGGAAGAGTAGTTATGTGAGTTGTTATTTAGTTTAACTCAATTAAGTGAGTTAAACTCAGTTGTGATAGTTGTAACTAAAGATACACTAGTGAAAGATGAGTGAATTAATTATTTAATTAATTCACAAGTAGTGTCTTACTTGCAACTGAACAAATACAGAAGTTAACTACTTCCATGTCAGATCCAGTGGAGACCCTGTGGAGAGATAGGTGAAAGGGTGTGCTTGACTATAAGTTGTGACTATAGTGATGCATTCAATGCATGTACACAGACATTGGATATGCCAATGAGGATTGCGCAGTACAAGAAAGCCAAGATCGAATTCATTCAGGCATCTTCTTCAGCAAGGATTGCGCAGTGGAGGCAGGCTGTCAGGAGGCAAGAAATTGGTGCATAGATATGAAAATTTCTACATGATAGTGTGTGATGATTGTATATTATACTGAGAGTTCTATGAACTGAGCTTTGTATGATATTGTTACATGTTCCATTGATATACATAATATATGATAGTTGGGGTTTTTAGCTTTAAGCTTTCCTGGTAAAACATTTTGTTATGTGCGATTGATTTGCTTCATATGTGTTTTGCAATTGGCGATTTAATTTCCACAAAGAATTAAGTGGAAGGATTTTGTATTTAACATAAGATTAAACTGTTAGATCAGGAGAATCCAGAAATACATTATTGTTTTTATAAATTTCTACAACCAGGGAATGAACCAAGTAAAGTGGAATCTTTATAGACTCCTGGTGAAACACTAGTGAGAGGTGCGACTGATTATTTATCAACCACCGAAGTTACGATAGACTCGAGGGAGGTTTGGGACTTCGGTTTGTAATATGTCAACTGATCAATGGTGACGATATTTCCATTGTGAGGAAATCACATCTTACAGTGAACCACAGATGCGACAACAAGCATCGCATATGTATAGCTATGACCCAAGAGGATATTATAACCCAAGGGGGCGTTAATCACTTAAATTTCCACAAAAATAGTCTTTCCCAGAAGAGTGATAGGAAAATTGCGAAACATCTCAAGGGGCTAAGAAGGGTGACCGTCCCAAGCACACAAAGTGATGGTCGATGGGGCTAAGTCGGGTGATCCTAGTTTATTCCAAACAGAGGTGGACATCACATAGGTGGATGCTCCCTTGTTAATGACACATCGCGAAACATTGGAATTATGAATCTTGAATGGTATTTGGAAGGCGAAGAATGAAGGTAAAGGGGGATGTTCTAATCTGTCAACATCAAAGACGATCAAACGATCATCTGAAGGATCCATAACGCCCAAAGAAGATAACAGATCTTTTCATTGAGATGGGCATGACTTGAGGACTTCCAGCGTTGACATGGCAACAAGAGATTGTAACAAGTCATCTACTATGATGTAAGTGTGGGAAGCTTTGGAAGAAGCAATATTTTAGCGTAATATCCCTTTCGAGATATTGTGAATGACCTCTGCCCAAGGCAAAGGGATCTGTAAGGGAGCATTGGGTGTCAAAATGGACTCTGTGGAAACTTTGGTTTGGGACTCAATTGCAGACATAGCAGGCGGCTTGTCATATTGGTGCGACCGGCTTTGAAGGTTAACATCAACGATATTTACCTCTTCAGAATTTATCATGAGAATATAGTACTCTATGGTACCATAATGTGAAGGTTGAGGGGTGACCTGACCTTGAGGGGGTTTGGCAACCACATATCCTTGCTGAGGGAAAGGATTAGTGAAGACAACCAGTTGAGCTAGTGAGTATTTGGAGGAACCAAAGCAGTGGCTTGCTGTCCTCTAGATGTTGCTTTTGCTTCCCACAACTGGTGCATCTAGGGTAAGAGGGGAAAATCTTGAGTATAATGGCATGGAAACCACAACAAGAACAAGGCTTTTTCATATGAAAAGGCCTGTTATTCTTGGGTTGGTCGCCTTGTTGCTGGTGTGTAGTGTTAGGTTGATTCCCTTGGGGCATGTTTGGTTGATTACCTTGGCACCCTTGATTACCCTGCGCTGGTTGGTTCTGGTTGTATTTACTCTTTTTCTTTGAATTAGGAGGATTAGTCGCACTCTGCTACACATACACCTGACCTTTAGGGGGAGGTGGATGTTGTGGTAGAGGTTGAGAAGGCATGCGAGGATGGGGTGCTGATGCCGGAGGTGCTAGAGCACCGAGATGTGGATAAGGATATAAATAAGGTTGAGTAACATTGGGGTAAAAAATTAGAGAAAATACTGGCCCTGACATCAGTTGATGTAGTTGGGAAAATGTGTAAGGCATGATTTGTATTGGATACATGTTGCTGGGAGGGGGATAAGTGCTGAAGGAGCTGGTACCTCCCTGAGGGAAACCATAACCCACGGAAGGATGAGTATACATATGTGAAAGAGATCCAATGATACTGTTGGTAGCGTGGGATGCCCCCAATGCGTTGGCAACACCAGGTCTAGGAAGATCCGGTAAAACGGTATAAACATAACTAGATTGGTCATAGATCAAGTCATATTTCAACGTGACTTGGAGATATTCTTCCTTGGTCTAAGGAAAGTGAGACACGACATCTTTACCAACAGAAGGAAAAATCTTTCTGAGAAACCAATCCATATAGACATGGTAGTCGAATGTAGGGGCTCGACACAAGATCCTCCTTCTACGCCATTCTTGGACATGGTCAGAAATGCGAGTGGAAGAAGTTTGATGAAATGCAGTCAACAATTTGGTACTGGTATCATAGCGGAGAGGTAACTAGAATTAGGACAAAAATGCCTTAGCAAGAGTCACAAAAGTGGAATGAGAGGCAGTGACCTGGTTGACATACCACTTTGCAGCTTCTTCAGTGAGCGCACGTTGGAATAACCAAAGGCGGATGGAGTCATTGGTGATAGAATTGGATGAACACCACATGTGAAAGGAGTGAATGTGATTAGTAGGGTCCTTTACAATGTTTCCTTCAAACTTAGGAATTTCAAAAGGAATCTTAGTTGGCATAGCAGGCCAACCTAGTTTGTGGAGTATAGGGTCACTGATTAACTGTCTGAAATCAGGAAGGCTTAAAATTGCCATAAAAGGTAGCAAAGGAGTAGCCAGAATGGTTCCTGTAGCAGCTCTACTAGTAGCTACTCCAGCACTAGGGCCGAGGCCACCACCAGCTTGAGGAAAAACACTTTCATTGGCGCCTGACATGGTGATGGAATGAGGTGGAGGGGAACCGGGTTCAGAATTAGAGGAAGAACCGGATGAACAAGCATCAAAGTTGGTATGGGGACTCGATGGAGGACTAACTCAAGTTTTACACATTGGAGTAAGTGTTCCTAACGAAAACTAAGGATGAAGGCCTTGGAGTCTCCTAGATAAACGACTTGGGGGCGCAATGATGGCAAGTCATAGATGACACAAAAATATGGAAGAGTGATAAAAAAAGGATTAGTGAGGCAGATAAATTAATTATGGTGTTTATCTCTTGGCATGGAGGTGAAAAACAAGCACTCTTCGCTTTAGGTGTGCATGTGTGCAAGCCGTGTGTTAATTTTAATTAAGCCTAGATGGTTGTATAAAGAAAAATAAAAAAATGGTGAAGTATTGTAAATAAAGCTGAAAATACAGTAAAATAAACAACTACAGATGTATAAATTCAACCCAAAAGAAGGCTTCCCAAACAACTAGTCTAAAATGAGGGTGAAATGGACTCAAAAAACACACAACAGCCAAAATATCTAATGTCTAAGGGACAAGGATCTAATGACTTAGATATGTTGGAAAAGCTGCAAAAAACAACAAGAAACTGGGGGAAAACTATTGCAAAATGGGAGGCGAAAGGTTAAAACCATAGGGGAAAAAAAGGAACCCTAAGGGAGAGACAAAATAAAACTGAAGAGGGGGTTTTGGATGGAATAATAAATGATATAAAGGGACCAAAAAGAAATATAGATCAGACCTTAAACAATAGCTGAAAGCGCTGCAAAATCTCAGACTACCTACTCAGGTAAACCCCTCCTAGAAAGGTGGAAGTGTACTGAAACCCTAAGGGGCTTGGTTATACTTCAAGGAGACAATCTAAGCATATCTAGTCCTAATATGGGCCGAGATAGAGTTCAGATAATCCAGAACAGTGCTTGCGGCAAATCCTGAATATCACAGAAAAAACTCAGAAAAAAGTTGTAGCTCGTAGGTACTGACCTGTAAACTGTGTCGCAGTTTATGGGATGATAGCTGCTAGTTTAGGCAAAAATCATAGGTTTTGGGCCAAAAAGTGTGAGTTCCAGATCTTTGATCTTCAGGCGGCAGGTTGCGGATAACGTTTCTATCTCTGGTGCGACTGATACCTGTTACCTGCAGAAAATACCCGGAAACAGATGGAAGTTAGAATTTTTACTGTTTTAGGGTATAAAAGTTAAAACCAACATCAAGAGACTAAAAATAGCCGAAGAAAAACCCTAGTTACTAAGGTAGCCGGTCACGCAGGAATCTGAATTACAATAGTGGAGTCACCATTTGGTAGCATAAATTATTAATGCAAGTGTACGAAAAGAGCTCACTTTAGCTGCACGTGAAAAACAACCCTAACAAAAAATATGGCTACTTAACTTCCTTAGATCTGCAATAGATAGTCAAAACAAATGCTGCCAGAAACCCGATCTATGTAGTAAAAGTAGCTAAATAGTAAAAATAAATAAGAAAATGCTCCATACATCCAATAGACAAGAAATGATATAAATAATTTTATATGTATTATAACATTTGGGAAGGGAACAAAGAATGATGTTACCAGTCCCACTCAATGGCATGGGTTCGTAGTTGTCCTCAACGCTTCAGATCTAGAAGTCTCTCTCTCTCGATGATGTAGAAAACCCAAAATGTGTTGAACTCTATGGGAGCTCAAGAAGCAAGAAAATAGTAGCAACAATGAGAATGATCAAGGCGCGAAAATGAAAGTGATCAACGTGAATAATGAATGGAAAACCTTCCTATTTATAACAAAATATTGAATTATCCTTGATAATGACGAATAATAAAATATTATTAATCAAGATCTAGATCTAACCTCTTGGAATATTTTATTATATTTTGTTAGAGGGAAAAGGTATTTAAATTGGTTAAATACCTTTATTTATAAATAATAATAATAAAATATTTATTTATCATTTCAAGAATGGGGTTAAGGAATAATTAAAAAATAATGATTTAATTAATTATTCTTAGAGAAAAATAAGAAAAACAATGATTTATCTAATTATTTCTCATAATTGGGTTAAATATGACCAAGAATATTATTTAAACAATGGTTTAATTAATTACTCCTAGAGGAAAATCAAATAAATAAGGATTTATTAATTATTCCTCATGGGGTTTCTTGTTTGAACCAGAAACAACTTAATAAAATATGGTTTATTAAATTATTTCTTATAGCGAAATCAATTTTACTATGGTAAAATTGGTCTTACATGGTGTACTTCGTTTCATCTAATTGTAAATGGTTAGATGGCCAAAATTGGTGTAACACAAACCAAAAATCAAACTGAAAAGAGACCAAATCAAGTTTCCCAAGAAAGAACACAAAACACTCCAAAAGTGAAACGAATATGAAAACAAAGCCCAATAAAACACGCTCAAAGAAATCAAACTAAAATCCAAAGTGAAAGAAAAAAAGAAGGTAATGTCAATCAATTTAGGGCTGCAACAAAATGGCTCAACCAGTTGAAATGTTCTACAAAGGACTAAACTGAACCCTAGAGGCAAGAAGGCTTAAACAATATCTAATGAAGGTGATACAATATGAAAAAACACACTCAAAATAGCTTGTTCAGATGACAACTTCACAACCGGTCACAACACCACCGTTTGCGACACAAATGACCAAAAGATAATGAGAAGAAAGAGATCACTCAAAAACAAGTGAAAAAAGTGCACAAGGGCACAAAGATCTAAAAGTGAGATATGAAACAGATCCAAGTAGTCACCAAAAGCATCCAAACAGATCTGAAATTGATATATAGAGATGGGAATACTAGTCCTCAACCAAAGCACACAAAAAATCCTTCAAGGGAACCTTGGAAAACATAAGAAATGGAAGATCCCAACGAATGAATAATAAATGACTCAAATCTGACAAATATCAACAACTAAAAGAAAAAAAAACAATAGATCAACAATTTCTAAATAATAATAAATAAAAAAACAAAAAAACATGAAAAATTAAGCAAATAATATCAAGAAAACCCAAAAATTGGGAAAAAACGGATAGAAAATAGGTTGAATTTTCAATCAACCATATCTTCCTCATATAGACACCGTTTCAAGCGATTTTTTGTTTTTTTTTGTTTTGAGGTAAAATTTAAAGAGGAATATAAATATGTAATTATTTTTACTCATATATGTAGAAAAAAGTAACAAAAATGACTGAAAAATCAGCCACGTGCGAGGGCAGGAAAAAAACAAACTGGCCAATTTTAATTGGCCATAACTCCCTCATACAAAGTTTGTTTTTAGTGAATTTTTAGTTTTTTGTTTTTGGACGAAATTTCGAGAGGAACCCAAATATATGATTATTTCAATCAAATTCTATACATAAAATTCCATAATTTGATATTAAATGCACGATCTATTATTCTCTCGTATAAAAAACAAAAAAACAAAGAACTCAATGGGAGAGAAATAAAGAGATAAATAGATCAAAATCAGCGGCAAAACAGACACAAAGAAAATATGCTCTCATTGAAAGCATCAGTTCTCTTGCATCAAAATTTTTAAGGAGATGTTGCTTCATGATCTAATGTCCGATTAGATTACTAGGCAGAAAGAGAAAAAATGGCCAATAGATAGAAAATCAAATCCCAACTCAATGCTCAAACATGTAACAATAAAACGGTTCCAGATGCTATAAAGGAAAGAGCATGCACCTGGCCTCCTCGTAGCTCGGTGAAGGATTTTGAATGTGTGGAAAAATCCTTGCGCTCCACTCAAGTGATATGCTTCATCTGTGCTTGATCTCAACACCTACACACAACCACAAACTTTCAAGGGCGACAAGTGATCTTCCTCGGAAGATTGTCAACTCAAAATGTCATAGAATCGATATATGTAACTGATGAAAACATGTAAATAAAAGGAATGAACATAAATTTATATTAACCATGAATCAACTGGTATAATTATACCTTCAAGCATAATATATCATCTCCAAATTTCGAGAAAGTCTCTCCCTCTCTCACCAATATGACCTCAAGACAAAGTATGCCTCTCAATCTCTAAATCAAGGTAGAAACATCTCAATATAATTTCCACTCTCTCCTCTCCCTTTCCTCGTGGTGATATTATATAGGTTTATTTTATCCTTTGGGAGAATGTATCTAGACACCTAGGGGCTTGAGAAGCTAGGAAACTTATACAATAATGGAACCCTAGCCAACTCATACACAAGTGGGTCAAGTTGATCTCCTTGGGAATGACAAAATCTAGAAACCTTTTTCACAATTGTGAAAATTTTCTGAATTATCTCCATTATGAAATAATTGTTATTTCATACTTATAAAATTTTGGCAAAATTATTATGAGAAAATGCTCAATTATGTAATTTCACCCTTTTAATATGGGATAAATCTCACATAAGTAAAATAAAAGGTGGAAAGAGGATTCATTTTAGCCAAAAACTAGGGTAAGTTGAACTTGGGTTTCTGTCACTATAATGGAGTGGAAAATATAGGTATAACTTTTCGGATTGGACATTAGCCGAATCTTCCTGAGTAGCTACAAATGGTATGGCCACATCAATGGGGCATAGTGGCTGGAATCCCAATCCCACCTAAAAGGGGTTGTGTCCAATTGAGCTATGGAGAGATTAGTTGTATCTGTGCTAGACATAGGGAAGCATTTAATCCCATGTGCAAGGATGCTTCGAGTTGTACATGCGTAGAATGTGCACAATCAACCTGTTGATGACCTTTTTTTGGCCATCATTTTGGGGGTGGAAAGTTGTGGAATTAGTGAGATTGGTATCCAACATCAACCATATACTTGACCAAAATGTACTTGGGAACCTACTGTCCTGATATGAGATAATGGACTGTGGGATCCCAAAATGCACCCACACTTGTTCAAAGAAGGGTTTAGAAGTGGCTTCTGCTGTGATACTCTTCTTGCAGGTTTCCATAATGAACATCTTAGAGAATTTGTCGACGACCACGAAAACATAGTCATTGCCATGCCTACTAGAAGGAATGCCCAACATGTAATTGATGCAGATTGATTCCTAAGGTCAACTTGGAGTAGGAAGATGAGTATATATGCCTTTCTTCTTGGTGGTTGGTTTGGAAATGGCGTAGAAAGTGTAGGATCTGATGTAATTCCCAACATCTTGTCAAAATTTGATCCAATAAAAATTCTTCTATAGTACTGCCACTATTTTCTCTACCCTGAAATATCCAATGACTCATATGTAGTGCGCTTCCTAAATCATCTTGGAACGCTTGCTTGAAGGAACACATAGGTGTCCCAAGTGGAAAAAAAATGCATCCTGGAGGTGATAATTTGGAACTTGCTTTCCTTCCAGGAGCATCTGGTATGTGTTGTTGAATTCTGGATCACTCTTGTAAAGAGTTAGCCACCACGAAGTCTTGTGCCTGCAATATTCGAGAATAGTGGTAGGTGTCGTGACTAGCGGTCAGTTGGGGCAGTCTGCAACATTGTTGGTGCTACCCTTGTTGTACTTAATGTTCAGATGAAACTATTGCAGGTATGTGGACCATTTCTGATGGCGATCATTCTACAACTTCCCTTATGTCTATATGAACTGTATGGGTTCGTGGTTTGTGTGAATGAACATTTCCTTCCCCAGAATTCAATGCTTCCATTAATAGAAGACCTGCACAATGGAATACATTTATTTTTCATATGTGGGATACTTTCGGATTGTGTCTGAAAGTGTCTCACTTTGATATGCCACTAGATTCCCCGGTTGAGTGAACTACACCAATAACATAGTCTGAGGCATTTGTCTTGATCTCAAATGGTTGTTGTAGGTCTGGTAATGTTAGCACTGGTGTAGAGAAAAGTCGATGCTTCAACTCGACGAAAACCTTCTGTTGGGATTCAGACCAAAAGAACTTTTCTTTCGCCTATCCCTTGGTGACTTGACTCAAAGGGAAAGTGATATGAGAGAAGCCCAAAATGAACCTGTGGTAGAAGTTGGAAAGACCTAGAAAGCTACGAAGATATGTTAGATTGGTTGGGGTTGGCCAATCCCAAATTACCTGTATCTTGCCTATGTCCACATGCACACCCCACTCATCGATGGTGTACCCGAGATATTGAACGTGGGTCATGAAAAAAGTTCATTTCTCCAAATTGGCACACAACTTGTGTTTCCACAATGTTTGGAGGATATGTTGAATGTGGTGGAGGTGCTCTTCCAAACCATGGCTGAAGATCAAGATGTTATCCAAATACACCACCACGAATGAGTGGGTGAAAGGTCGCAATATGTCTTCCATTAGCCTCATGAAGGTTGTGAGGGCAGTCATCAGCCAGGAAGGCATGACCAACCATTCAAAAAGGCCCTACTTTAATTTGAAGGCAGTGTTCCATACATCAGAGGGTTCGATTTGTACCTAGTGATAACCATACTTCAAGTCAATCTTGCTAAAATATTTGCCCCCATTGAGTTAGTCCAACAGGTCATAAATTTATGGAATCAGATACCTATTTCGAACAATGACCTTGGTCAATGCCTAGTAGTCAATACTGAGTCTTCAGGTCCCGTCATTCTTTTGTACCAACAAGATCGGGCTCCCAAATGATGATGAACTTGGCCTAATATTCCCTTTTTGCAGCAGCTCCTGAATCAACCTCTTGATTTCATCGTTCTCTAAAAGATAATTTCGATAGATCAGTCCATTGGGTAGTGGCGTGACCGAGGTCAGATCGATGGAGTGCTTGACCTAACCGTGTAGAGGTACCCCTATGGGAGAGGTGAATATGTCCATGTACTCCTCCACATCCTTGTCCATCTGATGCTGCCGTGTGGAGGAGCCACATCTCGAGGCTGTGGCCACAATATTCTTCTGGCCATGAGAGTGAATCATAATGAAAAAAAAAATTCTGGTTTGGGAGATGATCTTACTGCATTGGTTCACATTGATCAGAGAGATGGAGGTAGGCAATGCTACCTCCGGTAACCTGTACAACTTATTTCCCAAAGTAATAATAACAGTGCGAGACCTAGATTCATACACAACATGTTGCTTCCACAAGTATGGTTGGCCTAATAACACATCACAAACTTTGAGAGGAACAACCTCATTAAATACCTCATCCATAAAGGGCTTGATGTTATAGGGGAGGCGAAACTGCTAGCTGATGCAGAGATCTCAGACTTGGTGAAGCCACCCGATGGTGTACGGTTGCAGGTGTGTTGTGGTCGGTAGGCCTATCCACTTCACAACCTCTATTGAAATGATGTTTTTTTGGCTCCGGTTGTTGACAATGAACTAAATCAGAGAATGATTCACCCACATGTGTGAGTGGAAGGGGTACTCCCCCTTTGGATCTTCAGGATCATCCTTCTGGATCTTGGTGGTGGAAATGGTGGCACTGGGCTCTGCATCAATAAGTTTATTCCCCTTTTCATTCCCCTTATCGAATTCTAAATTAGAGTCAGAGCATGCATCTTATTCGGAAGCCTTCAACTCGGCCACTAGTAACTTCTTGGCTCAACACTCACTCGTGTTGTGAGTGGAGCTTTTATGGAACTCACAAAAATTTGTTGTATAGTTTGGGGGCGCCTTTCCCTTGCTTCAAATTAACAGATCAAAATTCCCTCTTCTTATTTTTAGACTTATGCTCTTGACAACATATCGATAGGCAGTACTGAGTGAGGAGATGTATAGGAACTCCATTTCGTCCCGGATGTACTTATGCAAACAACCACGATACTTGAGTACCAAATTACGCTCGGAATCCTTGGTGCCAAACTTCGCGCGAAGGGCATGAAAACTATTTGTGAACTCTGACACATCTTGGTCCCTTCGTTATCGCATCATGGTCCACTTTATGTATTTATATTTATAGCTACTGACATGGTAGTAATGTTCCTTTATGGAATCTCAGAAATAATTCCAAGTGGGTGCGTATGAGAATAGTGAGGGTTCCCCCTTGTCTTTTTTCTAACAATATGTTTCCCACTAGTCCTTGACATGGGGGGAAGCTTTCAGGAGTACAAAAGTAATATTTTCCTGGTTGGAAAAGTCGTGTACTGAAAAAAATCCTTCCAACAGATTTATACATTTATCTACGACATCTACATCTATTTGGCCTTCAAATATGGGAATGTCAAAGTTAAATTGTACCTTAAAAGGTGTGTTTCCTCCAAAGTGGCTGTCGGATGAAGATGTGTCGCCTGTGGGTAGCCATCGAAGGATCTGGGAAAATTTATCCATCATTGCATTCCTCTATTTCTTGAGGGCCTCCTCAAGCAACATTTTAAAAGGATATCCTCCTCTCTCATCTTTATTTTCTTCCACCATGGGAGGCCACCAGGGTTTGCAAGGTTGATATTTCAAAAGTTCAACCAAATCAAGCTCTAAGTCCTTATACCCTAACTGCGTTGGGGGCATGCAAATAAAAACCGAGAAAGAGTAGACCGCTCTAATACCATTGATCCGAAATTATGCATGAACGTAATAAAATACATATATAAACATAAACACATAATTTCAGTAGAAATAAAACTTCATTTCATTAATATCAAAGAACTGAAATATGCTTACATATCAAATGAAAATAAAATAGCTTGGATGATGGTAGCTTATATCCAAGAAGAGATGTGGCGACTACATGCCTCTGAAATGTGTTAAAATGATGCTCAAGGGCCTTTTTATTATTTAACAACAAGGGAAAACCATAAACAACCAAAACCCTAACCCCAAGATATGGAACACCAAGAGTTTGTGGGCCCCATTGGGGTTAGTTGGCTAGCCAACTTCCTAGGGTCGTAACTTGTTAATATTATCTTTGTTTGGCGCGTACGATACCTTGTAAAAAATATCTCTCCAAATACTAAATTTCCCCTACCTATGGCAATGGGCTTGCTGCGAACCTTAAAAAATCATTGTTTAGGGGGTAAAACTACTCTAGAAATTCAAGACCCGAAAAACTGCTAAAAATAGTAAATGTTGCTATAAACTAGAAAACTGATGAAACCGACAAGGGGTCTAGGTGGAATAGGCGAGTGCCCACCAATATCCACCTGGATCACATACACACACTATATTGGTTTCCACTAACTCGACAAGTACCTAGTGCCTTCTCTTTTCTTCAATCTCCCACACACACTTGATCGGTTGCGAAACCCAACAAGCACCCAATTCCTTCTCTTCAAAGCAACAAGGGATTTCAGAGACTATACCACCTCCTACTTCGATAACAACATCCAGAGACTAAACCACCTCAACCCTCAATATCAGTAACAAGGGCATCCAGAGGCTAAACCGCCTCAAACCTCAATATCAACAACAAGGGATCCATAGGCTAAACTACCTCAACCCTCAATATTAGCAACAAAGGAATCCAAAGACTAAACTACCTCAACCCTCATTATAAATAATAAGGGAATCCAAAGAATAAACTACCTCAACCCTCAATATCAACAACAAGGGCATCCAGAGACTAAACCACCTCTACCCTCAATATCAACAACAAGGGCCCAAACAGTCTCGTACATGCTTGCCCCATCACATTGTACAACACATACACATACACAATGTAAAAAATGACACATACACCTACACTTGGTGTACAATACCACACATACATCTTCACCCAGTGTAAAATCACAACATATATACGTGCACACAATACAATACAACGAATACACATGTCACGATATAACGACTACACAATACACATGACATGGTACCACATGTATACAACAAAACATGTACAATATTTACACAACAACAATATTGCACATCCAGAGATCAAAATGTCTCTACCTAGAAACCTTTCCTCTATTGTCCTTCCCACACCATACTACATGCATCCACAAGCTAAGTCTTAGGTCTGGCATTATTTCCACTATCCATGTTTGTATCAACATGCCATAGATCACACTACTTTCATTCCACTGATGTATCCCCCAGCATTACCTGCCATAGCATAAAAATAGGAATAGTTATAAGAACATAATATCAATTTATATCCACATGATAATATTTGTTAGGGCTACTATACCCACTTGATTCCTCATAATACCAGGAACCTCTTCATGCCATTCACATGAATAAGCAATCATTCCTCCACAAGAGCGATCCATGAAAAACCCTATCAAACAATGGAATTCACACACACACACACACACACACACATATATTGGCATAATCATGATCACAAGACAATTACCATATATCATAAGGTCAAGGTTAAGAGAACTCTATTTATTCATGCACAACATGCACAACTTTGATAACAATAGTTACGATTGTAGTCTTGACACACATATATAGAGGACCAGAGCATGATCCATCCAATTCTCCTGCCCAGGAAGCTCTAATTCTTTACCCTGTGTAAACAGGAGATACGCTTCGAACCTTACCCCTTTAGGTTAGTTGGTTGGTTGGATCTCCACAACTTGCCCTTGATGGTTCATGTTACAGAGCTTACAGAGTGAGCTTCACCTAATGGAAAAATCTTCCTCCATGCTCATTTTGACGGAATAACAGAACAAAACATAGTTCCTTAGAGTTGATACTGCTGGGAACATGATTACTCATCGAACTTGCCCCATGAGGGTGGAAACAATGATGCCACTTGTCTCTTGAGCTTCGTTGGTTGGATTTCTGCCTCCCGCTATGAGGCTTTAAGGATATCTATCCCCATGAGGATGGAGCGATACCGCTCGAGACACTACAAGGAAAAGACCCTCTAGCGGAGGTTATGAAGGAGGTTCTTAGTGTTATGAAATTGGCCAAAATTGTCAAAAAAACATATGCTACCACATCCGTTTATGGTTACGGAGGTTTTGGCAGAGCTTTTAACGGAAATTCAACACAACCAAAAAAAAATGGGCGGTTGGAGGTTATTACGGATGTTTTTTTCGTTGGTTCACTAATCAGGATTCAACGCACCAGTGCGTACCTGTGGATGGCACCTCGGGGCAGTCTAAGGAGAATGCACCAGGTCGTTAAGGTATAAAACAAAACCAGGCATAGTCTTGGTGCTACAACACAAGGGGAAGTTATAATTGGTCTTGGGAATTGAGCGGTGCCCATAGTTCGTATTAATGCGCCGGTGCATAGACTTATAGAAATGCATTGGTGCGACCCTTCACACAAATGCACTGAGCTTTATAATTGTTATCGATATTCCTGTGGTGCAAATATGTCATACAAATAAACTGGTGCGTATAGACTCTTAAACGCGCTGGTGCGCAGTATCACACAAATTCACATAGATTTATAATTGGTATCGGTATTCGTGTAGTGCCCATAGGTCGTCTAAATGCACCGGTGCATATAGACACAAAAACGCCCTGGTGCATAGTATCACACAAACGCACCGAGATTTATAATTTGTATCTGTATTCGTGCGGTGCTAATAGGTCATAAAAAGGCACCGGTGCGTAGATAGACATAAATGCACCGGAGATTCGTACCGCACAAACGCCTTGATATTTTTAACCTGTTTTGGTATTTGTACGGTGCCCATAGGTCGTAAAAACACACCGAGGCGCTTAAGAATACAAGCGCACCGTTGTAAGTATACACGCACCGGTTTTCATTTTGTATTTTTTAGAAACATCGACCTATGACAATGCAATTATTGTGATTGTTTTAAATTCATTATTCATCAAAAGTTGACACATCTTATAACAATATTCATATTAATTCAATTTGTATTAATGCAGTTGAATGTGATGTTTGGATTAATTTTTTATATCATATCAAAATTATTGTGGTTTTTTAAAATTCATTATTCATCAAAAGTCGACACATATATATCTTATAACAATATTCATATGAATTAAATTTTTATTAGTGAATTTGAGAACGACAATAGAGAACGCAATAGCGACAATAGAGAACGCAATAGAATAAATTAAAACATTTTTTATTATATATATATTAATAAGACATTCTTTGTCATACAAAATGGGACAGTTATTGGTATCCCTTTATCTTTCAATTGGGACACTATGTCCATTACATTAAAGAAAATATCTGATTTCACAGACATTTTTCAAAAAATACAACGCCTTGATTTTATATCCAAACATAGTGATCATCATTCTTCGCTTGAACTGTTGTCACTGCTAGAGCTACTTCCATGACTTGGGTTATTTTCAGAAATGTTTTGTTCACGATGTTGATTGTTTTCTTCTTCTTCACCTTCCATCTAGAAACATAAAAATAAACTATAATGAGTGTATATACATTGGTGAGAATAATGAAAATTGCAATATTAAATAATATACATCAATGTAAATCGAAAATAGATGACGTACCAATGCAACAATTGACTCATAAACTATACACATTCTTTCAAAACCATGTAACATGCCATCTTTCAAGATTTGATCTGTTGGCGCAGTGCCATACTTTGTTTCCTGAAAGTTATATACCCCATAACAAATCATATATTTAATATAAAAGATTTATTTTTTCTATTAATTATAGATAGAGCTAAGTAAAACAAGATCGATAGATTCTTACAAATTCCAAAATTAAGTTTTGATATGCCAACATATACGCACAACCCATATTTAACCCAATTTCAATCAATTCTTCTGATGGTTCTTCTTTGTATGTTAGCACCTGTTTGAAGACATTCAATGATGATTTTTGTAAAACAAATTAAAAAATACAAAAATGAAAACTAGTTAAGTTGTTATAAGGAAGTAACAATTACTCACAAACTTAGATATCAATCCTTTTCTTCCTTGTCGTCCTGTTTTATGTACTGAATGGGTTCCATTTTATTTTCTTTTCTGCAAGAAAATACTTGAATATTTAATGCTAAATTGTTTATTTATTTTACCTAATGATCGAAAAAATCAATGATTACATATTACATTTGAAGCAAGTTGTTGTTGAGATGGCTCCTCCAGCGATGCAATTTTGTCCATTTCTTTGACCATCTCCTTGTACACCTTTTTGGACATTCCTACGGCATATTTTTGATATCAGCTCATTCATCTTTTGAGATTTTCATAATTTTCCTGAAAATGTAACATGACAATAAACTATTTAATTTTTATATTGATATATGAAAAGTAAGTATAAAAAAAGTGATATTTATAAATAATTATAGACAAAAATCTAAAGGAATATTACTTTTTCATTCCTTCTTTTTTATTGTTGTACGCTTTTGCTATTAAAAGTTTGACATGTCTCATTGACCAATTCTCTAGAAACTCTTCCTGTAGTTTACACAAAATTTGGTTCTTGGAATCATTGGATTGGTTTTTGTATTGTAAGTGGAAATAACATATATTCATTCGTTCCACTAGATCCCTCAAAATTTTGTAAAATTTTTTCCTCCTTTCGTTAACTTCCAACAGCACTCCAGATGAGCTAAGGACCAATTCATTTTCATTTTCATGTTCTATTTTTTTTTCTTTTCTTGAACAACATTCCTTTTCTGAGTTGTTGGTCCCTGTAGAAAATTAAACATATGTGAATTAATAGACTTTTTCACACATGTTGTCTAATGATTTTAATTATATTATTAATTAAAACTAAAAAAAGAAACTCATATTGGATCGATAGTATTTTTTTCATTCACCTGATTCTTCCTTTTGCAATTTTTCCATCAAGCTTTTACGCTCTTCTGGTCCTAGATCAGAAATAATCTTATCGAGCTTTGTCATTTTGTGGCTCTGCATGATACACAATAAACAATACATATTAGCTAAACTTACATATAGTTAAAAAATAATTTTTTTGTAAACAATTTACAAAGAACTTGTCTTATTTTCTTTTCTTGATGTGTTATCATTATTTTTGTTAATTGATCTCTTGTTACTCATTTCTTTATCAATCTCAAACAAGTACCATATCATTCAATAATATATTTATAAATAAATTGTAAACTTTTCAAGTAAAAAAAAAATCTCAAAAAACCAATGCGCCATTCATGGTTTACGCACCGACTCCGATGCGTGTCTCACTTCCAAACGCACCACCATGATAGTATAATAGATCATACGGTGCTCTATGTCAACAAGGAGCATCAGTGTGTTACATGTCAATGACCGCATTGGTTAACCATGATAAAATAATAAAAATTGTCCAGTGTTAGTTTTTTAGCAGAAATCGGTGCCATATTTTACATATGGCGCATCGATAACAAAAAATTGATTTTTTATCACATTACATTTGGTGGTGCGTTTGTAAAATAAAGAGCCTTGGTGCGCTACGTACTCTAGGTGCACCGATAAAAAAGTCTGTTTTTTTTTTTAATTCATGCCAAGGCCCACATTGATTGGGATTCGACTATGCTAATCGTCCCGTCGGTTGGATGTCTTAGGTCTAGCAATACAAACCCTATAAATCTAAATTTAAAAGACTTAATTCTGAAATCACAGAAAGAGGAAGAAAAAAAGGGAGAAACAAAAAGAATGTAAGGTTTGTATCTTTTGAAAGTTTTTTTTTTCGAAACAGAACGTTTGCAGTGTGCCATAATGAAATAGCGCATTGAAAAAATATTTTGTATTTCTAATTTTTTATCATAGTACTTGCGCGGTGCGCTAGGAGAATAAAGCACACCGGTGCGGTATTCCACATAGGGCCCACCGACAATTTTTTTTTTTTTTTTTTTACGCAAGGGCCGACATGGATTAGGATCAGACTATGCAGGTCCCCCCGTTGGTTGGATGTATTAGGCTTATATTTAGCAATACAAACTCTATAAATATAAATTGAAAAGTCTTAATTCTGAAATCACAGAAAGTGGGAGAAGAAAGGGCAGAAACAAAAAGAATGTAGGGTTTTTTTCTAAAATGTTTTTTTTCCAAAACAACACGTTTACGGTGCGCCATAATGAAATAGCGCACCAGTTCCATATGTTACATATGGCGCACTGATAAAATCATTTTTTATTTTTTTTATTTTTTATCACTGTACTTTCGTGGTGCGCTACTATAATCGAGTGCAACAGTGCGCTATGTTACGCGGGACGCACCGACGAAAAAAAATCTGTATTTTTTTAAGGTTGACGCAAAGGCCGACATGGATTGGGATTATACTATGTAGGTCCTCTTGTTTGTTGGATTTCTTAGGCTTATATTTAGCAATACAAATCCTATAAATATAAATTGAAAAGCCCTAATTCTAAAATCACAGAAACTGGGAGAAGAAAGGGTAGAAACAAAAAGAATGTAGGGTTTGTTTCTAAAATGGTTTTTTTTGCAAAACAGCGTGTTTGCGGTGCGCCATAATACAATAGTGCACCGATGCCATATGTTACTTATGGTGCACTGATAAAAACATTTTTTATTTTTTTTTCACTCTACTTTTGCGGTGCGCTTCTATAACGGAGCGCACTCGTGCGCTCTGTTACGAAAAAAATCTGTATTTTTTTAAGATTGACGCAAGCGCCAACATGGATTTGGATCCGAATATGCAATTTGTCTTGTGGGTTGGATTTCTTATGACTATACAAACCCTATAAATCTAAATTGAAAAGAAAGAGGGAGAAGAAAGGGCAAAAACAAAAATAATCTAGGGTTTTGTTTGTAAAAATGGATTTCTTTTTTATTTTTGTTTCTAAAAACTGCGGAAAAGGTAAAAAAAAATTGCAGAAAAAAAGTGAAAAAAACAATAAGATTTGATTTTGTTATTTTACTTCATTTAAAAAACTATAGAAAAAAGTAAAAAAAAAACAATAGACTTAGATTTCTTATTTTACTACATAAAAGAAACTGCAGAAAAAAGTACAAAAAAACAATAAACTTACTCACATCGTTTGAAATTCTATGGTACAGGGTTTTACTAGCCAGAGGTTTGGAATTATGATTGTCTGAATACTTCTGTTCGAATGTATTTCCCTACTCCACAGTGCTCTCGTGCTCTGTTTGCTCCAGGTATGTATCCTGCAAATCTTTGGCTGAAATTTTTTGCAAAAATAGTGAAATAATGAAAAGTGTTTAGTATTTAAAGAAATGTTTTATGAAATTAGATTTTCGAAAATATTTTGTTGCCCATTTTTTAATTTACCATTTTTTTTTCACTTAAATAAAATAGGGTTGCACTTTTTTTATTTGTGGTTATTCGTTTACCAGTGTGTCCTTTAATTTAACTGCATCGGTGCGTCTTTTTATAAAACGACACCAGTGCACAAAATAAAAAGCTCACTGGTGTGGTTATCTGTACATTACACACCAGAATGACATTGAATTTTGTGCACAAAATTTATTGTTGTTTTGCTCAAATGCAGGGAGAAAATATCATATATTATATGGAATGGACAATTCTTCAAAATCCATCTCGTTCCATAATATTTCTCAAAGTCCATTGCGTAGTTCTCCCTATCCATGTGGAGACGTAATATTTAATTCAGATTTGTTTTATTTTTTCACTATCTAATTGAATTTATATATGTTTTTTATCCATGCAGTCAATCACACACAACTTAATTAAATTTATAATGTATACAAATTTGCAGGTTCATGTAGATTCAACATCGAGTTCAAAT
The DNA here is from genome assembly GCA_034641835.2 of Pinus albicaulis. Lineage (NCBI taxonomy): Eukaryota > Viridiplantae > Streptophyta > Pinopsida > Pinales > Pinaceae > Pinus > Pinus albicaulis. Next base: position 273,236,253 of record CM076581.1, read on the forward strand.
GCAGAAAATATTCAAACTGCTCCAAAACATCGAAAGTTCTTATCAGGAGCTGCATACTGCGAGGCGCATTTGGTAGATGAAAATGGACAGCTGCTTCACCCTGCCAATTGTAACAATATTGCATATTCTAGCCACAATCGCGGGACAATGATGGTAATTATAATTATAATTGTTTGGTATATATATTGATTAATATGTAATTATTTCAACGTCAAACCAATTTATAATCATGCAATATTGTCAACGTGGTTACTAATTGATATCATATATTTTGTACTAATCATGTTCAATTTTTTTTTTAAATTATTAGGATTCTAGTGATGATGAACGAACTACCTACCATATTCTGTTGCACCCCACGACAATGTCCAATCGAGAGAAGACTGAATTAAGATAAAAAATCAGAGAGGAATGATACCAAGAATGGTTGAATCAACCACGGATTCAATTCCCGCTACGTCCAGATTCACCAATTAGGAATGACTACAACAATAGTAGTTCTTCACAAGCTGGCAATGGAGGCAATAAAATAGAGGTTGGTATGGATTATTACTTAAGGGATATGACTGCCATGGAGACAATGTTGTTAGATGCATTCCAAAATGATGATCAGCTAGGGGATGATGCTCATATTGCTGACACCTTTTTCGAAAGCCTTAAACTTGCTTCCACCACCCCTCTCTTTGGACATGGTGTTTAGTCAAAGTCTACCTAGTTGGTGACAACAATGTTACTGTACAACTTGAAAGAAAATTTTGGCTTGTCAAATGCATGTTTCTCGGAAGTTTGAGGTAACTTACCATAAAGTACTCCCCTTATATAAATTTGAAATATAATCAGTACACTGCAATGAACATTACAAATGTTAAATTTTATGAATTTTAATAATTATATCGACATTAATGTACATTTAATATTAATATATTTTTCCATGATCACCAACTACAGGCTATTCAAAGATAAGGTTCTTCCGAGTGATAATGTCTTGCCCGGTAGCTACGAAGAGGAAAATAAATTGTTGAAAATGTTGGGTGTTGAGTACATATCATATCATGCATGTCCAAATGATTGTATTCTATATAGAGGAGAATATGTAGACAAAGAGATGTGTCTGAAATGTGGGTATGACAGGTATGATATATCAAAAAATAAGGGTAAATCATGTACTGGTCCTCCTTTTAAGATATTGAGGCACATTCCTATAATCCCAAGGATTCAAAGGCTCTTTTGTTGCAAATAATTAGCTACGTTGTAGGAATGGCATGCCTCAGATGGAAGTGAGTTGGGAGTTATGCGAATCCCAACTTATTCAATAGCCATGAAGCATATAGAGGATACATGGCCCGAAAAATTCAAGAATGAAGTACGAAGTCTACGACTCAGCATAGCCATGGATGGATCAACCCATATTCCCTCCATAACACCAACTATTCTGTTTGGCATGTAGTAGTGATCAATAACAATATCCCCCCATGGTTTTCCATGAAGAATGAACATCTTATGTTGGCTCTCATAGTCCCTAGTAGAATACAAGTGAAGAATATGGATGTCTATTTACAACCACTAGTACATGAATTGAAGGAATTATGGGATGGGATAAATGTATACGATGTATTAAGACCCATCGCAGCAGAGAGGAGTTTTACGTTGTATGGCATATGTGCTTTCACAACACATGATTATCCAGGCTTAGGAGTTTGCTCTGGTAAATTACATGTTTAATTTATTGATTTGTTTATATATAATGTAACAATATTCTTTCACATATTAGTTATTTAATTCGTTGTAATAATAATTGTTCTGATATTCATGATATTCTTTAACATGCCATGCATATTAATTAATGTATACAAATATAATCCCATAGGTCTTGTAACAAAAGGGTATTTTGGATGTAAATGTTGTGGACCTTCTCTGAAAGCTAGATGGTCCAAGGACCTACGAAAGCAAGTGTATGATTGCTCCAAGATATTCCTACCAGAACAACACCCTTACAGAAGAGAAGCGTCCGCTTTCAATGGTAAATGAGAGAGAACCCAAAGGCTTCTAATAATGACACCATCTGAATGGCTTAGAGCATATGAGAGAGAGAAGGAGAAGGAGTTCATAGAAATTTTTTATTCAAATGGGGAGCCTAAGTTCGATTATACAGATTTCTTCAACACCTATGTTGAGAAATTGCCGATTGGGATGAAAAGGAAATCTATCTTTTATGACCTCCCATATTGGGAGCATCTTAAAAATGCCCACTTATTAGATCCCATGCATATATTTAAAAATGTTTTATCTTCTTTATGAAGGCACATATCATCGAAACAAAGTGACACATTGGCTGTTAGGAAAGATCTTATTACTTCAAAAACTAAAAATAAATATTGGCCAAGATGATTAGAAAGTACGGGATCAGAGCAAGGCGTTGGTCCCTCTAATTCATGGTTTTTCAAAGAAGGTGATGTCCCATGGATTTAAAAAAAAGATGATATATCTTTGGCAAAGGAAGTTATAATGGATGTGAGGGTGCCAACTTCATACAGGTCTTCACTATGGCGTTGCTTCACCGTGGATGACCATTTGTCGGGGTTGAAATCACATGACCATTTGAATCTTCTACGAGTACGTATAATGTCAAAAGCATGATTTTATTATTTGTTATATTAATAAATTTTATCCCATGCGTGGATCATAAAACATAACTAATTTTGTATATTATTGCATGTGTTTATAACTTTGCAGTGTCATTATCCTTTGTTTTTGCATGGGTGTGTGAAACATGAATTCCCTCAAGACCTAGGACATGCCATATCTAAATTATCTGCATTTGTACGTTGGATCACGTCAAAGGAGATTCATGTGGCTAGAATTCCACGGTGGCGTCAAGAGATAGTTGAGATTGTTTGTATGTTTGAGAAGGAACTGCCGAAGACTTTCATGGACTTACAGGTTCATCTTCTAATCCACCTGGTAGATGAGGTTGAATTAGTTGGGGTTGTTTCTTGTCATTGGATGTTCTTCTTAGAGAGGTACATGAAGAAATTTAAAGGTTTTGTTCGACAAAGGGCAAAACCCGAGGGGTCTATGGCAGAGGGGTACATATCATATGAGTCTTTCTACTATGACAATGAGTACATCAAGCATATTGACAACAGACCATGTGCGGTGATTTGGGACGATCAAATGGATGAAGACAAAAGAGAAGGAGAGTTGCTCCAAACGAGTGGAAAAAAGCGCTTGATAAAGAGTAAGCGACTTGTAATTTTTCAAATTTACAAAAAGTAATTAATATTCATGTTGAACTTAAATATAATGTATATTTTGATCTCTAAGTACTATATAATATTGGTTTGATTTCATCAGAGAATGCAGAAATTGAAGCAATCAATAAATTCATTCTTTAAAATTCTGAAGCGACACAATCGTGGGTCGCATTGTACTAACAAAATAGGATGAAATGGGATAGTGACAGGAAAGAATTCAGACAGTTGAATGGTAGAAGTGTGCCTTATCCCGATCATTTAAAATAAAATATGCCAAAAATATTCCCCAACAGTTGGGTTGTTGACCAATTCAGAGAGAAATACAGTGCTACTGGTTGTTACCCGCGTGCTGAAGAGGATGCGCTAAACATAGGGATTGGGTGCAGAAACTCGGTAATAATGTTTTTAATTTATATGTAAATTTTAAACTTATATTAAGACATCTACATTTCATATTTTAACTACTGTTGGATTATTATTTATAAGACACATGACACTATGATTTTTTTAACTTTTTTATAATAGGTGCATTTGTTCCCATCTATGTGGGCATATGGAAACCATTTTCACACAGAAAATGCAGATGCTGGAAACACTACAGAAGACTGTGGAGTGGAAGTCGAGTTTGATCAATCTAGTCGATCTAGCCACCATGATCAACAACTAGTACGAGGGACGTTAGGTTACGTCAGAAAGATACAAGAGATCATTGAAGTGGATTTTTCTTCTTTCCAATGTGTTATTTTAAGGTGAAAGTGGTGGGACACATTTGATCAGAATAATGTAAAAGAAGATCGCAATAGTAGACTAATATGTATCAACTCTCGAAAGATGTGGGATGAAGCTAAGGAGACCTATGTTTTCCCTAAACACTGCAACCAGGTGTTTTTTTACCTAGATGTGTTGGATAGGGATTGGTGGTTCATATTGACACATGACCCTATATCAAAACATATTTTTGAGAACAATAGTGTTATCATGCCATGCGAGCTAGAAGATAATGAGGGTGATCATGAGAACCGAGAGTGATATGTTACATGTGTTATTTCATCAATATTTATACTTTTTAAGATGGGTTTTTTGAAATATTAATATAATATGTATTTTGAATTAATTGGTAATTTGCATTATGTTAATGTTAAAATCAATAATTCACTTGATAATTTGGTATTATGTTGATATCGAAAACAATGGTGCATTGTATAAATTAATTCTTTTTTTTGTATCTAAGATCATAATAAAATAATTATAATTCTAAAGTACAGGAATTTATTTGCATTATTTTCTAAACTTTATTATGTTACAATAAATTCTATTATTCTAGATTTATTATTTTACAATTATTTAAAATTTACAAATTTACAAATTTAAAAATTTTAATAAATTCATTTCACATTAATACAATTAAAATTTTACAAATATTTTACATAAATTAGAATTAGAATTAGAATTAAAATTACAATTACAATTTTACAATTTCACGTACAATTACAATTACAATTACAATTACAATTTTACAATTTTAGAAATTACAATTACAATTACAATTTTAGAAATTTACATATATACCATTACAATTACAATTTTAGAATTTTAAATACAATTAGAAATACAAATATTAAAAATTTACAATATCATGATCATTTTGTATTAAATTAATTAATAAACATCACATTCATGATAACCATCGTACAAACATCATATTTGACTAAAAAACACATTCAAATTTGCTAACTGCATCATCGTGATCATGATCATCGAACAAAACACAATTAACATTATATATTAACATCATCAGTACAACACAAACATCAAATATACATCTCCTGTCAAATATACATCTCATGCTATCACATACACATCTATCTGCAAGCTGCACATTAAATGAACATATCTAGCATGACCTAACAACATACACATCATGATGATCACCAAAATGTAAATTAAGTACAACTGCAACATGAACATAAAATACATGGACCATATATATATATATATATATATATATATATATATATATATATATATATATATATATAAAACTGAATAATGTTAAAAATATACAACCGTAATATAAATGTCATGGATCAGCTGGTGGTAGTACAACATCAAGATCAGTACAAGTGGCCGATGGTCCAGACTCATCTCCATGGTGACTGCTAGTAGATGCTAGTGGAGTCTCATGCAAATCTGGCACGGTGTGAGGCTGTGAACGATAATGAGATGATGGTACGATGCACCTCACAAACTGTCCATCATGTGTTGTGGCTCGATCGTAACGTGCAACAATCCTCGTCAGTCGTGTAAAAGTTGTTGTAACTCCTATGACATGCCGCATCAGGCTATACATGTCACGCGACATGCCTCTTCACATCTGTGATAGCCTATCATCAGCCTCTATGCCTCTGAAATCAGCGGGCCTGATGCCCACCTCAACAATCAATGCAATGAGTTGGTCACCCAACTCCATTTTGTATCTAGCATCACTCAGACGTCGACCACGCACCGACGCACCAGCAAGAGCAGGTCTTTGATCTGGACCAACCTCCTGATGATCCTCAGAAATATCTGGCATGCCCTCATCCTCAACATGAGGATCCACACCTGGATCAGGTGGTGGTGGCAGCATCTCCTTGCCATCAAAAGATCCAATGTCTGCAAAATATATACATGTACACAACAATAATTAGAGGATTTTATTACAAAATTTAATAAAAACAAGTTAAAGAACATTTTAGAATAAATTTAAATAAAACTGTAATATTACCTCTATCATCTGGCGGCTCATCAGCTACGAAGAGGATGTTGGCACACCCTCGCCAATCCAACCCCGCATAAGGACAGGGGACCAAAATGAAGGGATGCTCATCAACACTGGCTAGCAACTCCAATGCATCATTTGATATCCTCGCTGGCGAAAGAGTCTCCTCCCTCTTGGGCATCATCTACCCCCACATGTGCATACGTGCCTCAGTAATCGGCCTACAAGGCTGCCGAAGAAAAGAAGGCCTCGTCTTTGGAAACCTCTAAAAAAATAAACAAAAAAGCTCTGAAGCAAAAGGGAAGTTGACCCTGTTGAAAATGCAACAAGATGATGGAGCTTAGTGAAATGAAGTTGCCTTCACTAAGTGGGCCCGCAGGCTATTTTTGGCGCAAAGTCTATTTTTAGACATATGGAGCATGGTCTAGGAGTTGCAGTATACTATTATTGGATGATTGGTTGAGTTGGTAAAAATAGATGGACCTCTATTTTTAGAAATATAGGTCGAAGTCTATTTTTAGACTGCCTGTCTAAAAATAGGTCAGTCAAATATTATTAGCCCTTAATAATATTTGGACTCTAAACTTCAGTTTATTCTCTTACAACACTTCAGTTGGAGCTATGGATGTGGCTCATGCATCTGACAGAAGGAATTACGCTATTCCTAGGGGTTTGGTGAGCTCATGCATGGTTGACTTCAGTTAGGACTTCAGTGGCAGAGTTTGGTGGAGTTGTGTTCGGTTTAACTTAGTTGAACTAGTTGTGTTTAGTTTAACTGGCTAATACACTAGTAATGAGTGGAGTGAATTAAATATTATTTAATTCATTAAATATTAACTCATTATTCAACTCAAGAACACATCAGTTTACTACAGTGCATGGACAGTTCAGTGAAGACCAGTGGAAGAGTTAGATGAAAGGGTGAGTTTGCTATTAGTTGCGACATGAGTTGTGCATGAGATTTGCACAAGCATTGGAGGAGATTGCCAATGATGATTGTGCAGTTGGAGTCAAGGAGATTCGAACTTGGATCTCTCATTAGACCAACTTGGATTGCGCAATAGAGGCAGGCAATTAGTGGATGAGTTTTGAACCTGTGACTTGTTCAAAACTGAGCTAGTTTGTGTGTAACTTTTGGAGACAGTACTGAGTACTTGTGAGGAGTATTGTACTGAGATTGTTACATGTTCTCTTCTATTATAATATACAAAATAGCTAGGGGTTTTCAGCTATAAGCTTTCCCCATTACATATTGTGTTTATGTGTGCATGCGACTGTTTCTATTTCCGCAAATTGTTGATCAATTGTAGAAGAGGTTATGTGTTATGCATGAATTCGAATTAGTGTGTGACCAGGATAATCTCAGTGGATAACTCTTCATTATTCAGAAAATTTCTACATGGTATCAGAGCGAATTGATCATCGGGATCTATTACAGTGATTACAATTTTATTTCGGTAGACAGAGTCTGTAACGGGCCAGGTAGCCTCTGGATCCATCCTTTCTCTGAAAGGTGATATATCTAGTAAATTCCCTTATATTCAATCTCTGTGCTAGAAATAATTTGTTCTCACAGATCCAGAAGCAGTTGAGTTTTGAGCTTGGAATTCGAATTTTGCAGCAGTTTTGTTTTCTTGGTGCCGGAGTTGAAATGTCTTTCAACGGTTTGCGACTCGAATATGCTCTTGAAGGCAGTTCGAATTATGTTGCATGGAAAGATCGGATGGAGGCAGTATTAGAAGATAATGGGCTGAAGGAGTTCGTAGATACGGATGTCCAAAAGCCTACTGATCCTGCTGAAGTTGAGGCTTGGCAAAAGAAGATGGTGAAATGTCGAAGGATTCTGTTGGAGGGCATGAAGGATCACATTGTATCCAGCCTGCATGGAAAAGCTTCTCCATATTTGATGTGGAAAGTGTTGATAGATCTATTCCAAACCAAGAGCGACCAAAGGAAGCTGGCGCTCAAGGATAAACTCAGAAACATTAAGATGGAGAAAGGCGACAGTATCGCCAAGTACCTCACGAAGTTCACTCAATGCAGAGATGAGCTGGGAAGTGTGGGGGTGACTGTCGAAGAAGAGGACATGGTAGACCTGGCTCTCCTTGGTCTTCCGAAGGCTTGGCATTCCTATCAGGACTCTGTCAATGGTCGGGAGAAGTTGCCAGGATGGGAGCAACTTTGGGCGGATCTCATGCAAGAGGAGATAAGGAGGACTACCGGGGACGGATCTTCATCAAAGGTATCTGATGAAGAAAATTGCGCTTTGGCTGCCAAAGCAAGAAGGGGAAGAGAAAGAAGGCTTCTCAGTCTGGTGCGAAAGGCAAGAAGCAAGACATGTCCAAGGTGAAGTGTTTTCATTGTCACCAGCACGGACACTATGCCACAAATTGTCCGCAGAAGAAGAAAAATAAGAAGGCTGCTGGATCTGCAGCGGGAGAGGCATTGGCTTCTCAATTCGAACTAGATTTTTCATTGATCGCATGCTTGGTTTCAAGTGTGATGGGATCAGTATGGTTCTTGGACAGTGGTGCGTCATTTCACATGACTGGAGATCGAGATCTGTTTTCAGATCTGGAGGAGAAAGATCTTGGAGTGCACATCGAGATGGGCGATGATGGCAGATACAATGCGACCAGTATTGGTACCATTTCCTTTGAGAGGGAGTCTGGTAAACCCTTCGTATTGAAGGAATAGGGCATGTTCCGAGTTGATGAAATGAATACGATCTCTGTGGCGATGTTGGAAGACAAGGGGTATGATGTGGTCTTCGGTGAAGGAAAAGCCTTCTGCGCGGTAAGAATTTATGGAGAAGACTTCGGAAGATAGGGGTTCGAGTCAAGAACCTTTATCGATTGCAAGTAGATGGCTGCGCGACAACGCGCCTGGCGGGGAGAAGTGGTGAGCCGGGATGATGAGGGCGGCGCGTGGCACGGGCGATTGGGCCACCTTTCACCGTAGACTTTGAAGATGCGGTGAATTTCTCTTTTGGGCTTGCGTGTCCTTTTGTGGCATTCGGTCGGTGCAAGGGGTGTACCTTGGGAAAATATGTGAAAGCCACCTTTCACGAGAAGGATAGTCGCGCCACGACGATCCTTGAGAGAGTTCACACAGACGTGTGTGGTCCTTTCTCAGTAGCTTCGACAGCAAAACACAAGTACTATGTGATCTTTGTTGATGATTTCTCTCGGAAGTGCTGGATCTTCTTCATGCAGAAGAAGAGCGAGACATATTCAAAGTTCTATGAATTCAAGGTGCTAGTTGAGAAGGAATCGGGGAAGCATGTGAAGGCTCTTAGGAGCGACAATGGTGGTGAATTCATCTATGCTGAATTCAAGGACTTTTGCAGCGCAGAAGGGATTCGGAGAGAGCTCATCACACCCCATAACCCACGGCGAACGGGGTTGGCTGAGCGGAAGAACGAACGATCGTGGGTGCGCACGAGCGATGTTGCATGATGGGGCCTACCCCTTCACTTGTGGTGGGCATACACTGCAGTATATGTGCAGAACCGTTGTCCTCACAAGATACTTGGCATGAGTACACCGGAGGAGGCGTTTTCTGGCAAGAGGCCTGATATTTCTCATCTGAGAATTTTTGGCTCACCTGTCTACATGCATGTGACGAAGGAAGCCAGAAGGAAGCTGGATCCGACCGTAGAGGTTGGAATATTTGTGGGGTACACTGATACACCTCACAAATATCGTGTGTATTTTCCAGACAGTCGCAAGACTGTTGTGCGACGGGATATCAAATTTCAGGAGGAGAAAGCCATGTAGTGTTCGCTTGAGAGGGAGCCACACTTGCATGCAGATGAGGAGCTATTAGTTCCTAAGGAGGAGCTTCCAGATGTGGATCAACCAAAAGAGAAAGTTCATGAGGTGGAAGAGACCACTCATGCAGCGCCAACCATCAGAGGGCGCAAGCGCACTACAGAAGCTGAGCGACTGGCTCGAGATGCAGAGAAGGTTGTAGGACCACCTACAGCACAGCACAGACAGAGGCAGTCACCGGATCGGTACACTGGATACATGGCTCTTATGAGTCAATGTGTCATGACAGAGCCATCCTCTTTCGAGGAAGCTGTGGAGGAACTCGCATGGGTAGATGCCATGATCGAAGAATATGATTCGATCGTAAGAAACAGTGCATGGGAGATTGTCCCAAGACCGGAAGGGAAATCAATGGTGGGTTCGCGATGGATATACAAAGTGAAGCAGGGGGCTGACGGGAGTGTGGAGAAGTACAAGGCAAGATTTGTTGCCCGTGGCTTCTCACAGATCGAGGGGATCGATTATGAGGAGACCTTTGCACCTGTCGCAAGGTACTCTTCCATACGGACGATCCTAGCTCTCTCAGCGCAGATGGGATGGCACATCCATTAGATGGATGTGAAGACTGCGTTCCTCAACGGAGTCATTGAGGAGGAGGTGTACATAGAGCAGCCTGAAGGTTTTGAGATCTTCAGCAGTGAGTCGCATGTGTGCCGACTCAAGAGAGCACTGTACGGGCTGAAGCAAGCACCTCGTGCTTGGTACACACGGATAGATAGTTACTTCACCGGACTTGGATTCTCTAAGAGTGAGGCGGATCCTAACCTGTACCAGATTGTGGTGGAGGGGAAGTTGTTGATCATTGTACTGTATGTAGATGATCTGATTTTGATGGGTGATGAGTTGTTGATACTTTCATGCAAGGAGGACCTTGCTAGAGAGTTTGAGATGAAGGACTTGGGCCTCCTTCATTATTTCCTGGGATTGGAGATTTGGCAGCGCAGTGGAGGACTGTTTGTTTCTCAGGGAAAGTATGCCCAGGAGATTCTGGAGAGGTTCAACATGCATGGCTGCAAGCCTGTTGACACTCCTCTTCCTCGTGGTTGGAGGAAGGAGGATGCTACTTCAGCGGAGGTAGTGGATGCCACTGTCTATCGACAGTTGGTGGGGTCGCTTATGTATCTGGTCAATACATGACCCGATATATGCTATGCTGTTAACCAGCTTTCGCAAGTTATGGTTAAGCCTACCAAGCTCTTCTGGAAGGCAGGCAAGCATGTATTGCGTTATCTTAGAGGCACAACGGGATATGGCTTGTGGTACAGACAGGAGGATGAGGTGAAGCTATGTGGCTTCACGGATGCAGATTGGGCAGGGAGCCCAACGGACAGAAAGAGCACATCTGGAGGGATCTTTAGTATCGGGTCGACAGCAGTTTCTTGGTACAGCAGGAAGCAGAGATCCGTGGCACTCAGTTCAGCAGAGGCTGAGTATATGGCAGCAAGCTTGGCTGCATGCGAGGCCATATGGATGAGGAAGATCCTGGTCGGGTTGTTCGGGTCACACTTGGAGCCTATTGTGATTTATTGTGATAACCAGAGTTGCATTAAACTCTCGGCTAATCCAGTATTTCATGATAGATCCAAACACATTGACATCAGGTACCATCATATCAGAGATTGTGTTCAACAGAGAATCATGTTACTTTCATATGTTCCCACGGAGGATCAGGATGCTGACATCTTGACGAAGGCGCTCACCAGGAGCAAGTTCGAATTCCATAGAGGCAGGATAGGGGTTGCAGATAATCCATATCTTGTTGAGAGGGAGTGTTGAAAATGAAACAAGATGATGGAGCTTAGTGAAATGAAGTCGCCTTCACTAAGTGGGCCCGCAGGTTATTTTTGGCGCAAAGTCTATTTTTAGACTATGTCTATTTTTAGACATATGGAGCATGGTCTAGGAGTTGCAGTATGCTATTCTTGGATGATTGGTCGAGTTGGTAAAAATAGATGGAACTCTATTTTTAGACATACAGGTCGAAGTCTATTTTTAGACTGCCTGTCTAAAAATAGGTCAGTCAAATATTATTAGCCCTTAATAATATTTGGACTCTAAACTTCAGTTTATTCTCTTACAACACTTCAGTTGGAGCTACGGATGTGGCCCATGCATCTGACAGAAGGAATTACACTATTCCTTAGGGTTTGGTGAGCTCATGCATGGTTGACTTCAGTTAGGACTTCAGTGGCAGAGTTTGGTGGAGTTGATGAGACAGTTGGTGGAGTTGTGTTCGGTTTAACTTAGTTGAACTAGTTATGTTTAGTTTAACTGGCTAATACACTAGTAATGAGTGGAGTGAATTAAATATTATTTAATTCACTAATTATTAACTCATTATTCAACTCAAGAACACATCAGTTCACTACAGTGCATGGACATTTCAGTGGAGACCAGTGGAAGAGGTAGATGAAAGGGTGAGTTTGCTATTAGTTGCGACAACAGTTGTGCATGAGATTTGCACAAGCATTGGAGGAGATTGCCAATGATGATTGCATATTTGGAGTCAAGGAGATTCAAACTTGGATCTCTCATTAGACCAACTTGGATTGCGCAATAGAGGCAGGCAATTAGTGGATGAGTTTTGAACCTGTGACTTGTTCAAAACTGAGCTAGTTTGTGTGTAACTATTGGAGACAGTACTGAGTACTTGTGAGGAGTATTGTACTGAGATTGTTACATGTTCTCTTCTATTATAATATACAAAATAGCTGGGGGTTTTCAGCTATAAGCTTTTCCCATTACATATTGTGTTTATGTGCGCATGCGACTGTTTCTATTTCCGCAAATTTTTGATCAATTGTAGAAGAGGTTATGTGTTATGCATGAATTCGAATTAGTGTGTGACCAGGATAATCTCAGTGGATAAATCTTCATTATTCAGAAAATTTATATAGACCCTCCCTTGTGCATGAGCACGGCATCTATCTAATGCTGTACAGAACTATCGCAAAAAAATGGCCGACCACCTGACAAGTTGTGGTTGTTGTATTAAAGAATCAACATAATATAAAAGCCAGAAACTAATGCGTTTCCCGTCACTGGTATTGTGTGAAATGGTTGAAATGATAAGTGAGAAACACTGGACCTCCTCATGACCAAACGCACCAATACGTAACTGCCCTCCAGTGACCTGAAACTCTGTAGGAGATACTAAATTTTCTCCAATGTATCTCTGGGAGTAAACTAACTGACTCCCTGCCACACAGCCAGCTAGAACCTTGGGGAACGAGGGAAAATCCACCCCTCTCCTCGATAGCCATATAATAAAATATACATCCTCCTCAGTGGGTGTGTACCACTGGTTGATACCAACCCAGAAAGCTTGTTGCTAGGCATTCCACCTTCGGATAAGATGTCTCAAAAACAAACTATGGGACTTTAGGGAAGTAGCCTCCTCATAGAACTTGAGGAGGCCTACCTGCCTAAGGAGCCCCTGCGTCGCTGCTGTAATAGGGTGAGGGTACGCATCTCTCACCCTCTCCCTTGCCTCCCATAGGTGAACCATGTTATACTGTTCCGCATGTTGTTGTTGTTATTGCCCCTCTTCTCTCCTTTCACGTCTCTGAATGATTGACATATTAAACACAATTTTTTTATTAAATGACACATGTATTTACAAATATAAGTATATATTTATTTTTTGAAAAATAAATAAAACAAGAGTTGGTGCGCCAAAAACACAGTCACGCACCAGTCCCAGTGCGTCACACCACATAGCGCACCGAATACGGTGCACCTCATGATATCGACCGCACCAGAAGCGGTGCTCCAAAAAATGTTTTCAGCGCATCGTTCACTATGTGTGGTGTCAGGAGGCTGGTGCGCTAACTTCACTATTCGCCCGGGGCTTATAACTAAGTCAGCACACCACCCTCGTGTTACTGTACATAGTCGTCGGTGTGGTATTTTAAGATGTCGTACCATTGACCTGACAAAAATAGCTGGCCCAGGGCGGTGATTTCAGTCACTGCACCGCTCCACCACAATTGAACTAGGTCAACGGTGCGGCCAGGTAGCCGACCGCATCGCTCTTTTTAAAGAAATTTAAACACAGTGCGCCTGTGGTATCCACCCCGGAATCAGTGCAGATTCTCTTAGCACCAATTTACCAGCTCAAACCGTTGACAATGTCAAATTGCGGTTCTGGTGCACTGAAAAACATTACCTGCCCTGGGGCTGGTAAGTCTATCAACGCACCGAGTTGCCGCAGTACACCATTGTCAACGGTGCAGCCTGCTAAGCGACCGCACCGCACTTTTTAAATTTTTTTAAAATAACACGATGCGCCTCGCGGTACCGCGCTGGAACCGGTGCGGATACTGTCAACACTGGTTGCAGTGTGGCCTGTAAATTTACAGGCAGCACTGCAAACCGGTGCGAGCCGAACAGCTTGAGCGCACCACGGGAAAAATATTTTTTATTTTTATTTTTAATGGTTAATTTTAAGGTTTTTTCAAATTCTGATCCGCTAAAAGGTTTAATTATGGAAAAACAAGAAAAATACCTGTACATTTACCCGTCGAGGAGGCATATTGGATGTACAATTTGTAAAAGAAAATTTTTCCACTATTTTATAAAATTCAAGATGGAGATTGGTGGCAATGCACAGCAGCAGTGCATGCAATAAGTGCAATGGGAGCACAGATGTCAGTGTGGCTCAAACAAGGATAACTTGCACTAGTGCTTGAGAGCTTTGTAGCACTGAAAAAAGTGAAAAATGCGGTTTTTTGGTCGTAATTTTTTTTATTTAACCCTGTTCCGGTGTGCGGGGTTTTTACTGGCGTACCAGTGCGTTTGCACTATGTTGCCCTGGGCAGTTTCTATTTTCATGCGCAATTAGGAGGCACCGGGGCGGCCTTGTGGTAACACATCAGTGCTCTACACTAATAAGATGCATTGGGCATGCTGTCCGGTGAACCAATGATTTGTGCGGTTTTTTTGACGTAATTTTGTTTTCTTTTAACCCTTTTCTGGTGCGCAGCATTGGGGCCCCAGTGCATTTCAGTCAATTCGCACTGGGCGATTTATGTTCCGCTCAATTTTTACGAGACACCGGGGTGGCTTAGAAGTAATGCACTAGTGCTCTATAGTAATAAGATGCACTGGGAACTCTGTCTGGTGAACTAATGATTTCTGCAGTTTTTTGGCTATAATTTTGTTTTTTTTAACCCTTTTCTGGTGCGCGGTATTACTGGAGCCCCGATGTGTTTTAGTAATTTCACATTGGGTAGTTTCTATTCCGCGCACTTTTTATGAGACACCGGGGTGGCTTAGAAGTAATGCACCATTTCTCTACAGTAATAAGACGCACCGGGAACGCTTTTCAGTGAACCAATGATCTGTGCGGTTTTTTGGGCGTAATTTTGTTTTTTTAACCCTTTTTCGGTGTGCGGAATTTATGGGGCCCAGGTGCATTTCACTCATTCCACCTTGGGTAGTTTATATTCCACGCGCTTTTTATGAGACATCGGTGCTAATGGGTTGACACGCACCAGTGATGTTCCTTAATAAAAGGCACCGAGCGGGTGTGTACGAAGTGCACAATTTGCGGTGTGCCAATGTTTTATGTGGTTTTTTTGCCTTTATTTTTGTTATTTAACCATCTACAGGTGCGCACATTTTATGGATGCCCCAGTGTGTTTTCTTGATTTAACACCGGTTTGGAAGGTATGTAAAGTACCGATACTCTACATAATTACAACACACCGGGCATGTGTGTACGGAGCACACAGTGTCCGGTGTGCCAAATTTTTAACCGCATCGGTGCTATGTCGTCTTGAATGCACCGATGCGTTTTTAGGTGATAAGAGCACCGGGCGAAATACATCCGAAAAAACCTCCGCCCACCAACCTCCTCTAGGAACCTCCACTAGAAACATATGTCTAGGGTTTTTTTATAAGGGGTTCCTCAGAAACATCCACTAGAGGGTCTTTTCCTTGTAGTGAGATAGGCATGCCTCAAATCCATTTAATTTTTCTTGTTACCTTTCTCATGATTGTCCTGCCACCATCCATTTATCCCAATGGACCCAACTAGCTCAATCGACTATCATATTATTGCCTTGAACTATCCTTATTCATGCAACAAGCTTCATCTTGCTCTTACATTGTAATATCCCCAAAAGGGAACAAGCAGCAATATAAAACAACACTGCTTCAGAAGTAACGTAGTTCAACAATTTAAGCACAAGAGGCCAATATGGAGGCTCAAAAATTACTTATACATCAACAAATCATATTTACAATGAGGCCCATGCAATTTATAACAGGAAATAGAAGACAAAACTGGAAGAAATCCCTCAAAAAGAGGTGTTGCAACACATACATTCACTGCAAAAGGCTTGACAGCGTTATTTTCATTAGGGTGCAATAGTTGTTGATTACAACTTAGATCTAGGAAAAAATAATGCATGGAAAGTTAGATTTGTGACAAATCCATACAATATAGAGTCTCTACTTTACATACCCCTTGGGGTTTTCAACAAAACATGAAGCACATGGAGTAGATCTGAGATCTTATGCAGTAGATCTGCAGATTTATTCAGAATTTCTGAAGCATATACAGGAGTATTCAGATCAGATCTTAATATGACATGGAATAAATTAGAAATGCATGTATCACCACAGTGAAGGGCAGATCCCCAACACTAGAGATCACTCCTCAAAGTTTTCCAAAACACCCTGCAACTTTCCTCTTGCAGATAACGTAGTCCTAGAAGATAAACTGCGCTGTAGACTTGATGGACAGTTTGGCCTGATGCCAAGGTATGGATCTGAAGCTCTAATGATCCAATACACTCTTGTCAAGGGGATAGAAGACTTTCCCGCCGAAAAGAGACACTAGATTGGCCTAGATCTGAGTAGATCTAGCCTCCACTTGCTATAGCTTACAAGGACAACCAAACCCTCAACAGGATCTGCGTTGTAGTTGGAAGATGAAGCTTGGCCAAATTCCTGATAGTGGACAAGATCAGAAAGACTCCTCCAAGAGTTAATCAATGGAAGAGGTGGGTTTCCCGATCAGGAACACCCAGTGCTAAACAACACTATTCTCATCTAAACAACAAGAGAATGATATATGTCTAAACAGACAATATATTCAGAAATATAATATCATCAACAACCTTCTTCTGATGTCCTCCTCTTCCTTTTATAAGATAAAAGTCTTGCAAAACCCTAAACCATCTCAATGATTTATCTCCTTTCACATGTGTAGCCTCCATCTAAAAATGCGTTGTGCATCTAGGAGGTTCACTGCATCTAGACAACGTTGTTGATTTGGTCATGGTTGACCCAGTCAAACAACTCAATCCCTTCCACACAGAAGGGTGTTTTATTAAGATAGCCCAGATTTAACCTTGTTCACATGGGGCATTGATTTATTCATTGTTTTTAGGAGTTTTTATTGTCCGCCTTTACACATTTATTCTTGCAATAAGAAAATGAAAAAAAATTGTATATTCCCATTAGCTTGGGCTAACTGGGAATATTAAAGTCCTGCCCTGCAAAATGTTTCTTGTCCTCAAGCAACTGATAGGATGAGTGCTGCAACACTTCTCCTCCTCCATAGGTGACACCATCATGAGTTAAGCTTTCTGCATAAGCTAAGTGTTCACCAATCCAACCCTCCATGAATTTTTCCTCCAAAGTCATTATGAGATGTGCATAATCCATCCCACAAGGAGTCAAGAACTCAAATGAAACAAACATGGATGAACCAATACTCTCCCCGAAACATGTAGCATAAGGTACATGGAGAGTCTCCATCCCATGAGGTACATACATGCTCCCCATCCTCCCTCCATACAAGCCCATAAACAGTACAAGTATATCATCAATGTATGGAAGTAAGACTACATACAAGAAAACAGAAATTTGAGCATGAGGAGGTGGGTCATAGTCCCACATATTGTACCATCACAGTGCATCTCCTGGCTGCATCCATTCAAGGTGTGGTAAGTGGTTTCCCCACAACTTACTTGCTGCACATGTCATCTCACTATGGCTGAAAGTGTGATATATGTTTGGTGCCTTTGGGAAGCACCCATCATGAAAGTAAATCTCCCTTTACACATCAAGGGAGTGTCCAAGTTCAGAAATTTTAGTGGCCCAATAGTTTCCATGAGATTTACATGATACATTACTCCTTTTGGGAGTCATGGCCTGCATAAAAATGGTAAAAGAACATGTACAATCAGAAAATAAAATTTTATTTACATGAACAGATCCTTTACCAACAATGTCTCTCATACACATGGAGTTGTGCATGGGCCTTTCTCCTCTTTCAAAAGAAGGAAGAGATGGCTGAAATGACTCGTGCATAGAGTCCCATGGCTGCCCCAACTTCACATAGCTCATGCATTCTTGAAAATGCTGATGTAGCTCTCCTCCAAAGCCTTCCCATTCAAAGCATCTCATGATAGTGTTGTAGATCTTCATAGAATAGGTAGGGCTGAAACAGAACCCTTTGTAGGCCCTTTGTAGCATCCTCTCCTTGAGCTTGGAGGCTCTAGGCAAGAAGACCCTATCCTGATGATAGATGACTCCCCCATGGACTAGATAGACCTCTTCATGCAGCTAGTCATCAATCATCATACAAGTGTGAAGATCTTTGGAATAATCCACCAACAGTTGGGATTTCCAGTATAGATCTGCACTCCCCAACAATGACAACACTGATGATGCATCAACAGGAATGTTTTTCATGTTGCTGATCTCCTCTTTGACATTTCTTATGAAAAAGGTACATGTTGGAAGGACATACCTTCCCTTCTTCTCCTCCAACAAAGCAGAATCAGAAATGAAGGTGGGTGATGATAATGAGAGAAGGAAATATCCCTCCTTCTTGTGCTTGCCCAAGCCTCACAGCACTGTAGCTGTGTCTTCTAATGCTCCCATCCCTCCTGGATCTGATCTTGGAGCATCATGTAGTGAGATATCTCTCACCAAGATTGAATTAGGTGGCCTCCCAGGTGGTTTTCCACTAGATAAGAGTGTCCCATGTAGAAATCTCATGAACATAATAGATGGGACTGTGAGGTCCTTGCTTCCACTGCGCAAATCCATCTCTGTTTTCTGTGTGGAAGTGTTATGTGAGGGGTAAGTATGCATGCCTTTGATCATTTAAGGTTCACCACTCTTCTTGTCCACCCATTCCATTTGCAAAGCCTCCCAATCATTGGTGACTTTCCCTAATGTAATCAACCATTGAACACCCAAAATAACATTGGTGTCTAGTATGTCAACTACAAAGAAGTGATCCACCAAAGTGTAGGATCGCATGGTGACTGAAAGTGATGGGACATAATGCATGCATTGCAATTTTCTATCTTCTAGGACAAAAATAGATAATCCCTCAAAAGTATCAGTGGGTATTGCCCTCCTTTGCACAAGATGGGCATCAATGAAATTGTGGGTAGCCCCACTGTCAATCAATACAGAAACCCTTTGATTCATGATTGAACCTTGACCTCTTAAGGTCAGGTACTTAGGTACTCCTCTCAAATATGCAAGAGTTCCTCCAGTAGGAGAAAATGATCCATTCCCATCTCCTGATGGTGTTGGATCTCCTTCAACATTGTCAACACTGTGACCCATTCTTGGTTCATCATCTGCATCTTCTTCAAGATCTGAGAAGACCTCTATATAATGTGCTTTACCAGCAGCACATATATGTCCAGGTACCCATGGTTCTTTTCCAGTGTAGCATAGCTTCTTCTTTCTTATATCCCTCTAGACTTCATCATCAAGAGGCTTCTTTTATGAGCTCTCCTTTGAAGGAGCAGCTTTCTCTTCCCTCCCTTTAGAGGGAAAAGAGGGCTTGTTCTAAAAGTTTTCCTTTGCTTTTGGCAAGGCATATTCAAGGTCTCTAGCCCTCTAAATGGCATCATGCAAGGTAATGGGCCTGGTAGACTTTAACAACCCATGCAGAGGCTCATTTAAGCCATCGATGAACATATACACCCTTCCTGCTGCAGAAAATTCAGGAACCATAACAGATAATCTCAAAAATTCAGAAATATAAGACTCAGTATTACCTGATTGCTTCAAATTTGCAAGGCTCATGAAAGG
This sequence comes from Pinus albicaulis, assembly GCA_034641835.2. NCBI lineage: Eukaryota > Viridiplantae > Streptophyta > Pinopsida > Pinales > Pinaceae > Pinus > Pinus albicaulis. The sequence continues at coordinate 273,256,175 of CM076581.1, forward strand.
TGCTTCTGGACCCTTTCTGTCAAACCTCTCCACTAGTCTTCTAGTGAAATCAGAATAAGCAGTCACATTGGCATGACCCAATGTAGACAAGCCATGTAACCACCAGTTGTGTGCTTCACCTTCAAAGTGCAGTGTTGCAATCTTGATAGCTTCCATCTTAGGGACTTAGTTCAAATGAAAGTAGATGTCAAGTTTTCTACCCATTCTTTGGTAGAACAAGTGGATGACCCATCAAACTTGGGTAAAAATAATCTGCTCATAGAGTGATGTCGATCATGATTCTGAGTGAATCCACCATCTCTATGTTGATGCCTTGGTCTTCTTTTGTCCTTGAAGTGAAAAAACTCTTGAAAACTCAAGTGGTCCTTGAATATCTGATTCTGAGACTCATATTCTTCAAAGTAGTCATTAGGGGATGCTTGCTCTTAAGGCCCTTCATTTTCCACAGTAAAAAAAGTAGGCATGGTAGAGCGTTGTGGAGCTTGTGGCTAGTTCACTGGTTGATCATTTTAGTGAGGAGACATGCCAGAGCTTTCTCCAAGATGAAATATCTTAGGATATTCCTTGATTCTATCCATTCTCATCTCTTTGATATCTCTAGCAAGATCTTGCATGGATTTCAAAAGGATCTTTGCAAATTCCTTTCCTTCTATATCACTTCCAGATTCAGGGGCTTTACCCTTGTCTTGATCATCATTGGTGTAATCAAATTTTTTTTGTCTTCTCTTTAGATATCTCTTCTCTCTGTCAGTAAGAGGCTCGTCTTCTTCTGAAGACATATTTTCTTCTTAATAAAGCAAAGCATAGGCTGTGCCAAGATGATTGCTCTGATACCACTGTAATATCCCCAAAAGGGAACAAGTAGCAATATAAAACAACACTCCTTCAGAAATAACGCAGTTCAGAAATTTAAGTGTAGGAGGCCAATATGGAGGCTCAAAAATTACTTATACATCAACAAATAAGATTTAAAATGAGGCCCATGCAATGTAAAATAGGAAATAGAAGACAAAAATGGAAGAAATCCCTCAAAAAGAGATGCTGCAACACATAGATTCACTGCAAAAGGCTTGACACTGTTATTTTCATTAGGCAGCAATAGTTGTTGATTACAACTTAGATCTAGGACAAAATAATGCATGAAAAATTAGAGCTGTGATAGATCCATACACTATAGAGTCTCCACTTTACATACCCCTTGAGGTTTTCAGCAAAACATGAAGCACATGGAGTAGATCAAAGATCTTATGCAGAAAATCTGCAGATTTATTCAGAATTTCTGAAGCATATATAGGAGTATTTAGATCATATCTGAATATGACATGGAATAAATCAGAAATCCATGGATCACCACAGGGAAGGGCAGATCCCCAACGCTGGAGATCACCCTTCAACTTTCCTCTTGCAGATAACATAGTCCTGGAAGATAAAATGCACTGTAGACTTGATGGACAGTTTTTCCTGATGCCAAGGTATGGATATGAAGCTCTAATGATCCAATACACTCTTATCAAGGGGATAGAATACTTTCTTACTGAAAAGAGGCACTAGATTGGCCTAGATCTGAGTAGATCTAGCCTCCACTTGCTACAGCTTACAAGGACAACCAAACCCTCAATAGGATCTACATTTTTGTTGGAAGATGAAGCTTGGCCAAATGCCTGATAGTGGACAAGATCAGCAAGACTCCTCCAAGAGCTACTTAATTTAAGAGGTGGGATTCCCTATCAGGAACACCCAGTGCAAAACAACACTATTCTCAGCTAAAAAACAAGAGAATGATATATGTCTAAACATAAAATATATTCAGAAATATAATATCATCAACAACCTTCTTCTGATATCCTCCTCTTCCTTTTATAAGATAAAAGTCTTGCAAAACCCTAAACCATCTCAATGATTTAGCTCCTTTCACATGTGTAGCCTCCATCTAAAATTGCGTTGTGCATCTAGGAGGTTGACTGCATCTAGACAACGTTGTTGATTTGGTCATGGTTGACCCAGTAAAATAGCTCAATCCCTTCCACACATAAGGGTGTTTTATTAAGATAGCCCAGACTTAACCTTGTTCACATGGGGCATTGATTTATTCACTGTTTTTAGGATTTTTTATTGTCCTCCTTTACACATTTATTCTTGCAATAATAAAATGAAACAAAATTGTATATTCCCATTAGCTTGGGCTAATTGGGTATATTACATACATTACCTATTGGATTTCATAATACTCTCCATGAGCTCCATTAACTTTCCTCTTTCCCCAACTAATTCCCAAGACCCTCAAAACATAAAAGACAAGAGTGAAAGAAACAAACAACAATAAAACCATGAAAAACCAATAGCAATACGACATCACAAACAAAGTAGCATGGCCATGCACCAGGCATAAAAAAAACTTCAAGTCAAGCGCAAACAAATCACAAAGCACCAAAAACACAAAACTAGCAACAACCACCGTGACTCAACCCCATGGCTTCCCAATGCTTCCAAGGGAAAGCTCAACCCGAGCCTTCTCCAAGATTTCACAGCAGTCTATTTTTCCATGCAATCCCTTGCATCATACTACCATAAACACAAAAATATTAGTGCATAAATAAATATAACAATGTATCAATTACCTTACATTGTTGTGCAAAGCACACTACCTTATAACTAAACACTTACATATATCATCTCTCAAGGTACTCCAATTCCTTGACGAATCCAACCATAATTGGAAACCAAATCTTATACATAGAAAATACATGTTCATGAACCTACCACATATCCACATAATGTTAGAAAAAATCAAGGTTAACATAGCCGAAGCCTAATTATCACCAAATTCCTTTCTTTTAAATTTTACCTTGTTTCAATTGACTTATTATATGTTATCACATCACCTAACTATTAGTTATATAAACAAATCAACTGTTACCTTGTCATGCTAATACCAAACATGTTTCCCTGCAACTGTTCACACATGTTATTCACATGTTCCAAAGATCAAGACATCATGTATTAATTTGAAATCAACCTTATTCAAGACTAACAACCATGCCATAATCTAAAATCAACTCATAGTCATTAGTCATAATAATACAACTAACACCCACTTGCACTCAAGTGCATATCAACTACCTCAACACATATTGTGTTAGTAAAAAAAAATTAAAACAAGATCATTCCTTCATGCAATCTTAAAGATACATACTCATATCATTCACTTAATAAAAAAATAAACAACCTATAAACATAACCCCTTACTATCCATAGTCCACACCAAGGTAGATGGAGGTAGCTACTATAATGTCCTGATATCTAATGGGACCTCTAAAGCTCTACGAAATTTAACCACACTTGCCAAAACTTTATTTTCATCTCTCCTACATTTGTACCTGAAAACATGCCATATAATCATGCCACTTTTCCATTCCATATATTTCATGCCAGGCCTCTAAGGGGGTCATGCGAACTGTAGTCCACTACTATGCTTTTCATCCCTGATATTCTATTTCTTGAAAACATACCATGTTAGATAGACAAATAGAAGACATAATCAAAACCATAATGTAGTATATCTTAGGGGAGGCTATCACATTTGCATAAGTCAATCCAGATTAGCACGACACAATATCACAAGAATTTTGACTCATACCTGAATATCATAACCATAAATAGTTGCACAGGCCAATCCAGATTAGCAGGATACATATAACTTCAAGTTATTAAATGAAATGACCATAATAATCATGTGTATGATTGTAATACATATAAAAACAAGTTAAATACCATGCATGACTAACCGATGCACGTGGATATGAACACACTAATTAACTAACATCTATTCCACATGTAACCACAAAAACAATAGAATGGAAAGCATGTATATAATCATAATGCATATAACAACCATTAACCATCATACCTACAAACCCAACATACAAACCTGTATGAAAATATACTCTTACCTTGAGGTCCAGTGTTGCAAACCTCACTCTAATAATCTGCATCTCCTGAATCATGATTACATAATGACCCTTTCAGTAGTGATCCGCTTGTGCAGATCAAAGTATCACCTGATGTAGCATGGGGGGGTGCTGGAATTAGGTTTTTGCACCCCAAGGAAGGAATATGATGTGGATCTAACTCTTTCTACTCTAATCTAATCACTACTGTGCTGTGCTATTGCTTTTAACCCGATTCATATCTTAATGCAACAAAACCCTTACTTCAATGCAGTTCTTGCGCAAACATAGACAGATATTATTATTCAGATCTAACTTACCAAGAACTGATATAGATATTGCGAAAACACATAGATATATGATTATACAATTAACTAAAAAAATGTGTATTAAATAACACAAACTGCAAAATATTTATAAGCAAATCAATGCATTAACACATAAGACAGAGATCATGCAAGTAACCAGTAATTTCACCAAAACTTCTCTTTATTAAGAAGATCTTCAATGACTACAATTATTTCTCTTGCGCACACAACTGCAGAGTCCTCGCACATATCCCAGGACTTGGGTCTTTGCACACACAGCCAGAAGAGCCTATCTCTACTCATAATTATCACAAAAACTTTCACAAAATCACATTCATAAAATATAGATAATAGACAATTCATTGATTCTTAACTTGACCCATGCATGCCCCTTTTATATGACTTAGACATGCAAAAAACATGAAATCAAACTTTGGTTTGAGCCCCATGTTTTACCCTTTTACCCATTACAAAAAGAAGGAGCTTTGACCCACCCCAAAGCCCCTTGACCTGCATGCCGCACTTTAACAAAATTGACAAAAATTACTCAAGACTCGACCAAGGGGACCCTAGCCAAACATGCCCCCAACAAAGGCTCGTGAATCGTCCTCGAGTCACTCTACTATGGATTCCTGCATTTTGGCCATGAGTGCCTGGATGGATTTGTGAAAAGGTTAGATGGCCTTGGAACTCTGCGTGGTAGCTCTTTGTGCTTCTTTGACTCATTTTTCTATGGTAGGCCCCTCAGTTGCCAAGATGATGATGCCTTGACTCTGGTGGAGTCCATTGATCACACTCTCGATGTTTTGTGACAAATAAAGTGCTTCATTGGCCCAAGGTTGTGTCCTTTCTTCCAGGATCTACTCCTTGCGGCGCAACACATCCATCTCATCTTGAATATGTCATCCTTCCTCTAACTGGGCTAATCTTTGTGCGGGAACTAGGGTCTGCACGACGACTAAAATCTCAACAAACTGTTGTTTTTATCACGAATATTGGTCCATATTTGTTGAAGTACTCGATCTTCTTGGATGGAGGACCATATCCCCATTACATCCTCAAACAGAGTATTGCACTCATCCACTACTGCAGTAATGCTGGATGTTTGCTAGTAGATCATTGTGCCCAGGCTTCTGGCAGTGTCTCTGACTGGAGCTTGGTTTGCAGGTCTACAATATTTTGTTCCAGGTCTGTACACACTGTCTCTATTTCCGTCTTTGAAGCCATTAGCGTGGATGCAAGAGTATCGATCTTTGTAGTGGCCACAATGTCAGTTGATACGGGGAGTTTGGGGATCTCAAGGCATAGCCGATTGATGAGTGATTCAAGCTATGCGTGCTAGCTTTCTCCGATGTTCTATGCTTGTTCAACGAGCTGCTGCCCTTGATATAACTTGTCAGCCCATTTCTGTGATTATGTAGTGGAGCGCGATGCACAATATTCCCAATACTAAAACGAAACCATTTGTTGGCTCGAGGGGTCCAGACCTAGGTTTAGGGTGTATTCGCGCAACCAACAAAACCCTCCAACTATTGGCCCTTTCGGTAATGATCTGCTTGTGCAGATCAAAGTCTCACCTGAGGTAGCATGGGGGGGTGCTAGAACCAGGTTTCTACACCCTGAGGGAGGAATATGATGAGGATCTAACCCTTTCTACTCTAATCTAATAACTACTGTGCTGCACAATTATTTTTAACCCGATTCAGATATTAACGCAACAAAACCCTTAATTCAATGCAGTTCTTGTGCAAACAAAGAGAGCTATTCTTATTCAAATATAACTTAACAGGAACTGATATAAATCTTGTGCAAACACATAGATCTATGATTATACAATTAACCCAAACAATGTGTATTAAATAACACAAATTGCAACAGATTTATAATCAAATCAACACCTTAACACATGAGACAGTGATCACGCAATTAACCACTAATTTCACCAAAACTTCTCTTTATTAAGCATATCTTCAATGACTACAATTATTTCTCTTGCGCACATAGCCATAAAGTCCTCGCACACAGCCCAGGACTTAGGTCTCCATGCACACAGCCGTAGGAGCCTATCTCTACTCAGACTTATCACAAAAATTTTCCCAAAATCACATTCACAAAATATAGATCATAGATGATTCATTGATTCTTGACTTGACTCATGCATGCCATTTTTATATGACTTATACACACAAAAACCATAGACTGAAACCATGGTTTGAACTCCAAGTTTTACCCTTTTACCTGTTACAAAAAGAAGGTGCTTTGACCTATCCCAAATCCCCTTGACCTGTGCATTGCGCTTTAACAAAATTGCCAAAAATGACCCAAGAATCGACCTAGGGGAGCCTAGCCCAACACTTACCTACTATGCTTGCATAACCATATACATTTAGCCCATCTAGTCTAAGTGTTTGAAATTGGAAGCTTCGATACAAATCTGTAACCCCCCCTCCCACATTTACCCAATTTCACTGACCTACCAAGGTAAACATGAGATGAAGAGTTACTATGACATGACTCGACCTCCAAGCTCCAATTATTGAAGTGGGGCTGATAAAATGAAAAAATCACAACATCCCTCAGGCCTACATGACACTTAGGGGCCAGAGGACCACCCCAGGTGAGAAAACCCTGAGTTGGGGCTATTTTTCACTGACCTAGACCCACAACTACACCCTTGACACTAATTCCATGCGGTTATGAGGCTATAAAATCACTCACAGGATTGCCTCCATGCGGTTATGGCCCAACAACTCTAGTTTTGTGCTTGTGTTTCCAAGATTTGGGCCACTTTTTAAGCTAGTCTCCAGACCACAACCCAGAAATGCTTGTAACTTTCTAGAAGAATAAATAAGATGCTAACAATGCTAATCATTCATAACTTGAAAAAACTGACCTAGCCATGCCTAACCATGACAATAATTCTGTAAAACATATGAAAAACGTAGAAGCTACAGGTCATGGATTCATATCTGATCTTAAATCTCTAAACTTCATCTCAAAATGACCGAGAAGGTTTAATTCCCTCTCAAGTAGCTGCAACAACACTTTTTAGCCCATGCATTCATTTACCATTCATTAACTTATCAAAGCATAACAAGAGACATAGTCAGAGCACATCATAAACCATGCTTATAACCAACATATAACCATAATATTTACGATGACAAAACAACATAATTTTCCTGAGACCACCTCACCTGGTTCAAAAACCTTCCGTCAATCCAAATCTCAACCAAGAATGAATCCCATCACACCATGGCTATCGAAGAAATGGAAAGACAAGGCCGAAACCACTGTCAAACCAGACAAAACCCATGCCAGTGACAACAAATGAACCAAATAACCAAATGCATGTACCATGCATTTACACCTCAGCTAGGAAATCAAACATGCAACATGTTACATATACCACCTTCTTGATGAAGTTGTTGATCCAACCTTCTCCTTTTCCTTCCTTTTCTTTCTTGTACAAGTGTTTGCTCTCTTTGATTTGCTACACCTGCTCTAAAATTGGGCAAAAATTGTCAACTGATTCTCAGGTGCCTTTTTATCATTGATGTCTCATTTTTCTTCATTTTCCTTCATTTTCCCTCTAAGTTTCTTAGCATGAAAATATGTGTCTCTTCACCTTCCTTTTCTCCTATTTTCCTTTTTTTCTCATAATTAAATGCCAATTATTTCCTCTTTGCTTTTTCCATATCCATAAATAAACCAAAAGTGACCCCCAATGTGATGTTTTCCCCACCATTCAACTTGGAATATGTGTGCCATTACTTTGGTCTTACTTTTTATTTACATTAAAACTTAACCTGACGTTGTTATAATCGAATCTAAGGCATTTTTCTCCTGGTCAGTCTCATGTCCCTAGATATATAAAATACACATCCAACCATCACATACACACAATCCGCCTAAATGTTCAGCAAACCTTTATGATAATCAAACCATTCTGCACCAATAAATGAATAAATATCCCACAATTAACCCCGAATCCACCCTTTGTTCACGAAACTGACAATGCATTACTTTGCAGCTCCAATTTTTGGATAAAAAAGGGAGACAAATAAAAATCACGTGCAAGCTCTTTCTGAATCATTAAAATCCTTTAAAATCCCAAAAATGGGTGGAATTCGAAGCTCCCGGATTGACACCTAGGTGGGGTCATAGGAGCCTATTCTTTTCTTTCTGGGTCTACATCTATCAACAATGAAAAAAAATTCAGAGGAGAAGGAATGTATTTTTTTTTTGTTCAATAGTTGGTGGGTGTTTAATATCAGAGTTTTGGCCCATAGGAATTTTAAAATTTTGAGTCTCCCATGGAAAAAAATTTCGATTCACCCATCACCAACTTTAGTGCCCACTTAGGTCAAATAATGTGATCATGTTGAAGCATTAAAGTTGGGAAAAATGGTGCCTAGTATAGCGCCATCAAGTAATTTTTTTCCATAATAAATTAGACATAGAAATGTTACAATAATATAACATTATTCTCAAATAAAATGAAATATTAATAGAATACATTCACTAAAATAACCATATTTCAATAATCCACTACATTCACTATGGACTAATTTAATTAGCTCTAAAATGATTGCATAAACTAAGTTATAAATGAAGGATGAAACAAAATTGTTATGGACACTAGTGGTAATGTGTGTTACATGGGGAAAATTTTCTAATCTCAATTAATATTTATGTTGTAAGGACAAATGATATTCTATTCAAAATATAGTCTACCAATAATTCTACCCCTACACTTATTGTTCACATTTTAGTTTGATTGATTCAAATTGTAGACTGTTTATGTTATTATATTACACATGTTTACATTGTTATATATTTACTAATCAACAGAGTAGTACCAATGTTAATTTTTTTAAGACTAGGAGTCGTTGTTGTATATAATTTAATTTTATGACATTTTCAACATTTTCACATTCATTCACCCCATATCATCATAAGAAATTATATAGAGAGAACATTAGCAATAACAATGCAACGAAATAGTCATAGGTTTATCATAATATCTTTTTCATATGGCTCAACATATCTCCTTCATATCTCTAGGACAATATTATCTCATATCATAGATAAGAAGGCCCAAAGAGGCCGTTGTCATACCCAAGAACTAAGGCCCATTAGGGCATTGTTACAACACAAGACTGAGGACCATTAGAGCATTGTTACACTACAAGATTGAGGCCCATTAGGGTGTTGTTACACCACAAGTATAAGGTACAACTTCGTAGACCCATAATATGGAAAGATCATTATATCACTGCCAATTAATTACATTTCCTGGTGTGCATTTATTTGAGGCATACAAACCCTATCTTTTACCCTATGAAATCCATGAAATTTGGATTATTCTTGAAAAACATAAATATATAAGTGAAAAATTAAAAATATTTAATTTTATTAATGTTTCTTATTAGTAAAAAATTACTCTCCAAGTTGAATCATTCATTTTTTTCCTTGAAATGAATTATGGGCATGCATTTTTGTGAAGGAGGCCAAAATTGCCTATGCACACCCAGGCTTCATTTCTTGGCCAATCCGATTGATTCAAATTTAAGATTGTTTATTTTACTATTTTACACACTTTTAAATTGTTATATATTTACTTTGAGCTTAAATATTTATACTTTAGATTTCATACAACATTTTAAGTTTTGCTTCGACTTGCCTTATCTGAAAGTTGTGTATAAGTGGAAGACATAGTTATGTAGGATATTTTTCAGACTTGATACAAGGTTATATATTAAGTTTAGGTATTGTCCAATCATGTCCCATTTCAAATTTCATTACCAAGAGTGTAATTGGTTTGGCCTAAGAGTGCATATTTTTCCAACTTGAACATTGGCAGATATCGATGAAATGCTACATTGACAGATTTGGATAGAGGAGAGACGATTTCAGTTGCAAATGGTTTCTTATATTATCTTCCACCTCACTATACACCTGGTTTAAATGAATGATTTGTTTACACTTGTGCACAATTTGTAATTCTCTTGGTCAAAATTCAAAACTAATGACTTAAGTTCTTGAGTTGTTTTGTCAAGAACAAAGTGAAAATGTACAAAACTAGGCTTAGAAAAAATGCTCGTTGATGACTGTACACATGTAATTAATTGGAAATAAACATATGGGGATGAAGACATATGAATTTATTACAAAAAAATCTTTCACATTCCTCAAATTTTGTGTCAGTTTCTTGCAATTTATCTGACAAAATGACGATTTCTCAGTTTTTAAACAAGTTTTACCTAGCTTAGAAAAAATGTCCACCATACCCTCCTTCCCTCTTTATGAGTGATTTTAGTTGCAAATGGTGTGTTCCACTATTTTCCACATCACTATACACCTAGTTTTAATGAATTATTTGTTTACACCTGTGCACAATTTGTATGTCTCTTTGTCAAAATTCGAAACTAATGACTTAAGTTCTTGAATTGGGAGTGTAAATGTATAGAACAAAGCTTAGAAAAATGCCTACCCAAGACTTTACATATGTCATTAATTGGAAATAAGCCTATGGGGCTAAAAATAAAATTATTTGTGACAAAATCCTCTTTCACATTTCTCAAATTCCATGCCAGTTTCTTGCAATTGAATTGACAAATTGACAGTTTCTCAGTTTTTAAACCAGTTTTTCCGAGCTCAAAAAAATGCCCGCCATGCCCTCATTCTTTCCTCTTTCTGAGTGAATTCAGTTTCAAATGGTGTGTTATACCATTTTCCACCTCGCTATACACCTGGTTTGAATGAATATTTTATTTACAGCTGTGCACACTTTTTATGTCTCTTGGTAAAAATTCAAAACTAATGACTTAACTTCTTGAATTGTTCTGTCAAGAACATAGTGCAAATGTATAAAACTGGGATCAGAAAAATGCCCGCCCAATATTGTACAAATGTAATTAATTGGAAATACTCCTATGGGAATATATATATATATATATATATATATTCATTCTTGATAAAAACCTCTTTCATTCCTCAAATTCTGTGTCATTTTCTTGAAATTGATTTGACAAAATGACAATTTCTCAATTTTAAACCAGTTTTAACCATCTCAAAAAAATCACTGCCATACCCTCATTATTCCTTCTTTATGAGTGATTTTAGTTGAAAATGGTGTGATCTATTATTTTAAACCTCATTATACACTTGGTTTGAATGAATTTTTTATTTCAACTTGTGCAAAAATTGTAAGTCTCTTGGTAAAAATTAAAAACTATGACTTAAGTTCTTGAAGTGTTCAATCAAGAAAATAATGAAAGTGTAAAAATATGGGATTAGGAAAATTACCACCCAAGACTATAAAAATTCCATTAATATGAAATAATCCCATGGGGCTGAATACAAATGCATTTGTGACAAAAACCTATTTCACATTCCTCAAATTCTATGTCAGTTTCTTGCAATTGATTGACTATCATGGTGTGAAAAAGTGGAGCAAAGAAGCTGAGAATATTGATATGGGTTGGGAAAGAACCAATAGTTTCACATATGGAGTTAAAGTGAAGAAACTAAAGGCATATGCTTCCTTCATGGTAAAAAATTAGAGTGTAAATATGTAAAAAAAAAAGTGAAAGTCTCTAAATTTTCTGAATTTGAAATTTTGATGTTTCTTATGTTACATATCATTGTAATTTTAGTAAATTATGTATTTTACGTTCTCTTTGACATGGTAAATGTTGTTTATTTCAGGAACTGTGGCAATTCAGTGTTATCATGCCAATGATACACATCAAATGAATGGGGAAACTGTTGTTGCAATTTCAAAACACAGTGAAACACAAGAAGTGTGTGAAGAAACGAATGTTGATATGTTGATGATGGAGTTAGTCACTCACAATCAAATGGATGTTACATCCTTGATAAATGGTGTAGCGAAGAGTGGGGGAAAATGAGAAATTCCATGGGAAGTAGTTGAAATCCAAAGGAAGGAAGCTGGAAATCTTATACAACTTGTTGCCAATAAAAGAAGTATGAGGCCAAAAAAAAAAAAAGGTCCTCGATGATCAAAATGTAACATATGATCAAAATGTAACATTTTATGCATAATCGTGAAAGATATAAAATTGTCTACAAAGAGCTAAATTCCAAGGAAAACATTATCTCTAAGAAGGTTGTTGGTAAAGAAAGTTTGATATATTCAGATTATGTATTGACCAAGTGTAATTTTGTATATTTTGATTAGAAAATTATGCTTTATTTTATTTTTATTTTTTTTAGGGGAAAAAACTGTGGAGACATGAATTTTATCTGCTTATAAGTTATAAGCAGTACGGAAACATGATTTCTCCCTGATTTGACTGTGTAAGTCCTTTTGATTATATGAATAACAAAGAACCATATGTTTCTTATTGAAATACAAGAAATTAATTGCATAAAAGATACATTTTTGCATAAACAAAAACATTTTTATATTAAACATTGAAATGTATTTACAATAACAAAATATACAAATATTGTTGTTATGGAACTCTAGGCTGCTTGGGAAGTTTCTGCAAGCCCTCCTCTTCACAAGAATCTGATGCAATACAATCTCTCTTTCCTTGTGTAGAAGGAATTTGGTGACACTTGCTTGTAATTTATCTTCCAATGCATTCACTTTGTTTTTATACTGTATCAATCTACTTTGAAATTTTTTTATTTTTTATTTTTCTTTTCAACAATGTGCTTCTTCAAAAAATCCAGATGCTTCTTGTACTTTTCAGAGTATTATTTTTCTTTTTCATCAATAATATCCTTCGATTGTCTCACCTCACCTTTAACTTGACATAATTCAACCTTCAAATCTCTTTGATATGAAATATTTAAAATTGGAAGTGCAGGATATATGGGCTTATTTTGCAAAGCGTGAATTTGGGATTTCAAATCTTGTATCTCACTTTGGCATCCCAAATGTTTTTCTTCTTGATTTTCCAATATTTTTATTTTAATATTCTCTTCCTTCTTAGTTAGCTTGTTCTTGAGTGATTCCTTTATTGTTGATGTGTCAAACACATCACCTCTAGCATCCATTACTACAACAACTTTAAACAGTGAGATCTCTTGCTCTCGCAAGGTCCAATCATACTTAAGAAAGGTATCTTTGTGTTTATTTTGTTTTAGTATCTACTGCTTGAATAAATTTATTCAATCTATTCTTTTGTGCTCTTAATGAGTGCTCAAACTCTTAACAAGGCTTTAAATTTCTTATAATATTTCAACACATCATCATTCTTTTCAATCTCATTCTTCATCATTTTAACCCTTTCTTGATGATTTTTGATCTCCACCCTTTGATTAATAACCATTTCACTGATTTTTTTTTGAAACTCAACGTTTAAAATGTGAATTTATTGTTCTTTCTCCTCCACTTATTGCATAGTTTTTACTGCAGGTGGAATGTAGGTATGCATAGGCAGTATGTTAAGAACCTCAGGCTTTCTTTTAAGCTCATTTTTAGGCTCCAATATATTTTCTACATATTTATTCATATATTTCAATGCTTCATCTTTATTTTCAATCTCACTCTTCATCAGTTTAACCCTTTCTTCATAATTTTCGATATCCTCCCTGCATTTAGTAACTAGTTCACAGATTTTCTTTTGAAACTCAACCTTTAAAGTATGAATATATTGTTCTTTCTCCTTCACTTCTCGCATAGGTTTTACTAAAAGTGGAATGTAGGTATATAGAGGCGGTATGTTAAGAACCTTAGGCAAATTTTAAGCTCTATTATCTTGGTTTCACATTTATCCATATATTTTAATGCTTCATCTTTATTTTCAATCTCACTCTTCATCATTTTAACCCTTTCTTCATAATTTTCGATCTCCTCCCCTTGTTTAGTAACCAATTCATTGATTTTATTTTTAATACCAACCTTTAAATTATGAATATATTGTTATTTCTCATTCACTTCTTGCTTAATTTTTACTACAGGTAGATTGTAGGTCTGTAGAGGCATTATGTTAAGGACCTCATGCCTATTTTTAAGCTCAATTTTAAGATATAGTATCTTGGCTTCATATTTATTCATTTCAAACTTACAATTTTATTTTACCATTAAATTCCTTACACTTTCATTTTACATAATTTATAGATTTACATCCTTTAGCTTTCAACTCTTAAATATATCTTTTGTACTTAGCTCTAGATACCTTTTCCCTCTATTCACTGTCCACTAAACATTTCTGCAAGATTGCGACTTCATACTTCAGATGAAGAACCCGTTGATCCTTATTCATGCATACTTCACAACTCTTTTTTGAGGAATCATGGTGAACTCGTGGAGAATATAATGAATATTTGGATTTCTATAAATATGCAACTTTTTATGTGAGTTCAATAATCCTCTTATCCTTAATCATGCAAAGTTCACATATATTTATACAAGAATCATCCTGACCCTATGAAGAAGCATAAATACCATCACCAATAGCTTCTTCATTATTGTCGACAAATCCCTGCAACATATGTGCATCTTGGCATGTATTTAAGCCCACCAAAGCTACAACAATAGAAATTTCATCAAGGTTCTCATTATTGAAGTCACTTCCCACATTTTCCATATTTTCCTGCAAAAAGTCTTCATGTAATTATGAAGTGGTAGTAGGAGCAATCCCTTCCACATTATTCTATGGAAAATGTTGAGGTATTTTGTCATTGTTGTCCTGCATTTTACACCTATTGTATGCTTGTTTAGGACTGCTTGATCGCACCATGTTAGGTCGATACATGTCAATAATTTTTTGTAGTGTTCCTAGGTAGCTGAACTTGACCCTCTTAAGTTTACTTTCCTACAATTCGTGGTGCAATTTCTTAGCCAATAGAAAAGGCACATCTATGGCCAAGTATTCAACCTAGTGTATGACCAATTTCATGATTTCACTAGAAATATCTTTCTTGTTGTGATTCATAATGGTCATACGGACAATATGAATCAAGGTTTTGTATAATCCTAGGGGAACATCTTCCATTTTTAAACCATTTATGGGAAAAACTATTTCTTTTCCACATATTTTGTTGACCATATCAGTATTTTCTACCTTAGGGGTTTTCAAGTGGTCTGGCATTACTCTTCCCTTTACATTGGTGTTTTAGTTTCTTTGGAAATCAAATTAGGGTTTAGATGAACATTATTCCCAAAAATTACCAATTCCTTCGACTCACAATCATAATTAAAAATAAATGCATCTATCTATTTAGTTATGAAATTAAATTCTCCAAAAAGAAACGGATGCACTCCTGCTCTTAAGAGTGTATCGATCATACCTTCTTACCACTTGATTCTATCGTTCCATTCATCAGTGCTCTCTTGGAACTTTTTCACTGAGAAAATTTCAATTTAAAAACCCTGTTTGTCAGCTGATGGCATGGCAGAGAAGGCCTTTGTTTCCATGGCCGACGCTATATTTGAATTAGAGTTGTATGCACACTGATAATGGAAATTGAAATAAACGTTGACATGCACACCAAGGATGGAAGTTAAGGGTGCAGGTTGAGGATGCAAACTGAGGATGCACACTAAGGATGAGTGTGGAGGATGCACATAGGGGATGCATGCAAAGGATGGAAGCTCAAGATGCACATTGAGGATGCTAGAAAACTAGGTTATTAGAAATTTATATGAATAATAAGCTTTATATTATAAAATTTATATATAATAAACTTTATTTTTTTAAATTTTATATAATAATATTTATAATCAACATTCAATCTATGAAGAGTGTACTTTTAACAACTTTTACTATGCAGGACATTTGGTGTAAAATGAAAGCCACAAACATACAAATGCACACATATATTGCATGGACATATTTGAATGAATGATTTATTAACACTTGTGCACAATTTTTAAGTATCTCAGTCAAAATTAAAAACTAATGACTATTTTTTGAATTGTTCTGTCAAGAACAAAGATCAAATGTACAAAAATGGGCTTAGAAAAATTCTCGTTGAAGACTATACATATGTCATTAATAGGAAATAAGCCTATGGGGGTTACGAAAAATGAATTTGTGACAAAAAAATCTTTCACATTCCTCAAATTCTATGTCATATTCTTGCAATTGAT
Source organism: Pinus albicaulis (assembly GCA_034641835.2). NCBI lineage: Eukaryota > Viridiplantae > Streptophyta > Pinopsida > Pinales > Pinaceae > Pinus > Pinus albicaulis. The sequence continues at coordinate 273,272,503 of CM076581.1, forward strand.
TTGAAAAAATGAGAATTTTTTCAGTTTTGAACCCAGTTTTATCCAACTCATAAAAAATCTTGCCATACCCTCTTTCTTGCTTCTTTTCGAGTGATTTAAGCTGGAAATGGTGTTTTATATTATTTTCCACCTCACTATACACCTTATTTTTCAATTTGGTCTAAAAAGGTTCCCATTGAGAAAAAAACCCCTTAGGGTTGTCCCCTTAGTTTAATAAAAATGTAAGCCAACCCCAGCTATGAAATGATTATAGTAAATATATTTTGGAATTGGATAAGTACACATATTGAGAAATAACATACCTTTGTTGATTTTTTATATCCTTCCCTCATTATGGCACATTCACATATATAGGAATAGGATTTCCATTTCCATTTATAAACCAAATACACTCGATAGTAGGGAAAGGTATATGCATCAGGGAGGTGAAGTGGATGCATGAAAATTGCATGTTTAACAATTTTTACTATGATGGAAATTTGGTGTAAAATGCAAGTCATAAACATACATATAGATTGTGCAATCATATTTGAATGAATGATTTATTAACACTTGTGCACAATTTGTAAGTCTCATAGTCAAAATTCAGAACTAATAACTTAATTTATTGAATTCTCATGTCAAGAACATAATGAAAATGTACAAAACTGGGCTTAGAAAAATGTTCGTCAAAGACCGTACGAATTTCATTAATTAGAAATAATCCTATGCGTTGGAGTGGGGTCCCCTAAGTCCGAGCTTTGAAGACATTTTTGATATATTTTGTAAGTTTAGTCATGCAAAGCACAAGTCAAGGGGATTTGGGGTGGTTCAAATCCTCTCATGAGTTGTAATGGGTAAAAAGGGTAGAACTAGGGGTCGCAAACCACGGTTTGTGGACCTTGGAAGAGCGCAGGTTAAAAGTATAAACAAGAGTATAGATCGAGTCAGATAAGTCGGTTTTTGGGAAAGAAGTGAATGATTGATGATAGATCTGGTTGTGTTTTGATATTTTGTGTGAATTTGTCAGGGTAAAAGGATCTTGTTGGCTATGTCCGAACCTCGCTGGTTGTGTGCGCGGGTGAACTGAAGGTTTTATAAGGAAGATCTGAGCTGCTTATGAATAAAGAACTGTTGTTGCTGATATCTAAGTCTGAAATGCATCTGTTGTTTACTTTGTAATTGTTTCTGCATGTTATTTTCGATTCCTGTGTTATCTGTGTTTAGATTAATTTCACAACTTCTTCTGGATTTAGACGAATGGTTATTGAATGGATCTAGTGCTATTGGGTTCTAATATTATCTATTAATAGTTATTACATGGGTTGTGGACTCTGTTTTAACCCGTGCACAAGATATTCTGCATAATCGACCTAAATATGTTTGTTAAGTTAAGGGTTTTTTGGTTATGGATTCTGTTGCAGAGGTTTGTTCATGATTGTTTCAAATCTAAGGGCACCCACATCATTTAAATATCTCTAAGGGTGTGGAAACCTAGTTCAAACACCCCCCCTTATTGCTTCGAGTGAGACTTTGACTTGCACAAGCAGGTCACTGTCAAAAGGGCCAGTAGTAAGAGGGTTTTGTTGGTTAACCTCAAATCCGAACTTGGGTCAGGACCCCTCAAGCCAACAAATGGTTCTGTTTCTGGGACCGGGATAATTTTGAGAGATGTTGGGTGATGTGAAAAGGTCAATGGCAACCATTAAAGCTTGAGCTAGAGGATTGGTTTGAAAAACAGATTCAAGAATTTTCCATAAAAGAAAACAGAACTAAGAAGTTGTCTATTGAAGGGTGGAAGAACAAGTATATTTTCACCGAGGTACATGAGATCTTCTTCGTGACCTTTGCGCATGAATTGAAGCAGTGGTTTTCAATATTGGAAGAATTCCAAACCTGTTGGAAGGATGATAATTTGTTGAGGCCTTAGAATTCCACTACCACAACATGGGGGAAAAATACCCAGTCCAGACCTTAAAGCAACTCCTTTTCCGTTTGGTGTAGTGGCTCTGACTGGGGATAATGGGACCAGTTTCCCAATAATGATGATTTTGAGGGTGTGTGATTATATGGCATGCAAATGGAGAATGACTTTAATCTATCTTATGCATATATCTAAACTATTTATTCTACTATATACCTGGGGCGTTTCTTCCTTTATGCAATCTGAAAAGATATCCTTCAACTGTTAGTAATATAGATCATTTAATAGTTGAAAGAGATGAAAATTATGTAAGATGATTATTCTAAAAAAATAGTTTGACTAGAAGAATTGTGAAAAATATATCGCATTCATATGTATGATTATACAATCAATAAGAAACTACATATAAATATTAGAACATAAGTGCATGTAACATTCATCTATAATAATGTTTCAAATATATAATGGAATAAAAGGTGACTATCAATCTATAAAATAAGACTTCATACAAGTGAATAAAAGTACCATATGTATGGAGTTCTACTCATGTAAACTGATAGTAATTGATCATATCCTTCTCACTTTCAAGCAATTTAAAGAGTACAGTAGTGCATCATCAGTTAAAAAAATTTAATTGTCAAAAGATAATAGATATGTTCCATTAATTCATCAAAGCATTCACAAACTTACAGTAATGCATTCTTTGCAAATGTTTTTGACAAATTTCTGGAAACTTCTCTAAATGCATGAGAGGGGTTTAAATACTAAAATAACTATGCTCTAAAATAGATTATTACAAAAATATAGAGGAGGTTTCAAACAAAAACCCTTGTAAGACTAACTTAAACTACAATCTAGGAAAATAAAATAACAATTTTGATTTATGAATTCCGCCTTTTGTTCTAGATTTGGGCACGAAGTTGAAAAATATCTATCATAGGCCTGAGCTGAGCTGGCTGTGAAATCCTTGACTTGACTTATGCCTTGAATACTATGTTTGAAAGTACTGGTTGTGATATTTTTGTTCAATCTGTTAAGGATTGTAGAATCTGATACTGATGATAAGGTTTGATTAGAAAATTCCAATAATTTTCTTGATCAAACTTATTTAGCTTTTTAATTACTCCATCTTGTGTGTATGCCTTCTACTTCCATTGTGTTTCTAGCTGTTTTATTTCTGAGAACACTTCAGATGTGTACTCTTTATGAAGTTCTACTTTCACTAGTTGTTCACATGAATATTCAATAATTTCATTTGATAATTTTGATGTTTTCACTGTTGTTTTCTCTGCTTGCTTGATTTGTGCTTCCCAATCTTTGAATAGGATCTCCTTATGAAATTTATCTACTTGAGGTAGATCAACTTCCTTTCCTGAGTCAGATGCTTGCCATTGAATGTGTTCGTTTATTTTCTTCTCGAGCGTTTCGCATTCAAGTTTATGGATAGCTACTTGCTAGATTAGTATTTTATTTGAATCACAATAAGAGTCAATCATAGAAAATTGATGAAAAAATAATTCATGTTCTTTCTTTAACTTAGCATTAACATCCAATGCTTCTTTTATAAATTGCTCTAGTTGCAGTTGGCTCTGTAACCTGGTCATTGTTGCTTCTAGTTGTGCTTGTTTCTCATTGATTTCTGCTTGATGCTGTAATTTAAGACTCTCGAAATCCTTTTGAAATTGGGCCATATTTGCTTTTATTTTCTCACTAGAGTTGGTGTTTTCTTCATTTAATAGCCTCTCTAGTTCTTGTACTCTGGCTTCCTTTTGCCTCATAAACACTCTAACCTCAGTATCTTTATCAACAGTGGCAGTAGCATATGCCCTTGCATACTGTGATAATTTAGTTAGATGTTCTATAGGATCATCCAAGGAATCCTTCCATAGTACGTTAACTGATTCATCTTTGAAGTTTGAGATTGTTTCATTAGTTCTTCTCCTTTTTTTCCTCTTAACTACAACCTTATAGCTAGGACTGTAGAAGATGTCCAGTGAAGGAATTTCTTCAAATTGTAAAATTATTTGTTCTGTAGGGTAGGCCAGTATGATCTCTCAATCACAAGTCTGTGGAACTTGTTGTAGTGGATTAACGGTTTCCACTATCTTTTGGGAATGTTCAGGTGTTTGAAAACTAGTTACTTGATCGGTATTGGGATTAGCTTTAGGAGTTTTTATTGCTTCAGAAAACTCCTCCCATTCACTACTAAAATTCTTTGTTTGTGACTTTTAAGACTGATCAAGTGTGTCATGAGTGTGCTGAACTTCTTGAGAAGTTGACTCTGTTCCATTACTTTGTTTTCACTCTTGCATCTCTATCTCTTGGATTACCTGATAAATTATCTTTTCTGTGCTATCCTTTCTAAATTCAGATTCATTTTTAGAGTGATCTGAATTCTGAGATTAATGCTCTGATTGACTTGATTCATCCTCAAACATGTCTTTTTCTTCATTATCCAAGCTGATACTTGGAGTAGGTCTATTGACATCTTCAATAGTTAACAAGTTGAGAGGAACTCTCTTCAGTATCTTATTTCTATATACTTGGAAGGCTTCTAAATCATCTTGGCTAAGTTGACTGGATGCAAACTTGATTATATCTGAAAAATTTTCTATCCCTTGGAAGAGATCATCAAATCCATCTATTTCCTTTACAAAAGGCTTGATTTTGAGATCTGTAGTGTAATTTTTAATTACATCATTTGGATTGTACAACCTCTTTGGCATTACTGCCAATTTCAATAGATTAATCTTGGAAACCTCTTTGTAGGTATGACCAATATCAAAAAGTGAAAAGTGTCGCACTGTATAGGGAAATTAGGCCAAATGGTCTTATTAGCATCTTTCAATTGTTTAGTGATACCATTAACAATTTGGTAAGCTATCTCTCGTGCAAGAAACTTATCAAGAACATATACGGTAGGACATGGGGAGAAACATAACTCCCAAATACTCTAACATATGTAAAATTCTCCTCTAAAAACCACCTAACTACAGAAAGAATATCTGCGCTAGCCTCTTCAGAAACCCTAAGGGCCTTCTTATTGAATATCATTTGGTGCATAGGCAACATGACTCCATAATTTGTTTTACAAAAATTTAGGTGCAAGTCTGAATCCTAAAGGGCTATGTGATAGATGTGGATTGGGGTAGGGTCTTGGGCAGTCGATTTCCATCCCATGGTAGGAAAACTAGAAGAAAAGAAAATTGCGTTCATGACATAGGTAGACATATAAAAGGGAGGTATCTATCTAGATGAAAAAAATCATTTTATTCCTATATTTGGTGATGTGTTTGGCTAAAATTTCAGATAGGATATTTTCTGATGCAGGAGCATCAAGGGCATTTTTTATTTGTAAATATGTTAGAAAAGGGGGTGTGACAATTTTTAATATTTAATTTGTTATTTTAAATAAAATAGGAGAAAGTGATGATTATGTAAATATTCTTTTATTAAAATGATATGTGAGAATTTAGTTAGTTAAGGATATAAAGGGATAAGATTCTAGATAAGAGGATTTGTTGAGATATTTTAGTGATATTGAGATATTAAGGGGATTGAGCATTAAATTAGATCATTTTTAAAAATTGTATAAATAGGAGGGGGTTTTGAGAGAAAAACACATTGAGAATAGAATTGTGAGTGAGTGTGACTAGAGAGTGAGAGGTTTTCTACTTGGAAACCTTCGGATAGTTTGTAAAGGGCCAAATGATCGAAAATCAGGCCGAAGGAAGAAAAGTTTGAAAGATTGTTTGCAGGAGCGGGTGTGGTGAATTAAGAGACAGCATTTACAGGAGCCAATTCAACGTGGAAACAACAGAAGTTTTGAATCAGTTTATTGGTGGAATCGATTGGCGAATTGAGAGCTGGAAGGCGCAGCACAATTGAGAGCAGATTTAATATTATGATAAGAATGTGTTATGAATTCTGGGTTCGATTGATTTTAATTGCAGAACGATGTTTTGAATATGTGATTGAACACAGATATTAAAGTTGAAACAAAATTAATTCCATTACATTTTAGTGAATCGGTCTAAAAGTTCAAATCAGAGTTTTGAAATTGGACGAATTCAAGTCACTTTGCAAACGCCGATCTCCGATTCCGATCGGAGCTGTGGAGCAGTCGACAAAGTCTGTTATTCGAATCCTTGAGATCTCCGATCACCGATTGCATCGATCGGAGCAGCAGAGATGGTGGTGGCGTCAGAATTGCAATGATCATTATACAGTGAAGAAGCCGTGATTATGTTTTAATATCTGGGCGATAGCCGTGGCCGATAAGTTTTCAATTGTGGATTGATTGCATTAAGGTAAGAACGAAGTCCAAGTTTTGTGATTCGAATATTGATTTGATCATGTCAAGTTTGTTTTTAAGGGAAGAAAGGGCGCAGTCCACAGATGTGGAAAAGGAAAAAAATGTATTACTGGTGATCGTTCCGAGTAAGGTATGAGTTTAATGTGAATTGCTATTATGAGAGCGCATATGAAATTGAATTCTGGATGTCCTGAGTATATAGCAGAACGCTGGTATTAAAATGGACAAGTCCGAGTCTTATTTATGCAGTGGTAGCATTTTTCATGGACGCATTTCTTGAGATCCGGTATATAAAATACATATGTGGAGGTTGGAATTTTAAAAAGAAAATGAAAGGTATTTGATTGAGGAATTTAAATCCTGTGTTTTGATAAGTTTCCGCATGATAATATGTGAAATGAAATTCGACATTAAAAGCCCTATGCAAATGGAAACAGTAATAATGTTTATTGGGTGTGAAAGCTTGTGAGCTTAGATTTCAAATGCAGATTGAAGTTTTGTAATGAGTATTTGGGGTTAATAGCATGAAAAATGATTTGAATCATGGGTTTTCTAAAACATAGAAATTAGTGAACAAGATATTTGAAGAGCTTCCGCAGATTTAAATTGTTGAATTTGCCCGTGTCTTGAAGTTAATTGGACAGTGATTGCAATGCATGTTTAAATGCATTAGAGTTTAAAAATTCTGGGTTAGCAGGCTAGCCCTGCGTCATTTTCCCATTTCAAAATTAAGGAATTGATGATTGCGTCAATAAATGGAACCCAATATATTGAAAACATAGTGGTATCAGGTTTGGAAAACAATCTACCCAACATATTAGCATCATAACAGTAAGGGTAAGGAAGGTGGGAAATAGAGTATGTACATAATTTATCTCGTTTTAGCTTTCCCTGGTCTTCCTTCCATTCTTTTATGACTTTTGTTAAATTTGGGTTGTTTGCTTTAAAGCTTTGTAGAAAAGCTTTGTCATAGTTTTGTTGTGAGTCTGGTAAGTGATAAATTACCTTCAAATCATCTGCCCTGAAAGAACAAATATTATTTCTTCTTGAATCCTTAAAAGTTCTATCTTTTATGTTTAAGTGGTTAATTTCCCACTTAACCATATCTGTGAAAGGGATAATTTTTCATCTTGTGGCTACCTTGTGGACGAATGAACATGCAAAATCGAAGTAGGTCACGTCTGAAGTAGATATCGTGCCTGTTGTTGAGACTTTGGTTATTACCTTTGGATTTTCATCTTCGAATAGTTTATACATTGTTTCCCATGATTCACTGCCATAATCCTTGTTGCAGGTGGTATTTGAAAATAAGGGAGACATGTATGAGTCTTCAATAGGCAACGCTTGAGAAATATCTTTTCCCCTTTTTCTCATTTCAATCTTCCTTAATCCGTTAAATGGTTTCCTGATTTCAAGTAAACAGGGAGAGCATTAAAAGTATAGAGAAAAGAGAGTCAAATCCGTTGTTTATATCAAACATGCACAAATAGATATGAATATTTCAAATATTATATCAATCATCGATAATTATTTTAAAATTGAATTTCTTACACGTTCACATGAAATATCTATCAATCGACTTTAAGCTGTTATGTCTCGAATTTCGATTTGATATGACATAAGTCATTTCACATGCTTGAGTAATTATATTTTTTTAGTTCGCACATAGAAACATATAATTCTTACTGTTTGTGATGTTTTCCCATAAGTTCAGCGAAATGAAATCTGCGCAAATCGCACATCGCAACTCTTATGCGATAATGAATTTGTTTATGGTTAAGTTATGCGAAATGTGAATTGTGCATTGAAAAAGTCAAGCGACTGCAATTAATAGGACTTTGGAGATTTATTTTTATTGCTTTTTTTACTCATGAGGTCCACGCAATCGCACTTATATCGAATTTCTTTACAAGTTGATTTTTTTTTAAATGAGGTGCGATGCGATAAAGAAAGTATAACGATAATTGAAGTTTTTGCAAGTTTTTAAAACATAACCTTGAAAAAGGTTAGCGCATTTCGCAGCCCATGTAACTTAGATGATTGTAAGTCTTTTTAAGTTGTAAGCTATGCATTTTGCGATGCGCTAAAGGAATAAAGTGGAAAACTTAAAAGAAAAATTTTATTTTCTAAGTTTTTTGCTTTTAAATTTAAAAATAAATTTCCTATTTATTTCTAAAGGGTCCCCATTTATTTTAATAAATGGGGGTTGTTGTATATCACAACAATTGGCGATTCACTTGGGAGAACCAATTATCTCTGATTAAATTTTTGAAATTTCTAACACTTTTTTGAAAATAAAAATAGTTGCACGAATGAATTTCAAAAAAATAATATTTTACTAAGCAATGAAATTTCTCTTATTTACTATTCATAAGGATCCCTCTTTTAAATATATAAGTATGAAAAAATATATCAGTATTTACTCAATTTAAAGAGATAAAGTAGGTGGCTCTTATAGATCAAATTTATAAAAATTTACACTTTCATCACAGGTAGAGCCTCTGTTCCAATAGGCAATTTAAGCCTTTGGCAGGGTTACCTTTTACCTAGCAATGATTCATTGTCCCATCTAGTGTTTCTTATAATTTCAAAAATAAACTCTAATTTTTGAAACTTTTCTTTTTGTATCATATTTTTATTTACTTAAAAGCCATTGTCTTGGCTTGGTAACCAAATGATGACAATGCCATTCACTAGTCTTAATTAAACTGATCAAGTTGGCTCTTGATGAGACCCCTTGTCCTCTTGATATAATCTCAAGTCATTACCCTATTTTGGTAGGCAGTAATGGTAATGCCAGTTCAACTATTTCCCTATGAACATGGTAAACAAGATCTTGATGATACTTATTATCGTTTAAGTTTTTCTAGTTATAATATTTTTTTGAATTTCTTTCAAAAATTTATAAGTTTTTCCGGATGGGGTGAATCATTGGTCCTTTTGAGGATTCTGGGTGAAAATGTTGATTTTTAGATTGTTTTTATGTAAAAGAGACTTTACTATGTTAAAGATTATTTTCTTGACTGATAACAAAATAATCATGCTATATAAGGATGAGAATTCATCAGAGAATAAATAATTTCAGTGAAATTACATCTTTCAGTGAAAATAAAATCTATTTGTCTTTCAAATATTTTGATTGTTTCCTTAACACTTTTTATTTCTATAAGTGATAAATAAAAAAGGATCATCTGAGATTTTATTTTGAAAAGCCAAAAATTTATACTAAGCAAATTTTATTTTTTCTAAGGAAAAGAAAAAGACACTAGTATACAAGGAATATAAGGGGTTACCTCCTATGAAAAGTATTTGTTCAAATTTTTCCCATTAACAGGCAAAGAGTCCTTTTTGCCTGATAGATCTTGCAATAAGAATTTTGATGGGCCTATTTCTTCGATTATTTGAAATGGACCTAGCCAGATTTTTTGAAACTTCATGTGTTTACCTTTTTTCTCATGTGCTTTGTCCCATTTCAATAACATATCACCAATTTGAAATTTTTTTGGAGTAACAGAAGTTGAATCAAATGAGGCTTTTACTATCTATTGATGATGTGAATGAGTCTATTTAGCCTTTTCTCTTTCTTCTTCTAACTTAAGAATTTGACATTGTCTAAGTTGTAAAGAAGAAGTAAGAGATTCATTAATATATTGTACTAAGGAAAGAGAGGGAGTAACTACGTTGGTGGGAACTATAGATTCTTTTCGATAGACAAGATTAAATGGAGAAGTTCCAATAGAATCTTTTTGAGTTATTCGATCTGCCCAAAGATAAAATATTAATGACTTCTGCCAATTCTGTTGGTTTTGATCAACAATTCTTTTGATTATTCTAATCAAATTCTTGTTTGTAGATTCTAATAAACCATTTCCTTGCGGGTAATAATTTACAGAATACTTAAGTTTAAAGCCTCTTTTAATTGCAAATTCCATCATATTTATTCCTGAGAAGTAAGATGCATTATCAAACATTAAAGCAGTAGGTAAGCCAAACTTGGTTATAATATTTTGGTTGATGAAATCAATGATATTCTCAGAGTTGGCTACTTCTAGTGGAATTGCATCCACCCATTTAGTAAAGTAATTTGTAGTTGTGAGAATATATATATGTTGTTTGGAAGAGTTAGGAACAATCTCACCAATTATATCTAATCCCCATTGTTCAAATGGTTGTTCGATATCGACTGGCTGTAATGGGAATGATAGCTTCCTTTGTCTTCCAGATGCACTTTGACACACTTTGCATTTTCTTGTATATTCGTGAGCATGTTTGAAAAGTGTAGGCTAATAGTAACCTGCATGCAGGATTTTGTGTGTTGACGTATTTATCCAAAATGTCCTCTAGCTGATCCATCATGGAGTTCTTGCAAGACTTTCTCTGCTTCAAATTTTTCTAAGCATCTTAAAAGTACAGAATCAAAATTTCTCCTAAATAACACATCGTTGATTAATTCATATTGCTTGGCCTTTAATCTTAAAGCTCGTTTTGTTTTGTAACTGAGTTGATTCAGAGCATATCCATTCTTCAAATAGAATATATGATCAACGTATTGAGACTGTGCATCGTTGAGGCTTACCTTTTATATTTTCACATTGTTACCTGAATCTTCCTCTGATGATAGATGTGATGCTCTTGTAAGCATTCTGCAAAAACTTTGACCTCTAAAAATTTTAGAGGGTTTAATTTCTACATCATATTCTTTTAAAGCAGTAACCGAGTTAGCTCTCTTCTCTCCTAATTCTCTTTGCATCAAGAGTTGTCTCACTGCAGAGAATGGAAATATGTTTTAAGTGTGATTTTTTAGGAGAAACGGCCTGAAATTATTTATACCCTTAAAGACATCAAATGCTTGTTTTTCGACAGATGTATAATTTAGTTATGCACCTTGCAATGATTGGTGCTTCAATCTGTTGGTCATTTAGCTATGTTAAAACAACAGCATAAGATGTATCCGAAGAAAAAGTGTATAATGTAAAAGGATTAAGAAAATTGGGGGTAGTCAGGAATGGAGCATTAACAATTGATTGTTTAATGAAATCAAATTCTTCTCTTTCATTATGTCCGCATTTGAAGACATAATTTTTCTTAATCATGTTATGTAATGGTAAAACAATTTGTGAAAAGTCAGAGACAAACCTTTTAACAAAATTAATTTGCCCAAGAAATGACTACATATTTTTCTTGTTATGAAGGAAAGGAATTTGTTTGATCTCTTCAATTATTTCAAGATCAATATAGATACCACTTTTTGACATAATGAATCTAAAATTTTTCCTTCATCTAATGCAAAAAATTATTTCTTTGTATTCAATGAGATGCCATACCTTTTGCATCGCTCAAAGAATTGTTTTAGGTCATTCATATGATCAGTTACTTGTTTAGAAAAGACTGTAATTTCATCTAAATAAATAACCATTGTTTTATTTATGAGCCCCCTAAAATCTGTGTACATAGCTCTCTGAAAAGTGGCACCTGCATTAATTAATCCAAACGACATCTTTTGATAGGCATAAGTTTCCCACTTAGTTCTAAACTTAGTTTTCAATCTGTCATCTGGATGTACGAGAATTTGGTTATATCCGGAGAATCCATATAGAAAGGACATAAGTTCAGAACCAACTACTGTCTGCAGTACTTGTTCCATGGTTAGTAATGGAAAGTTATCCTTCTGACAAGCTTTGTTTAAATTCCTAAAACCAATGCAAATTCCAATATCGCCATTCTTCTTCTTGATACCCATTTAGAATGTCTGACTAGAAAGATGATTTTTTCCTTTAGGAGTTTGTTCAGTTCGGTTTTGATTTGATTTTCCAGATTTGGATGAATCTTCCTCAATTTCTATTGTACATGCTTTTCTTCTGAAATAATAGGAATTGTCTGTTGAATCACAGAAGTGTCATATGTTTTAAGATCAGTATAATCCCAAGCAAAGACATATTTGTACATTCTAAACAATCTGATAAATGATAATCTTTCTTTGGAAGATAGACCAAGACCTAGATTGACGTTTTGAGGTTTTTCATCAGTTCCTAGATTCACTAAATCAAATCTTAAGGTATAACTTTGTGTTTTTGAGTTAGTCACTCTTTTAAACTTGTCTTTTAGATCATATAGGTCTTCTAACTTGACAACATATTTAGGAAAAGATTTTTCTTCTTGTTCTTTCTTAATCTCAATGTCATGTTCATTTTCATCCAAAATTTGACTATCATAATATACTTCAGATGTTAAGAAATATATGATATATAAATCATTATTGAATACTCTCCAGTTGGTAATATTATCAGGAATAGATGGTCTAAAAATCAATTCAATAGAAAATTTATCGAGACTAAATTCTTGGGATAGGATTAACTTTGATGCTACATTATCCAGTCATATCTGCACTAGCATTCTACATTATAGGTACAGAAGAAATTTTGAAGGCTAAGAAATGAGTGATTAATTCTTCAACTAATGATTGGTAATTCTTTAAGTGTCCATAATTACAATGAATGGTATCTCTTACCTGTCTAACTATGATTTCTGAATCTCCTAGAACTTTTAGGTATTTGATATTAAGATCAATGGATTTTAACGAGCCTTGCACTAATGATTCGTATTCAACTACATTATTTGTGCAATCGAATTCTAGTCTGCAGGCTAACATGGTCTTTTCTCCTTTTGGGTTTATTAAAATACAACCCGCACCTGCACCATCTTCTATAATATTCCCAAATTTTCACATGATATTTGGAATATTAGAGTTCTTAATAAACTTAATTAATTAAGTAAATAAAAGGGTGGAGGGACCCATAATCCTCAAAGATGAATAAAATCCACTTTTGATGTGTCTATGTGGATATTTCAGATCTAGATCTACATAATGGAGTAGTAGAGAAACTACTTAATGTGAAAGGAGTGGAGATCTTGTCTCATTAATGAGATAGATCATGGAGCTTGATACAGTCAACTAAGATCTTGGAAGGGATCAAACATAAGATCATATAGAATTTATGATGAGATGATGGAGGAGTGATGCATTTAATGCACACATGATGGAGAGGGTGATCATTGCATTCACACATGATGGAGATCATGAAATGACAGCGTAGTCAATATGGAGACCTATGTCCACATGTACAACGTAGTTATGAGGAGGGCCAAGGCATGAGAAGGCTCATAATATATAAAAAGAAGATGAAGGCACAATAGGAGATATGTTGAAGATTATTATTAATGTATGATCTATTTAAATCTGGAATTGTCATGTGACATTCCATTCTTTCTCTTGATGTTTAGCTGAGATTGCAAGTGCTGTTTAGCACTGAGTGTTCATCGTCGAGCATCTCACCTCTTTCATTGAGTATCTCTTGGAAGAGGATTGTACTTCATTCTACATCAGGAATTGGTGCCACATATCTTTTCCTACTTTCTGCAGAACATTCATATTTAGAAATTATACATTTCTGAAGATCAATTTGAGAGGAGGAGGTTGTCCTTCAATATTTCAGTTGAGGAACCGATGGAGGATTCATCCTATCACCTTGAGCTTCAGATCTATATCAGGCATCAGACAATCTATTATTCATCTCCTAGAAGCAACAATACCTTCAGGAATTGCGCAGTCCAATCTTGTAGATCCAAGGGAGAAAGGAAGTTGCTAGGATTTCAGCTAGTAATCTAGTGGAGGGCCAATCCTTCACATTGTATGCATTATTTCCATCAGTCTTGAGCTTCATGGCCATATTTTTCAATAGGATAGAGAGCCTCCTTCCTTTACAACACATTTTTTATGAGTAGTTGTGTAGCAACAACTGCAATCTTCATTGGAGGATTGAGGAGCTAGATCTTGAGCTTCTACCTTGAGGATCTAGAGAAGGGATAATCCCTTCAAGCTTAGATCTGATATTATAAAATATTTCAGCCATCTATTTGTCAGATCTAGCTTCAGATTTGCATAACCCAATAATCAAAGGATCAAACTCTAGGAGGGTGATTTTCCAAAGTTGTAGATCTTGAAAATCCTTTCTGGCTTATCTTGGGTATCCATCATAGAACCTAGATCTTGAATCTTGGCATCATCGGAGCTCCAAATTTTCATAGATCTGCATTTTACTTTTCAGCCTGTAATCATATATTCATATTCTGCTAAAGGGACAACACAGTATTTTCTTCCAGTAGCTCTCCAGTTACGCAATGCCTATTGTGGCATGTTTTTAGGGTGATTTTAGGCCATCTCTTTGGCTAGATCTATTCATATTTTATACATTGTGTAATTGAATCTTCTCCTATATAATAAAATGGCTCAGCTATTCTGTCTATATCTGTGTTTATCATAAAATTACATGTACATTTTCTGTGTTACAAATATTGTGTTTGTGTATCAATGCATTATTCCATTTTGGGATATTACAGTGGTATCAGAGCATGATATTTGGCTCAGCTTGTGGATATTTTCACAACATAAGAAAACCAGATAGTAGAGATCTACTATGGAGGGATTAAGTTTTGCCTCACCTTCCTTTAGATCTATGAAGGATCTCTCTAAGGAGATCAATGAAGCAAGACGAGAAAGGAAACGAGAAACCTCAAAAAGGTTTCAAGATGAAGGAGGTCCCAGCACTTCTTTTCAACAACAAAGAAGATCAGAGAAGCAAAGAGCTTCACATTATTCCACTATATCCACTTTAAAGAGGATTGGTCTGAATATGAAGAAAGCTTGGGGCATGTGTTAGGTCCCTATATTATTAGTATAGTCCCTTATTGTTGTTAGTGTAACCCCCTTATTGTTATTATTGTACCCCTATAACCCCCATATTGTTATTATTGTGCCCTTAAATTATTATTGTTAGGTCGGCTAGGATTACTGGCCCCATGGACTCCTATATATAGAAAGGAGGTTTTGTGAATTTGTATCATCCAATAATTTTTCATTCATGTAATGATGTCATGGCTTTTATTTCTAAGGCATTGATATCTCTTTTCTTCTATTTTTGGAGATGGTTTCACAACATTTGGTATCATAGCTTTGGATTCTAGGGTTTCGCTACTCCAAACAGGTCATCGTGGAATTTTCGCTATAACATTTTTTCTACGAAGGTTCAAAAGCCAAAATTTATAGAGTGCGAAGCCGAAATCCTGAGGAATATCGTCACAAAATTTTAGATCTTTTTTGCAATATTTTGGAGATATGATCTGTGGAAGTTAGGGATTTTTGTAGGCTCCTGAACTTCACTTAAAAGGGTCATTGTGGAATTTTCGCTATAACGTTTTCTCTACGAAGGTTCAAATGCTGAAATTTTTAGAGTGTGAAGCTGAAATCCTGAGGAACATCGTTGCAAAATTTCAAAGCTTGGTTCATAATATTTTCGGAGATATGATCTGTGAAAGTTAGGTATTTTTTAGGCTCCCGAATTTCATCTCAAAGAGGTGATCGTGGGAAAATATTCATAACCCTCTTTCTGAGCATCAGATTGGAATTCTATAAGAAGTGACTGGAAGTACACGGACTTTGGTTTCCTGTCTGTAAATTTCAGAGCCAAAGGAGAAAACAGTGACACGTGACAAGTTACACAAGTTTTCTCTACTGAACTAGTCCATAATTAGGTCATTGTGGGAGATTGGACATATCTTTGTCTTGAAGAATCCAAAACACGTCAGACCTGTGGCATTTGAAATAAGCTTCAGAGGACTACTGCAAGGCCAAATTTCAGATATTGAGGATCTGCAAGTATATAGATAAGTCAATTTCAATATCTAACTCTTCAAAAGCAAGTAAAAGGTGTGTATGTTTTTTTCCGAATTGCATAAGTCTTGTTTGAAGAATCAAGTTGAATTGATTCCAAGGGAATATTGTAGAATAGATATCAGTATTGGATTCTAAAATGGCCCCTAAAAAGAATTCAACACCCATTAAGTCTTTAGAAGGCTCTACTATGACTCATGAAGATGAAGAATGGCAACATGACATATCAAAATTACAATAGCAAGTGCAACAAAATTTTCTCTCGCAAAGAGCAACAAAAAATGACATGGAAGTTTTGAAGAAAGGTGTGGAAACTAAGATGGATGGTTTGAAGAAAGGCGCGGAATATAAGATGGATGGTTTGAAGAATGGCATGGAAGCTAAGATGGATGGCATGGAATCTGGCATGGAATCTAAGATGGATGACATGGAAGCTAAGATGGAAAACATGAAGAATGATCTAAAAGCAGACATGGAAGGTTTGAAAAAGTTGATACAAGAAGTTTTTCCTAATGGTGAAAAGATAGTAGAGGAAACTCATGATGAGAACAAAATAAATGTTAATCGTGATTTCATAAACTCTAATGTCAGAGGGAAGAACCACCATATTCCAAAAATGGATATGAGGAAGTTTGATGGAAAGGATCCGGTAACATGGATACTACAGATGGAGCAATATTTTTATCTCAATAATGTGCAAAACACACAAAAGGTACGCATTGCAACTTTACATTTAGAACAAAATACATTTGTATGGTATCGATGACTTTGCTCCCATAAAAAAATTGTCACTTGGTCAATTTTTACGGAGGAAATGATAGCACATTATGAGGATACAAAGAGCAACACCTTCTTTAGCCAATTGATAAATCTCAAACAAAAGGGTTTAGTTGGGGAGCACATTGAGGACTTCCAAAAATTGAATATAAGGGTAACTGATATTCCAGAGGAACACAGGATTGATCTCTTCATAGGTACTTTAAAGGATAACATCCAACATGAAGTTCGCGTTTTGGAACCTGATTCATTGGAGAAGGCATTCAAGTTGGCAAGAAAAATTGAATGTAAAATTATGGCGACAAGGAAGCCTACCACTTACTTCTATAAAGAAGGAAGTGTTGCTACGCCTAGATTTCCACAACCTACAAGGTTGACACCACAACAGTTGGAAGAAAAGAGATAAAAAGGGCTTTGCTATAGTTGTGATAGCAAATACACTAAAGGTCATAAGTGTGCTGAGAAGAAATTATTTTACATAGATTGTGAAGAGGAAGAAGAAAATGAACAAGAAGAGGATATACACCAGGAACCAGCCCTAGAAGAAGAAGAAATGAGTCCGACCATATCGTGCAATGCATTGGCAGGAATTACCACTCCTCAAACTCTCAAGATAGAAGGACATATCAAGAAGAAAAAGGTAATAGTGTTGATTGATTCAGGTAGCACCCATAATTTTATTCATTGTAAGCTAGCCAAGGAATTGAATTGTTTCCTATACCCAGCACCAGAATGTCAAGTGATGGTTGCAAATGGAGGAACTATAAATTGCTCTGGAAAATTCCATAATATCAAGCTAACCATGGGGGAATATGTATTGAATATTCCAATGCTTTCCATTCCTATGGGAGGTGTTGATGTTGTACTAGGAGTACAATGGTTACAATCTTTGGGGATGGTATCTTTTAATTTTCAAGAACTTTTCTTGAAATTTTTTTCAGAAGGAAAGGAATTCAAATTACGGGGTATCACAGGGAAGCCGAGAAAGATAATAAGCTCTAATTTCATGGAAAAGATTTGGAAAGAAAGAACAACGAGGTGTAATTGCACAATTATGCTCACTAGAAGTTCCAACATCAAAATCATCTATTTCTGCAGATCTCCAAAAAGTCTTGCACAATCATTCCAAGGTGTTTGAAACTCCCAAAGGACTCCCACCTATTCGTGATCATGATCATGCTATTCATTTGATTCCAGAAAGTGTTCCTCCAAACGCCAGGCCTTATAGATATCCTTATGTCCAAAAGAGCGAAATCGAACATATGATTGCAGAAATATTAGAGGTGGATATAATTCAACCTAGTCAAAGTTCTTTCTCTGCTCCTGTAGTATTGGTACAAAAGAAGGATGGACCATGGCGCATGTGTTCAGATTATAGGGAGCTGAATAAGCTCACCATTAAAGATAAATTTCCCATTCCTATGATTTATGAATTATTGGATGAATTACATGGAGCAATTTATTTTACCAAGTTGGATCTTCGTTCAGGATATCATCAAATTAGAATGAAGACTGAAGATATTCCAAAAATAGCATTTCAAACTCATGAGGGTCATTATGAATTTTTGGTCATGCCTTTTGGCCTTACCAATGCACCTTCTACATTTCAAGGGTTGATGAATTCCATTTTCAAACCCTTCCTTAGAAAATTTGTGCTAGTATTTTTCTATGATATACTAATCTACAGCAGGTCTTGGAAGGATCATGTTCAACATGTTGACAGGGTGCTCAAACTATTACAGGAGAAACAATTATATGCAAAAACATCCAAATGTTTCTTTGGAGTACAAGAGGTGGAATATCCGGGTCATATTGTATCTCACGAGGGTGTTAAAGTAGACCCTAACAAAATTAAAGCCATTAAGGAATGGAAAGTCCCCACAACCATAAAGAAGTTGCGAGGATTTCTCGGGTTAACAGAGTATTATCGCAAGTTTGTTAAGAATTATGGGAGAATAGCAGCACCTCTAACAACATTATTGAAGAAAGATGCATTTTCATGGACTCCTGAAGCAACTAAGGCCTTTGAACACCTTAAAGAGGCAATGTGCCTAGCACCAGTCTTAGCTACGCCAGACTTCACAAAAACCTTTATTGTGGAATGTGATGCCTCAGAAAATGGAATTGGTGCAGTTTTAATGCAGGAAGGAAGACCCATTGCTTTTGAAAGTCGTCCAATCAAAGGAAAGTATTTACAGAAACCTATTTATGAGAAGGAAATGTTAGCAATACTGCATGCACTAAATAAATGGCTAACTTACCTAATGGGAAGACACTTCAAGGTAAAAACTGATCATGATAGTCTTAAACACTTTTTGGAACAAAGACTATCTTCAGAAGAGCAGCAAAAATGGGTCACAAAGATGTTGGGTTATGACTTTGAAATAATCTACAAAAAAGGAAAGCTTAATGTTGTTGCAGATGCACTCTCAAGAAAGAATGAAGATGTGGAAGCATTGCTTTGTGCCATTTCTATTATCCAACCAGATTGGATAACCGAAGCAAGAGATGAATGGAAGAAGGACAAAGATGTATGGACACTCATTCAAAAGTTGCAGCAAGATCCTAGTACATCTGATACATTTAGTTGGAAAAATGATTCCTTATGGCACAAAGATCGCTTATATCTTTGTAAGAATTCCCAACTAAAACAAAAAATTCTTCTGGAATTGCACACTTCTCCTTTAGGAGGACACTCAGGATTTTTAAAAACTTACCACAGGGTGAAGAAAGAATTTTTTTGGGATGGCCTTAAATCTGATATTCAAAAGTTTGTGGCGGAATGTTTGGTTTGCCTACAAAATAAAGTTGAGACAATTAAGACCCCGAGTCTTATACAACCTTTATCCATTCCAAGTCAACGTTGGGAGGAGATTTCAATGGATTTTATCACAGGTTTACCTAAGTCCGAAGGAAAGAGTGTCATCATGGTGGTAGTTGATAGACTTACCAAGTATGCACACTTTTGTGCATCATCTCATCCATTTAAAGCAAGTACAATTGATACTACATTTATGGACACAATTCAAAAGCTACATGGAAACCCAAGGGTTATTGTGAGCGACAAAGATCCCATTTTTACTGGAAATTTTTGGACGGAGCTATTTTCTTGTTTGGGTACTCAATTAGCTCATAGCTCATCTTATCATCCTTAATCCGATGGTCAAACTGAGATAGTAAATAAATGTTTGGAATGATATCTTTTTTGTTTTGTATCTGCTAAACAAACACAATGGTGCAAGTGGTTACCTCTCGCTGAATGGTGGTATAACACTTCCTTCCATATTGCAGCAAAAATGACCCCATTTATGGCACTTTATGGATATCATCCACCATCCATCACATCATATTTAAGAGAAACTTCGAAGGTTCAAGCAGTGGAAGCTCACATTGAGCATCAACAAGAAGTTCTCCAACTCTTAAAGGATAACCTAAATTTGGCACAAAATCAAATGAAACAACAGGCAGATCGACATCACAGCAAGAGAAGTTTTGATGTAGGAGATTGGGTATTTTTACGGCTACAACCATACAAACAAATGTCCCTCAAGAAATATAAGAAGGATAATAAATTATCGCCAAAGTACTATGGTCCTTACAAGGTGTTGCAAAATATTAGTACTATGGCATACAAATTGGAGCTTCCTGCTTCTTCACGAGTGCATCCAGTTTTCCATGTTTCATGCTTAAAGAAGGTTATAGGTGAAAATATTCCAATTCAAACAATATTGCCAGAACTTGGTGAGGAAGGAAAAATCTTATTGGAACCTGAAGCGGTCACGGAAACAAGAACTTGACAGCTACGAAATCGATCAATTTTAGAGTATCTCATCAAGTGGAAGAACTTACCCACTGAAGATTCTACATGGGAGGATGAGAATTTTATACAGAAGCGCCCAAAGCTACTCAAGCGTTGATGACAACACTTTTTTGAAGGAGAGGGGCATGTTAGGTCCCTATATTACTAGTATAGTCCCTTATTGTTGTTAGTGTAACCCCCTTATTGTTATTATTGTACCCTTGCAGCCCCCATATTGTTATTATTATGCCCTTAAATTATTATTGCTAGGTCAACTAGGATTACATTGTGGCCCCACTAAGATTACATTGTGGCCCCATGGACTCCTATATATAGAAAGGAGGTTTTGTAATTTGTATCATCTGAGAATTGTTCATTCGTGTAATGTATTGGAGGTTGCCCCCTTGAAGTGGCTTATTTATAAGGCGTTGATATCTCTTTTCTTCTATTTTTGGAGCTGCTTTCACAACAGCATGAGACCCTAAGTGAATATTTTTCTGAATACAAGTCACAACCTAGAGCACTGAAGGATAATCTCTCTCTCCAACAGTTTCTGCAACTCAAAGAGGCATAGATTCTTCTTGCCTACATTTGATGGATCTTCCACAAGCACCTTAAGGGCTTGGAGGGAAGAATTATTTACATTCTTTCTGAAATATCATATATCAGAAAGAGAGGCTATGGAGTTTGCAGTGTTGCACCTTGAAGGTGAAGCAAGAAAATGGTAGTTCATTCACTTGTCACATATGAAAGTGTCTTCTTATGCAGATTTTGTTCAAATACTGAAGGAAAAGTATGGTAGAAATAAAACAGATACATCTCAAATAATGACATCTCCCATCACCAAGGAGATAGTGCACGAATATTCAAGAGAATATGATCTCATTATCACTCAAGAGGAGGAGCCTCTACCACCACCAGCTGCAGATGTGCTTACATCAAGAGGAGGATCACTTTCATCTTTGAAAGATGGTCTTGAGTTCTTGACATTTGGAGCCCCATGCATGATTGATGAAATGCATGAGGAGGAGGAGACAGATGCCAACGTTGGTACACTTGTAGAAGTGCATTCATCACTCTTACCAGCAATTAGAAAGCCCTTTGCACCGGAAGAGGAAACTCTTGTATTCTTCCAAGATGTTTCTGAATCTCAGTTGATCTAAGGTATGCATACACTTTCATCTCATATTGTTTCAGTACCTATTATTGAAACTTATGAGGGCATGCCATCGAGGCTATTGCATGACCAAGGGTTAAAACATCATGTTGATTTGGAGCAGCATTATATCACTGCACAAAGGATCCTTGATCTAATCAAGGAAGAAATGAAAAACCATCCTAGTTTTTCATGGATGAACTACATTCAACCTCTTGAGTTGAAATGTGGAGTTTTATAAAATGGGATGAGCATAATCCTATGTACAATGACTGGTTATGAGATCAGCATTGTGCCTTGCTTTGAGACAGCATATGTATTGCCATGCAGATCTGTTGCGTTGTTAATGAGTAGCAGTGAGAAGAAGAGGACCCATTCCTCATGGGAGAAATCATATGGCAGCTTCATTCATGAAGCAATGGAGGAAAATATGATAGATGATAGACATATTGAGATGAGAAATATTTTCTCCTCTCTAGTTGACACTTTCTTAATGAGTATCTCACAGCTCAAAGAAAAACTTCTACCTGCAGCAGATCTAGAAACTTATTGGTTTTGGAGGGCCATTGATGAGAAGAGAATCTCATGGAGAGATCTCATTGGAGGTGAACTTCAACATATCATGGAGTGAAAAGTTCTTCAACCATTTGAGGAGGTTGGTGTCCTACAATGGGAGGATGCCAATTATTTGCAGAATGAGATCCATCATCCACATTGGGATGAATGGTTAATGATATGGAGCAAGGGGTTGCCAAACCACTTGCAAATCTATGATACAATCTAGCAAGAAGCATGGTTGCGCTAGTTGCTCTTGGGTGAGTATGGCTACCACTCAATGAGTCATAATTTTCTGAGCATGCCTTACACACCACTGGAATAATGCAGAAGAAAAAGGCATGGTTACTTTGGTTGTTGATGAGAGAGTTTGGACATCACATCTTATATCTTATGTCCTTGTATTTACTCTTGCTTGGGATATGTCTCATGTATTTACATGTATTTTTGTTTTGGATGTATCTCATGTTCATGTATGTACTTGGATTTGGGAGAAAGCATAACTCTCACATGATGTGGCATAAGGGAGCTTGTTTGTATTATGTTGATGAGACATGTCACATGTCTACTACTATATTGTTTCTCCATGAATTTCACCATGGTAATGTAAGGTGGCAGCAAGAATCCTTGTTGCTATGGTTACTATTGGGAGAGTATGGGCTGATTTCTTCCCATACATTACATGACATTGCTAGAGGATGGCAACAGGAGGCCTTACATCGTTGGCTTCTGTTGGGGGATTATGGTCATTGTACATGGTATAATGATGATGTGATGGGGAAGTAAGATGCCTTGTTAAGGTGGCTTCTCTTGAGAGAATATGGCCATTAAATTTGGTACAATGATGATGCGGTATGGCAGCAAGAGGCATTGTTGAGATGGCTTCTGTTGAGAGAGTATGGCTCTCACATTTATATTGATGCAAATTTGGCATGGAAACAAGAAGCATTGTTGCGGTGGCTTCTTTTGAGAGATTATGGCTCTCTTATTTTCTTTCATGATGAGTCTAGCATGGCAGCAGAAGGATTTTCTGCATTGGTTGTTATTAGGAGAATATGGTTTGACATTTTTCATGTTTTCCCATACTTCTCTACTTCTTGTTTTTCACTATGATGATGTGATGTTTGATTCCTACATAGCCATTAGGTCTAATGATGAGGGCATTGATAGATGTAATATACTCTATGTATCATGGGTTGGAGAGATAATTCATGAGTTGGGACTTTCCACTTTGGGAATGAACCATTTCATCTTATGTATCTCATGTATAGAGGAGAACCTTGGTCATCATATGGTTGCCACTTGGAGATTCATTGATGAGGAAGGGTATCTAAATTTTCAGATGGAGGCCATTCTAGACATTCTAGGGAGGCAGCGTTGGAGATGGACATGCATGACACATTGTGACAGATGGGAAGGCCTTCCACATGCGGATTTCATTTGGAGGGAGGATGTTTTTTGTAGCATCCACTTTTGTAGTTGCTTGATGATAAGCAACATTTTTCCAGGGAGGACTATAATATTCCCAAATTTTCACATGATATTTGGAATATTAGAGTTCTTAATAAACTTAATTAATTAAGTAAATAAAAGGGTGGAGGGACCCATAATCCTCAAAGATGAATAAAATCCACTTTTGATGTGTCTATGTGGATATTTCAGATCTAGATCTACATAATGGAGTAGTAGAGAAACTACTTAATGTGAAAGGAGTGGAGATCATGTCTCATTAATGGGATAGATCATGGAGGTTGATTCAGTCAACTAAGATCTTGGAAGGGATAAAACATAATATCATAGAGCATTTATGATGATATGATGGAGGAGTGGTGCATTTAATGCACACATGATGGAGATCATGAAATGACAGCGCAGTCAACATGGAGATATATGTCCACATGTACAATGTAGTTATGAGGAGGGCCAAGGCATGAGAAGGCTCATAATCTATATAAAGAAGATGAAGGCACAATATGAGATATGTTGAAGATTATTATTGATGTATGATCTGTTTAGATATGGAATTTTCATGTGATATTCCATGCTTTCTCTTGTTGTTTAGCTGATATTGCAAGTGTTGTTTAGCACCGAGTGTTCCTGGTCGGGAATCCCACCTCTTTCATTGAGTAGCTCTTGGAAGAGGATTGTACTTCATTCTATATCAGGCATTGGTGCCACATATCTTTTCCTACTTTCTACAGAACATTTATATTCAGAAATTGTACATTTTTGAAGATCAGTTTGAGAGGAGGAGGTTGTCCTTCAATATTTTAGTTGAGGAACCAGTGGAGAATTCATCCTATCACCTTGAGCTTCAAGATCAGATTTCCAGTGGTTCAGATCTATATCAGGAATTAGGCCATCTATTATTCATCTCCCAGCAGCAGTAATACCTTCAGTAATTGCGCAGGCCAGTCTTGTAGATCCAAGGGAGAAGGGAATTTGCTAGCATTTCAACTAGTAATCCAGTGGAGGACCAATCCTTCACATTGTATGCATTATTTCCATTAGTATTGAGCTTCATAGCTGTATTTTTCAGCAGGATAGGGAGCCTCCTTCCTTTATATTGCATTTTTTATGAGTAGTTGTGTAGCAGCAGCTACAATCTTCATTGGAGGATTGAGGAGCTAGATCTTGTGCTTCTAGCTTGAGGATCTAGAGAAGGGATAAACCCTTCAAGCTTAGATATGATCTTATAAAATATTTCAGCCATCTATTTGTCAGATCTAGCTTCGGATCTGCATAACCCAACAGTCAAAGGATCAAACTCTAGGAGGGTGATTTTCCAAAGTTGTAGATCTGGAAAATCCTTTCTGGGTTATCTTGGGTATCCATCATAAAGCCCAGATCTTGAATCTTGGCATCATCAGATCTCCAGATTTCCATAGATATGCATTTTATTTTTTAGCCTACAGTCATATATTCATATTCTGTTGAAGTTACATCGTATGGTTTTCTTCCAGCAGCTCTCCAGTTACGTAGTGCCTATTGTGGCATGTTTTCAGGGTGATTCTAGGTCATCTCTTTGGCTAGATCTACTCATATTTTGTACATTGTGTAACTGAATCTTCTCCTATATAATAAAATGGCTAAGCTATTCTTTTTATATATGTTTTGATCATAAACTTACATGTACATTTTTTGTGTTACAAATATTTTGTTTGTGTATCAATGCATTATTCCATTTTGGGATATTACATCTTTAGATTTTAGAACTGTCGAAATAAAGAGTCCGAAAAAAAGAATTAACTACTTTTCTATCTACAAAATTTAGACATTTGGAATTCTCTGGTTGAGAAAAATTCTCAATCTGAGAAACAACTGCATTATCAAAGAAAGGTGATGGTTGAGCATTGAAA